>CM062635.1:40917714-41580214 GCA_025617555.3 Puccinia polysora | reverse complement strand
GCCTCTTTACTGTAGTGAGCCATCCATCAGGTTGTGACTACTCACTTTGGATTACCTTATAAAGGCTACACCCCATGCCTGAATATTGTCCCCTCAGTTAATTCATTTCATACATTATTGAATTTTGCTAAATCCAGTCACCAAATTGGGCTTGGCTTTAGTTTCCTATATATCAGAACAATTCATACCTCTCACTGTGTGCCAAGTTACCCAACCATAATTTTTCACTTTGCA
Source organism: Puccinia polysora (assembly GCA_025617555.3). Classification (NCBI taxonomy): domain Eukaryota; kingdom Fungi; phylum Basidiomycota; class Pucciniomycetes; order Pucciniales; family Pucciniaceae; genus Puccinia; species Puccinia polysora. The sequence goes on along the minus strand of CM062635.1, from coordinate 41,579,980 downwards.
GTTAGCTTTGCTACCTTGCACTTGCCCTTGCACTCAGTCTCTTCCTTTGTTCTCACAAATTATCTAAGATTTCCCTATAGTACGTGGGGTGGTCTTATGAAAGCGCTAGGGAATTAAAAAAAAAAGATTCAATGTAAAAATGGGGAAATTGGTACCTTGAACCAGTTTTATTTCCAAAACAAAAGTGGTTGAAAGTACACAGGGATACAAAAATTGTCTCATGCCCAATCAAGAATTCCATAATGAAATATGAAACCCCAAGGTATTACTTGATGAGGAACTCCAATATAAACAAATTAGCTTGATAATTATTCATGCCTCTTGACCCAAAAATTAGTTCCAACAGGAAATAAATGAATGCCAAAGTTCCACAGATCTAAAAAACCTTTTTATTCTCTCAAATGTTTTCTTTTTGATATGCCAAGTGTTGAATTTTGGTGCTCTTAATTCTGAATCTGGTATTGATCACCCTTTTTATAAAAACTAAAAATTCTGCATGGCTTGGTATAAATACAGATGGAGAGAAAAAAAGGGCACAGGATGACAATGAAAAGGGAGTCATCACAGAGTGTGAGATCAAGGCATTGACAAGAGGGATTCTGAATGGCAGGTCTGATCGGGGTTCTTTATCCTTATCCTCCTTAGTCTTATTCTTCCCTTAGGTCTGAAAGGGATTCTTAGGATACATCCTGGGTCTTTTGGAGACTGATCTGTGTCTTAGGTGGTTGATGGTAGCCTTATAATTTTTATTTTATGCAGGAAAGGGTGTTCAATTCCTTGTCTTGAGGTTTTTGCTGAAATTTCGCCCTCTGTCTCCTTTGAATTGATAAATAGATCAATCAATGTTGATCTTGGGGTTCTACTTTGATTCAAAGGTACTTTTTTTCCTTTGTTTTTTTGTTTGAGTTGGTTGAGGTTGATTGGTCAAAGATTGGAGGGAAAATCTTTTGTTTTTTTGGTTGAGGGGTGTCTGATCCTTGTTTAATTTTTTTGGCTGGTCTTGAGTGGGTTGCTCTGTTGTGGCAAGTTGGTTGAGGAGTGCAATGGAGAAAAACTTTTGTGGCTGAAAAAACACAGAGTTTTCCCCATCAGGAAAACACTTGGGCTGAGTTCATGTATGGTTGTAGCTGCATCAATATTTCCTGATTGGGATGAATTTCTGTGGTTACAATTTGGTTTATTGAGAGCAAATTAATGAAATTGGCCATTTTTTTTAATTTTTGGTCTGATGAAATTTCAACACCAAATGAAATGTGGGTGAAAGATTTAATGATGAAAGTTTCCAATGCCATTGTTAAACCTATCCATAAATTTTGAATTTGGTTTGATTTATTATTTTGGGTTTACAACAAATTCACCCTCAATTGATTTCAAAATAGAAAAAGAAAATTCTGTTAAAAATAATGAGCGGATATCTCCTTCAACCCAATCAATATGAGCTTTGAAAAAGAAGAAGAATAAAATCCTTTGGTTTAATGGCTTATTGGGAAATTCAATTTGAAAGGTTTTTTCCCGTTGAATTAATTCCACAAAATCGCAAGGAGAGAAATTTATAGCAATTTTTCCTGCATATAAAATCCATCATGCAGAAAGAGTGTAATTTTCTAGCAAAAGATAATGATAAGGGGTGAGAGAAGACCAAGCCTTCCAAAATTTCCTCTTATGGTTTCATCTGTGAATTTTTCCCATTCTCAGAAGAGGTAATAATCAGGTTAAGGTCAAATTTGAGAGGTGAATTACCAGAAAAAAATTCTCTCTTCATTTTATTTTTCATTTTTTAATGATCTTTTGTTCTGGTTGAACTCTTCAAATCTTTCCATTTCAAGGATTTCAGTATTTATTTGGAGGGGAAAAAAACTTAAATTGTGACTCTAAATTTTGAATGAAATTCAGGTTGAAGTCTTTGATGAAATGATTTACCACTAGCATCAAAACAGGGATCATGGGTTTATGTGGGATGTCTTAAAATAAAATTATGTTGATTTAATTTGAGGTTTTTTGATCCATAAAGATTGAAGGGGAAATAAAAAATCCTTTAGGATGTCTGAAATGAAAAATGAAAACAATTAAATTCCTCATTAACTACCAAGGAGAACTTAAAATACACATCCTTGTCCTTGTATGAACTCAGGATGCTAACTCTATACTCATGTTTCTTTTCCCAATTTTAGGAAAGTTCCACAAATTTTGCATAAGTTTGGAAATCAATCTCAGGAGGGATCCTTCTATCTGACCTGGGTAGAAGAGGATAATATGTATTTTTTGAATTATCCAAAATAGGAATTTCTTCATAAATCACATCTGTTTCACCTTCAGCATCAATATCATCATAATGAGCCCCTTTGGGGACTTATTTGGTAATTAAAAGTTACTTGATTTCCTAGGAATAATTTGAGGGAAAAATATAAAACCAAGATAATAAAAAAAACAAAATCAACCAGTAAAAAAATATGATTTTCAACAATGAGAAAGGAATATTTTATACTAAAAGTTCCTGTGAGAACTTGTCAAAAAACCACCCCACCTACTATAGGGAAGTCTTAGATTATTATGAGTGAAAAGGAGGAGACTAAGTGCAAGGGTTAAGTGCCAGATAGAAAGGCTAACTTCAAACTTCAAAATGAAGGTTTGATGGCTCAAAAAATAGCAAGAAGGATGAAGTGTTCCAACTGAAGGAAACCAAGGAAAATACCAATGGGATGACTTGTCTTAGCAAAATGAAAGAGCATACAGAATTAAATAAATGAGGAGACAATCTTCAGGCAGGCGGCATCGCCTTCATGAGGCAATTCAATGATGACTAGATTCAAACTGATAGAGGGCCATCTACACCAGGGAAAAATTGGGGTCTCTGGCAAGCCAGTGACTCCATTTCACCATCCAGTCCAATTTTCAAACCCATTGACTCCCTTTACCAGAAACTTCTATTCACCAATGAAGTATCTTGACTTAACTAAAGTTTAAATTGAAAAAAAAATAGAATTCACACGTTATTCAACATTGTGGAAAATGGATGTTATTGGTCATTCCTAAATGCAGAAACTAGAATTCACTTGGGCTTAAAAATTAATGAAACTGAAAAAAACTTGGCATTCACCTTGGAAGTAATGATATATAAAACCTACCAAATCAAAATATTGTTTACTGGAATGCCCCACCCATAAAAATGGTGATCAAAAATTCTAACAAATAGTGAAAAGTGAATTCCAATGAAAATTGATTTTGTTTGAAAATTTAAACAAAATAAGCAAACAGCTGAATTCTGATGAACTTGGAGATCTAGGAAAACAACTGTAATTTTTCACCAATACATTCACCTTGCTGTTTTTGAAATTTCACAGGTCTGTTGTTTTTTATTTCACCTGTTTGTTTCCTTCCTTTCACCTGTGTTTCAAATTTGGGTTTTTGAATGAATTTTATTTCATATCACAATTATTTTCATCAACAGATAAAAGAAAAAATGAAACTCAATTCTTGCAAAAACCAAAAGAAAAAAATAATTGATGTTGCATCAAGTCATCCTTCTTTTTTCACCAATGGTATTGCACGCTATGTATCCCAGAAACACTTTTTGGGGGGTCAGGGAAACAGTCTGGGTCATCTGCTGTGGAATAAAACTTCTTAAAATTTCAGGATTTTATCCACTGGAACTGCTGGGTCTTGATCCCAAGTCAACCATTTTCTTGGCGGCCAAAAAATAGATTGAGATTAAACCTGGATTAGGAGCTGGGGAGCTGGGTTTTGAAGCAGTGAGGGGCTTTGGAGGTGTGGTAGGCTTCATCCATTGTAACAGCCTTATTTCTAGGCCTTCAACCACCAGTTTACTAGCTGCAGCCAGTGAAAAAGGTTCAGAATTTCAGAAAAAACACAAATTAAACAATCCCCCTCCCCCCCGAAAATAAAACCATTGCACAAAAATGCTTGTGTTTGAAGGCATGCACCAAACAAAAGAATTTTGGTGCAACAATTTATTTTTTTTGAATCCCTCTTTCAGAAAGAAAAAATTGCACCACAAGGCTTGTGTTTGGAGGAATGCATCCAAAAACAAGAATTTTGGTACAATGTTTTTTTGGCAGGATTTGTCAGAAAATTTTTTTAAAAAAACTGTTGCACCAAAATGCTTGTTTTAGGATGTATGGTAATGGAAGCTTGTCTGGGCACACTCCCAATTCTTGCTTGGAACCGCGCCCAGCAGGCTTGGGTGTGTTCCCAGCAGGCTTACTTTACCCATCTGGTTGGGCTGCAGATCTTGGCATACCTCCAAGTTCCACTCAGCCAATGCCAAGCTGTTGGCACCCCCCCTCAATCACTTGCTCCATCCCCCTCAATCACTTCCTCCCACTCACTCGCTCCATTCCCCTCCCTCTCACTTTCTCCCTCCCCCTTGCTCCCTCCTCCTTGCTCCCTCTCCCTTACAACCTTCTCATTTATACCAGCCAAGGTTCTGGCAGCTAATTCTATGGTAATCAATCTTTTTTGTCAATGGGACTCAATCAATGTTGAAGTCAAAGGTATGTCTTACCATTTCCCCAGGTGGTTTTGAAAATATTTTTCCCCTTCTTTTTTCTTGGCAATGGTGATTTCTCAGCTCCTTTTATTTTTGTATAAAAAGTTTTAATTTGTTTTTTCTAATTGAATAAGTTTTAAATAGTATTGAAAAGTTTATTGAAGAGAAAAGAATGCCCCTGATTATTGATTTGGTGGGAGGGGCCAATTGGCCCTCAGTACACTAGAATTTTGGTACAACAGGTTTTTTGCAAATATTTAAAAAAATCTGTTGCAACAGAATGCTTTTGTTTGGATGAATTCCTCCAAAAACAAGCATTTTGGTGCAACATTTTGTTTGAAATTCATTAAAAAAAACTTGAAGGCAAATGCTTGTGTTTGAATGCATGCCTCCAAAAACAAGCATTTTGGTGCCACAGTTTTTTTTTGTGATTCTTTAAAAAGAAAAACAAAATCTTTTTCAAAAAAATTCTTGTTTTTGGATTAATGCCTCAAAACAGAAGCATTTTGGTGAATCAGTTTTTTTTTGCAATTCTTTATGCTTGTGTTTGGATGCATGCGTCTAAGCACAAGCATTTTTGTGCAAGGTTTTTTTTTGCAATTAAAGAATTGAAAAAAAACATTTCACCAAAATGCTTGTGTTTGGAGGCATGCATCTGAACACAAGCATTTTGGTGCAATAGAATTCTTTTTTTTAAAGAATTGCAAAAAAAAACCATTGCACCAAAATGTTTGTGTTTGTAGGCATGCATCCAAACACAAGCAATTTGGTGCAACAGATTTTTTTTTCTTTTCAAAGAATCACAAAAATAACTGTTGCACCAAAATTCTTGTGTTTGGTAGCATGCCTCAAAACACAAGCATTTTTGTGCAAAATTTTTTTACTACCTATCAGCACTTATGTGTGTACCATGTATGAGTGTAATTCAAATGGTATTAACACATGGGCCTATACAGCCCATTTGAAAATCACACAGATCATGCAGGCCCGTGGGGATTTCACTGATTTGGGGAAAATGGCTGCAAGACATGTGAAATAAGTCATTTTGGACAAGGGACCTCACAGGCCCCCTGGACTGGATGGGCCATGCCAACAAAATGGGGCTGAGGGGCCATTTCCAGCCCCCTTCTGTATTTTGGACATACCTGGCCTATTGAGCCAGCCCGGAAAATAGTCATTTCTCAGTTTTGGGTTGGGCTGGCCCGTTCTAACTGTTTCCCGCGTTGCAGCCAGCACATGGAAAATTTTCCTTGCTTCTGGCACGCTGTGGGGCCCGATGGCCCACCCAGGGCTGTCGTGGGGGGCAGAGAGTCCCACCACCACGGCCAATTGTTGTGGCCGCGGGGTAGCAGCTGCAACAAAGGTATGCGGCCGCGGGTCAATAGCCGAACCGTGGGGGGAGCTTTGTTCCCCCCTATAATTGCAAGGGTGGGAGGGACAAGAAGGAACAGGCTGGTTGCCACAAGGCAACCAGCAGTGGTGGGGACTTGATCACCCTACCACCAGATAGGGGCCATCTGCCTCCCCCCCGTTACCGAGGGGGAGGAGTGATGGGCTGTTGGGGATTTGACCACCCCCCACCCAAAATCAAAGTGATTCCCTGGGGCCATCAATCCCCAGGGCCCCTGGAGGGGGATTTCATCACCCCCCCCCCCAGGGAATCAGTTGTAAGGAGGGTGGAGGGGGGCTGGCATGTCTGCTGGTTGCCGGGGAGCTTAGTTCACCCCCCCCCATACCTCCATCATTTCAAGGGTGGGAGGGAAAAAACAGACCAGTCTGTTTGCAACAAGGCAACCAGTGGTGGTGGAGACTTGATCACGCTACCACCAGACAGGGGCCATCTCCCCCCCCGCATTACTGAGGGGGAGGAGCAATGGGCTGTTGGGTATTTTACCACCTCCCAGCCCAAATTTGAAGCAATGCCCTGGGGCCATCAATCCCCAGGGCCCCTGTAGGTGGATTTCATGACCCCCCCAGGGAGTCAGTTGTAAGGAGGGGGGATGGGGGTTGGCATGTCGGCTTGTTACATCCCCCCCCACCCCTGGTGAGATTTTGAGAGTGGAGTCCTTCCTGGCCCACAAGTGAGGCCAGGGGCTGATTTCCCTATGCAAAGAGCCATATAATCATTAAGAAATGTGACAAGGTGTGGTTTTTGAACCATTGAGTGAGGTGTGGTTCAATTGGTTTACAAATACCGGTGTTGTGTAATTGAACCTTGAAGGTGGGGCTCAAGTTGACTTGACCACACTTGGGTCCTTCCAGCCCAAAGGCTCATTCCTGCCTTACTCCATGGAAGTACACACCACTGCACTGGCAACAGCAAAACTACAACCACATAGAAGTGTATTCCCTCTGCTACCCACCCTCTCATGTGGATGAAATACAAACAATCCTTAGTCTCTAAAGTACCTTCACTCTTTTTATAAGAAAAAATTTTCTTGTATGAAATAAATGTGGATTTGTAAGTCTAGAATATTGTCAAATAAAGATTGTTGGGGAGGTACTCTGGTCAATATTAGTTGGCCTTTGCATTCTGGAGACATTGGTTCACATGTGAAAATGAGTCCATTAAGGAAACTGTGCAATGTGTGGGCTTTTGTTGTTGATAGTATTTTTTTTGGGATGTGGAAGTGCAATGCTCAATGTGCATTCCTTCCTGCATGTTATTTGTAGTCATATAGGCTCAAAGAAAAAATTCATGTAGGCAAGAAAGGGCTTGAATCTGTTTGAGAGATGCACTTTGAATTTGTACAAATCCTTATTTAAGTTTTTGACTGCAAACCCAAGCATGTAGCCTTTGAAGATAGATTTTTAGCCTTGGAACATAGGTTTCAACCAGAGTGGTTGTAGTGGCAGAAATAGCAGAGTTTTTTGAGATGATTATTCAAGGGAATACTTTTCAATAATAAATCCCTGCAAGGAAGATCCAGATTTGAGCATGAAAATCCAACTAACTGAAAAGAGTGTATTAAAGAATGCATGCAAAATAAAGTCAACTAACACAGCTCCTCAGATGAGTATTTAGAAAGAATAAAATAAACCCTGAAAGGAGAAATATATTTAAAACAGATGATTGTTGTGGTTAAAACACATTAGCACCTTTCATGCAGAAAGTTTATTGATATGAAGAAAATGGAACACACAAACTTTATCTGTGATGGGAGAATGAGGGGAAAGAGGATTTATCTTTGAAAGGGTAATTTAAAACCACATGCCTCAACATTTTCAGAGGATTTTTTTGAAATGGTAGTTGGTGCTCCAGCAGTACCACCTTTTGTTTCTGCCAGAAGTTTCAGCCTGGTAGTCTTATTTTAACCTAGTACAATTTCTTCTCCGATTACAGGTAGTGAGTGCCGACTTGGATTTTTTTCAGCCCTCCATGTGAAAAGTTTGCTGAGATATATTTTTGAATCCTGCACTTCCAGAAGAGGTATCCACGTTTTTAACATGAATTAATTTCTTGCAAAGTAAAATGAAAGCCTTTTCTGTATACTAAACTGCATCTACAATACATTTAAGTGACCTTTGAGTTGATTTGAATTGATTTAATTGTGAGCTTGCAGTGAAAACTGGGGAAAATTTGGTAAAAGAATTGTTACATTCAATTGAATTGAATTCCAAGGTTTACATCCATTGCTATAGCCTGATTTTTTTTCTCTGTTTATTTATTTATTTTTTCTTAGAAAAATATTAGAACCAATTTCTTTCACACAGGGATCCCTGATGTCCCCACACATCAATTTTCATGTTCATTACATAAACTCTTTATGATGCTTCAATCTTGGCCTGGAAAAATAATACCAACTATTTGTAGAAGAGGTGGAGCTTTATGAAATTATAATGGTGACTCTGTGACAAGTGAGAATGGCACAAACTTAAAACTTCATATAATTGTTTCAATTCATTCAACCAAAAAAATTCCTTTTGAGGAAAACACAAATAAATTTTGCTGTAAAAAAGTTGACATTTTTCAAAAAAGTGTTTTTTTTTTTTGAAAAATACTCTTTTATTTTTATCTTGTTCACAATTCCAGAATTCAAAGTTCATGATTTTGGAAATACAGTTGAATTTCAATTTTCCAAACGGTGAAATAAAGTTGATTCTCATTTCCAGAAGCAGTGAAATCCTTTTGACTTTCATTTTAAATAAAGGTGAAAACAACAATAAACATTGTGTACAGCACTGCAAAAAATTGAATCAATCATTGCTATTTCATGGTGATTACTTTGATACTTACAGAGGACAAAAGTGGCCACAAATAGTGACTTGATGTCACTGGTCAGCCAGAGACCCCAATTTGGCCCTGGTGCTACATCTAGAAATCAATCATGAAATCAATCATGAAATGAATGATAGGAACAGAATGGGAAAATGAGAAAAACAGTACAGTTTCCAAGGTTGTAGCCTAGGTGCAAGACAATAGAACATGAGAGTACAGAGGCATAGTGGTTGAGACATGGAAGGAATGACATGTGAAGGCAATGTGAATGAATGGAGATATTTATGCAGGGAAGGGAGCTATTCCATTGGCAAACTATAAAGTTGATATGGATGGCTAGGAATGAGTGCCAACTAGTGTAATTGTGTGACAGGGAATGGAAGTCCAAGGACTGATGCCACCCAGTGGTAGAAAAAAAAAGATTGAATGGATGATTGACTGAATTAGATTTAACTGAAAAGATTTGAAAGTATATACTGACTATCCAAGATTGGGAGGTTGTTCTGAAAGCCAAAGGTAGTAAGGGGAATGCACCATTGCTGTTGTGCTTCATTTGTCTCAGGCTTATGGACTGAGGAAGATGGTACTGAGGAAAAAGATATTTCAAAATGGTGAAGACAATGACCCTTGACCTTGAAGCATGAAAGTTTCCTGGGTATAAAGCCACAAGCTCCTGAAAGCATCCAGAAAAGTTCACACCAATTCCAAAAATTGCTAACTTACTATATACCCTTATACATTAATTAATTGCTTAAATAAATTTATATTAATTATCTTTTCATCCTCCTCTTGCTGTTGTGAAAACTTTATCTGCCTAAACAATAGATTTTGTCCAAGCAATGCTTCTTGTGGTATTTGATTGTCAGATTTCTACTTGTACAGATAAACCTGTCAAAGTAGATTAGGAACTGATAAGAATAAAATGAGTTAAGAATCCTGGAATATTATTAAAAAGTTTGATTAATCACCCAAAATAAGGTAGGGTCACTCACTGAACCCACCCTTGTATTCCAAATTGTTCTTTTTGTAAATAATTAAAATAGAAGCAACCAAAAAGCCAAGGAATCACTATGGGCAGGTTTTGGCCATTTTAATATTTCAAAGGTGATGCCACGTATAGGTTTCACACCTAAAATTTAATCAGGATTGATCGGTTTTTTTTTTAGGAGTTACAGGCGGATTTGTGTTGTGCACAATCCCTGCGCGCAGCCCCACATCCATACAGCAAAGGTACACACGCCTGAAACTCAATATGTAGTCACCTGTCAAGAAACCTGCATGCAATATTCTTCTAGAGCTGGATGATGGATTCCCGCATGGAGCATTCAAGCAGGTGCGCATCAGAATTAATTCCACCATGACTGGCAGCCAGGTACTGCATGAACACGCTACAACCTGCATGCATACATCATGCATATGTAACAACCCAACTGATGGATAGAGAAATTTCTGAAACCTCTCAATATTTCATAAAAAATGTGAAATTCAAAGTATAAAACAAATAAACTCAGAGAAATAATGATAAATTTTTTCATGTAAATGATATTGTCAAATCTTTATGAACCAAAAAAAATATCTAGAATTTCACCTATAAATTATCAAAAACTACCAACAGGTGAAGAAAATAGCTTAGAATCTAAAAATATCCACTTCAATCATTTCACTCAAAATAAAATAATACAAAGTAAAGAAATATGGAAGAACTGTAAAAATAACAGGTTCAAATTTAACCAGTTTCTGACAGTTAATTCACATAGAAATGTGGCACAGGCAGGTCTAGTTGATTGAAAGCACAAAAAAAAATTCTAAAATAGCCCTGGCCAGCCTGCTAACCCTATCCCACCAGAAAAAACCTCTCTACATTCCCTGAGAAGACCTTATTACCCCAAACATGTATATATACAGCTCCTTTTTGATGATTTCAAAACCAGTAATTTTTAAGTAATCAATCCACACTCCTTTCCATCCCTGATCAAGTGTTTATATGAGATAAAAAAGTCATTCATGGCCTTAGTCTGATAGTATAATTATTAATTCTAACCCAATTGCTAATTTCATTGAAGAATATCAGCAAACCCACAACATTTGTCCTGAGACCCTTTCAACCATGAATTCCTGCAAGAATCTTTGAGTGACTGCTTAAATTAGTAAGCTATCTCCACCTTGCTTCCAGGAATTTGTGCTGTGAGAAAGCTAGTCCAAACACTCCCCTTGAGTATACCCCCTTTGAGTAAATCACTTAGGACCTTGTTGTCCCAACGTCTTTATACGGTTCAAAAGAGCCCCTTGAAGAGAGGTTGTTTCAATAAAAATCTCCTTTTTTGTATGAACTGTTTCCCCTCTTGAAAAATATATTTAAACCAATTTTAACCAAACAAAAAAACCAAAGTTTGAACTTAATGCTGCCTTTGGAAAGTGGGTTGTTTGTTTTCCTTCAATGGCAAGCCATTGGTCAATACCCCTGAGGTGTCTATGACCAAAGTCCAAAGTCAAAGATCTTCTCTGCCCATGAATTGAAAAATCCTGCCAGTGCCAGAGATTGAGTTTCTTGGAGTGTGGAACACAGGTGAGTGAGTTTAAAGAAAAAATAAATAAATCAAATGACATAGAAATAATAAAATAGAATCATTTTCCTCCTTAGTATTAAAGCAATTCCAAAGATACACTTAAAATACACCACCACCACCACCGTATTTTGGGCTGCAAAACAGATCTCAGATGAATCCAGAAGTATCCAAGGTACAAAGTGAAGTGCAATGTGAAGAGAAAGGCAAGGTTATTGTACAGGAAATAAGAGAAGGAGGAAATGGAAATGAAGAAAGAACCAGAAACAAAAGGGAGGAAAGGAACAGGAATAAAGACAGAAACAGGAATGAACAGGAGGATGGAAATGGAGCAGAAAGGTATGGAATCAAAGGCCAAAGCAAGGGAGTCCAAGTGCAATTGTAGTACAAATTGAGATTGATGGAAGAAGGTTGACTGGCAATATTGGAGAGGGTTTGTTGTGAATTTGAGCAAATATACTCCATGAAGACCTTATTGAGGCCAATGAATGGAATGCCTGGACAAAGAGTGCTTGAAACACTAGGTGCAAGGAGATCTTTGGAGAGGCAGTGGTCACAAATTTTCATGCATTGAAACAGATTTCCAGTTTAATCAATGATGAAGATCTTGATGAATATAAACTAATGGTGAGAGAGTGGACTGAAAATTTGGAGGAGGTGGAAAGGAAGATAATGGGGTGGTTATAATTTATTATGAAAATTTTCTCATTATATTTTTTTATCATTATATATTTTGTGTTAAAAATCAAAAAGATTGTTTTAAAAGAGGGTAAAATATTCAAAGAAATTGGGAATAAGGAGTTTTTTATTAAATCACAAAAGAAATCAAACTGAAAAACAAAGTTGGATTGAATAAAAAGAAATGGAATCGGAAATTTGACAGGATAGGATGGGAGTGACTGGGATGGAAGTGTAGGAATTAAAGGGGATTTTATTGAATATGTGTTAAGACTGGAACGGTTTGCAAGGGTAGTTTACATGGAAGTCATGGACTAAGTTGGGAGAGTGTCAAAGCTGATAGGCTAGTTTCCACATGGTACAATATTTGTTGGATTGGAAGCCTGTCCATTCAATGAGCTATCAAAGTTTGCCTTTGTGAAAGCTGGAATCCAAGATATGGCTTACTTCCCACTCTAGATGATCTTGGACCTTGACCAATTCAGGGATGGTATGAGTCTTTCCCTGGTATAGGACTCAAGCTGGGTCTAGGAGAGAAAAATGAAAGGCCAGGTGGAAAGTTTCCATTTTTAAGGTAAGGAAAGTTTGAAAGAATTGGGAGAGATGAATGATTCAATATTGAAGGGGGAAAGTCTCTTCCCAGAGAGGTTTTGGGTTTTGCAAGTACTGAAAATGATGCAGGGATTGAGCCATAGCTGATCTCCTACTGCACAGGTTGATGCTGTAGTGCAAAGTTGGTCTGCTGGCTACTTTTAGTGATGATTTTTCGATTCAAGCTTGGTTTGGAGTTGCTATTGAAGGGATTGGATGAGAGTGAGATAATTTGTAGCGGTTTGAAAAGAATCTAGGTGAATAGAATCAAAATTTGGCTGTATTCCATAAAGAGTATGATAGGGCAACTTTCCTTTCATAAAGAGTCTGAAAAGGCAGCTTTGGGTGGAGTAATGTGTGGATTTGTTGTAGGACAACTTTGCTAATGGGAGCCATTGCAACAAGTCATCCTTTTGATAGGAGAAGTACATTTGAAGATACTGTTTGAGAATCTGATTGAATTGCTTGGTTTTCCCATATGCTTCAGGTTTGTAAGCAGTTGATAAATGGAGATTGATATTCAAATGCTTGCATGGAAAGGTCCAGAAGCTAGAGACAAAAAAGAATCCTTGATCACTAACTATATTATTAGGGAGACCATGTTTTGAAAATAAATATTCTATGAATAAATTAGCTAAGTCTCCTGAATAGGAGGTCACATTATTGCAAAGAAATAAAGAAATCTTTGAGAAGCTATCTATTACTAATAAAATAGCATCATAACCACTAGAAATAGTTAATTGCAAAATGAAATCGATTGAAAAAGATTGAAAACAAATAGGTGGGATAGGAAGTGGCTGGAGCAGCCCATACTTCCAGTTTCTTGAGGAATTGTTAAAATTTCAATAATAGAACACATTAATATTCTTTTAATTCCTTGGTCATTCCAGGCCAAAAGAAGTATTGTGTAATAAACTGCTAATTAAAATGTTTTTTAAATACCAAAATCAATCTAATAATGTTGAACTCTTGTGGATTTTTTTTACACTTGGGCTTTATGAGTTGGGTTTTTCAAATTTTGGAAGCTTTGTCTTGAAGGTGGGTGATGAGTAAACTGAGCTGGGCAGACTGATTAGAGAAAAGTGTCCTGAAGTTTTCAGGGTTTTTATTTGAAAATGTGTTCCACCCTGGGTAAACATTGTACGTGCCTGATAAAGAAGCAGGGAATACCACTTTTTTCCTGGTGTGGTGACCAACATGGGAAACCTGATAAGCAAAGGTCAAATTTTAAATTTGGAATTTTTGAATTATTTTTTTAAAAATATAATCCTTCATCCTTAAAAAAATAAAAATTGTTCCTGTATGGGAATCCTTCCCTTTCCCCTTTCCTCAAATTCCCCCTGTCCTAGTAATCTAGGAAGGTACCCTTGGGGTTTGCAAGTCCCAGGCCCTATTTTAAACACCTTAAATTTGAATTTGGCACCCAATTTTTGTGCCATGCGCGCATTGATTGCAACTCATCATCTTTGTCCTCATCATCATCTTTCCTTATGATTTCCCAGCTCACCCTTACTGCCTCCAGCATTAATTCTGACCCAACCATGAAAAAGGCGGCAGCAGTGAGGGCAACAAGTAATCATTAGCCTGGTTGATTGATCTCAGCTCTCTGATACCAGGAAACTTGCAGTTTTCTAGCTACAGAGATTGATAGAAAATGCTGGAATAATAATAATAATAATATTCAAAAGATAAACAATTGAAAAGCTAAAGTAATAAATATTTTAAGAGCTGGTGAAATGTTTAATTGGTTTTTTTAAAAAGGTTTTCAATTTTGAATAAAGAGAGGGGCCACAGTATTATAGTTCTTTGTATCTTTTTAGACGGACAACCTCTCTTCAAGGGACCTCCTTAGGTATTTTAAGAACCTTGTAATGATACTGGGTGTCTTATAAGGAATTATCCACTGATATGGCCGGGCAAGACAGAAAAATGGCAAAGGAAGGGAGGGAAACACTCACTCTGAGTCAATAATCCACCAAAAATTCTGCAATGATTCAGGTAAAGGGTTTCAGGGCAGATGGGGTTGATGGCTAGACTAAACTTTAATGAATTGGGTTTATTTGATTTTGGGTAATAATAATAATACTCCAGAATAATTCATAAATCACTGTCTTATCTCTTTATAAGGTCTTTATTAACAATCACACCGCGTCTTGTTGATAATAATAAATTCCTGGTAAAACTTATGGGGAATAATGGATCCAAAGAGGTCTGTATAAATACCTTTTGGGGTGATAATGAGCTTCTCAGGGCACATAGAGAGGGATCTGCTCATTGGCTGAGGGTTGCAAGCCAGTGAGGGAAATTTTATCACATCCAGTTGGTGCTGCCTATCAGCTGCACTCAGATCTGCAGGATTTCTGTACTATTTTAGCCACAGGATCTTTTAATCTGTTAATGGTGTGATTATGATCATTCTGCGTTTATCCTTCATTTGTAATATTAGTATTGGTTTAAAGTGGAAATATGTGGATAATAATTGATTGCTTGTTTTCTGATGAGCACATATATATTTTTGAATCCTTGTAGTCCTTTGTGGTCTTCAGAGATTGGGATTTTTTTTTGTGTTAACCTTCAATATTATTTATTTTTGAAAATAATTGAAAATTTATTGTATAATATTTTTATTGAGATTTTAAGGTTTTTGGACCACATTTAATGCATATTTCACATTATTACATATGCTTGGTAAACCCTACTAGGTTTGAGATCCTGTGAGCGGTACCTGCTGTCAGATTTCTCACGACTGATCCTGATGTGGGGATCAGTCCATCCAGAAGCGCGCGGGGTGGGATCTTCTGAGTGCTTGGCAAAATTGGTGCGGAGGGGACTTCTGTATGTGGGAATTTGATTCTACAGGTACATTGGGGTTTTTTAGGGACGCAGGACTGCGCGCATGAATTGTGACATCATACATTTTCATGTGTAAGTCTTAAAATATATACAAAGAATCAATCCAAACTGAATTTAAGGTGTGAAACCTATAAGTGAAAATTTATCTGAAATATTAAACTGGCCAAAGGGTGCCATATTGGTGCCTGTCCTTTTGGTCAATTCTTATTTAATTATTTAAAATAAAAAGGAGTTATATTTCAAGGGTGGGGTCAGCAAGTGACCCTACCTTATTTTGGATGGGGAATCATATTTATGGATTTCCCACTCATTATTAATATTTTATTTATTTATTTATATTTTTTATTTTTGTTACTTTGACAGGATTCTCTGTACATAGTAGCGACTAAATTTGGCTTGCATGGCAGTACAATTTTTTTGGATCCCCTTCCTCTCGAGTCCTATCCTCCAATTGGCCTCCACCTCAAAATCCAAGAACCACTGCTCATCATTTTTGTTGAAAAAAATGATGGTGGTTATTGCCACTCATCCGCTTGCCATTTTTTTTTTGAATAAAATGGCAACCTTCTCCCAGCTTGGCCCATGTGGTCAATTCTCAAATCACATGCGCTCATCAGTAGCAAGCTTGTGTTTGTCTTGCGGCTCATCTGTTGGTTGTCATCACACTCGCCCATTGCTTCTGGGGCTCTTGTTTCTTCACCCACTGTCACAATTTTTTGGGCTGTCACAGCTTCTCAAGATCATCTGTTGCAGCTCATAGCTTTTCTCAGCCTTTTTTCTTGTCTTCTGTATCTTTCTGTCTCTTTTTTTCTTTTTTTTGTATTACATTCATCTCCTCTCAGACTTTTTTCTTGTTTTTTTCATCATTCTTTTTTTCTGTCATGAAAAAAAATCCACTCTCATATGTTTATCCTCTTGTAATAAGTCTACAGAGCCTCTTTCCCATAAAATGAGGGGCTTTCCGCCTGCTTTTTTCCAATCATTGATTGTTATCAATCAATAAATCCGTGGGGAGTGAGTCCATCTCCCCCCCTTATCTGAGCAATTAATCACCATATTTATCCAGGTTATATCCCTAATTACCCTCTGGTCTTTGAGCCTCAAAACTCAAATCCCTGATCCTTCCCTCTCTGGCCATATCCATTATTGCCAACCAACAGCCTTGCTGGTTGAAGAAGAATTCATTTGATTTAATTGTTGAGTGTGTTATACCACTCCTTTATCACCTTTTCCCAACCATACTGGCCTTGATCATCTTTGATTGTCCTTCTGGAATCAGTCATATTTGACTAAAAAGTTTATTTTCAGATCTCTGATACCAGGAACCTTGCAGTCCTTTAGCTACAGAGAGTGATAAAAATGCTGGAATAACAATAATAATTATTATTCCAATGATAGAAACTTAGAAGCTCAAAAAAATGATATAATAAGAGAATTTTTCAAGGTTTAATTTGTTTGGTATCAAATTGTTTTCAATATGATATAAAAGAGGGGCCACAGTATTATACTACTGGGGATCTTTACAGACTAGCAACCTCTCTTCAAGGGGCCTCCTTAGGCAGTTTAAGAACCTTGGAATAATGATGGGTGGCTTAGGAAGGACTTATTCCACTAATGGCCGGGCTTAACAGCACAAATGGCCAAGAAAGGAAGGGTAAAAATCACTCTGAGCACTTTAACAAGAGAATCCTGGAACAATTGGAAGGGTTTCAGAGCAGATGGGGTAGATTGCTCACTAAACTTCAAGGGTTGATTGGTTAATAAGGATAAATAATACTTCTACAGACTAAGTCATAAATCACTTGCTTGTCTTCTTATAAGCACTTGATCAACAATGAAACGATGTCTGATTGATAATAAATAATTCCTGGTGAACGGATGATGGAATAATGGATCCAAAGAGGTCTGTATAAATACCTTTTTGGGGTGATTTTGATCTTCTCAGGGCACTTAGAGAGGGTTCTGCTGGTGGGCTGAGGCTGGAAAGCCAGTCAGGGCAGGATCAGCACGTTCAATTGTGGCTGTCAATCAGCTGTCCTTAGATCTTCTGTATTTCTGCACTATTTTAGCCACAGGATCTGTTAATCTGTTATGGCGTAAATTTGATCATTCTGGACTCATCCTTCATTTGTACTATTGATATTGCTTTGAAGCGTGCAGATGTGGATGTTTACTAATTTTTCATCATCTGCTGATCATGTAGATAATTTTTAAAAATTTTTATGAACACTCCTTGTAGTGTTTTGTGGTCTTCAAACATCAGGATCAGTGATTTACGTGATAATCCTTGATCTTTGATTTGTTATTAAAAAATTTTTTAAGTTTAATTTTCATTAATTTTATTTAAGTTTTGATCCTTTTAGATCATTATTAATGCATATGTCAGTTTTTTACATATACTAGGCAGCCCTAACTAGGTTGTAGCTCTTCTGAGCGGTACCTGGTTGTCAGATTAGTCACAACTGACCCAGAAGCGGGGATCAGTTAGTACAGATGCGCGCAGGGTAGGATCAGCTGCGTGCGTGGAAGAATCAGCTGCGCGCGGGTCTCTAGTACGCGGTAATCTTCTGCTACTAGTACATAGGGATATGTAATGATGCGGGGCTGCGCGCGGGAATTGTGACATAACACATTTCCCTGTGTAACTCCTAAAATATACACAAAAACTCAATTATGAGTGAATTTTAGGTTTAAACCCTATACATGATAATAAGTGTGAAATATTAGAATGGCCAAAAAGTGCCATATTGGTTTCATAATTTTTAGTACTTTTTTTTTTAATTATTTTAAAAATATAAGGACTTGGAATTCAAGGGTGGGGTCAGGGAGTGACCCTACCTAATTTTGGGTGAGGAATCCATTCCTTTAATAATATTTATGGATTTCTCACTCCTTATTTTTTTAATTGAGATATTCTTATTTTTCATAGTTTTTTGTTACTATTCAACAGTTTTGCTCTGTACATAGTAGCAAGCTGACATTTATTAAGATTAAAACCTGGAGTGTTAAAACTCCTTTTATTTCTTTGAAGTTTCATTTTGCCATGATACCCTTGAGTCCCTTGAGAATTGTTGGATTATTCTTGTTTGAATTTTTTATTGCTTTGCTTCTAGAGCTTCATGAGACAAGGTGCTTTGTTTTGTATGGCCACCCATAGTTATCTGGTACCCTTCAAGTGTTTGATTTTGAATCATTGGGAAGTTTAATTGAGAACATGGAGGTTGCCTGGGATTGAGTTGATCTTTCCCAAGCTTTTTCTGACACCCACTACAGTTATTGGCTTGTGGGTGTTTTTACTGAAAACTCCCTTTTTCTAGTGAACTCTGAGAAAACTCCAACTTGTTCAAGTCTAATCCCACACCATCTTGCCTCAGATTGTTTTGTCCCATAGCTTCCGTTTAGTATCAAGCTTATCTCTTGCCCATTCATTCCTCATTCACAAGGTTCTTGAAATTTATTCCAGTTAGATCTAAATATTTTTCTTATCTCTTGTCAATTCATTCCTCATTCACAAGGTTCTGGAAATTGATTCCAGTTAGATCTAACTATTTTTTTTAATACTCAGGAGGGAAGCCTAAAAAAGCACCTTTTCCCTCCACAGAACTGGCTGCGTCCAGATCCCTTTGGAAACTTTAACTGGAAAGGTATGTCATTGGAAAGTTGAACCCTGAGAGGTATTTGGCCCAACGTGCCTGTCTGCGCATGAGGACTTTTGAGATCATGAAATATTTAAGATAATTGTGATCAGTTGAAACTGTAAATGGTTCCATAAGACTCAAAAAGTATGAACATCATTTCTTCAAGCAATAAAAATTTGAAAGAAGTTCCTTTTCATGAATCTTGTAATTAAGGCCAGCAGAAAGCTGTTTTCAAGACTCAAAGGCTACGGGATGAAAAAGAGAGGAAGACAAAGAAAAATGCAACATTAATCCTGCAATCACATAGTCAATTGCATCTGTTTCCACAATAGTGCAAGCTAGCTTGTTAAAGTGAGAGATTATTGGAGTAGTTGTGAAGGCTTTCATCACAGCTTCAAAATACAAAGAAGCTTCTTGATTAAAAAAAAATGAGAATCTATTTGAAGAAGATTAGTAAGATTAACAGTCTTCTTGGCCTAATTCTCAATAAAAATCCTGTGAAAATTACAGAATCAAAGGAAAAATTGAAGGGATTTGGCTGAAGAAGGTGGGGTCAAATCCAGTAGGTGTTTTATTTTGGCTGGGTCCATTTATAGTCCTTGCTGCAAGACTATAACAACTCAAAACTGAAGAGAATAAGAATGAAATTCGCACTTGAAGGCTTTTGCAAACAGGTTATTCTTTCAAAGTTGCTTTAGCACCCCTTGAAAATGTGTTATGTGATACTCAAGAGTCTTTTAGTAGAAAATCATATCATAAAGATACACCACAAGGTATTTCTCTACAAGGTCAGAAAAGATATCATTGACAAAATGATGAACAGTGGTAGGAGATTTTCAGAGGCCAGAAGGAATGATAGTATAATCATAGCTACCAAAGGGTGTTATCATTGCAGTCAAATACTCAATGCCTTTTGCAATGCAAATTAGGTCATAGGTGCCTCAAAGTTCTGACTTTTAGAAATAAGAAGCTCTGTGGAAGGGAGTGATGAGGTGTGACATAGAAAGTAGTTAGGCATTATTTGGGGCAAACTGGCTCAGTTTCCTGTAGTCAACACAAAGGCAAAGGCCACCATCTTTCTTTGGAACAAATAGGAGGGCAAATTTGGTGTTCAAATTTGGTGTTCAAAGAAATCATTTTGATAAATTTTCTGAAATGTATTCTTGAAGGCCAATTGATTCTTGCTTTCAGAGAGAGTAGACTAGTCTGTATTTCCAAGGTTTGCCAGTGAGTTTGATCTTGTGATGATAAGAACAGGAAAGAGGTAGTTTTTCTGCCTTTAAAAATGTCAGCAAAGTCATGGTAAACCAAAGTGAAAGACTCTCAAATGTTTTCCAATACTTCAATCTTGCCATCTTTGAGCACCAGATGTGAAGTGCTTGCATAATATGAGAGAATTAAGAAGCTCAAAATACAATTTTTGGTAGGCGCCTGTTTCTATTTGAAGAAAAAAGGAAGAGGTAAGTCAAGAAATAAATCCTAAATCTGAGGGGGGGAACTTTTCAATGAAGGTCAGGATATTTCAAATCTCCTGGTGGAAAGTTATCATCCAACTCAATGACAGTGTCAGGTAGGCTGTTTAATTCATGTTTGACACAAAGGCCAGTATACTGGGGTTGCAAGTTTTGAATTTTAATTAATCCTTCATGCCAATTCACATCCTGATTCCAGTAAACTTGAAAGTTATGGCCTAGAATGGTTTCATCAATTCCAGGGATATCCAGCTCAAATAAGTCCCATAAAAAGCTGAAGAAATTGAAAAATGCAAATGGACATTTTGCCTTATAAGTAACCCAACTAGATTTCTTGGGCAAACGGCTTACTGAATAGACAGGAAATTTATCTATCTTTGAACACATAAGATTTTTTGAAGTGGTAAAAGATGAAATTAAGAAAAATTAGAGCCAGAATTGAGTAAAACAAGATAAGGGGTGTTTTTGGAATTGAAAGGACAAATCTTGAACTTGGAGCACCAAGTGACTTGCAAGTGCAAACATTGACTTTCTGTAATTTAGATAATGTGTAGTTTTCCTTGAAAGTATCCAAAAAAATAAAAGCTAATTTTTTGACTGCTTAGCCACCTCTTGCACAAGCCGGTGGCACAAATATTCACATGATTTTCCCCCAACAATACAGAAATAACCCTTCCTTCTACCTCCTCTGCTGTTCCTTGTTCCGGAGCATACTGGTTTCTTTATGCCGGAAATTTTGGAGTTTTGGTTATGGCTTTCTCATTTGTCTTGGAATTTGAATTTGGATTCAGGTTGGAGGGTTTTGGATTCTTTAATTTTTGCTTTGAAGAGTTTTACATATTTTGAGCCAAGGCTGAAAATCAATGATTTTTTTTTCAAGAGAGGTACCTGTAATAATAGCCATTATCAAGCTCAATAAAAAAATCTATCAACTGCTGAAGGGAGGTTGTATTATGTCCCCCAACTGTGGGATGTTCAATGAGGCATGCAAGTGAACCCTCTTGAAAATTAAATAAGATTTCTTCCTTTTTCCATTGGATGCAATACTTCAGTGTTTGGAAATTAGAGATATAAAATGAAAACATAATATCATCCTTCATAACTAAGTTTTTGAGTTTGTACTTGAACTTTTGCACTTTTTTGAGGTTTTTCAAACAAGGTGAAAGTTTATTGCTCAAGCTTTTCCCAATTTTTGAAAATACAAGTGGGACTTATATTTAATAAGAGCTCAACATATGGTTTGAACCATTGCAAGGCTCTAAATCCTCAGAAGGAAGACACTTAAATGACCTTATTTATGTCATAGGGGAATTTTTTGGGATTTTTTGAGAAGATGATTTTGCAAGACTGTAAGTAAGATTTGATTTTATGGGAGTTTTCCCCTGTAAAGCAGTCTGGCTGCTTCATGCCCAGAGTACAGAAACTGGTACCACTTTTGCTAGGTTGCAAGGCATTTTGGTTAAGAGCCTGGATCAAAGCAGAGAGGATAGTAAATTTTTGGCCTTGGGAGCACTCGTGCAAACCCTTGATCTAAGGCAAGTCAATTTTTCATTGGAGGAGTTTGTGGAATCTTTGATTTCCTCAAGTGGATCTACCGGAGCTTCAGGTTGACTACAAGGAGAAATAACCTGTCAAGGGGTTCAACTAAAGGAGATTTAGATGAAGGGAATGTATCTAGGGTTTTTTAGGCCTGTGAAGCGCTGGCTCTGGCTAGCTTATTGATATAATAATTATAAGGGGTTAGGGAAGCATTCCAGGTCAAGCAATTACGTGAAATTTTTCAATAAATCTATATAGATGGAAAACTATGATAAATGATTTGAGTTAATTAATTTAATTTCACAAAAGCAGCCCACGTACTATACCGCAATCTTAGATGATTGTGAGCGCAAAAGATGAGACTGAGTGTAAAGGTTAAATGCCAGATAGCAAGGCTAACTCCAATGTTCAAAATGAAGGTTTGATGGCTCAAAAAATAGCAAGAGGGATGAAGTGTTCCAATTGAAGGAAACCAAAGAAAAGACCAATGGAATTACTTGTCTTAGCAAAATTCAAGAACATACAGAATTAAATAACTGAGGAGAAAGTCTTCAGGCAGGCAGCGTAGCTTTCATGAGGTAATCCAATGATGATTAGATAAAAACTGATGGAGGGCCATCTAAATCTAGAAATAAATCATGAAATTAATGATAGGAATAGAATGGGGAAATGAAATAAACAGTAAATTCATTCCAAGGTTGTAGCCTAGGAGAAAGAAAACAGAAAATGAGAGTAAAGAGGCATAATTCATGAGTAATTGAAGGAATGAAATGTGAAGACAATGTTGGAATCTTGGATTCCTGATAATGCTGAGTATTAGCTGTCTATTGTTCTTCTGATGATCTTCAAGGCTGTGCGCTGTGTGTTGTTTCCTTTCCATTCCTCATTCTACTCTATTTCCATTTTAAAATGTCCTTTTATTTCTATCTATGTTAAATAAATCCAGAAGCTGTGTCTACGGGCTGCTACCTCAAACTCACACTCGACTCAGCTGCACCGGCACAACTCAACCAGCCCTCAAGTGCAGATACTCCACCTATGAGACCAGCAACCAGCTCGAACTTATATACCTCACTGATCCTGGATCCTGGGTGTCTCTTCTATTTGTGCAACCAAGAGATTGCACCACCGACACCCAGGGTACTAGGATCAGGTACGCTGCTCTTTCCACTCTCAGCATTCCCCAACTCAACATTCTTATCATTGACCTTTCGAGCTGAACCTCAAGTCAAATCACTCCGACTACCCTACCTCATCAACCATCCACTGTGATCCCGTCAACCCTGCGTTGGACCTCAACATAGACCTAGACTTCTCAATAGCTGCAGCTCGCACTACTCTTTGTTGGACCCCACTTGTAACCTGGCTTTATTAGGTTCATAGCTGCAGCTTCTTCATTGTTTTCTTCTTGGTCTCCTCCCTTATCTCATGTCTCCTTTGCTCATCCATGTTTGAAATTTAACTGGCTTTATTAGCCTAACATCTTCCATCAACAGATTTACAGTCCCAGCGCCAGGTCACAAGAATCATGTTGGACAACAAAGAAGCCTCAAGCTCATCCAAATTGAACATCCCTCTCCTCACCAACAAGAATTTTCCATCATGGAGTCTCCGACTTAGAAGCGACTTACGACGCAAAGGCCTTCTCAACTATGTTCTCAAACCTCAACCCTCTCCTCTCAATGCATCTCAGAAGAAGAAGATGTACAAAGCTGCCAATGTCATCATCCAACATCTAGGAGACACAGCCTTTGATGCATTCATTAACGAAGACAACAACGGCAATCCTCATGCTATCTGGAACAGTCTTCTGGAACGATATGCTTCCAAATCCACAAACAACCAAGGTTTCATCTGGCTTAACTTCATCCAATCCCAATATAAAGGTGACCTGTCTATGTATATTCAAGAATGCCAAAAAACAATGAACAAGCTGTCAGTCTTCAAGCTCGAGGTTCCACCCGAC
This sequence comes from Puccinia polysora, assembly GCA_025617555.3. NCBI lineage: Eukaryota > Fungi > Basidiomycota > Pucciniomycetes > Pucciniales > Pucciniaceae > Puccinia > Puccinia polysora. The sequence continues at coordinate 41,555,953 of CM062635.1, read as the reverse complement.
ATCCTCAGCTATACGATACTGGCAAAACTTCCCAGCAATTTCTACCACATTGTCAATACAATACTCTTGAACGATGAGCTCCTGCAAAGCCCAAAAAACGTCTTGAACAAGCTGAGGGAAGTCATTCACCTTGAAACTTCTCAAAGTAAGACCCCTGAGGACGTCAGCCATAACTCAGCCGGACCAACAGCTCTTGTCAAAACGGGCCCCAAATCTAAATTCCGTCCCCAACCCAAACACCCCTGCTCAAAGGGTCATCACAATCCACTGTCTGATCACCCTGAAAGCAAGTGCTGAATACTCCACCCCCACCTCCGCCCTGACAAAAGTTCCTCCAAGCCTTCCGTGCATCTCAACTCATCTGATCAAAAATCCAAGGATCAACTGCCTGGACCTGAGGCCTCTGAGCTGCATTTCAACGCCCAACTCTACCTCTCAAACCCCTTCTCCAAAGGATCCAACCGACTACAAGTCCTTGAATTGGGATCCAGCCAACACATTCTCAATGACCCAAAGTACCTCCATCACCCCAAAACCATTGCCGTCGAAGTGGGCACCGGAGCTCCCAATACCGGTCTCAAAGCCACTCACGTTGGCAGTGCGGTAATCAAGAACCACAATGGGAAGGTGATAAGAAAATGACGATAATTCTGTATTTCTTTAGAACTTAGAACCAGCTAATGCTGATTTAGAAATTTGAAACAAAGGATGTTAGATGGAGAAAGAGAAGGAGAAACTAGAGAAGGAAATAGACAATGAAATGGATCCTACAGCATCGACCGATTGATAAGACCAAGGAGAGAGATTCAGAGTATGGAGAGAATTAAGAGACAGAGAGTATGAGGTTGAGTGAGGATCTTATGAGTGAGAATCTTATGAGGAAGAAAGAGACTGAATAAAATAAGGTCAGATGCGGTTTGAACAAGACATGAGAAGAAATTAAAGTCTTACCAGTCAGAGACCGGTGAAGTTAGGATGATGAGGTCGGATTGAGTTATTTTATGAGAAGGATGAAGATAGTAAGAAGGAGAAATAAGAAATGAAGAGTAAAAATCGAGAGGAGAAGAAAAAAGAAGGCAAGGCGTTGACATGAGGCATCTATGATTTTAGAAAGAGTAATCGGAAGAAAAAGAAAATGAACAATAGAAAATAAATAAAGAGAGAAAAATCAAGAAGGTAAGGCCGTGGGTCAAGAGTGGAAAGCGGGGTCCCCGCCATGACTGCATAGAGAACCGCGCGCGGTAGTGAGGAGTACTGGGATTTCAACACCCCTTGTGACTGGTAAGGGGAGAATTTCTATTCAAATGTTGATTAGGGAAGACACAGTGAAGAAGATTGCTGAGGGCGCTGATGGAGGTGGCCTTTGTAAGGGCGTCTGCTATCATTTTATCAGAGGTAATGAGAGTGAGATTAAATTTGTTGAGTGAAAAATTTTTGCGAAGACCCTTAGTTTTAATGTCTATATGTTGGGATTTGGAGGGAGAGCCAAAATTTTTTATTTTATCATCTAAGCCCTGGTTTTCAATGAACATCGTTGGTCTTGTCGAGGAGGAAGAATAGATTTCATTGACAAGATGCGTGATCCATTTAAGTTTGAGATAGCAGTCTAAGAGTGCATTGAGTTCTGATTTGGTCGAGGAATAAGTTAAATTGTGTTGTCTGAAAGAACTCCAAAGGATTGGACTCCCATAATGAAGAACTATGTATCCAGTTTGAGACTTGCAAAACGTGGGATCATCACCCCATGTGGCATTGCTGTAGCTAGAGATAATATCTTCTGATGGATTAAATTTGAGGGTTAACTTGGCATTCTTGGTGGTCTTGAGATACTTCCAAACATTGCGGACTTCCCTCCAATGCGACAGGCCTGTCTTGGAATTGAATCTTGCCAGAATTGAAACCGAAAAGGATTTATCTGGTCGCGTGTATTGTGCAAGATGGTTCAAGAGTCCAATCAAAGAACAATAGTTGATTTTAAGTCGGCAGAATTCCGCGTGATCTTCATCCGAGGCCGGTTTGAGATGGAAATTTTGAGTTAGCGGTGAATTAATGTCTTTGCATTCAGAGAGTCCTAGTTCTTCCAAGCCTCAATCAATATGTTTGATTTGACTTAAGAGAATTCTGTCTCTGTCCAGTTCCATTAGCATCCCAAGGATGGTGTTTGGAGCATGAAAAGAAGAATTGGAAAATCTTTTCATGAAGTTGATTGCAAAAGAGTTGGAATTTCCTACCAAAATGAGGTCATCGACGTGAAAGTATAGAACTTCACCCAATTTCGAGTTGAGATATAGACAAGGATTTCTAGTTGATTCATGGAACCCTTGCGATCGAATCCAAGAGGTAAGAGTTTCATACCAATTCTTTGGAGATTGTCTTAGACCATATAGGGATTTATTTAGTTTCAGATAAGGAGATTTTCGACTTGACCCTTCCGGAGTTCTAATAATGACCGTCTCATTCAGAGGAGCGTGAAGAAAAGCACCTTTGACATCGAACTGAGTGAATTTCATTTTGTTTTTCAATCCATATAGAAGAGCGAGACGTAAAGAACCGAGTTTGCCCTTTGGTGCCCAGGTTTCCTCAAATTTGATACCTTGGACTTGGTCGAATCCTTGTACGCACAAACGAGCCTTGTATTTGACGGGCTCACAATGGCAATTTTCTTTTACCGTGAACACCCATGTAGTACCTAGAATATTATCTGGTTTGTTGTAATACTCCTCCCAGACCTCTTGATTCTCAATAGAGCTGAGTTCTTCTTTGGAAGCCTTCTTCCATTTAGGCCATTCTGGACATTTACAAGCTGCTTTATAGGATGGAGGTTTGTAGTAGTGATGGAACCCATATCTTTGTGGTTTCTGTAGTTCATGCCTGGGTCGTAAGTTGGTCCTTTGAGGGATGGATTCAGGATGAGGAGGGATAACGGTTGGTTGAGAAGTGGAAATGGGGAGTTGATGTTGATGAAGAGTGGATTTGTCACCATCTAGATCAGAATTGGAATCAAGGCATTCAGAGTTAGACTCTCTGATTGAATACTGTTTGTCGTTGGTTGAGAAGTCAGTTTCATGTGAATTTAGATCAGATTGAGAGAAAATGTCGAGACCAGGCAATTTGAGAAAAGGGAAACTATCCAATTGATGAGAGAGGAATTTCACATGTTTAGTTTCTATGATGGTTCCAAGCGTATTCAGGCTCAGGTAAGAGTGAAAAGTGGGATTAAACCCAACAAGAACACCTTTGAGACCCTTTTCATCGAATTTTCTTCCTTTTTGTAGGCAATTGGAAAGATATATCACCGAAGAACCTACAGGCTTTAAATAATTAGCAGGGAGAGTCTTACCAAACATTAATTCCCAGGGAGATGACTGGTTACCTTCAGGGGGAACTTGATTGAGCATGAAACAACAGCTCTGAGGAACAATATGCCAGTAACTTTTTGCCAATTGGGATGAGGAGAATGTGGATTGGGCTGATTCTATAATAGTCCTATTAGCTTGTTCGGCATGTCCATTATGTTGGGAGTGGTATGGTTCCGAGGTTTGAAGTTTGATAAATTTTGATTGAGCAAAATCCTTGAGAGTTTAGTTGGTGAACTCAGTACCTTTATCGGAAAAGATTTCAGAGGGGTAATAATTCAATCTCTTGTGTTCTGTTTTGAGAATGTTGATAATCGTTTTGGGTGTTTGATCTTTAGAGGTTAAAGGGAAAGAAGCTAGATATCCAGTAAAGTTATCGACCAGGGTAAGTAGGTATTGATGTCCTGCTTTAGATTTGGGAGTGATTGGACCAACTAGATCTAGGTGAATACGTTCTAAAGGTTTGTTGGCTGGCGTAGAAACACTGGAGAAGGGAGATTTTGTTATTTTGCTCTTGATGCAACTATTGCATTGAAAATTTTTAAGCACATTGTTGGGATAGAGGTCTTTGATAATTGGTTTGAGAGTAGATATGGAGGCATGACCATACATTTTATGATAATCTGACAGAGAAAGGGAATGGCTGAGTGATTGATTAGGAAGATTCATTGAGTGACAAGATCCAGTTGATTTCGGTTTTTTGACAACAAATAGATTGTCTCTAACCAGTCCTTTTAATACCATTAAATTTCCTTGAGTGACCTTGAACAAATCTCTAAATTGAGTCAGGGAGAACCCTTTCTTAGCGAGAAGACCCGGACTGATAACATCAACTACTATATCTGGAACATAGGCACAATCTTTGAGAGTGACAACCGAATTGTTCCACTCTAACTTGACAGTTCCAATTCCTTGTATCTTGAGATTCGCCTCTAGTTTTCCAGTCTTGATTTCCTCAGGTTTGTCTTGTAGTTTTATAGAAGAGAAGAATTTAAGATCATTGAAGATATGGAAGTTGGCCCCGGAGTCCAAGAGGAGATTGGGATTATTATTGGCGTTGATCCATAGAGTTAATAGGGCATGGTAATTTATTGTTGGATTCTTTTTAGTCTTATTTTTCCATTCATTTTGTTGTTTGATCCACCAGTTGGGAGTGATTTGGGGATGTAGATGGAAGCAGGATGATTCTGCATGTGGAGCATTCGGATTGTGATATCCTTCTTGGCATCTTAACTTGATCCTTTTTTTGTCCTTATTTGTTCTAGTTTTAGTCGATACTAGGGAATGGTCCGTGGAGGGTTTACTGATGTTAAATTGGGCCTTTCTCTTGTTATTTTATTGAATAAGGTGGTTGAATACAATGTCGATTGTGAGATTCTTTTCCACGTGCATTATTTGTTGTTTAAGATTTTCGAGGTTAGGGGGAAACTTAAAAAGTAAAAGGTATGCCAGAATATCTTAAGGTAGTTCGATTCCAACGTCCGTCATTCTTGTGATTGCCTTTCTCATTTCCGTAACGAAGCTTTTGATAGCATTTTCCTGAAAAACTGAGTGAAGAAAATGATTAAATACTCTTGCTCGGTTGGCGGTCTCCAACAATGCAAATCTCCTCGTAATCTCGGCCCAAAGCAGTTTGGAAGAGGAAATGTTGGTGGAATTAACAACATTGGCGTGGGTGGTGCTGTCTAGTTTGGATAATAGGATTGCTTGTATCTCTCTATCTTGCTTTGTCAACAAGGGACCTGAATTCCCAGTGATTGCATCCTTAATGTCCTTGAGGTTGAATAGAATAATCATCTTGTCTCTCCATATAGAATAGTTTTCTTTGTTTAAAGGGGGAATAGCATTGACGGATGCTTTCAGGGCCACTTGGTGGAAGTAATCGGCTGCTCCAGCTGGTTTGTTCATGATTTGATCAGTTAGATTTATTCGTAGTTTGATTTGGCTTTTAACCGTGATAAGAAAATGACAATTATTCTTTATTTCTTTAGAACTTAGAACCAGCTAATGCTGATTTAGAAATATGAAAAGAAGGATGTTAGATGGAGAAAGAGAAGGAGAAACTAGAGAAGGAAATAGACAATGAAATGGATCCTACAGCATCAACCAATTGATAAGACCAAGGAGAGAGATTCAGAGTATGGAGAGAATTAAGAGACAGAGAGTATGAGGTTGAGTGAGGATCTTATGAGTGAGAATCTTATGAGGAAGAAAGAGACTGAATAAAATAAGGTCAGATGCGGTTTGAACAAGACATGAGAAGAAATTAAAGTCTTACCAGTCAGAGAACGGTGAAGTTAGGATGATGAGGTCGGATTGAGTTGTTTTATGAGAAGGATGAAGATAGTAAGACGGAGAAATAAGAAATGAAGAGTACAAATTGAGAGGAGAAGAAAAAAGAAGGCAAGAGGTTGACATGAGGCATCTATGATGTTAGAAAGAGTAATTGGAAGAAAAGCAAAAAGAACAATAGAAAATAAATAAAGAGAGAAAACTCAAAAAGGTAAGGCCGCGGGTTGAGAGTGGAAAGTGGGGTCCCTGCCATGACTGCGTAGAGGCCCGCGCGCGGTAGTGAGGAGTACTGGGATTTCAACAGAAGGAAATGGTTCTGGAAAATTTTCTCCTCATTCCATCTCTAAACTGGTCTCTGATTTCCCTCACTCAGCTGAAATCAAAGAAGGCAGTGTTCAATAAGGTTGGCTACTCAGCAATTGAGATAACACTAGACAACTACTCCTTCATAGGCAGAACCCAAACACGCTGACCGAACTGTGCGGAGTGCAATTCATGCCACCCAAGGAGGACCCCAGTGTGCTCTTAAAAACCAACTCCAACACTATTGACTGGCATCATTGACTGGGGCACCCCAATCCGGCTGTTTTGAAGACCCTTAAGCTTCCCGACAAGGACACCAAGGCCTTGTGCAATATTTGCAAAACCTGCAAAGGTACAGCTACTCAATTCAACCATCACTTGAAGGCAGTGAAAGAACCGCTAGAAGCCGTACATTTCGACCTAGTGGGCCCTTTTTCTGTCCAATCTCGCTCTGGTAACCTGTACTTCCTATCCATTACGGATCAATACACTGGTTTCAAAGCTGTATCCTTCCTCAAGTCAAAAAGCAAAGCTGAGAAGGCACCAATCAACTTTTTTGCCACAGCCAAAAGGCAAACAATGAAGAAAGTCAAAACCCTGATCTCAGATAACGGAGGAGAGTTCACATCAATCACTCTCAAGGACTATTGCTCATCCCGAGGTGTAGTTCAGAATTTTGCCCCTGCCTACACACCTCAACAGAACCCTCTGGCCAAGCTTACAAAAGGCTCCATCCTCCAGAAAGCTCAATGCCTTCTCTCTCAAATTCAACTGCCACTCACATACTGGGATGAGGCCGTCAACACAGCCATGCATCTCCTCAATCTGCTGCTGTCTTGTACACAATCAAACTCCATACCTTACAAACTTTGGTTCAATAGAGATTTCAACCTTGACTTCCTCAAACCATTCAGATGCCTTGGCTACTCCCTGATTCCAAAACATCTCCGCGCATCTAAGCTGGCTCCCACTAGCAAGAAGTGCATATTGCTGGGGTATGTAAACAACTTTTCGTTGTACAGATGTTTAGATCCTGCTACTTTAAAAATATATATATCTGCGAATGTCATTTTCTGCAAAGCCATCTTCCCTTCAATCTCCTCCACCAATTCCTCTCCCATTTCTGTGCCCCATGATACCAACTCCGGCCCTGCTTTCCTCTCCATCCCTGATAAAGCTGTAGCTGACACTTCCTCTTCCCCCTTCAATCACTCCAATCCTGACTCCTCTATTCCACACACCAGCTCCTCTCCAACTTTCGTCACTCCATCCTATGATTTCATAACTCCCAACAACATTCTTCCGGCCCCTCGCCGCCACAACTCTTACGTTGGGCAAACCCAACTGTATCTGATCTGCGACTCAGACTACAAGGATCCGGCCAATCTCAAAGAAGCCCTGGCCTCAAAGTATCGTAACAAATGGATTGAAGCAATGCGCGTGGAGGAACTCAACCTCATATCTTATGATGTCTGGAAAGAAGTCAATCTGACCGCCTAATCCATACCCATCAACTGTGTGTGGGTCTTCAGAACTAAACGGGACTCCTGGAATTGAATCACCAAGTTCAAAGCCAGGCTTTGTGCTCAAGGTTTCCACCAGCAATGGGGCCGCGACTATCTCAACACCTTCTCTCCCACCAGGGACAAGGCTTCACTACGGGTTCTCATCTCCTTTGCGGCGTCTCAAGGCTTAAAATTCCACCAAGTTGACGTCAAATCTGCATTCTTAAATGCTCCAATCAAAGAAACCGTCTACATCAAACCGCCTTTGAATATCCACGTCACTCCTGGCAAGACGCTCCGACTCCTGAAGGCGCTCTATGGACTCAAGCAGGCACCGTTTGCTTGGTACAACCCCCATGACCAACTGGCTCCTCAGAACCGGATTCAAACGCTGTGATGCTGATCATTGCGTGTTCTGGAACAAAGATACTTGGCTCTATTTACACATTGATGATATTGCCATCTTTAGCAAAAGACCGGAAGAATTTACCAGTGCTCTTAGATCTTGATTCACCATCAAGGATCTTGGTCAAGCCTTGCTACTGCTAGGTATGAACGTGGAAGTCACAGCGACAGGTATCAAACTGCACCAAGGTACTTACATCCAACACCTACTATCCTGCTATGATCTTCTGACGTTCAAAACGCATTCCACACCCTTTCAACCGGGCGGTAAACTGCTACCCGCATCTGATGAGGAACACTCCAAATTCAAGAAATCTAATCTGAACTGCCGGAAAATAATAGGAGAGTTAAATCATCTAAGCTGTTGAACACGTCCGGACATCACCTTCTGCGTGAACTACCTAGCGCAGTTCTTAAACATGCCGGTGTAAGACTCCAAACGGTGCTAAGCTGTGGCAGTTCTGTGGAGGGGAAAGGTGCTGTTTAGGCTGCCCTCCTAGGAGTTACAATAATATTTAAATGTAACCGGAATCAAGGTCCAGAACCTTATGGATGAGAAATCAAAATAAGGGAAGAGGATAAGAGTTGTTGGTAGCGATGGAAATAACACTATCTGAGGCAAGATGGTGCAGGTAAAGACTTGAACAAATAAGTCAAGGTTTGTTCAGAGTTCAATAGAACAAGGCAGTTGTAAGTAACAATGCCCACAAGCTAATAACTCTGGTTGTCAGCAGCTGATTAGGAAAGATCAACTCAATCCCAACCAACCTCCAGGTTCTCAATGAACCTGCCCAACTCTCCGCAATCAAGCGCTTGAAGGGTACCAGATAACTGTGGGAGGCTGAACAAAACAAAAACAATTTGTTTATGAAGCTCTAGAAGCAAATCAATAACGAATTTGAGCAAGAATATCCCAACACTTCTCAAGGGACTCAAGAATAGCGTGGCAAAATTCAACCTCAAAGAAGAAGGGAGGTATAACACTCCAGGTTTAAGCTTAATAGAACCTCTTCAATCAAACGTGATTGGCTCCAGAAAGATGATCAAGGAGAGATTAAGACCAGTATGGTCGGAAAAAGGGATCAGAGTGGTATAACACACTCAAGAATTCAGACAGACAGGAATTCTTCTTCAACCAGCAAGGCTATTGGTTGGTGATAAGGATCAAGGTCACAAGGGACAGAGTTTGAGTATGGAGGCTCAAAAGATCAAGGGGCAATCCTAGATATACCCGGATAAATGGCTCAGATAGGTGGGGAAGGATGCCCACAGATAAGTTGATTACTGATGATGGTCTGATAGGATGATGGGGTCCTCTGATGTTCTGGGATGCTCTGATGATGGGACAAAAGGCAGGGGAGAGCCCCTCCTTTTATAGACATGAGGCCCTGTATACTATGTACAAGAGAGATTTACAAATAGGTGCGGAAGAAAAAAAAAATGAAAACATAAAAAAAAAATAAAATAAAAAAAAAAAATTAAATGAGAGAAAAAAGAGCTGTCGCCCGCGTCGAGAATGACCGCGGGCAACCAGATGGACACCCGCGACAGCGGTTGCGGGTGTCGACAACAGTTGTTGTTGCCCAATTGGCGGCGACAACGGGGTGAAAGTCCCGACGGCCGCGAGCGGTCGCTGGCGGTCGTTGGTCGGATCGGATGATGAGGATGAGATGGTCAATGGGGGAGATGAAGCAATTTGTGGTTGAGCAGGTGGAGCGGAGGACGACGACATGGTTGGAGTGCGTCGAAGGGGATGATGATGGGGGAGGTGGTGGAAGAGCAAGGGGCGGATGCTATTCGGAGGATGGAAGAGGAGCGGAATTCGTGCAATTGGTGGTGGATGGGATCGTCGAAAGTGGTGGAGAGGGAATTGGTGGTGGATGGGATCGTCAAAAGTGGTTCGAAGATCGCTCGCGTCTCCAAAAGTCAGGGCCGCGAGCGCAACAAGTGGGAGTTTAACATAGGAAGAGGGAAGCGAAGCGGAGAGACAGGCAAGAGGCCTGTCCTAGACCGCTAGGACAGGGAGAAGTTGAGAGATGGGGGGGAAATGAAGGTAACCATAGGGGTACAACTGAAATCCAACCGGATTGGTCACCACATCTCTCCCCAACTTACAGACTGTCCCTAGTCTGCATCTAAAATTTGAAAGAGAAAAGCAGGGAACAAAAGAAATTGAAGCAAAGATTGGCCATTTCTTGATCTTGAGAGCAATTGAAGAGTTGAGGAAAATATCTTGATTCTTCCAAATGAACCCTAGAAGCAGCAGGAATAGAACAAGGAGGGCGTCCCAGGTGCTCACATATGTGGCATACAGTAGAGCTTTTACAAAAAAAACGCAGCAAATGACCCTGCTGGTGCACAATTGGGAGGACTTACTTCTGAGATAAGTTGCCCCCACGACAATGAAACTTCTTGACTTGATCAGCAGAGAACCTTCTGGCCAACCAAGTACCATCCAGCTCCTCCAAAACATAAGATCCACCCCTAACTTGATGAATCACTCGATAAGGGCCATTCCAACAATTAGAGAAAAGCTTGCCCCACTGGGTTTCCAAAGATCGATTATAAGCTAAAACTAGGTCACCAGATTCAAGGGCTCCCTGATTCAATTAGAGTGCTTGTCCTCCCAATACTGGACGGATTTTGCTCTGGCCTCCATCATTGTTTGATAAGCTTCATCACGAATGTCTTCACTTCGCTCCAGTTGCTTGGATCTAGCAACTAACAGATCAGTGGTTGAGGACACCTCTTCCCAAGAGATGCCCAAGAAAGATTCCATTTCCAGATCCAAAGGAAGGACTGCTTTTTGACCAAAGATGATTTCATAAGGTGAGTAGCCAGTAGTTCTTTTGGTTGAGATTCGATCAGAGAAGAGAACAAGAGGAAGGAATTTGCGACAATTCTTGCCACTTTCACCAGCCAGTTTAACAAGTGCAGCCTTCAAAGGGGCATGGCCTTGTTCCACCATGCCTTGGCCTTCAGGATAATAAGGAGTAGTAACTCTATGTTGTCCAGGAAGGGATTGGATCATTTCAGCAAGCTTGCCCCCAAATTCAGAGCCACCATCAGTAGAGTAAGATCAAGCCAGGCCATAACGCTTTGTCCAAGTCTTGTAGAGGAAAGCTGCCACTGATTCAGAGCTAAGGTTCTTAAGAAATTTTGCTTCAACCCATCCAGAAAAATCATCTCTAACCACAATGAGGTACTGAGCACCACCTGCCTTAATATGAACCACATCCATAGCAATCCTTCCAAAGACAGTGGACTCCCCAGTAGGATAACGAATTTCAGCTGGGCGCCTAAGATCACGCTTTTGACAAACTTCACAACTCTTGCACCATTGGGAAACGGATTTCTTCAAAGATGGCCACCAGAACCGTTCGGATAGTCGTCGATAAGTTTCAGTTTCCCCACGATGACCAAGGCCTTCATGGAGACTTTCAAGGATAGAATCTTGCTTAGAGGGAATAGTAACAACAATAAGAGCACAAGGATTGCCTCTCTTCATAAGTCTAGAACCTTGAACAAAAAAATTAGAAGACTTTTGTTTAAGAAATCAAAATTCCTTAGCAGAGAGATTGGGAGGTTTTTGAAGAGTTGAAAGGTACTGCTCTAATTTAAACCAGAAGCCTTTTTGAAATCCAGAATAATTTTGGGAAGAAAAAGAGAAAATAGGTTGAATTAAAGGTTCCTCTTCATTGAAATCGGTTCCAACATCAGATTTGTTGTCCCCAAGAGGTTGTTGAGATAAACCATCAGGCATGGTGAAAGATTTTCCGGGCCTGTGAACAATATCAAAAGAGAAAAGCTGAATAAAGGCCACCCAACAAGTCATAGGAGCATTGGGAAGACTGGGAGCTTTGATCATTTCAATGATGGATTGAGCATCAAATTGCAATTCAAAATGTTGGCCCCAGAGAATGGTTTGAAGTTTCTTCATCATTTGAGCCACACCACAGAGTTCCAGTTTGGGCTGGGAGTATCTAGATTCTACATCTGAAAACAACAAAGATTCATAAAGAGCAGGAAGGTCCCGACCATTTTCATCTTCCTGAGTAAGGACAGCCCCAACAGATTGATAACTAGAATCAACAGCCAGCTTGATCTTGCCAGCTCCAGGTCCATAAGAGATCTTTTTCAAAACTATGTCTTTACCAACTATCCTTTTGAGTAGCTGGAAAGCACATTCACAATCTTGGTTCCAAATTCATTCAGCATCTTTTCTGGTTAGACGACGCAAGGGTGCACAGATTTTGGATAAAGATGGGATAAAGATTCTAACATAAGTGACAACACCTAGAAAGCCCCTAACTTCAGTTGGATTGATTGGGGTAGTCCAAGAGATGATCTTGTTGACTTTGGCTGGTGCCATCCTTCTTCCTTCCTTGCAGACCACATGACCAACAATTTCCAGAGCAGGGACACAAGCTGCCAGTTTAGATCCAGAGACAGTAAGGCCAGATTCCTCGATTCGAAAAAGAATCCTCTCCAAGGTAGTAGCATATTCCCAGATAAAACAACGAATTCCTGAATGACAAGGTAAGAGCTCATTATCATAGTCAGATACTGGACCTTTAATTCCGCCATCTTCAATAAAGATACCAGCATGATCAGGGATTTCATCCTGGAGGATCCACATCATCTGAGCCTGATAGACTGCAACCGAGTTGGTGGCTCCTTGAGGCAATCGAGTAAGTTGAAATCGACCAAGAGGAGTATTGAAAGTAGTGAGAGGACGAGAAATAGGATGTAAGGATCGCTTGTCATAGCCACCCATAATATCCCCTAGACCATAGCAAGCTCTTCCCGCAAAGGATTCAACAAATTCTTCAGTAGCAGGAGGGATACCAGAGTCTCTAATAGTAAATTTATTAAGAGGTTGAAGATCATGAATGATTCTAAGTTTACCATTACTCTTGAGGACACAGAAGACGGGGCTGGAGTAACTAGAAGTTGACTGTTCATACAGGCCATTTTGAACTCGTTCCCGGACCAACTTGATGAATTTGTCAACTTTAGCAGCAGGGATCGGGATCTTTTTCTTTTGCCAAGGATCATGTTCAACTACAGGGATGATATAAGGGAGGCCATAGGATTCCCACAAGAGACCTCTCTCTTCTTCACAGAAAGCAATAGATTTTTCTCTTAGAGATAAGAAATTTTTGATTAAATTTAACTCATCAGGAAGAAGCCATCCATCTGGACCAAAGTTGACCACCTTCAGACGTTCTTCAGTGACCCGTCCATTAGGCACAAAGGGGCCAGTAAGAGATTGAGGAAGACCACAGTAAGGATGGCAAGATAGAGGAGGATGCATAAGGGGAGTATTGAGGTTGAGAGGCATAGGCTGGTTGACTGGTTGGATCTTCTTAGCAACTGGTTTATACTTAGTGGCAAAAGAGAGAAGTTCTTTTTTTCTCCAAGAGTTGACCAGAGAGACTTGATTACGAAAGCTGAGTCCAAGTTTCAACATCTTCCAAGTCCAATGTTCTGCAATATCCTTGAAGGGTGCCTTTTCCATAAAAGGAGAACCAGGAGATAATACGTTGCTCACATGTGTGGCACAAGGTAGGGTTTCAAAAATGACGGTAAAAGATTGCCCTGGCAGTGCACAATTGGGAGGACTTACTTGTACCCCAAATTGCCTCCACTGAAGCCCATATTCCTTCATACCAAAACAACCAAAAACTGAATTGCAGTTAGGATCTAGTTTAAGCTCATTGCGGAGATTTGTACCGGAACTGAAAGAAGATTGATCAGACTCAAAAGTAGAAGGAAAAGAAGACACAACAGATCCAGAGAGAGAAGGAGATGGAGAAGAAATATTTTTGGATTTTTCTTTTTTGATATGTTTTTGTTTTTTAATATTCTTGAGCTCAGAAGAGAATGATGAAAGGAATGAAAAATAAGCCTGAGGGATGGGAGTTGACCCTTGAGTTGCAGTCTGAGGCTGAAAAGAACTACAACCATTGGTAGGATCAACTATTCCCCTAAAAAATGAGAGGAACTAGAGTTATCCTTCTGCTTCCCCTTAAAAGATGATTTGGGAAAATGACCAGGAAAATCTCTTTCCCAACCACCAGAATCCAAGGAGCAAAGAGGAACTTCAATTTTTCTGCCATCAGCATCAGGGAGAAGAATTCTCTCCCCAACTTGATCAGAAAACATCAGGGTTGCACCAAAATCCATTAAGAAGGGTCGTCCCAAGATCATAGGACTGTCCAAACAAGTGATCCAAAAGTGGCAGGTTCCCACAATATTTCAACCAATCCTGACCGGTAAATCTTCAGCAATACCAACCAGTTCACAAGCTTGATTTACTATCCCATACACTGCCGAGTTGAAGCTGACCCTAGGACTAAGTTTGAGCTTGCAGGCCATAGCATCCAAGATTAAGTTAAGCTGACATCCAGAATCCACAAGAGGAGAAACAGTTTTAGCTGAGTCACCAAGATAACAAGGAAGAAAGCCAAGGGGACAGGAATAAAGATTGGCTTCTATAGAAGGACTGGTTCCACCAGAGTCCTCCATTAAAGTGCCAGAGGAGACTTTGAGTTCTTCAGGGCCAATTTCCACAAGTTGACAAGAGACCCATTTCTTCATTCCTTCAGCAACAGATGGAGAGATTGATAGGAGTTCAGCCACAGATAGATCAGGAATTTTGAGATCAGAAATTTTCTTTAATACTCCCTCCAAAGCATTGGGGTGATCCTTGGAGATGCCCCTTTCAAATCAAACTTTGGGCTGGGTGGAGGGAGGAAGTTCAGGTGACGCAGAATCTAAGATAGGTTTAGAAGGTTGAGGTGAGGGAGAAGCATCAGGGTGATCTGGGAACCTTTCCATGAGTGGTTCCTTTTCCACCTCCATGTCTTCTACATCAGAGGAAGGAGGCTCAAGTGATGATCGACGTTTAACCGGTTTTCGAAGGATTGAAGTTGGCAAGGAAGGAGCCTTATAAGGTTTAGGTTCCTCATGTTGTTTCCTGGCTGGATCGGATTGATAAGTAGTCCCAGCAAGACTAGAGGAAGAAATAGCTGGAGGATACCAAGGTTGGAGGGTACCACAGGATGATCGAAATTCAAAGGAAGCAAGAGATGCTTTCACAGGGGGTGATGGCTGGTAAGAGGCCACCACATGTCGGATAGGACGAGACAAGTCAAAAAGGGACTAGGGCACCATTAGGGAGGAAGTAATTGTTTCCCCTCTGCTCTACCAACTTTTCCTTTAGGTCCTTCTGAAGTTCTTGACATCATCCAGTTCCATGGCCTTCTCTATGACAGTAGTAACAGACCAGAGTTAATTTGGGGACAGAAGAAGGAGCTTTAGGCGTAGCTAGCGAGGAAATCTTTTGATCTATTTTGTTCTCAAAGGCCCTAAGTAACTTGGTGATTTCATCTATAGTAGTAGGTTCCCAATTGGAATTAGGATCTGCTTTAGGCCTACGATCTGCCTCCACTTTAATCATAAAATCGTTTGACTCTTTAATAGAAGGAGCATGGACTGGTTCAGTAGTTCTAGGCTTTTCAAAGGTAAGAGCAGTTTTACCTTTCATGAATTTATCCACAGTACTCCTAAGGGTGAGAAAAACAGGGAGCTTGAATTGATTATCCCTGGTGGTAATCATGGATCCAGATTTGACCAGTTCTTCTTTAATCCTTTCCTGCACAGCCAACGAGAAAGATTGGAAGAACTTTGCTCGAATTTTGTCCACTGTGTCAATGTGATCGTTTTGGATAAGATAGTTTTGAATGGGATCCCAAGATTTTCTAAAAATCTGATAGTCAGAGGCTGAAGAAATACCACCCTTGGAGATCCACTGAGAAACCAGAGCATCCAAATCTTGCAGAGTAAACCTAGCCACATCTATTTTACCCCAGTATGCCAACATAGCCTCCCTGAGAAGCGTCCAGTTGTGGGATTCAAATCCCTCAAAAGACTTGATTACCTCCATAACTTCATCAGAGGAGATAAAGAACCGCAACTGATAAGCCATATCAAATTCACTAGCTCCATCCACTTCAGCAGCCATTTTGTAGGAGTCCAAGAATCGCTCGACATTTGTACCGTTGAAGCCTAAGTTCTTGTTCTGGGGTTTTATCTTTACCATCTTAGGTCGGACAGAGGTGGTTGGAGTAGCGGGAGATGCCATATCAAATAACAGAGTTCCTAGGGGATCCGAAGAGCAGATTTTCAAAGTGGCTCACGAGTGTGGCAAGAGTAGGGTTTCGCCAAAAACAACAAGTATCTTGCCAAAGCGGTGCACAAATTGGGAGGACTTACTTCTAGACCAAGCTGCCTCCACAGATCAGATCTAAAAAAAAAAAAAAAAGAACAAACAGAAAAAGAAAGAGAAATCGGATAGGATTTCGGAGTTGATTCTTCAAGTTGGGACTGTAAATCCCAAGGTTGCTGGTTCAATCCCGGCCCGGGGGACCAAATGTAAGACTCCAAACGGTGCTAAGCCGTGGCAGTTCTGTGGAGGGGAAAGGTGCTGTTTAGGCTGCCCTCCTAGGAGTTACAATAATATTTAAATGTAACCGGAATCAAGGTCCAGAACCTTATGGATGAGAAATCAAAATAAGGGAAGAGGATAAGAGTTGTCGGTAGCGATGGAAACAACACTATCTGAGGCAAGATGGTGCAGGTAAAGACTTGAACAAATAAGTCAAGGTTTGTTCAGAGTTCAATAGAACAAGGCAGTTGTAAGTAACAACGCCCACAAGCTAATAACTCTGGTCGTCAGCAGCTGATTAGGAAAGATCAACTCAATCCCAACCAACCTCCAAGTTCTCAATGAACCTGCCCAACTCTCCGCAATCAAGCGCTTGAAGGGTACCAGATAACTGTGGGAGGCTGAACAAAACAAAAACAATTTGTTTATGAAGCTCTAGAAGCAAATCAATAATGAATTTGAGCAAGAATATCCCAACACTTCTCAAGGGACTCAAGAATAGCGTGGCGAAATTCAACCTCAAAGAAGAAGGGAGGTATAACACTCCAGGTTTTAAGCTTAATAAAACCTCTTCAATCAAACGTGATTGGCTCCAGAAAGATGATCAAGGAGAGATCAAGACCAGTATGGTCGGAAAAAGGGATCAGAGTGGTATAACACACTCAAGAATTCAGACAGACAGGAATTCTTCTTCAACCAGCAAGGCTATTGGTTGGTGATAAGGATCAAGGTCACAAGGGACAGAGTTTGAGTATGGAGGCTCAAAAGATCAAGGGGCAATCCTAGATATACCCGGATAAATGGCTCAGATAGGTGGGGAAGGATGCCCACAGATAAGTTGATTACTGATGATGGTCTGATAGGATGATGGGGTCCTCTGATGTTCTGGGATGCTCTGATGATGGGACAAAAGGCAGGGGAGAGCCCCTCCTTTTATAGACATGAGGCCCTGTATACTATGTACAAGAGAGATTTACAAATAGGTGCGGAAGAAAAAAAAATGAAAACATAAAAAAAAAATAAAAAAAAAAAAAAAAAATTACATCAGAGAAAAAAGAGCTGTCTCCCGCGTCGAGAATGACCGCGGGCAACCAGATGGACACCCGCGACAGCGGTTGCGGGTGTCAACAACGGTTGTCGTCGCCCGATTGGCGGCGACAACGGGGTGAAAGTCCCGAAAGCCGCGAGCGGTCGCTGGCGGTCGTTGGTCGGATTGGATGATGAGGATGAGATGGTCAATGGGGGAGATGAAGCAATTGGTGGTTGAGCAGGTGGAGCGGAGGACGACGACATGGTTGGAGTGCGTCGAAGGGGATGATGATGGGGGAGGTGGTGGAAGAGCAAGGGGCGGATGCTATTTGGAGGATGGAAGAGGAGCGGAATTTGTGCAATTGGTGGTGGATGGGATTGTCGAAAGTGGTGGAGAGGGAATCGGTGGTGGATGGAATCGTCGAAAGTGGTTCGACGATTGCTGGCGTCCCAAAAGCCAGGGCCGCAAGCGCAACAAGTGGGAGTTGAACATAGGAAGAGGGAAGCGAAGCGGAGAGACAGGCAAGAGGCCTGTCCTAGACCGCTAGGACAGGGAGAAGTTGAGAGATGGGGGGGAAATGAAGGTAACCATAGGGGTACAACTGAAATCCGATTTTTTTTTTTTTTTTTTTTTTTTTTTGGCGTGGTGTCCCGGATTGGTCACCACACCGGCTCACCACCACTTCAATGCTGCCCTGAAGAATCTCAAATACCTCAAACATACCTCCTCCTGGGGGCTGAACTTTCTCAAGCACAAACATAAGACCCTATCTCCTTTTGCCAATGCCAACTGGGCAACCTGCCCGAGCACCAGGAGATCATTTTTGGGAATCTCCATCAGATGGATGGGAAACCTGATCAACTGGAAATCCAGACGCCAACCAACATTATCTCTGTCTATGACAGAGGCTGAATACAAGGCCATGGCTGATGCTGTGAAGGAAATCTTGTGGCTAAACTCCCTAATACACCAAGTCTTCCCTGAAAGCGGATCAAAATCATCCATTCTCTTTGAAGATAACAAGGGTGCCATCAAACTGGCTCTGAATCAGGCAAACCACTCCGGCTTTCACTCCAAACATATGGAACTCTGGTTCCACTACATCAGAGATGAGATTGAAAAAGGAAGCATTGTCGTAACAAAGGTGTCGTTGCAAGCAAATCTGGCCGATTTCCTCACCAAACCTCTAAGCTGTCTCAAACTGATCACCTCTCTATCAAATCTCAGCTTCGGCTGAGCACATTTTCAGCAAGGGAGGATGTTGGAATCTTGCATTCCTGATAATGCTGAGTATTAGCTGTCTGTTGTTCTTCTGCTGATCTTCAAGGCTGTGCGCTGTGTGTTGTTTCCTTTCCATTCCTCATTCTACTCTATTTCCATTTTACTATGTCCTTTTATTTCTATCTATGTTAAATCAATACAGAAGCTGTGTCTACGGGCTGCTAACTCAAACTCACACTTGACTCAGCTGCACCTGCACAACTCGACCAGCCCTCGAGTGCGGATACTCCAACTATGAGACCAGCAACCAGCTCAAACTTATCTACCCCACTGATCCAGGATCCTGGGTGTCTCTTCTCTTTGTGCAACCAAGAGATTGCACCACCAACACCCCGGGTGCTAGGATCAGGTACGCTGCTCTTTCCACTCTCAGCATTCCCCAACTCAACATTCTTATCATTGACCTTTCCAGCTGAAACTCAAGTCAAATCACTCCAACTACCTTACCTCATCAACCATCCACCGTGATCCCGTCAACCCTCCATTGGACCTCAACATAGACCTAGACTTCTCACTAGCTGCAGCTCGCACTACTCTTTGTCGGACCACACTTGTAACCTGGCTTTATTAGGTTCATAGCTGCAGCTTCTTCATTGTTTTCTTCTCGGTATCCTCCATTATCTCATGTCTCCTTTGCTCATCCATGTTTGAAATTCAACTGGCTTTATTAGCCTAACATCTTCCATCAACAGAAAATGTGAAGGAATGGATATAGTTATGCAGGGAAGGGAGATATTCATTTGGAAAACTATAAACCTGATATGGCTAACTAGGCATGGGTGCCAACTAGTGTAATTGTGTGAAAGGGAATGGAAGTCCAAGGGATGAAGATACCCAGGGGTAGAAGAGCAAAGCTTGAATGGATTTTTGACTCTATTAAATCTAACTGGGAATATTTTCAAGTATATACTGAGTAGCCAAGATTGGAAGGTTGTTTTGGAAGCCAACAGTAGTAAGGGGAAGACACCATTGATCTTGTGCTTTATTTGTGTCAGGCTTATGGACTGAGGTAGATGGTAATGAGGAAAATGATATGTCAAAATGGTGAAGAAAATGACCATTATCCTTAGAGCATGAAAGAGCTGAGGCATATATATGGAAGTGAAGGGGAATCATTTTGAAGTTATTGTTGAATAGAAGAAAATTTTTAACTCATATCAGATTATGGGTTATAATTTTGGGAAGTTTGACTGAATTGAGAACATTTTTGAGATTCAGATTTGAGATTCAGGTCTTTGATTTTTTTGGCCTTTAAAAGGAATATAACTCTCAGATATTAATAGAAACAAAAAATTCAATAGAAACCACATCAATCATTCATTTTTCAAAAAAAAGGGAAAAAAAAGAAAGAAAGAAAGAAAATATACCTTGAGCGCCTGTGTGAAAACTAGGATAAAGCTGAATGAAATGGATGGGATCCTTTTGGAGGTTTTTTTCAAAATAAAAAAAATTATACCTCATATAATATTGTGAGTTTTAATCTTGATAGGGTTGAAGAATTTTTTAATATTTTTCAGGTGCTTGAGCCTTGTAAATATTCCAGAAATAATGTGTATCATGATATTAAACAGATTTTGATTATAACAGGGTATCAAATTATCTACATGAAGAACTGCTTGAAGGAAATGAATAATTTTATGTAAATGTTGGGATTTCTTATTTTTATCAATGAAAAGCATCTTGATAAATATAAGAAGTATTTTAGGATTAATTATGGTAAAATTTTAATGCAAAATGGGATGAATTATAAAGGGGAAAAATTTTAAACAGTATTGGTTAACTTTTCATGAGATGAAGATATTCTAATCTTCATTCTGTCATAATAGGAATTGGATTTTTGAGCATGATCCATTTTGTAATTTTTTAATTTTTGACTATATGGGTGGGTAAAATTTCTGTAGTGAGAGAATGGTGATAAATATCTGAGAATTGATGATATAAAAATACCTTAAGAGTCACTTGTTACCCTCTATAAGATAAATTTCTTTCAGTTAATGAATAATTTTGAGAATCCAGTTCAAAAATTGATATTCCTATCAAAATTGATATGAAATGATTCAAACAAATGACACTATTAAATCTTTTGATGATGAAAAAGAGTTTACTTTTGTAGTCCAAAAATCATGAAAAGTATAATAATTAAATGAAATTTAAAAAAAATCAAATTATAAAAAGGGTGATGATCAATTTGCAAATCAAAGTTGTTTGATGGTTGTGTAGGGTCCTACACATCCCAATGGATGCCTGGGGGCCCATACATGCATCCAAAATGGGCTTGGGGACCCATAACCACGTCCAAAACGCGCATGCAGGCCAAAACATGCATCTACACGCGCCCAAGGGGTTGTCTCAAACAAGCCTGACTTTGGGGGGGCACATACCCCCCGTAAATGGCCTTTTTGGGTTTTGTACTCCCCTAAATGGAGGTTTACAGCCCCCTGGGGGTTGTGCCATAATTTTAGGGTTCCCCTTGACCACACTTGGGTTCCATCAACCCTAATTTGGGATCAACGCATACTATGTGGGACTGTTGGACCACACCTAGCAATCATAAAGTGAAGCTAAAGTAAAATTAAAGTGAAATAAAGTGAAATCAAGTGAAATTAAAGTGAAATTAAAGTGACACTCTAGGAAACTGCAAACAAACATCCCAAAAAATTGATCTTTCTCAACTTGAAAGTGAAAAACCTTGGCAGTTGTTCAATTGAATGTTGGATTTAATACTGAAGTGGCATTGAATTTTTTTACATAGGGGAACAGTGGCATGCCCTCCTTTTTTTAACATGGCTGCCTTGGAGGACTAAAATTTTAGTGCCTTGAACAATTCTGGGGACAAGGAGTATTTGGGTAATGAATCAATAGAAGCCCTAATTGCATCCTCATCTAAGGTGAAAATTGAGGAACAAAATGTTTCACAAATGCACATGATCTCTGAAGGTGAGTGACATTTTATGTTACTTGCCCTTTGCCTTATTTAAATTGATTGAAACTGATAGACTTTATGCAATAAATATAACCATTTAATTGGTGCCAGATCCTCTTCACCCATCTCCTGCAAGAGCTTTTCCTGCAAGGAAAGAGGCACAAAACTATTGTCAAACATGTGCAATGAAAGATGTTTATGCTTTAACATTTTTCAACTCAAAGCTTGAAAAATATGTGGATGTAGCCTGTGATAGATGTTAAAAGAGATGAATTGATTCAACGTAAGACTGAAAACTAAAGAAATGAAAGAACATTAACAAGAGCCCAGATTTGAACATGACAAGTCCAGAGTGAGAATACAAACATTCAGCAATGAGCAGAGAGTTTGACGAATAAAAACAGGCAGGAGTTGAGTGTTGGAGGACATGGACGGACAAGATCAGATGTACTTTAGATTGAGGAAAGATTGTGACGGTTAGATAAATCAGATTGAGGATTAGAGGATAAATGGATAAAAGGATATGATATCTCACCAGGCACAGGCAGGGCATGATAAGATTGAGGAAATTCAAGCAATGAAGGAAATAAAAGAAACTGAGAAACAATAAATGAAAGAATAAAGAAGGAGATCGATGAGGGTGTTGATTGGTTGAGTGACAGGATTGAGGTTGTTAAAAGGGTGAGGAGAGTTTCTGGTCAGGAGAGTTTTCGATGAGATTGAGTATGATCCGATCTCCCCTCGACGAATATTTCAAATAGTGAAGTAGAGTCTCTACACCGGTGAAGGGCTATTGTGTGCGCGGTATGAGTGCGCGGTAGAATGAACAAGAGAGGACCCAAAACTTAACACCCCTCCATGCACGATGAGATATTAGAGCCATCATTCAAGGAAGAAGCAAGAAAAGGAGATAACATCAATATTCTTTGCACAGAAGATGCTTTGGTGAGTGGGTCAGCTCTCATTTGCGTAGATCTTATGAGAATAATTTCAATTTTCTTATTCGCTAACTTGTCTCTCATCCCCTTAGTCTTTAAGTCTAAGTGCCTTGTCTTAGAGTTTGACCCAAACTTCCTAATTTTATCATCAAGGCTGCTATTGTCAATATGGAGAGGTATGGACTCCGGGGAATCTTTGAATATTTCATTCATTAGGGCCTTGATCCACGTTGCTTTGTGATATGAGTCAACAAGTGCATTCAGCTCCGCATCCGTGGAAGACCAGGTTATGCTCTTCTGCTTGCAGCTGTTCCATGAGACCAGACTGCCAAACGTAACACAGAGATATCCAGTTTGGGATTTTTGAGTGTTTGGATCATCGGCCCATGAGGCGTCCGAGAATACTTCCAGCGGCTTTGCTTCAGAAAGATACTTGAGCTCGAGTTGATAATGTTGCCTAGATTTGAGATACTTCCAAGTCTTCTTTAATTCATTCCAATGAGTGATCCCGGGTTTAGTATTGAATTGGGCTAAGCTTGAGACTGCAAAGCTGACGTTGGGCCTTGTGAAGCAAGCTATATGGTTAAGTAATCCTATAACTGATCTATAGTTTATGTTAAGAGTTTTGAATTTCTCGTGTTCCTTGTCTGAGGCCGGAACGAGTTGGAGATTACGAGTAAGTGGCGTAGACGACCCTTTGCGATTAGTCAGACCCAATTCTTTGAGTCCGTGCTGAATATGGTTCGGTTGGCTGAGAAAGATTTGTCCCTTTGTGACTTTGATTTTCATTCCAAGTATTGTATTTGGGTCTTGACTTGCCGACCCCTTGAATTTGTTGAGAAATTTTTCTTTGAAGTTTTGCCCATCGCCTACTAAAATCAAATCATTGACATGGAAAAACAATCTGGATTTTCCGTTGTTTGATAAATAGAGACAGGGGTCGCAGGTTGATTTGTAGAAACCAACTTCCTTGAACCAGGCCGTCAAAGTCTTGTACCAATTTTTGGGCGATTGCTTTAAACCGTATAGTGATTTTCTTAATTTGAGAAATTTGGATTTGCGCTTTGAGCCCTTTAGAGTTTGAATGAAGACTTCATTGTCAATCTGAGAATGTAAAAATGCACTTTTTACGTCGAACTGGCAAACCTTTTGAGAGGATTTTAGCGCGTAAACAAGTAGCAGTCGTAGGGTCAATGGTCTTCCCATAGGAGCGAACTTTTCAAAGTAATCTAATCCCTCAATTCGGCTGCAACCTTGCACACGTGGTTGGGCCTTGTACTTAACAGGGTCACGGTGGCAGTTTTGCTTTAAGCGGTAGATCCAAGTAGTTCGTAGCGGATTCGCAGGATTGGGTCCGTCGTACTCTTCCCAAACGTCCAAGGATTCAATGGATGACAACTCTGTGTCCATTGCTTCCATCCACTTAAGGTTTTCATCACACATAACTGCATTGTTGTAACTTTTGGGTTTGTAGTAGTGAAAGAATCCGTAGCGTTGGGGCGGTTTAATCAAGGACCAATCTCTGATGGTTCTACTTGCTTGAATAGGAGGTGTAGGATTAGTGGGATTGGGTTGCCTGGGCTGCAAAATAGGTTGGAGTACACTCGGGTTATGACCGGAGTTGTCTAACAGCTGAGTTTATTCTTCTGACTTGAGATCCTCCACAAATTGGCTGCCATCTGATTCCGAGTCTGTTTCTTTGGGTGGCCGTGATCTGAATTTTGTGAAAGCTGGATTAAGCGAGACCTCCGATTGGTTTTCTTCCGGATTTCTATGTTCAGAGTTGCGGATATCGCCATCCACGTCATCGGATGTGATTGCAAGGATTGAATTTTGCAGATTCGGCATTTTCAAAAATTTGACGTGCTTAGTACAAATGATAGAGTTAGATTTAGTTAAAATTTGATACAAACGGAGGAGGGGGTTGAAGCCTACTAGGATTCCTTCCTCTCCCTTTTTGTTGAACTTATGACCTTTATCCCTTCTCGTCAGTAGGTAAACGCATGGGCATCCTATTGGTTTCAGATATGAAACGGGCAAGGATTGTCCGTGCACTTGAAACCATGGCAATTCGGGGTTTTCTTCTCTGGGAATTTGATTGAGCATGAAGGCGCTCGCTTTGATAACCTCATGCCACTGATTATCTGGTATTTGACCGTCCTTAAGAGTGGTTCTTACTGATTCAGTGATTTTTCTATTTGCTCGCTCCGCCTTTCCATTGTGCTTGGGGTGATAAGGTTCCAATAATACCTGTTGAATATGATTAGCTTTGTAGAAATTTAAAAGTTTGTGATTCACAAATTCAGAGCCTCCATCCGAGCATACTTCGGAAGGATAGTATCCGCTTGTTCTATTTTCTTTTTTGATCAACTCAATTATGACATCGGAAGTTTCTTCCTTCAAACCCAGAGGGAATGCTCCAATGTATCCGGTAGCACTGTTGACCAAGGTAAGAATGAATCAATCTCCCCCCTTAGATTGAGGCTTGAGCGGTCCCATGAGATCCAAATGCATTTGTTCAAATACCTTCCTAGCTTTGACTGAGTTCTTTTTAAACAACGATTTCTTTATTTTACTCTTGACGCAGAAAATGCACTCAAACTTCCTTTTCACATTGGGGGAAATGTGTTTCGTGAACCTCTCCAGTCTGGAAAGTGATGCATGCCCGTAATTCCGATGAATTTCCATTAGCTCGTCTTCCTGGGTAAAAGCCAGATTTGCCGATTGGGACAGAACAAGGTTGCAATCGAAGTGAGGAGTTTCAAGGGAGTAGAGATTGTTCAGAATTGTTCCTCCAAACAATTCTTGACCATCCTTAGATACCTTAAAACCATTACTGCTGGCCTTCAGGGAGCAACCAGCTTGATTGAGTGCGCCGGCGCTTATCAGGTTAATTGTTAAGCCAGGGACATAGAAAAATTTTGAGAGCTCAAGCGTGAAATTCCGCCATACTAGTATTGCCGTCCCTTTTCCTTTTATCTCAAGCTCCGCTCCTTTTTTTCCAGTTTTGATGGTTTGATTGTCGCAAGGTGACATTTCCTTGAAATATTGGCTGTCGTTAATCATGTGTATTGACGCACCGCTGTCCAGGATAAACTTTGAGTTGGCTTTTCCGTGATTGATCCACAATGAGAGGAGAGCAAGATAGTGGGCTACCGGATTAGCCTTCCCTTGCATCTTGCGAGATTTCCATTTCGCTTGATCTTCTCTCCACCAATTGGGTGCAATTTCAGGATGGAGGTGCCAGCAACTATTGGACGAGTGGTGCTTGTCTTGTTTGGGATTATGATACCCCTCAGTGCATCTTTTCCTTTTGCCCTGTTTCTCGAATTGACTTGATCCCGCCGGTTTAAAGTTGGTTAGAGCTACTTCCGTCCGAGACTGTTGAACATTCTGAGAAGTCTGTGCTCTAGATTGATTATTTAACTGAGTGAGATGATTAAACACGTATTCAACGGTTAGCTCCTTGTCCATGTGCATAATTTGACGCTTGAAATCTTTCATTGATTTGGGAAATTTAAAGAGCAAATGTTACGTCAGAATGTCATTCAGGAGGATGATGCCAACTTCTGATAATTTCTTGAGGTTCACTTTTGCCTTATTAATGAAATCCTCAACCTCATCAGGAATAAATCGCAAGTACAGAAAGTCGTTAAAGACTCTAGCCCTGTTAAATGCTTGGGAGGAAGCATATTTATTGATGATCGCCTTCCAGAGGAGCTTAGCAGAATTTTTATTGGTTGAAGTGAATATATTGTTGTGAGTAGCTGCCTCAAGTCTAGAAATTATAAGGAGTTTGATCTCTTTATTAATGTCGGCTTCAAGGGTAGATGCATCGTTGTTGATAGGACCGGAGCATCCGCGAACATTGAGGATAGCATCCATCTTGTCCTTCCAAACGCCGTAGTTATCGTCACTGAGTCTGGGGATGGTATTGAGAGCTGACTTTAGCATAGCTTGCCTAAACCCTTCTGACATGGCCGACATTTTCCAGTCTTATTGTGAGGATCAAATGTTGAATTTGAGAGAGATTCCTTCGGCTTTTAACCATTTTAAAAGAGATTAATTGATTCAACGTAAGACTGAAAACTAAAGAAATGAAAGAACATTAACAAGAGCCCAGATTTGAACATGACAAGTCCAGAGTGAGAATACAAACATTCAGCAATGAGCAGAGAGTTCGACGAATGAAAACAGGCAGGAGTTGAGTGTTGGAGGACATGGACGGACAAGATCAGATGTACTTTAGAATGAAGAAAGATTGTGACGGTTAGATAAATCAGATTGAGGATTAGAGGATAAATGGATAAAAGGATATGATATCTCACCGGGCACAGGCAGGGCATGATAAGATTGAGGAAATTTGAGCAATGAAGGAAATAAAAGAAACTGAGAAAAAATAAATGAAAGAATAAAGAAGGAGATTGATGAGGGTGTTGATTGGTCGAGTGACAGGATTGAGGTTTTTAAAAGGGTGAGGAGAGTTTCTGGTCAGGAGAGTTGTCGATGAGATTGAATATAATCCGATCTCCCCTCAACAAATATTTCAAATAGTGAAGTAGAGTCTCTACACCGGTGAAGGGCTATTGTGTGCGCGGTATGAGTGCGTGGTAGAATGAACAAGAGAGGACCCAAAACTTAACAATAGACACGGTTTGTACTCAGGGAAATTCCTCACAAAAAGGTCAACGCAACCTCACACAACGAAGGTTGGTTACAAGTTTTTAATCTGTGAAATTTGTACAAAGGCAGACCCCTTAATGTGGCCTATCTCCTACAGAAATGATGAACATAACCATGAACCATCTCCAGACCCATTAGTGCATCCTCACCTGAGGAGAATCTTGGGGGTAGCCTAAGAAAATCTAATAGAAGGCATGTATGATGGGCTCAATAAACTTCAGCTGAAAAGAAAATTGAGCAAAATTGATGGTGGCAAATATGTTGATGACCAAAAGATCTATAACAATAAGTGTAAGGTACACTAGATGAACCAAAGGGGAAAATTGTTATGGAGGTCCTCTTTGAGCAACTTGGTTATTCAGGTTGGGTTGATCAACCAAAATTCAGTGGAGAGGGTCACTTGGAGGCCCTTTTCTTGGCTCACCCCAAGTAATTAAAGCTTTTCAAGCAATATCATCATATTGCTATGTTGGATTGTACTTATAAAACAAATAAGTACAACATACCCCTATTTCAGATTGTAGGAAATACTTCCAACCAGAAAAATTTCACAAAAGCTCTTGTTTTTATAACAAGAGAAATCTTTAAATGCGCTACAGGAGTTTGCTCATAATCCTGAGAGACTTCCCAAAATCTTTGTGAGGGACCGTGAAAAAGCTATGATCCATGCTCTAGAGCAATTTTCCCTCAGTCAACAAGACAGTGTTGGCAATGGCATTTGTTTAAAAACATACAAGCAAAATGTTAAGTGAGATTTAATAATGACATTAAAGGGTGGCAAAGATTTATGTCTCTGTGGGCTAAAGATGGGGCCTCAAAAACAAAGGAGGAGGCAGAGTCCAGTGAAGTGGAATTTAAAGTAAGTGCAAAATAACTTGCACTAATTTTAATCTTCCTATTTTTGGGTTGCTTACATTAAGAATTGTATAAAGTGTATCTTGTAAAACTGTGAGGATGTACTCAAGTATATGGATCATAAGATTTTTTGTGTCAAAGAGATGTTTTCAACAGCTTGGAATTACAAAAAAACTGACTTTGGAAATAAAAAATGTCTTGGGTTGAAGGGGCCCATGCTACTCTCAAACAATTTCTTGCAAATTTGTCAGGAAACATGTTGGATGTTTTTCAAAACCGAGAGGGGACAGTTTCCAATCAAATTAAATTATTTCAGGCTGCCCTTTAAAATCCTTGAATTAAGATTGGAAAATTTATTACCACTGAACTGTTACCATTGGGATGAAAGGTATTGTTACAAGCAATCAAACTTGTTGGGGATTAATTAGAGAGATTAAAGAGGAACCATGATGGGGAAGTGTGAAACAAGTCATACTCAATGAATATTGGTTTTCCCTGTTCCCACAAAATAGGTGACCAACCAGTGTCAAGAGGATCCATTGTGCCTGAGGATGTTCATCCTCAGTGGAGGTTGGATTATGACCCTTGCAGATCTAGTTCTGTAAGTTGGTTTAAGTTGGATTGTTTAATTTTTCAAATCTCATTTTGATTAATGATTTTTGATTAATTATTCATGAACCATGATTCCTAATTGACTAATATCTGATGCTTTTGAATTTTTAAAGGTGAATGTTGATGAAAATCTCAGCAATTCTCAGTTAAATGAGAAGCTCAATGAAATGATCTTGGTTCATCCTGAACAAAATTATTGGGGGCTGTTGAATCAATTGATGAATGAGACAGCAAATTATTAATAAAAGGCAATACTAGAAACTAAAGTCTTGCAATAAAGCAGAGGCCGTCTTGGAATTCAGAAGAGGAATTCTGCTTTAATAGTTCCAAGTTTGTAAGTTATTGATCCCTTGCGTCTGTAAACCCCAAGTTTGACTGTTGACCCTTTGACTGAGAGATAGAGAATTGAGTGTAATGATCCTTCCAAAACCTATGACAAAAAATGATCCTCTGTGATCCAATGCTCCATGATATCCAGGTTGAGGGCGCAGCTTAAGTAGCCTACCCCTCAACTCTAACCTAAGTACAACCAGAAACAAGCAAGAATAATGAAACACAACCCCTAAGCACAGAAACCTAGCCTCAACCCTATCCTTCCCATCCCATAATCCACAACCCATATCCCATCCCCCATATCCCATATCCATCTGTATTTCCTGCCTGCCGTTATGTTCACCCGGTTTATCCTTCTCATGACGTGGCCTTGGGTTGCTCCCAACTCTGAGCACCCCGCGCATGTCTGTATCCGCACCCATTGCTGAGCGCGCTTCCCCTACTGAGCCCACCGCTACTGCTGAGCGCGCAGCGCTCAACCTATTCCGACTCGCATCTATAAAAGACCACCACACCGTACAAAATTGACAGTTACCTGGAAGATTCTTCTTGATTTCCACACGTTGAAAAGGAACTTAAGAGGGAAAAAAGAATTAGAAGGGCACCAAATGTAAGCTCTCTGGTACTAGGAACCTTGCAACTATTTAGCAACAGAAGGTGATAAAAATACTGGAATAATAATATAAACAATATTCAAAAGATAAATACTTAAAAATCTCAAATAATAAATATTTTGAAGAGCTTGTGAAATTTTAAATTGGTTTTGTAAAATTGTTTTCAATTTGGTATAAAAGGAGGGGCCACAGTATTATAATACTGGGGATCTTTAAAGACAGAAAAACTCTCTTCAAGGGGCCTGCTTGGGCATTTTAAGAACCTTGGAATGATAATGGGTGCCTTATAAGGACTTATCCACTGATATGGCCAGGAAAAACAGCACAATGGCCAAGGCAGGAAGGGAAACATTCACTCTGAGTCAATAATCCACAGAAACGCCTGCAAAGATTCAGGTAAAGGGTTTCAGGGAAGATGGGGTTGATTGCCAGACTAAAATTTAGTGAATCAGGTTGATTGATTTTGTGAAATATTAATAATACTGCAGAATAAGTCATAAATCACTTGCTTATCTCTCTATAGGAACTTGATTTAAAATGACATGGCGTCTGATTGATAATAAAAAACTCCTGGTAAAACTGATGGGGAATAATGGATTTGAAGAGGTCTGTACAAATCCCTTTCGGGGTTATGATAAGTTTCTCAGGGCAGGGAGAGGTTTCTGTTCATCGGATGAGGATTTTAAGCCATTCAGAGCAGATTTAGAAAATCAAATTTGTGCTTTGAAACAGATTTCATCAGATCTTCTGGATGTCTGTACTATATTAGCCACAGGATCTGTTAATCTGTTAAATGGCCTAATTCTGATCATTTTGCACGTATCCTTCATTTTTACTATCAATATTGGTTTAAATTAGGCAGATGTGGATATTAATTGACTTTACATCATCTAATAAGAACATAGGTCATTTTTAATGATTTTCAAGCCACTGTTTGTGGTTTTTTTGTCTCCAAAGATGAGGATCTGTTTGTTTTGTGGTAAACTTCAATATTTGATTGATTATTTTAAATACTTTAAAATAAATTATACAATATTTTTATTTAGGTTTTAAGGTTTTTATATAATTTGTAAGGTATATTTCACATGATTACAAACGCCAGGTAAAACCTACTAGGTTTGAGCTCCTGGGAGCGGCACTGCTGTCAGATTTGTCACAAATGAGCCTGAAACAGGGATCAGTCCATTCAGATGCGCGTGGGGTAGGATCCGCTGCGTTCATAGAAAATTTGGCTGCAGGAGGGACTTCTTTATGCGGGAATGTGATGCTACAGGTAGATAGGGGTTGTGTAGGGACGCCGGACTACGTGCAGAAATTTTGACATAACACATTTCCGTGTGCAACTCCTAAAATAAACACAAAACCTCAATTCTGACTGAATTTTAGGTGTGAAAACTCTATGTGACAATTTATCTGAAATATTAACATTTACAAAGGGTGCCATATTGGTTCCTGGCCTTTTTGTCAATTCTTATTTAATTATTTAAAATAAAAAGGAGTTTCATTCCAAGGGTGGGGTCAGCAATTGACCCTACCTTATTTTGGGTGGGGAATCATATTTATGGATTTGCCACTCCTTCTTAATATTTTATTTATTTATTTTTATTTTGTATTTTTGTTTCTTTGAAAGGTTGCTCTGTAAATAGTAGCAAGCTGAAATTCCCCAACTCCAAAATATGTCTCTATCTGACAAAAGATTTGGTCTAATGTATCCTGCTGGCTGTGTAATTTCTAAGGTTTATGGGTTCATGTCACGCTTTGCACTTAGGGATTATTGTCTTCATCACTTTGGCATGTCATGTCCTCAGTGCCATTTACCTCAGTCTAAAAGTGTGACACAAATAAAAGCACAACATCAATGGTGCAGTCCGCTATTTCCTCTTGCTCAGGCTGACCTTCCAATCTCGGAAACCAACTCAGTATATACTTGCAAAATTTGTGGTTAACTCCATAACCGGTTGGCAATTCATTATGAGATCCAATCTCCTTCCCTGGCCAATCCACAGCCTTGGTATTCCATCTTTGGTCATGCATTGTTTGTTAGTTCGTATCTACGTCTAACTAAGCCATCATTAATGTATAGTTTGCAATTGGACTAGTCCCTACCCTGCATACACTATTACTCTCATTTGCATTACCTTCAAGGTCACTCGCTTCTGTCCCAATTAGTCA
The DNA here is from genome assembly GCA_025617555.3 of Puccinia polysora. Classification (NCBI taxonomy): domain Eukaryota; kingdom Fungi; phylum Basidiomycota; class Pucciniomycetes; order Pucciniales; family Pucciniaceae; genus Puccinia; species Puccinia polysora. Next base: position 41,524,199 of record CM062635.1, on the reverse strand, counting down.
TACAATTGTACACTCATATTATATTGTCTTGCACTTACACTATGACCTTGAATCTATACTATTGCTTCTTTTCCTATCCCGTTCCTATCATTCATTGCCTCACCGCTTCAACTGTAGCTGGCTCATCACCAGGTTGTATGTAGTCAATTTGGATTACCTTATAAGGGCTATCCCCTTGCCTGATGATTGTCTCCTCAGTTAGTTAATTTCATACTTTCTTGCTTTTTGCTACAACCTAGTTATCACATCGGACTCAGGTTGACTTTCCTTCTTCGGAACACATTCCATTCCTCTTGCCGTTTGTTGAGTGGCATAACAAAGTTTGCACTTTGCGACTGAGTCTTGCTATTTGCACTTGCCCTTGCACTTGGCATTCCTTTGTGCTCACGATCATCTAAGCATTGCCCTATAGTATGTGGGGTGGTTGTGTGACAGTAAATTAACTAACTCAACTCATCTATTGTAGCCTGCCAACCTATAGTAGACTTCTTTTTTCTTGATATCACGTACTCGCTCAACAGGGAACGCTTCCATTGCCCCTTGCAATGATGAGATCCATTGGGTAGGGAGAACCAGCGCTCCTCGGGCCCAACAACCCTTAGATCCCGTTCCTCCTTCTAAATAGCCATCTGTTGAACCCCTTGATGATCCTCGGCCTCCTCCACGGGATGCTCTGATGGACCCTCTGGCGGAATTTGCAGATTCCGACCATTCTTCCAAAGAAACCTTGACTCATGGTAGACCAGGGGTTTGCACTAATGCTCCCGAGCCCAATGCTCCAACCCTGCTTTCAACATTGATCCAGGCCCTCACTCATGGTGCCCAGCAATCTAGTCCAAGTACTCCTAGATTTCGCACTCCCGGCATGAAACAACCCAATCACTTTACGGAAGAACACCCTCATAAGCTTAGATCCTACCTACAGTCTTGTAAAATCATCTTTTCAAATGACTCCAACAAATTCCCTTCCAATAGACATAAAGTTATGTATGCTTTGTCCTTCTTAGGATGTAGAGCCTCGCAGTGGTTTGAACCATACCTTGAACTTTTGTCCAACAACAGTCCCACTTGTATTCTCAACAACTGGGACAGGTTTGAGCAACAACTGTTCACCCTGTTTGGCAATCCCAATGAAGTTTGAAAGGCCAAATACAAACTTAATAGTTTAGTTATGAAGGAGAATAGTAGAGCTTCTGTTTATATTTCTCATTTTCAAACCTTGCAGTCTTGCATCCAGTGGAACAAGGCCGCTCTTCTATTCCATTTCCAAAAGGGTCTACCGGCATGCTTAATTGAAAAGCTGGCAGTTGGGGGTCATAATACAACCTTGCTTCAGCAGCTAATTGATTGAGTGATTGAGCTTGAGAATGGCTATCATGACAAGAATTGCTCTTGGCAAAACAACCATGGACCGTCCACCTTGGCTCCAAGATTGGATGACTCCTCAAAGCAAAACACCAGGAACCCAAAACCATTAAAACCAACCCCAACTTCAAACTCCAACTCAAAAGGGAAAGCTGTTTCTGAAACTCCAAAGTTCTTGGACAAAGAAACCGGGATGCTTCAAAACAAGGAACGGCTATGAAGGGAAAAGAACGGGCTGTGTATGTATTGTTGAGTGAAAAATGATGTCAAAAGCTGTGCGAAGCGGTTAGTGCGTGAAGCGGCAAAGCAGTCAAAAAATTAGCTTGTAGTTTTTCTGATACTCGCAAGGAAAACTACACATTATCTAAATAACTGCAAGTAAATCTTTGCACTTGCGAGTCACTAGGTGCTCTGAGTTCAAGATTTATCCTATTCAATTTGAACAACACCCCTTATAAAGTATTACTTGATTCCGGCACTAATGTTCTCTTCATCAGTGAATCTTTTGCCACTTCCAAAAATCTTACGCGTACTGAGATAGATAAATTTTCTATGTATTTAGTAAGTAGTGCAACTGAACCATCTTATTGGGTTTCCCAAAAGGCAAAATGGACCTTTGCATTCTCCAATTTCCCCAGCTTTGAATGGGATTTCTTTGTCTTGGCTATACCCGGAATGGATGATACCATTCTAGGCCATGATTTCCTAGTTTACTAGAATCTGGATGTGAATTGGCAAGAAGGAGTAATAAACCTTCAAAACTTGCACCCCCAGAACGCTAACCTTTCTGTCAATCAGTAATTAAACAGCCTACCTGAAACTTTCATTGAGTTGGATGACACTTTTCCGCCTGGAGATTTGCAATATCCTGACCTTCATTCCCAAATTCCCTCTTCAGATTTAGGAGTTATTTCTTACCTATCCAGCTTACCTCTTTCCTGTTCCTTTGAAGAGAAACAGACACCAACCAAAGGGTGTATTTTGAGCTCCCTAATCCTCTTGCACCATGCCAGCACCTCGCATCTGGTGCTCAAAGATGACAAGATTGAAGATTTAGGAATCATTCAAAAGTCTTTACCTTTGGTTTATCATGACTTTGCTGAAGTCTTCTCAGCTGCAAAAGCAGATAAACTGCCTCCATCCCGTCCTTAAAATCACAAGATCAAACTTACTGGCCCACCTCCAGCACCAGGACCAGTCTACTCTCTCTTGACGCAAGAATCAATTAGGCTTCAAGACTACATTGCGGAAAATGTAGCAAAAGGATTTCTTTGACCAAGCGATTTGAATACCGGTTCACCTGTCCTATTTGTTCCAAAAAAGGAGGGCGGACTTTGCCTTTGTGTTGACTACAGGAAACTGAACCAGGTAACCCGGAAGAATGCCTACCCAGTACTGCCTATGTCACATCTCCTTACTCTCTTCCATGGAGCTACTTATTTCTTGAAGTTAGACCTTAGAGGTGCCTATAACCTAATTCACATTAAGGAAGGTCATGATTATTTGACCGCAATGAGAACCCAGTTTGGCAGTCATGAGTATACCGTCATGCCTTTTGGCCTCTGTAACGCTCCTTCCACTTTTCAACATTATGTCAACAAAATTTTCTCCAATCTTGTAGGTAAATACCTTGTGGTATATCTTGATGATATACTAGTCTACTCAAGGAACCTTGAAGATAACATTGCACATGTGCAAGAGGTGCTGCAGCGACTTTGAAAGAATGAACTGTTTGCAAAAGCCTCTAAGTGCAAATTCCATTCCTCTTCTCTTCATTTTCTAGGTCTCGTAGTCTTGCAGCAAGGACTATTGATGGACCCAGCCAAAAGCAAACGCATATTGCACTGGCCCCCCCCTTCTTCCGTTAAATCCCTTCAAGTTTTCCTTGGTTTTGGTAATTTCTATAGAAGTTTTATCGCGCGTTACACTAAAAAAAACTGTGAATCTTACTCAAAAAGACACTCCTTTTGTTTTTACCAAACAAGCTGCTTTGGAGTTTGAAGCTCTGAAGAAAGCGTTCACCACTGCTCCGATACTCGCTCAATTCAACAAGCTAGCTGGCACTATTGTCAAAACAGATGCAAGCAACTATGCAATCACAGGAGTAATCTTGCAGTTTTCTTCCTCCAATTCTCTCTTTCATCCCGTAGCTTTCAAGTCTTGCAAGTTGCTTGCTGCAGAGCTTAACTATGAGATTCATGACAAGGAACTTATTGCAATCTTTTAATGCTTGAAAAAATGGCGTTCATACCTTTTGAGCCTTAGGGAATCCTTTGAAGTTTTAACTGATCATAATTCTTTGAAGTATTTCATGAGCTCAAAAGTCCTCACACATAGACAGGCACGAAGGGCCAAATACCTCTCTGAGTAACACTTTACAATCAAGTACTGTCCTGGGAAACAAGTGGTAGTTCCTGATGCTTTATCACGTCATGACAACGTTTACCCAGGGGGGGCAGCACCTTTGCCGAAAACAACCCTTAAAACGTTAGGACACTCTTCTCAACCCAATCTGCCCAACTCAGTTTGATCATTGCTCACTTACAAGATTTGGTTTCCGAACTCCGACAAGCTCAACGCGATTACCCCAAGTGTATCAAACTTTGCAAAAGTGCAAACTTATTAGATAGTAGTTACAGTATTGATGATAATGACTTTTTAGTCTATGATAATCGTATAGTAGTATCAGATAATTCTTGCATTAAGTTAGATATCTTTGAGTCACGGCACAATTCTCCACTTGCTTGTCATCATGGGCAGGATAAATCCTACCAATTGATTGCACAAGACTTCTACTGGCCTGGTATGACCAAAGAAGTAAAAGACTATTTTAGCACATGCTATGATTGCAATCGTAACAAGTCCTCAAAACACCAGAAGTATGGGCTTCTCCAGCCACTTCCAATTCTCCCTTGTCCTTGGCACTTGCTTTCTATGGATTTCATTGCTCAATTAACTTATTCTAGTGGATATGATGCTATTCTAGTAATAGTAGATTGCTTCTCAAAGATGGCTTTATTTTTACGCAGTAATGTGATGGCCTCTTCAGAAGACTTAGCTAACTTGTTCATAGAATATGTATTTTTGAAACATGGTCTCCCTGATAATATAGTTAGTTATTGTGGATCTCTGTTTTTCTCTAGCTTCTGGATCTTGCTATGCCAACATTTGAAGATCACTCGCAATTTATCAAAGGCTTACCACCCAGAAATGGATGGGCAAACCAAGCAAGTTAATCAGATTTTTGAACAATATCTTCAAATTTATGTCACCTATCGACAAGACAACTGGTCGCAATGGCTTCCAATAGCCAAATTTGCCTACAACAACTCCACTCATTCCTCCACCAAACAGTTGCCCTTCCCAACTCTTTATGGTAGAAACCCGAATTTCTCTTCCCTTGACATAGCAACTTCTCAACCTGCTACCAATTACCTTGAACAAATTCAATCCTTCAATCACAACTTCAAACCAACCTCAAAGAAACAAACCAGCGCTATAAGGAGCAAGCAGACCAATATCGCACTTTGGCTCCAAACTTTGCAGTAGGAGATCAAGTATGGCTTGATGCTTGCAACATTTGCAGCACTTGCACAACTCGCAAACTCTGCAAAAAAAAGCTTGGCCCCTTTAAAGTAGAATCAGTCATCTCCCCTAACGCTTTTAAACTTACTTTACCTGCAAAATGGAAAGGTATCCACCCGGTCTTTCATGTGTCTCTCCTAGAGCCAGCTTGAGTCCTATACCCGGGCAAGACTCATCCCCCTCCTGAACCGGTCACTGTCCTCAATCATCAAGAGTGGGAAGTAAGCCTTATTCTGGATTCCAGGTTACGCAAAGGAAAACTTCAATACCTTGTTGAATGGTCTTGCTTCCAGTCCAACAAAGATTGCACCTTGTGGGAACCAGCCCATCACCTTTGCAATTCACCCGATCTGATTCAAGACTTCCATGCAAGCTACCCTTGCAAACCTCGACAATTATGATTCTATCCCATCCAATCCCATTCCATTCCATTCCACATTTCATCCCATCCAATCCCATTCAATTCCATTGCACATTTATCTTATCCAATCCCATTTCATCTCACATTCTATCTCATCCAATCCCATTCCATTCCATATTCCATCTCATCTAGCCCCATTTTTTTTCACACCATCATTCCATCAGTTAAATTCCTCCATCTCACGGTGTTATTCTTTTTTTTTCATTCCCTTTCATTTCTACTAAATAAAACTTCATTCCTTTTTATTAAAAAAAAAATAATATTTCTATTTATAATTAAATAAAAAAAAAAGAAAATATATATATATATATTACAAAGTTTCCTTTACTTCCTTCTCCGCATTCTCCCAATTTTCATTCAATTCCGCAACCATGGACCAAAAAGTATCTAGGTCTTCATTGTTGATTAGTGCGGACATTCTTTGGAGAACTAGCACTGCCATTACAATGTGCCTCTTGAAGATTTCCTCGCACCTTGCAATCCAAGCTTGCTTTGGCCGAGCATTCCATCCACCTTCCTCCAAGAGCTCTTTGTACGCTCTCTTCCTTTGGCCTCCCAACGTGCCTTCTCCAACATTGTCCTTCAGCCTCCTCGCATCAGTTTTGATTGGCCCTACAATTCGCACCAGATCCCCTTTGCCTTGGCCCTCCATTCCTTCCATTCCATCCACTCCATCCCTTCCATCTCCTTCATTTCCTTCTGCTACTTCATCCACTCCTTCTCTCCCTCCATTTCTGTTTCCTCCATTTCCCAATTCTTGTTCCCCTTTGTTTCTTTCCTCCTCCCTCCCTTCCTCGGTTATGACTCCTACCGGTTCCATACTGGGCACTTTGCCTCGCACCTCGGCATTCATCTGAGCCACCTGGAGTTCAGTTGGCGGTCCCCAGTAAGGTGGTGGTGGTGGTGGTGTGTTTGAAGTATATCTTTGGAAACGGGGCAACACTAGCAAAACAAGCAAAATTTGTTACTATTTTATGATCATTAGTCAGTCAAGATTAGTACTCACCAGGAACTTGAGTCCCCAAATATTCAATCTCCGGAAATGGTGGTATCTTATAGTTAACCCTTGGCGCGGACCTACAACTCCGCATCCCCCTTGATGATTCCGCAGGATCCTCAACAGTCAACTTGACATTTGTAGGAAAGTTAAATGCCACTTTGCAAAGGCAACATTGCTTGCACTTGCCTCAAAGGCCTCGGACGGCAGTACTAGGAACACAACGCTCGTTTTGGCAAATACAGTTTTTGCAAGGCAGGACAACAATGACAACAGTCTATATAGATTATAAATTTATTGAGTAATGAATTAAATAATGTAAGGGGTATACAGTAATAATTAACGACTTTAAATCAATGTGAAAATTTATCTGAATGCTCGCAGGAGCTCGCGTCTTTATACCTGGGCAACTGTCACGCTTTGCACTTAGGGATTATTGTCTTCATCATTTTGACATGCCCTCTCCTCAGTATCATCTACCTCAGTCTAAAAGTGTGACAAAAATAAAAGCACAAAATCGATGGTGCAATCCGCTATTTCCTTGGGCTCGCGCTGAACTTCCAATCTTGGCCACCAACTCAGTATATACTTGCAAAATTCGCGGTTAACTCCATAACCGGTCGGTAATCCATTATGAGATCCAATCTCCTTCCCTGGCCAATCAACAGCCTCGGACTTCCATCTTTGGTCATGCATTGTTTGTTAGTTTTCATCTACGTCTAACTAAGCCATCACTACTGTATAGTTTGCAATTGGACTAGTCCCTACCCTGCATACACTATTACTCTCATTTGCATTACCTTCAAAGTCACTCGCTTCTGTCCCAATTCGTCATACAATTGTACGCTCAGATTCTATTGTCTTGCACTTAAGCTATGACCTCATATCTATACTATTGCTTCATTTCCTATCCCGTTCCTTTCATTCATTGCCTCACTGCTTCAACTGTAGTTAGCTCATCACCAGGTTGTATCCAGTCACTTTGGATTACCTTATAAGGCCTATCCCCTTGCCTGATGATTGTCTCCTCAGTTAGTTAATTTCATACGTTCTTGCATTTTGCTACAAACTAGTTATCACATTGGACTCAGGTTGAATTTACTTCTTTGGAACACATTCCATTCCTCTTGCCGTTTGTTGAGTGGCATAACCAAAGTTTGCGCTTTGCAGCTGAGTCTTGCTATTTGCACTTGCCCTTGCAATGGGCATTCCTTTGCGCTCACGATCATCTAAGCATTGCCCTATAGTATATGGGGTGGTTGTGTGACACTCCATATGGGATATTTTTTTCAGCCAACCATTCATCCTTATCAGCTGAATCTCCTTGATACCTAACCAGTTAAAGTCTGACATCTTTTTCTTTGATCCACTTTGTCTTATCCTTGAGGATCTTGCTGAATTTTCCTTTTTCCCTTTCAGGATCATATGCAACAGGCATCTCTTGTGAAGGAGTATGTTTTCCCTCTCTAGGATGGTAGTGTTTAATGAGACTCACTGGGAAGACAGGATGTTTCCTGGAAAGTTCATCACTGAGTATCACTTCTAAAGAATTCTTAACAGGTAAATTTTTGATGGTAAAGGGACCAAAATGTCAGCCTCATGGATTCCAAGACCATTGAAATCCTTAAGCTACCAGATGTGATGGAAGAAATAATAAATATATTGGTGATTTTAAATTCAAAGCTCCAGCTATGTGGGAGCCATGTACACAGCTCCAGTTGTGTGGGAGCCGTGTAGGACTCCACACGGCCTGTGGGAGTTGTGTAGGGCCCCTCAACCCGTGGGGGCCCATAAACTACTCCATATAATTCATAATTTATTATTTATTATTTATTATAATTTATTATTTATTATTTATTATTTATTATTTATTATTTATTATTTATTATTTATTATTTATTATTTATTATTTATTATTTATTATTTATTATTTATTATTTATTATTTATTATTTATTATTTATTATTTATTATTTATTGTGTATTATTTATTATTTATTATTTATTATTTATTATTTATTATTTATTTTTATTATTTATTATCTATTATCTATTATCTATTATTTATTATTTATTATTTATTATTTATTATTTATTATTTATTATTTATTATTTATTATTTATTATTTATTATTTATTATTTATTATTTATTATTTATTATTTATTATTTATTATTTATTATTTATTATTTATTATTTATTATTTATTATTTATTATTTATTATTTATTATTTATTATTTATTATTTATTATTTATTATTTATTATTTATTATTTATTATTTATTATTTATTATTTATTATTTATTATTTATCATTTATTATTTATTATATATTATTTATTATTTATTATTTATTATTTATTATTTATTATTTATTATTTATTATTTATTATTTATTATTTAGTATTTATTATTTATTATTTATTATTTATTATTTATTATTTATTATTTATTATTTATTATTTATTATTTATTATTTATTATTTATTATTTATTATTTATTATTTATTATTTATTATTTATTATTTATTATTTATTATTTATTATTTATTATTTATTATTTATTATTTATTATTTATTATTTATTATTTATTATTTATTATTTATTATTTATTATTTATTATTTATTATTTATTATTTATTATTTATTATTTATTATTTATTATTTATTATTTATTATTTATTATTTATTATTTATTATTTATTATTTATTATTTATTATTTATTATTTATTATTTATTATTTATTATTTATTATTTATTATTTATTATTTATTATTTATTATTTATTATTTATTATTTATTATTTATTATTTATTATTTATTATTTATTATTCATTATTTATTATTTATTATTTATTATTTAGTATTTAGTATTTATTATTTATTATTTATAATTTATTATTTATTATTTATTATTTATTATTTATTATTTATTATTTATTATTTATTATTTATTATTTATTATTTATTATTTATTATTTATTATTTATTATTTATTATTTATTATTTATTATTTATTATTTATTATTTATCATTTATTATTTATTATATATTATATATTATATATTATTTATTATTTATTATTTATTATTTATTATTTATTATTTATTATTTATTATTTATTATTTATTATTTGTTATTTATTATTTATTATTTATTATTTATTATTTATTATTTATTATTTATTATTTATTATTTATTATTTATTATTTATTATTTATTATTTATTATTTATTATTTATTATCTATTATTTATTATTTATTATTTATTATTTATTATTTATAATTTAATATTTATTATTTATTATTTATTATTTATTATTTATTATTTATTATTTATTATTTATTATTTAGTATTTATTATTTATTATTTATTATTTATTATTTATTATTTATTATTTATTATTTATTATTTATTATTTATTATTTATTATTTATTATTTATTATTTATTATTTATTATTTATTATTTATTATTTATTATTTATTATTTATTATTTATTATTTATTATTTATTATTTATTATTAATTATTTTTTATTTATTATTTATTATTTATTATTTATTATTTATTAATTATTAATTATTATTTCTTATTTATTATTTATTATTTATTATTTATTATTTATTATTTATTATTTATTATTTATTATTTATTATTTATTATTTAATATTTATTATTTATAATTTATAATTTATTATTTATTATTTATTATTTATTATTTATTATTTATTATTTATTATTTATTATTTATTATTTATTATTTATTATTTATTATTTATTATTTATTATTTATTATTTATTATTTATTATTTATTATTTATTATTTATTATTTATTATTTATTATTTATTATTTATTATTTATTATTTATTATTTATTATTTATTATTTAATATTTATTATTTATGATTTATGATTTATTATTTATTATTTATTATTTATGATTTATGATTTATTATTTATTATTTATTATTTATTATTTATTATTTATTATTTATTATTTATTATTTATTATTTATTATTTATTATTTATTATTTATTATTTATTATTTATTATTTATTATTTATTATTTATTATTTATTATTTATTATTTATTATTTATTATTTATTATTTATTATTTATTATTTATTATTTATTATTTATTATTTATTATTTATTATTTATTATTTATTATTTATTATTTATTATTTATTATTTATTATTTATTATTTATTATTTATTATTTATTATTTATTATTTATTATTTATTATTTATTATTTATTATTTATTATTTATTATTTATTATTTATTATTTATTATTTATTATTTATTATTTATTATTTATTATTTATTATTCATTATTCATTATTTATTATTTATTATTTATTATTTATTATTTATTATTTATTATTTATTATTTATTATTTATTATTTATTATTCATTATTTATTATTTATTATTTATTATTTATTATTTATTATTTATTATTTATTATTTATTATTTATTATTTATTATTTATTATTTATTATTTATTATTTATTATTTATTATTTATTATTTATTATTTATTATTTATTATTTATTATTTTTTATTTATTATTTATTATTTATTATTTATTATTTATTATTTATTATTTATTATTTATTATTTATTATTTATTATTTATTATTTATTATTTATTATTTATTATTTATTATTTATTATTTATTATTTATTATTTATTATTTATTATTTATTATTTATTATTTATTAATTATTAATTATTATTTATTATTTATTATTTATTATTTATTATTTATTATTTATTATTTATTATTCATTATTCATTATCTATTATTCATTATTCATTATTCATTATTCATTATTTATTAGTTATCATTTTTTATTTTTTATTTATTATTTAGTGGAGGCTACACAACTTGATTTTTGTTGTTTAGCGTGCCATACAACTCAAATTTCACGTGTAGCATGCCTCACAGCCCATTTGAGTTCTGTAGCATGCCACACGGCCAATTTGAGCCGTTTAGCATGCAAAACGGCTCATTTGAGTCGTGAAGGGTTCCACACAGGCCATTGAGCCGTGTAAAAGACTCAAAAAGCTGTGTAAAGCGTTTTTTACATAGCTCAATCAGCGGTGAATTCAATATTACCCTAAATATATTATTCAATAAATGCAGCAAAATACATAAAATATTTGGATAGAGATATTGCAAGGTTGATTGGTTTGGTTATGATTGAATATTATTAATCAATATTGATAGATTGATTATTAAACAAATTAAAAGAGGGGCCAAAATTATATTGGCAATCTTTAATAGCTCTCTTCAGGGAATTCAATTTGAAAACACATAGACCTGGTTACTTCTGAACCTTTAATTTTTTTCTTAAAGGAATTATTTAAAAAATATAATATATATATATAAATTCATGGTTGAGTGGCAGGACTTTGTAACCAAGCTTCCACGACCAAAAAAGGATAATAAAACTCACTGGTATGTTATTGGATCCTTTAGGTACCTTTTTGGGACATGTACTGATGGTTTAAACCTCTTACTGGTGTTAAAAGGTTTTTCTGAAGTTCAAATTGACAAAAATAGTTTGGGGATGGATAATATTAATCTGGCTAAAGCCATAAATCAATTACTTATCTCTTATAAGTATTTGATAACCTTGGCAATGTTTCTGGATGTAAATATAACTGGGTCTGGGGTATCAACAACCTCAAAATGTCTCTGTATTTGTAGCTTTTTTAGGGCCCAATTCTGTCCTTCTGAGGGATACAGGGCCTCAAAGGGCGGGTGCTAAGGCTAACAGGGTAACTGGTGGTAGCCTGTCATGTGGTCTTGGTGCTTTAACACAGGTAAAATATGATTCCACAGGTTATGGGAATTATTCTACTTTTTTTATTGATGTTTTGACATGTGAATAACACTAAAATATCCACCTGATCATCATTTCATTAATTATCCTTAGTAAATGATCCCAGGATGTTAATATGTCTTATCATTAGAAATTTCTACGGGTGATCTGATGTCAGATGGGTTCTCATTATGTATTTAGCTGATGGGAGTAAAATCATAATACTGATTTTGATCCTTATGTTCAAAATCATGTTAGTTTACTTGAGATAATTAATTAAAAACATATGCTTTGGGGATATATGTAATATTTCTACATAATACATTTCCTCAGTATGTCACAAATATACTCATGTGTTGAAGTTATCACAATTGTATTTTCAAAGTATTTCAAGATATTTTTCAAACTTAAGTTCTCTTATTTTCAAAATTTTTGGTATTTTTTATTATATTTTATGAAAAATATGTAGAGAGTTTATTTGAGACATTTTTTAAAATTTTATGTATTTCTAGACTATCTACTGTCCAGAGGGATATTTATTACATATGTAGTATGTCCCCGCATTAGTTGTAGCACTTTTACGTGGTACCTTGGCTTCTCAATCTTTCTGTCAGTCTGTTAGTCTGTAGCCCAATGGCTGCATACCTGTCCAATGTCCTGGGCTGTGTACCCAGGTTTCAAGGGCAAGTAGATGGGGTCGCAGTGCTGCTTCTCAGCCGCAAGCACATGTATTGTTCATGGTGCCTGCATGTGGGAATTGTGACAAATCACATTTCTGCCCATAACTCCTCTAAATCAAAGCATTCCTGGATTCTGAAAAAAAATTCCCTGCAAAACCTGTATGTGGGGTTTCATGTCAGATATTAAAAGGGCTGAAATCCCTAGGACGTTTCTATTTATAAATTTTCACAAATTATTCAAAAATATAAGCAGTGGGAATTTGAGGTAGGTGTCAGTGAGTGACCCTACCTTAATTTTCATGTAGAATCCCAATTTGAAATAATTCTTTTAATATTATTCCTCCTTTAATATGCTATTTATTTATTTATTTTATTTTGCTACTTTTTCAGGTTGCTCTGCAATACTAGCAAGCTGCCACAACAAAATCAGGTATAAGCTTCTTCTTTTAAGCTAGGTTACTAAAATATGAGGTAGAAAATAAGACTTGATTGCCAATTTTGAAATCAGGTTCTTTGTGAGTTTTATCCCATCTGTGGTGATTGTATTCAACAGCCTCTTGAACAAAATTAGCAGAATTTTTGTTGGCAACATCTATCATTTTCTTGAAATAAAGTGATTTTGAAAATATTGGTTAGCTATTGTTGAGGCTATCCTTGGGTAACTGAGGAATTCATCCTCTTTCCAGTGTATAGGGTGCTTTGTCCGTAGTAGAGTTTTTTCTACTGTTAAAATCCATTTCTAGTGCTGGTAGAAGGCAAACCCAATCATGGCAGTAACCATCAGTATTTTTCAGCTTACTGATACCAGGAAATTTTGTGTCATTTACCTTCAGGAAGTGATATTGGTGTTGGAATAATAATTCCAAGAAAATTATGTAAAATTCTCAAATGATGGATTTAGAAGCAAGTGCAAAGTTTGAGTGGTTTTTTTGGATTAAATTGATTTAAATATATTTATCAAGAGGGGACAGAGTTTAAGCAAAGAGGGAATCTTTATTGAATAACAACCTATCTTCAAGGGGCTCTTTTGAACCATGTAAAGACCTTGGAACAATGAGGTCCCAAGTGATTACTCAAGGGGATTGGGTGGACTGGCTGACTCACAGAACTTATGCCTGGAGGCAAGGAGGAGATAAATTACTAATTTAAGCAGACAATCCAAGAAACTTTCAGGAATTCACGGTTGAAAGGGTCTCAGGACAATTTTTGGGGATTATTGCTGATTTTCTTCAATGGAATTAACAATGGGTTAGAATTAATAATTATAATATCAGACTGGGACCATAAATCACTTGTTTATCTTGAATAAAAACTTGATCACGGATGGCAAGGGTTCTTGATTTATTTCTTAAAAATTGCTGGGATTTAAACATTCTAAAAGGGTTTGTTTATATACTTTTATGGTGTAATAAGATCTTCTCAGGAAAGAAGAGATGTTTTTGGTTGTGTGATGAGGCTAGCAGGCTGTTTGGCACTTATTCCCGGTGCTGTCAGCTGGCCAACGTTGCCTGTTTCTTATTTCTATGTGAAATAATTGTCAGAAGGTATTTAAATATTAATTTATAATTTTCATGGTTCAGACATATTTACTTATTTTGTATTACTTTCTTTGAGTTGAAGGGCTAGATGTGGGCATATCTACATTATAGGCCATCTCCTGCCCATGTTGATAATTTTTAATCATTTTTTGGTAGATTTCTTGGTGTGTTTTGTGGTTCATAAAGATTTGGCAATCTTATTTATGTGACAACCTTTATTATTGTTCCTCACAATTTATTTGATTTATTGTTTTTATTTTCATATGCTTATTCAGTTTTCTAATGTTTAAAACATCTCCCTATCCTTCAGTCAATTTTTTACATATGCATGATTTATACATGCAAGTTGTAGCATGTTCCTGCAGTACCTGGCTGTGGAATTAGCACGAATGGTGTTTGATGCGCGCAGGCTTGACAGCTGCTGTCAAATAAGGCATCCCTACATCCGCGCAACCACATCTGCACACTCTTTCTCTTTCACAATTTCCTATTACATTTCACATCTATGTCTACTCCTTTTGCTTTTTCCCTCTTTTTCCTAGTCTATCTTAGGGAGTCACAGGGGAGATATGGTTGAATTAAGGGAGATCAAACTGTCCACTTTATCTCTATCAAAAAATTCACTTTATCTCTATCAAAGGGTCCACTCAATCAATTTCAAATCAACACTAAATCAAATCATTGTCAAAATCAAATCCTCATCTTTGCCACTACTCTCTATTCTACCAATCCTTTTCTTTTTCTTTCTTTATTCTTTCTTTTATCATCTCTTTTCTTTTTCTCACATATCCCTACTTATCAAACCAAAAGTAAACACTACCATTTCTTTTTCTTCAATGTTCTGGCTGGTGATATTGTCAAAAATCTCCATTTTTACTGAAAATCTAGAATCTGATCTCTGATTTATAATATCTTCCAAATATTTCTCTCAGCTATCTTTTCTTTAATTCAAACATACTCTTCAAACTAAGTCTTTGTCTAACATCCTGTCTTATTCCCTTTCCAGATGTTTGTTTTCTTCCTCATCTCTTTCTCTTTAGAGATCTTTCCTGGATTTTATGCTGATATCAATTCTGGCTCAGTCCTCTTTGTTCTCAATTCATTCTAATCTCTTTCAGAAATTGAACACTGTTAAAAGCAAAAGATCCATCCGACTAATCTAACCAAACCAATGGAGAGAACTAGCAATGATGGTTTTTGTCAAACTCTCTCAAAGCTGTACCTATTCTTACAGACAAAAACTATTCTATCTGGAAAGACAAGATGACAATGCTGCTTGAACTCAAAGGAGTCAAGGAGGCCCTGGAGGTTGATTTGAAAAATCTCAGCCCTAACAATGACATGGAAACACAAGTTATTCTTCTTTCTGGAATCGATTCAGTTACTCACAACAATGTGGTTAACCAAGCAAATATCTCTTCAGCTAGGCTTCTCGGGAAAAATATGAAAGAACGTTTTGCCTCATCTCAAACTGCAAAACAAGCCCGCGTCTTCAAAAAATTTCTTTATGATCAATTTAAACCACTTGATCACCTCTCTTCAGGGATTTCAGTATGAAAACACCTAGTCCTGATTACTTTGGGCTCTTTAGTTTAAAGAATATTTTACCCAAAGATAATATATATATAAAAAACACGGTGGAGTGGCAGGACCTTGTAGCCAAGTTGCCACAACAGAGAAAGGATAATAAAACTCACTGGTATATTATTAAATCCTTTGGTATCTGTTTGAGACATGCACTGAAGGGTTAAACCTGTATACTGGGTTTATAAGGTTGTTCAGCAGTTTTAATTGATATAAAAGAGGTTGAGGACGGATATTATTGATCAGAAATTTCCATAAATCACTTATTTATCTCTTATAAGTACTTGATTACCTTGGCACGGTGTCTGGATATGAATATAACTGGGTCTCTTCCCATCAATATCCTCAAAAGAGCTCTTTATTTATAGCTTTTGGGGTCCCAATATTGTCCTTCTGAGGGTTGTAGGTGCTCAAAGGGAAGGACACTTATACTAGGAGGGTACCAGGGGTAGCCTGTCATGTGTTCTTGGTGCTATAGCATGGGTATCATCTAATTCCTCAGGGTGTGGGAATTATTCCACTTTATAATGGGCATTAGGACGTGTGAATAAGACTAATCTGTCCTATTTATGTATAATTTAATTAATTATCCTTAGTAAATGTTCCCAGTAATTGAATAATTATATAAATAGACCTTTTTACGGACATCTTGATGTCAGGTAAGTTCTCATTATGTATTATATAACTGGAGTAAAAGTCATAATATTGATTTTAATCCTTATTTTCGAGTTCCAGTTGATTTACCAAGATAATTACTTAAAAATATAAGTCATGTGAATTCATTTAATATTTTTACAACATCAGTGTTCTTATTATCTCACAAAGATATTGATGTCTAGAAATTCTCATAAAAGTATATTGAAGTATTTTAATATATTTTTAGAAGTTGTCATTGTCTTGTTTTTGAAATTCTTGGTACTCTGAATTATATTAAATAAAAAATAGGTATAAGGATTATTTATGTATTTTTATATAATATTATGTATTTTTAGACTGTCTATTATCCACAGGAACATTTATTACATATGTAGAATGTTCCCATGTATGTTGTAGCAGGTTTACGCGGTACCTGAGCCTCTCAGGCCGCCTGTCACTCTGTCAACCCCTAGTCCCGCAGCTTCTTACTTGTCAGAGGCCTGAGGCTGTGTACACAACCTTGACGGAGTGAAAGGGCCGTATCTCAGCCGCGCGCGGGTGCATTGGCTACTGCAGCTGCGTGCGGGAATTGTAACAAAACACATTTCCTCCCGTAACTCCTAAAATATACACAACACCTCAATTCTTGTTGGGATTCAAGCTCATGCTCAAGCTCATGCTCACATTATTTCCTCAATTTATTTCTTCAGCTTATTTTCATTTCATTTCTTATTCTATTTTGTATTTTCATATCTTCATTTTTTCCACTGGCGCTGTGTCTTGTCATACTCACATCCCAAACGCGCGCCTTCTCAAAAGTCTACTGCTGTCAATACTCCAACTCTAGTCACCTCATGGCCAACTGGTCAAGTTCCTGCAAGACCACTGCTGAAGGCTGATCACCTTCATCCACCACGCTACCATCTATATCAACCTTTGACCAACGCTACCCTCAAGATCAACCTCCAGCTAACCTCACCTTCAAACCACCCACTGCCGCCAACGCTCACGCTCATGCCTTGCTGAAAATCAAGACTCCCACCTTGATCTATTTCCATTCTCACTTTCTGTTCTTTCTTCTTTTTCTGCGAGTCTCCACGCTGTCTGGTCCTTTTTAAGGTTTTTATTCATATCTCCCCTTTTATTCTTTACTCACTCCTTCCTGAAATACATCCCCTTTGTAATTCAATCATCCCTTAGATTTACAGTCCTAGGGAACCTCACTGAACCAGACAGGCTTGATTTCCAACTCCAAAGAACAACCCAATCCATTTAAACTCAACATCCCTCTTCTAAACAACACGAAATTCCCTTCTTGGACTCTTAGAATCAAGAGCTATCTCCGCAGGAAAGGTCTTCTTGACCTCACCCTAGAACCCCCTCCATTACCGTTGACTGGTCCTCAGAAGAAGAAGATCTAAAAAGCTGCGGAAATCATCATTCAACACCTTGGCAAATCAGCTTTTGATTCAATTGTCAACAACAATAATGACTTAGATCCTTAGGCCATTTGGAAGGCCATCCTTGAAAAATATGCTTCACAGTCCTCAAATAACTGTGGATGCATCTGGCTCAACTTCATCTGTTATCTCTTCAAAGGAGATTTGAAAACCTATGTCAAGGACTGCAGAAAACTTATGAAAAAAAATCACTGTTGTCTGACTCGAGGTCCCGCCCAATATTTTGAGCTACACCATCCTCGCCAAGCTTCCCAGCTCTTTCTATCATATTTTCAATTCCCTGATTCTTAACAATTCCCTTCTTCACAACCCAACTGGGATTCTGAACAAGCTCTGCAAAGTACCTATCTCAAATCCTCTCAATTACCAGATTCCGATACCATCCCCAACAACCCTCCGTCTGTGGCTCTCCACAAATCTTCTGGAAGGAAAAGACCTAAAGATCCCTGCTCCAAAGGACACCACAATCCATTATCCAAACATCCAGAAAGCAAGGGCTGGTTCCTGCACCCTCATCTCAGACCCGACTGGAACAAAACCCCCTCATCTAATCTCCACACCGCAAATGAAAGCTCTAATCCTTTTCTTAACAACAACACTAAGAACTCCAAACTCCATTTCAACTAACAAATTTACCTGTCTACCAATTGGAACCGCTCCCTTCTTCCTGTTTGGGATTTGGGCGCTACTCATTACATCGTGAACAATCATAAGTTCTTGTTTGACTGTATGCCTATCCATCTTGAAGTAGGAACAGGTTCCCCCAACAATTTGCTCACCGCTACCCACTCCGGTTCAGCCAAACTTGTTAATCACCTTGGCGTCACCATCATCTTTCAAGACATTCTGCTCATCCCGTCCATCAATTGATGTCTCATTTCCCTCACTGGACTAAACTATTCCAATGTCACCTTTTCTAAGGTTGGATATTCAGGTCTTGAAGTAAAGCTGGACAAGATCAGTTTTGTAGGAAAAATGAACAACAAACTAACCAAACTGTGGGTTAACAGATTCTTACATTCCAGTCCATCCATTCTTCTCCTTAAAGCCCCTGAAAATCTCTGGCATTGGCTACTTGGTCACGCAAGCTCCCAGTCTCTCAAGACTCTCAACCTATGCTCTGAAGAACCAACTACTGCCTGTCAGATCTGTAAGAATTGCAAGCAAGTCTCAACTCCGTTCAACCAAAAATTTAAGAAAGTCTCCAAACCCCTTGAAGCTGTTCATCTTGACATGGTTGGACCCTTCTCCATAACCTCCAACTCTGTTTTCTCTTACTTTCTTTCCTTAACTGATCAATTCTCCGGTTATCAATCTGTTGCCCTCCTAAAGCAGAAGAGTGACTCTCTGTCGGCCATCAAAGATTTTGTTGCTCAAGCCAAACGCCAAACTGGTCACACTGTGAAGCTCCTGATTTCCAACAATGGCGGCGAATTCATTTCCTCCAAACTACACTCTTTCTTTCTTGAAAAGGGAATTTCTCAGCACTTTTCACCTCCTCACAACCCACAAAAAAATGGCCTAGTCAAACAGTCAAACCGGCTTATTTTGGAGAAGGCTTGCTGTTTGTTAACTCAAAGCAATCTTCCTCTGAAGTTCTGGGATGAGGCAGTTAACACTGCCACTCACATCCTGAACAGCCTTCCTTCAAGATACCGTGGGAACCTAATTCCCTACAAAGCTTGGTACAAACGCTCCTTTAATCTCAATTGTCTATGTCCTTTTGGGTGTGCAGCCTTCTCAGTGATTCCCAAGTCCAACCAAACATTCAAGCTTCTTCCCACCAGCAAAAGAGCCATCCTGCTTGGGTACGTCAATGACTTCTTTTCATTTAGACTGCTTGATCTGGAGTCCTCCAGAATTGTCATCTCCACCAACTTGCCCTTTGATGAACTCTCATTTCCTTCTCCATCCGGGTCCAAGCCCTTTTCTCCCTCTAAAAACTCTGATCATCTTGTAATGACTCCCACCGCTCCCCCCTCTTTTCTGATCAACACTTCACCAAACTCCTCCTCCACTTTTTCCTCCACTCCTGCATCATCCTCGCCTCTCTCTGCTTCCACTTCTCCCACTTCCGAACCCTCTCCTGCTCCTTATCATCCTGCTGTCAACATCCTCCCTTCCATCCATAAACCTTCCCAGGACAGGCTTACTCATGCTAACATTATCCCTCATCCTTGGCGTCCAAACTCTAGAATTGGACTCCCCTCCATCTATCTCATTGTCAACAACAACTATTCCAATCCCACCTCTGTTAAGGAATCTGTTACCTCCAAGTACCAAGAAGAATGGATCAAAGGTATGAGAAATGAAGAGTTGAATCTGCTCAACTATTAAGTCTGGGAAGAAGCCGTTCTACCTGATGGCAAGTTGGGACTTAAGTGCGTCTGGGTCTTTCAAACCAAACAAGACAATAAAAATAGGATCATCGAATTCAAAGCCCAACTTTGCGTCCAGGGTTTCCACCAGCAATACGGCGTTGATTTCACCTCAGCCTTTCCCCCACTGGGGACAAGACCTTGCTCTGGATGCTCATCTCTCTCGCCGCTCATCTAAAGCTTAAATTTCACCAAGTTGATGTCAAAGCGGCCTTCCTGAACTCCCTGCTTCGTGAAGAAGTCTACCTAACTCCGCCTCCACACATAGATGTGGCTCATGGCAAGTATCTCAAGCTGAAAAAGGAACTCTATGGCCTAAAACAGGCCCCTGTGGCCTGGTATGAAACCCTCAGCAACTGGCTGATAAGCTGCGACTTTCACAGAAGCAAAGCCAACCAATGCATATTCTGGAAGAAAAGAACTTACCTCTATGTCCATGTTGATGACATTGCCGTCTTCAGTGACCAGCTGGACATATTCATTGGCCAACTTAGCTCAAGGTTCAAAATAAAGGATCTGTGTCCAGCTTCTCTACTACTTGGAATGAATGTCACGCACCTTCCGGACAGCTTCAAGCTATCTCACAGCTCATAAATCGGGCAATTCTGTGGGCAATACTACCTTCCTGCTCACAAATTGTTCTCGACGCCCTTCAAGCCTTACAGGAAGTTGTACCCATCAAGCAAAGAAGATCATGAGGAGTTTGTCCAATCCGGCGCCAACTATAGGAAGATTGTTGGGGAATTTAATCACATCAGCACCTGCACAAGGCTGGACATCACCTTTGCGGTTAATGACCTTGCTCAGTTCCTGGTAAAGCCCAACTTACATCACTTTCAAGCTGCTCTCCACGTCCTCCAATATCTTCAAAACATCCCTAATTGTGGGTTGCGCTTCAAGTCTTCCCCCTCATCAGCTAATCTCAAGGTGTATGTCGACGCCGACTGGGCAACTTGTCCAACAACCCAAAAATCAATCTCAGGCTTGGTCGCTCAATGATTTGGAAGCGTCATCACTTGGAAGAGAAAAAAACAACCCACCTTATCACTATCAACCACAGAGGTCGAGTACAAAGCGCTGGGCGACGCTATCAAGGAGCTGAGCTGGGTGAAAACGCTCATGAGCAAGTTTTTGCCAAGCAAAGCAGCTAAACCAACCACCATACACAAGGACAATGAGGGTTGCATCAAGCTGGCGCTCAATCAAGCCACTCACGCCACCTTCCACACAAAGCATATGGAACTACGTTTTCACTATGTTTTCAATGAAATCCTCAAGAATTCCATCAAGCTTCAGAAGATATCCTAAAAGAAGAATCTAGCGGACTTTCTGACAAAGCCAGTGCCCCAAATAGCTCTCCGTAATGCACTTGACTCTCTGAATATTGCAGGATAATCTGAGCAAGGGAGGCTGTTGGGATTCAAGCTCATTCTCGAGCTCCTGCTCGCATTATTTCCTCAATTTATTTCTTCAGCTTATTTTCATTTCATTTCATATTCCATTTTGTATTTCGATCTCTTCATTTTGTCCACTGGCGCTGTGTCTTGTCATACTCACATCCCACACGCGCGCCTTCTCAAAAGTCTACCGCTGTAAATACTCCAACTCTAGTCACCTCCTGGCCAACTGGTTGAGTTCCCGCAAGACCACGGCTGAAGGCTGATCACCTTCATCCACCACGCTACCATCTACATCAACCTTTGACCAATGCTACCCTCAAGATCAACCTCCAGGTAACCTCACCTTCAAACCACCCACTTCTGCCAACGCTCACGCTCATGCCTTGCTGAACATCAAGACTCCCACCTTGATCTATTTCCATACTCAATTTCTGTGCTTTCTTCTGTTTCTGCAAGTCTCCACGCTGTCTGGTACTTTTTCAGGTGTTTATTCATATCTCCCCTTTTATTCTTTACTCACTCCTTGCTGAAATACATCCCCTTTTGAAGTCAATCATATTTTCAATTCCAACTGAGTTTTAGGTGTGCAACCTATACGTGACAATGTGCGTGAAATACTTAATTGGCCAAAAAGCTCAATAATGGAGCCTTATTATTTTGGTTTTTCTTTCCTTAATTATTTAAAAATATAAGGAGTTGGATTTCAAGGGTGGGGTCAGTGAGTGACCCTACCTAATTATGGGTGGAGAGCCCATTTCTGTAATAATATTTTTTTTTTCTACTCCTTCTTAGGTTAATTTTATTATTATGATTTTTATGTTATTTTTGTTACTTTGGAAGCTTGCTCTGCAATAGTAGCAAGCTGAAAGATACCATTGTGGGTTATAACCCCAATTTTCTATCTTATCAAATCCTAAAACCTGAAAATACCATTATCTCCTCCAAAAACATCAAAATTCTCAAAAACGAAAATCTTTGGCAGTTTCCTTGTGCCTCAAACCCCACTGAAAAATCTCAGAAAATCAAAATCAATTATGAATTTACTACCATCCCTTACAATCATTCTCTTACTAAGGCTTCTTTCAATGATCATTCCTCCAAACCACCAACTGAAGATCAATCATCTTAGTCAACTCCTAATCCTGATTTTCCAGACTCTCCTTCAGTTAACTCCGAATTTGACTCATCTGATGAACTTTCACAACAGCTTACACTTCGTCATACTCTTTGGGATATATCAACTTGAAATCCACCTCAAAAATACAGATACCATCAATATCATGTTCCCCAAACCTACAAATGGGCAAAAAGATTTTTCAATTCTCTTAAGTGGCACCACTCCATGGATATCAAGCTTAACGGAATTGAATATGTTGAAGTATGGGAGGATTATGATGGTCCAGAACCAGAGAATCCGTTCAATACTACTTGGGTATATTGCCTGAAAGACAATTGTCATGGGGATGCACTTTGTCAGCTTGCTACTATTGCAGAGCAAGCTGCAACAGTAACAGAAATAAAATAAAAATAATAATTATAAACTTAACCTAAGAAGGAGTAAGAAAAACATCAATATTATTAAAAAAATGGTTTTTTTGCCCAAAATTAGGTAGGTTCACTCACTGAACCCACCCTTGAAATCCAAATCCTTATATTTTTAAATAATTGAGGAAAGAAAGACCAAAATACCACAGCACCACTATTGAACTTTTTGGCCAATTAAATATTTCACATTTATTGTCATGTATAAGTTTCACACCTAAAATTCAGTCAGAATTGAGGTGTTGTGTATATTTTAGGAGTTACGGACGGAAATGTGCTCTGTCTCAATTCCCGCACACAGCTGGGGCAGCCAACGCACCAGCGCGTGGCTGAGATACAGCTCTGTCATTCCGTAAAAGTCGTTTACGCAGCCCTGGGCCTCTGACAAGTACACAGCGGCAGGACTATGGTTTGACAAAGTGACAGGCAGCCTGAGAAACTTAGGTATCGCTTAAACATGCTACAACCCACAGGGGAACATTCTACATATGTAATAAATGTTTACATGGATAGTAGATAGTCTAAAAGTACATAAAATCATATAAAAATACTTAAGAAAACCTTTATACCTATTTTTTATTAAATATGATTCAAAGTACCAAGAATTTCAAAAATAAGACATTGACAACTTCTAAAAAAATATTAAAATACTTTAATATACTATTATGAGAATTTCTAGACATCATTTTTTTTAACATACTAAGAAAAATAATGACGTAAAAATATTACATCAATTCTCATGAATTATATTTTAAAGTAATTATTTTAGTAAATCAACTGAAATTTGAAAATAAGGAGTAAAATCAATATCATGAATTTACTCCAATGATTTAATACATAATGAGAACTCAACTGACATAGGAATGTCCATAGGAATGTCTATTAAAATAAGTCTTAACTTACTGGGAACATTGACTAAGGATAGTGAATCAAATAATACATAAAAAGGACAGATTAGTGTTATTCACACGTCCAAATATCAATTATAAAGTAGAATAATTCCCATACCCTGAGAAATTAGATGCTACCCGTACTAAAGCACCAAGAAGACGTTACAGGATACCACTGGTTACCCTGCTAGCCTCAGTTTCCGTCCCTTTGAGCCCCCTTACCCCTCAGAACAACAATATTGGGACTCCAAAAGCTATAAATAAAGAGCTCCTTTCAGGATATTGATACCCAGAGACCCAGTTATATTT
The DNA here is from genome assembly GCA_025617555.3 of Puccinia polysora. Taxonomy (NCBI): domain Eukaryota; kingdom Fungi; phylum Basidiomycota; class Pucciniomycetes; order Pucciniales; family Pucciniaceae; genus Puccinia; species Puccinia polysora. The sequence continues at coordinate 41,499,571 of CM062635.1, read as the reverse complement.
ACATCCAGACACCGTGCCAAGGTAATCAAATACTTATAAGAGATAAGTAAGTGATTTATGGCTTAGTATGATCAATAATATCCATCCTTAACCTCTTTTTATCCATTTAAACTGCTGAACAACCTTACAGCCCCAGTATACAGGTTTATCCCATCAGTACACGTCCCAAACAGATACCCAAATGATTTAATAATATAACTTTGAGTTTTATTCTCCTTTCTCTGTTGCGGCAGCTTGGTTCAAAGCCCTGCCACTCCACAGTGTATTTTATATACATATTATCTTCGGGGAAAATATCCTTCAAAGTAAAGATCCCAAAGTAACCAGTACTACGTGTTTTCATACTGAAATCCCTCAAGAGAGGTGCTTAAGATCCCCAATATAATTGTGGCTCCTCTATAAAAATATTTAATAATCAATTTATCTATATTGATTTATAACAATAAACCATAACCAAAAAAATTAACCTTGCAATAAGCTTTATCCAAATATTTTACGGATTTTTGCTGCATTTATGAAATAATATATTTATTATTTATAATATAACCTTTGGTAGCTAAAGGATAGAAAGGGTATTGGCATCCAAAAGGCTGACACACTTATTTAAAAAAGTTGACTTTGTGTTCAAGGGTTTGATCAGATTTGCAGTTCTGATTATCAAGATACATTTTCTCTCAAAAGAAAGGCCCCCTCTCTACGCATTTCTCTTATATTTGGTCTATATCATTGTCTTCCTATTACACAATTTGATGTTAAGAGTGCTTTTATCCACGCATCCTTTCCAGAAAAAGTTATTGCCAAAAAACCCAAAGGCTCAAAAAGAAAATCAGAATTTCTCATCCTTCAAAAATATCTTTACGGTTTAAAGCAAGCACCATGTAATTTGTTCAACACCCTCACTTTGTGGATCTGCAAACAAGGTTTTCTCAAGTCCATATCTGATCCTTGCTTATACATTGATCCCATCTCCAATTCAATTCTTTTTTCACACATAGATGATCTTATCCCCATTGGCCTTGGCAACAACTTTCAAGAAAAATTTTTAAAAAAATTCCCTAAGTCAACTCATCACAAACCTAACAGAATTATTGGAATGAAATATGAACACAGCAATAAGAAAATTTTTCTCTCTCAACCTAAAAACATCAAAAATGGGATGGAAGAGCTGAACATGCTAAATTAAAAACCCTCTTCAGTTCCTTCAAGCGCCAACGTCAATTTAATCCCAGCCACCAATGAAGATCATGAAGAATTCAAAGCTCTGAACATCAACTATTGATCTGCAGTTTTTCTGATCAACTACATTGCTTGCCTTACTCATCCAGACCTAAGCTTTTCTCTTTCTAGCCTTGCTAGATTCTGCAAAAACCAGGAATTTTTCACTGGAGAGAGGTGAAGCAATGCTGGAAATATCTGAAGGCAACAAAAGATTTAAAACTTACGCTGCAAGTCCACAATTCAAACACTTGGATTCAATGCTACAGCAAAGCCACTTGGAGTGACAATATATAAACTAGAAGTTTTCAATCTGGCCATCTTTCCCTTCTTTTTAATTCTCTTCTTTCCTGGAGCAGTTACCACCAATGGAATGTCACGCACTCAACAACTGAAGCCAAGCTCAATGCTCTTTTTGATTCCTTTCTTGAAGCCATATGGATAGAGTTCTTGTGGACCAAATTTGGAAGAAAGACATCAAAACCAGTCGCCATTTTATTGACAAGAAAGGATTCTCAAAAATTTTGGATGCAACTCTCAAAATTGTCACATTTACATAAAAACTAAAGCGCTTTTCAAGGAACTCAAACTTGGAAATCTTGCCATTGACTTAATTCCTGCTCCTGACATGAAGGCAAATGGACTCACCAAGTCCTGCCTCTTCTCTCTCTTTGATGGCTTCTCAAATTGATCAATCCTTCTTTTACGTCTCCAATCTTACCAGTCACTGGAGGTGTCAAATAATTCATCCATACATCCACGCACCCGCATCTACACACTGTTGCTCTTTCACAAGTTTCTATTACATTCCACATCTATTTCTACTCCTTTTTCTTTTTCCATCTTTTTCCTAGTCTATCTTAGAGAGTCACACCGGAGAGATGGTTCAATTAAGGGAGATCAGACCGTCCACTTTGTCTCTATCAAACCTTCCACTTTATCTCTATCAAAACATCCACTTTATCTCTATTAAACGGTCCACTCAATCAATATCAAACCAAGACTCAATCAGCTCATTTTCAACATCAAATCCTCATCTCTGCAACTACTCTCTATTCTACAAATTTTTTTCTTTTTCTTTTTTTATTGTTTCTTTTATCGTCTCTTTTATTTTTCTCACATATCTCTACTTGTCAAAACAAAAGTCAACACTAACATTTCTTGTTCTTAAATGTTCTGACTGGTAAGACTGTCACAAATCTCCATTGTTACTGAAACTCTAGAATCTGATCTCTGATATCTCTTTCAACTCAAAGATCTTTCAAATCTTTCTATCAGATATCTTTTCTTTAATTCAAACAAACTGTTCAAACTAAGTCTTTGTCTAACATCCTTTCTTATCCCATTGCCAGATGTTTGTTTTCTTCCTCATCTCTTTCTCTGTAAATATGTTTCCTTGATTTTATGCTGATATCAATTCTGGCTTAGCACTCTTTGTTCTCTATTCATTCAAATCTCTTTCAGAAATTCAACAGCTGCGTGCAGGAATCCGTCATCAGTCATTTTGAATGCGGGTTTGTTGACATGAGCCCATATACTTAGTGTGAGGGGTGTGTACCCTTGCTATATGGATGCGGGGCTGCGTGCAGGAATTGTGACATAACACAAATCCGCCTGTAAATACTCAAATATAAACAACACCTCAATTCTGACTGAATTCTAGGTGTGAAACCTAAACATGGAGTTTTGTGTATGTTTAATGTTAAATTCAGGGCTCAGTGAGAAGTGTACATGGCTCTGTACATGTTTTTTGAGCCTTTTAAACAGTTTAATAAGCCATTTGGCCCCCTATTTGGCCCAAGTGAGCCTTGTAGCACCCTAAACAGCTCATTTCAGCGGTGTGGCATGCTTCACTGCCCATTCAAGCCATGTGGCAAGCTACACGGCTCATATGGGACGTGTGGCATGCTACAAGGCCCATTTGAGTTGTGTGGTACACTAAAATATTTTTTATTTATTTCATTTATTTCATTTTTTTATTTTATTTATTTTGTTTCTTTTATCACTTTTATTTCTTTGATTTCTTTTGTTTCTTTTATTTCTTTTATTTCTTTTATTTCTTTTATTTCTTTGATTTCTTTGATTTCTTTTATTTCTTTTATTTCTTTTATTTCTTTTATTTCTTTTATTTCTTTTATTTCTTTTATTTCTTTTATTTCTTTTATTTCTTTTATTTCTTTTATTTCTTTTATTTATTTTATTTCTTTTATTTCTTTTATTTCTTTTATTTCTTTTATTTCTTTTATTTCTTTTATTTCTTTTATTTCTTTTATTTCTTTTATTTCTTTTATTTCTTTTATTTCTTTTATTTCTTTTATTTCTTTTATTTCTTTTATTTCTTTTATTTCTTTTATTTCTTTTATTTCTTTTATTTCTTTTATTTCTTTTATTTCTTTTATTTCTTTTATTTCTTTTATTTCTTTTATTTCTTTTATTTCTTTTATTTCTTTTATTTCTTTCTTTCATTTTATTTCTTTTATTTCTTTTATTTCTTTTATTTCTTTTATTTCTTTTATTTCTTTTATTTCTTTTATTTCTTTTATTTCTTTTATTTCTTTTATTTCTTTTATTTCTTTATTTCTTTCATTTCTTTTAATATTTTATTTCTTTAATTTCATTTATTTCTTTAATATCATTTATTTATTTTATTTATTTTATTTATTTTATTTTTTTTCATTTTTTTTATTTTTTTAATTTTTTTATTTTTTTTATTTTTTTTATTTTTTTTATTTTTTTTATTTTTTTAATTTTTTTATTATTTTTTATTATTTTTTATTATTTTTTTATTTTATTTTATTTATTTTATATTTCTTTTCTTTCTGTTATTTCTGTTATTTCTGTTATTTCTTTTATTTCTTTTATTTCTTTTATTTCTTTTATTTCTTTTATTTCTTTTATTTCTTTTATTTCTTTTATTTCTTTTATTTCTTTTATTTCTTTAATAATAAAAAATAATAATTATTAAATAATCAATTATAAGTTATATGGTGTAGTGTATGGGACCCCAACCGTTGAGGGGCCCTAGGCAACTCCCACAGTTGTGTTGGGCCCTTCACGGCTCACACAGGCCGTTGTGGAAACTTTTGAGGTTTTCCCTCACAAAGTCTTCCCAAGTCACGGAGTTTGATGGTTCTAGCGTCTGTAAGACTCGAGGATGATTCCTTGTCCGGGAGAGAGAGAGTGAGATTCTAATCTTCCTTTTTCCTATTCCCCCCTCCATGTGTGTGTGTGTGTCTCCCCCTCCAACCCGTGCTGAGGGGAGAGGTATCTTATATCCCCTCCCCTCAGCCCTAACCTAAGTACAAGCACAAAGACAAACTGACAACCATGAAGAAGAAGCCCTAGACCCAGAACCCTAACCCATCCCCCAACCCATACCCATACCCTATCCCTTCAGCTCGCCTGCCATTTTGAACATCTGGTTCGTCCTTCCGTGGCCCGGCCATTAGAAAATTCTGTTTCCAGACTTTGAAGATTACAGAAACCTCCTCTGTGGTCTGATCCTTAGATCAAATTGGTTTAACCCAAACATCATTAGTTGCAGTATCAACTAAATTGATGAAGTATCTTTCCCCAACAAGGGACTCCGGTGCAAATGGCCCTTCCAAATAAATGGAAAATTCCTCTCTAGGAACATCATTGCGGTCTCTTCTCTTTGAGAACACATTTCTAGTCTTAGAACCTAAGGTACAACTCTCACACGCGCTACCCAAAGTCCACCGCACTTGCCCGTATCCGCCCAACGCGCCCTTGTAGATTTCCCATCCCGTGGCCAGCCCGCGCTTGGGTGCGGTTGTCCACGCATATAGGCCCGCTGTGGCCCCGCCTTTTCCTCCCCCAACTAACCGCCCAAGAACCTGGTTGGCCCAGCTCCATCCGTGAGTCAGATATCCAAGTGGATTTTGACCCGCCTCCCCTAGTCAGGCCCGGCCCGCAGCCGCGTGCTTGATCCGCTGCGCCCACTGCTGAGCTTTGCGGCAACTGCTGCTGAGCCGGCAGCTGCTACTGCTGAGAACCGGCGCACCCCTACTTCTGAGCCTAACCTACCAGATGCTGAGCGCGCAGGCCGCGACGCTGTTCCCAACCCGAGGCTATATAATGACACCACATCCCCCCTGACTTGAGTTCTGTCCCAGAGTTCCCTTCCCATCGCTACCTTGACCACCTTCGCACCGTTCCCCCCTACCTACTCCACCTCACACACTCTGCCGATTCCCCCCCGCTTCATTGCCATCATGCTCCCATGCAAATTCTGCGCCCAGAACAAGCACGCATGCTTGGTTGCTCCTGGCCAACGCGCCTGTGTTGCTTGCTGTTGCGGCCATTGTTGCTGCTCACTTAGTGACGGCATGCCCCAAGCCCCCCCAATCCGGCCCTTGCCCCAGGCCGCGCAAGACGGCTCGTCCGGACTCCTTTGTAGTTTTGGATGACAACGCTATCTCGGAGGACTTGTGGACTCCGCCGGGCTCCCCTTGTCGCCGCCCTCCGCCGAGCAAGGGTTGCAACTTGGCTTCCCCCCTCCGCCGCGCGGGACCACCCCAGAAGGAGGACTTCTTGTCCGTCAATGACTATTGGAGGGCCCTGCGATTCTGGTCGGACCGCGTCCGGATGAGGGGGGGCGCAAGGGACCTGCGACTCAATGAAATTCTCTGGCGTCGTGCTGCTGCGGCTTCAGGTCCTCCTCCGGCACCTACGCCGGCTCCTCCCCCCCCCGGCTGCACGAGGCACTCCACCGCCGCCCGCGTCACCAGCGGTCTTGGATGAGAGGCCTACTACCCCCGAGGTCCCTCCTCCGCTGTCCCCGATCCTTATCCCATTGTCGCCCTCAGCTGAGCCAAGCCCTCCGGGAAATGCCCCGGGGACCCCCTCATCACCCCCTCGCTTGTTTGGATCAAGTCCTGTCCCGGCACCGGCACCCCCTTTCCCCAGCCCTCCCTAGATTCCGGACATCCCAATTGTAATGGCACTCCCGGCGTCCCGCTTCGAGGTTCTTGCGGAAAGGTTGTCAACGATGCTTAGGGATTACCTCGCGAACCCCGGCGCCCAATTCTTGGAATCCCAACGCGTGCTCCTGGCATCTTTCCGGGCCTTACTGGCGTCGTTGAGGGCGGAGATGGAGGATATGATGAAGATGGCTTAGGCCCATTGCCCCCCACTCCCCTTCTCTCCTTTTTCTTCATCCGTCTTTCGTTGTACCGCGCTTCCCCTATTCCTAGAGAAATACATGTCTTCTGCGCGAGGTCCTATCTTCCGAGAAAAAGTGCGCAACTGCGCTTTGTGAGAATGAGATTAAGATTGAGGTCCGCGTAAGCGCGCCGCTTCGTGAGTGAGATTGAGATTGACCAGCCGTTCCAAAAAGGGGTACCTGGACCACCCCAGACGGACTGCCACACAGTTCCCCATACACGTACTACAAAACAAACAAACACCGTGCCGACAGCGCGCGCTCACAACAGCGAGTATAAGGGAGGAGCGATGGGAAACAAACATTCTGGGGGGTCTAGTCATTCCGGCTGTGAACCAGCTAGAGCACCCCCTTACCAAGCTAAGCTTTTAACCGTGTCCACACCGTCCCCGTCCATTGCGCCCGTCCTTTGAAGAAAGAAACAGGAGAGAAACAGAAAAGGAGGAAGGAAAACAGCCCGGATCCAAAGAGGAGAAAGAAATATTCTATATTTATTATTTTTATTTTTATTATTTTATTTATATTTTTTTTTTTTTTGCAGAGCTCTTCATCCCGCCATCTGTGCGCGGGGCTCGTCCTTGCGTTTGCGGACCTGATGTCACGCCACGCCGGCGTACCTGCAATAAATAAACCGTATCCAGTACCAATCCGAAACCAAGTCCAAACCAAAACAAAAGGAGACAAACATTCTGGGGTGTCTAGTTGTCCCGGCTGTGAACCGGCTAGAACACCCCCTCACCAAATCAAGCTTAACCACCTAGAGCCCCCCCCCAGCTTGGCAGCTGTCCCCAGCAGTCTGCAACCTTTGAATTCTCCAGGGTTGCGCGTCGCGCGCCGGTTCTTTGCTACCCAACCACTCCGCGTCGTTGCCTGAATCTGGGACCGCCTTGCCCCCGGACGCCAAATCATTGCCCACCGTTTCTTCAAAAGAAGTGGAACCGCGCGCAAAGAAGCGTTTCACATGCAAAGCCGCGGCCTTCCGTTTAAGAGGCGCCCCGTCCAATTCCTCAAGCTTGTAGCTGCCTCCCAAGAACTTAGAGGCCACACGGTACGGCCCGTTCCACCGGTTGGCAAAAAGCCGGCCCCACTGGGATTCCAGACTCCAAATATACAGCAGGACCAGGTCCCCCTTCCACAGCCGATCCCGGAGCCAATGGGAACAGCGCTTGTCCCAATAGCGGACAGACGCCGTCCGGGTTTTCTTCAAACGATCTGCGGCCCTTCTCAAGGTCTCCTCACGCCTAAGGAGTTGCTCAGCCCGCGCCTCGACCAGATCTGCGGACGTCTTGACCTTCCACCAATCCACACCCAAGAACGTTTTCAGCTTGATGTCCACAGGAAGCACAGGCCGCTGCCCGTAGAGTAGCTTGTAAGGCAAATACCCTGTTGAGCGCTTCACAGAGATCCAATTTGCAAAAAGAACTGCCGGGAGCGCCACCTGCCACCTTTTGCCGTCCTCACCGCACATTTTCACCAGAGCATCCTTGATCGGCTGATGCCCCCGCTTGATCATCCCCGCGCCCTCTGGGTAGTTCTCCGTCACGCGCCCAAATTTTGCTCCACAACTCTGCACCAGCGTCACCAGGCGTCCCCAAAACTCCGCCCCTCCGTCGACGGTGACCAAGCAAAGCAATCCGTAGCGTGCAAACCAATCCTCCTCCAGAAACTGAGCCACCTTTTCCGCCGATAGCTTCACTAGGGGCCTTGCTTGCACCCAACCAGACAGATTGTCACGCGCAACCAGCAAAAATGCAAACTTGACCGCCTTGATGTGGACCACATCTAGCAAAACGCGCCCAAACAGCGCGTCCTCACCCGTGGGGTGGCCAACCTCCTTGGGCAGACCCAAGCTTTGCTGCAGGCAGGCCTTGCATGACTTCACCCAATCTCACACCGCGCGGACAAAACCCCGGCCATAAAAACCTTGCTTTCACCCTTCTCTGCGTCTTGACCTCACCCCGGTGACCAAGGTCGTCGTTCAGACTTCGTAGGATCACCTCTTGGTTGGCCCTGGAAGTTGCGACAACAAAAGGCACGGAACCACTCCTCCGCCATAACTGACCATCCTGTAAGCAGAAGTTCAGAACGTTACGCCTCACCCACCAGAAGACCGCGCCCGCCGTGCCCTCGGGGAACCGGAGATCCTGCAAATAAGAGCACAAGACCGCGTAACGCCCCGACTGACACAACGGAAGACAAATCGCCGCCTCCGCCATTCCTACCCAAACTACCCAGATGGTCCGCTGGGGGGCTGGAACCCTTCTACCATGTGAGGCGGTACTGCGCGCGGTTGAGAAGGAGCCGCCGGAGACGGTGCGGCTTTCAGAGCTGTGGGAGACAATGTCTGGTTGAGGAAAACCCTTATGTCCCGCAGAATCTCCGTCATCTCTCCAACTGATGGTCCCGCGGATTGTTGGGAACGTCCGGCATGAGAAGGCATTGGCGGCCGTGCGGCCAAGGTTTGGTTGGGGACCGGGGCCAAGATTGTGACCAATTTCTTGGAAGAAGACGGGTACATTTGTGCCGTATCCGCAATGAGCTTTTCCAAATTGATTTTGCTCTCCACAGCTTGACAGATAACCAAAAGATCGGGAATAATCGCAACACTTCCATCCAGCAACCTCTTAACCAAACCATGGTCATACAGGTATTGCTGCACTCTGGAACAAAGCTGTGGCGCAAGACCCCCCAGAAACGCCCGCTTCATGGCACCCGTCTGGCCCGCGACGACCTTGTTCTTTGCCAGGTAGCCGTAGATTCACTCAAACTTTGACATATATTCCACTAATCCTTTGCGCGATTGCACCCCGCCATTCTTGCTTGCTTCCTCCGCAGCTTGATCAAAGTTGCTTTCTCGGAACCGGGGTTGGTGCTTTCCCCACCTTGCCAACATCTTGCTTTTCAACTTCCCCCAGTCTTGCCTTTTGTAACCAATCATTTCCTCCACCTCCCGCATCTTCTCCTCCTCAGTAATGAACAGCACAATGGTCCAAACCTTATCTGCGCCCAACGCGCCCTCCAAATTCGTGATCCCTTCAAATCTAGAAAGAAACCGCTCAACGTCCAAGGTACTGAACCAAAGGTGAGGGAATTCCCTCAGCCTCAACCAAACGCGGCGAGGGGCCTCTGCCGCCATGTCCAATGACCCTTCCAAGGGAGGAGCGAACCCGCTAACTCTGGGAGCATGAGCAGATGGCGGTGGAGGGGGTTGACCAGCAGGAATGGGAGTTGAACGTAGAGGATAGGGAAGGGGAGCATTGGATCCCGGAGCGGTTGTCGGAAACATCCTGCGTTATCTTCAAGAGACTGAGAACGGATCACAGTTCCTGGACATACCCCCAGATGTGGAAACTTTTGAGGTTTTCCCTCACAAAGTTGTCCCAAGTCACGGAGTTGGATGGTTCTAGCGTCTGTAAGACTCAAGGATGATTCCTTGTCTGGGAGAGAGAGAGTGAGATTCTAATCTTCCTTTTTCCTATTCCCCCCTCTGTGTGTGTGTGTGTGTCTCCCCCTCCAACCTGTGCTGAGGGGAGAGGTATCTTATATCCCCTCCCCTCAGCCCTAACCTAATTACAAGCACAAAGACAAACTGACAACCATGAAGAAGAAACCCTAGACCCAGAACCCTAACCCCTCCCCCAACCCATACCCATACCCTATCCCTTCAGCTTGCCTGCCATTTCAAACATCCGGTTTGTCCTTCAGTGGCACGGCCCTCCGCGGCGCGCTACCCAAAGTCCACCGCGCTTGCCCGTATCCGCCCAACAAGCCGTTGTAGATTTCCCATCCCGTGGCCGGCCCGCGCTTGCGGGCGGTTGGCCACGCATATAGCCCCGCTGTTGCCCCGCCTTTTCCTCCCCCAACTAACCGCCCAAGAACCTGGTTGGCCCAGCTCCATCTGTGAGTCAGATATCCAAGCGGATTGCAGCCCGCCTCCCCTAGTCAGGCCCAGCCCGCAGCCGCGTGCTCGATCCGCTGTGCCCACTGCTGAGCCTCGCGGCAACTGCTGCTGAGCCCGCAGCGGCTACTGCTGAGAACTGGCGCACCCCCACTGCTGAGCCTAACCTACCAGATGCTGAGCGCGCAGGCCGCCACGTTTTTCCCGACCCAAGGCTATATAATGACACCACATTGTATGGGAGCTTGGAAATGGCTCATACACAACTTGACATGTGTAAACGGCTCCCACACCCCTGGAGCGGTGAATTTAACATTACCCTATGTGTATATATTAGAATGGCCACAAGGTGCCATAGTGGTGTTGTGCTTTATTGGTCTTTTTCTTCTGAAATTATTTAAAAATATAAGGAGTTGGAATTCATGGGTAGGAACAGTGAGTGACCCTAAATATTTCAGGATGGGGAATCCATTTCTGCAACAATATATATGGATTTCCGACTCCTTCTAATTTTATTGTTTATTTTCTGTTTTTGATATGCTTTAACAGGTTTCTCTTGTCAACTAGCAAGCTGAAAGTATTCTTGTATTCTAGAACAAAGCAACAGAACCTTCTAAGCATATCTTAGGAGGTCTGGATCATTCTTTCAGCTATTCCATGTTTCAGGGAATGATAGGCCGTAGAGAGGGCTAAGGTAGTTCCTACCATGTCATTGAGATTTCTCAAAAACTCAGAGGTAAACTTGGGGTCTCTATCACTGATAATTATCTTAGGAACTCCTACATCAGCTATAAGTCCATTACAGAATAGCAATTCTACTTCCTTGGAAGTATGCTCCTTATGGTTAGGTAGAAAATTTTCTTTCTTGGAAAACCTATCTACTTTTACTAGTGCTGAGTTATAGGAATAAGCTCCTCCAGGGGTTAATCTGGTTACAAGGTCCATGTTGATAATCTTCCACCTTTTATTGGGTTAAGTGATCTTTTGAAGGAGACCAAACCTTTTTGCGGTAGTTCTATTAGACTTATGGCAAGTTTCAGAGCTGGAGAAATACTGGAATGTGGAGTCTCTCCAACTGATCCACAAAGCACTTTGTTTGACTTGGACTAGAAAACTTGAATTTTGATGCCTTTAGTATACCAGACCACCACTTATGTTAAATATTCCAGCCTTTTAAGGCTTTTAAAGAAGTTCAGGTAAAATTTTAACAAGTTCAGATGCTGGTGAGGTTATTTCCATAATGGTTATTAGAGTCTTCATGTCAGAGCTGTAAGCCTATCTGATTGAGTTAAACAGGGATTGATCCAGTTCACAAATTTGTCACAAATTTGGATTCCTAGAATGAGAGCTTCAATATCAAGCATTTCAATGTTTAGTACAGGAAATATGTCATTCTCCTCTGGATCATGAGAAGGATTGCTTGGATCAATGGGTAGAGCATTTGCGCTTAAAATATCAGCATTCTGATGTTTAGCTCCTGATTTGTGAACTATATTCATCTGGCCTCTATATTGTTGTATGGTTATCTGCCACCTTGACATGTTCCTACTAGAAGAATTGATATTAATTCAGTCCAAATAGAATTTCAGTCAAGCATTACTGGAAAATTGGTTCTTTCAAAGTAATAATGAAGTTTCTTCAGGGCCCAAACTAAAGCAAGACACTCCATTTTGATTTCTTCATACCTTTCCTCATTATCCTTAAATTTTCTGAATATCAGAAGTATAGCTTTGTCCACTTGTTTTCCATCTTCCATGACTTCTTGGTTGAAAGAAGCTGCTAGTCCTTCCATACAAGCATCTATATAGATCTTGAAAGATTTAGAGTAATGAGGTTTAATCATCACTGGAGCTGTAGTCATAGCTATCCTGAGTTCCTCATAATTTTTCAGAATTTCATGAGTCATCTCAAACAAGGTTTTGCTGTTGCATATTTCAAACAAAAACTTGGTTAGAAGGGCAAACTTAGGTATTTACTTCCTATTATAGCTGAAAAAGCTTACAAAGGATAGAATTTCATTTTTATTCTGAGGCATTTGCCTATTCATAACAGCAACTATCTTGCTTTGGTCAGAAGTTAGAGTTAGTCCAGAAACAATATCTGCTAAGGCTCTGAGCTCTCCATAACCAAGATTTTTTTTGATACTTTCAATCCCACAGAAGAGATATTTTTGAGGACTAGGGTTAATTTATTCATGTGTTTATTCCAGTCATCAGAGTAAATGATAACATCATGAATGTATACCACCATCCATCCTTGTCTGATGAATAATCCTAAGAATGTGTCCATCATCCTCTTGAAGTTAGAGAGAGCATTTTTGATACCAAAAGGTATCCTTAGATACTCAGCAATTACCAAGTGAAATATAATTCTCATAAATTTCTGGCAATCAGGGCTGATAGGTATCTGGTGAAAGCCCTTCAGCATATCCATACTAGTGATATAATTAGCCTTAGAAAGGTTTTGCAAAGCATGGTAAATCCTTGGGATAGGATGGTAGTCCTCTTTGGTATAGTTATTCAGCATTCTAAAGTCTCCAACCATTCTAGACTTATCATTGTGCCAAGCTATAATTACTGCAGTAGTATGTCATACTTTCCTTAAGAAATTTAAGTCAATCAACTCTTGGACATGAGCTTCTAGAGCTTCTCTAGATTTTGGACTAGAAGAATAAGCTGGTCTCCTGAGGTTGGGGGGGGGTTAAGGACGTTTAATAGTGAAGGTTAGAATCATTTCATGTCCTTTGATATTAAAAATGGGGTGGTATTTGGTACAGAAAGCATTCTGATTTTTCAAGCAACCTTGGATAATTTCCTGTTTTTGGTTTTCACTTAGAAGAGAATTCAAAGCTGCTTGGGAGAAGTATTCTTGGTCAACAATTTCCCAGTGTTTGGAATTGGTTCAATCAGGAGTTTGAGAATTGACATGGCATATTTGGAAATTCTTTTTCGAGTCTCCTCCTATAGTAAAGTATCTACATTTACTCCGGAATACATCTATACCATAAAAGCAAACAGAATCATTTCCTAGAATGAAGCAATCACATACTTGATTTTGAAGCACTAAAAATTTGATTTTCAGTTTGAGTTATCCTTTAGAGTGAGGGAGTATGATATCATAAGACCAAAATCAAATAGCATTTAGGGAAGATTTACCACTGCTAAACTTATCCTGAGGTACTGGCAATAAGTTCATTTTCCAATTTGGATCTTGATTTTAAAAAAAAGTTGAACCAACACAAGAGAAAAAGGCTCCACTATCTAAGAGTAACTTCACTGGGGAACCTTGCATTAAACCATTAGAATAGCAAGTTTTTCCAGAAGCGTAACTTTTAAAGGCAGAGGGTTTTTGGTTCAAGGCTTTAGCTTCAGAGACATGGTGAATGTTCATGTTTGGATTCCATTTTTGTGGTAAGTTGGAACATTCATTCACAGAGTTTATGTACCGGGAATATTCCATTCTTCCTTCAATAACATTGATGGGGTTAGTAATCATTTATTCACACTCAGAGAGTGATCCATTAGTGTCATCAAGTTGGGGATCAGTATTATTATCATCTATTCTCATTCAATAGGATTAATCCCTATTCTGGGTTGAGGAATATTAGGTCTTACATTTACTTTCTCGTTGCAATTCCAGCATACCTATTCCTTTGACTCTGAAGTCTTCTTGACTTCCAAGCTCATGGGATTAGGGGCAGGGGAATCTTTGGTCCAAGAAAAATATTCCTCCTGACTCCTGATATTCTGTTCTCTGGGTCTATTAACTTCCCTTTGAAGACCATTCATATCAATAGTTTCTTCTAATACTCCTATCAAGGTAGAAAGGTCAGAGTTCATGGGCATCCTGAAACTTAAACTATGGTTGAGTTGTCCCAGAAAGAATTTTAGAAGTCTCTCATCAACCTCTTCTTTATCAGCATTGGGGCAAAAGCAATCCAATCTATTTTTCTGATCAAGACACCAATTGTGAGGTTTTTACTTGGGTGGATCAAACTAGAAAGTTTCAAAATTCTTCATCATCTTTCTTTTACAAATCCTGGTACCAAGCTTTTCTTTGATTAATTCTTTCCATGAACTCCAGGACAAAGATCCAACTTCTTTTCTATTATTAATGAACCAATCAAGAGCTACTCCTTCAAACAATCTGGGTAATCTTACCACAGCTATGGTATCAGGCAGGTCATAAGAGGCAAGAGTGTAACCAATAAAATTAATGAAAATGACATGGATATATTCTCCTTCTCCTGATAATTAAGGCAAGTCAGTGATGACAGGAAGTAACTAGAAACATTTTTCTACTTCAGGTGTAGGACTAGGCCTAAAAGACTCATTCCTATCAGTCCTATATCTAGAGGGAATCCTAGGAGTACCAGTGAATCTAGTAGGCCTAGCTTCTTCCAAGTCAGTAACTGGAGTTTTATTAATATTTATTTTAAGATCTCGGAGATAATTCTTGATCATAACTAGTTCAAAGTCCAGTTCTTTACTTAAAAAATCAATTTTTTTGATTACATGGGTTGAAGGAGTATAACTTATTCTCTTAACTTCTTCCTTGATGTAATTCATTCAGACAAGAATTTATTTTTTATAGTCAATTGGACACTGCTAACATGTTTCAGTAGATCCATTTCACTTAAGATTATACTGTGCTTTATTTAATTTGCTTCTAGATCATCAATCTTAGTTGGGGTGTTTTGAGTTTGTATCACTTTGTTATGATTCAGATTCAACTTATTCAATTTCTCATATAATTTATCAAAGCACTTGCTAATGATAGTAAAATTGTGAGACACATTCACAGAAAAGTGGTTAAAAGCTTCTACATCTGATTGTGGTACACATTCTTCCACTTCTTGGCCAAGGATATGATATTGTGCCAATCTTTTGTGTTCCTTAACTTCTGATGGGCTGAGGATCTCTTCTTTTTGGGATCCTTTCCCTTTGAGGAAGCCAAATAGTCCCAAGGATTCCAACTCTTCACTTGACCTTCTACTTCCCTCCTTAGTATCAGCTTTTGAAGAGAGATCTGAGACCTCTTTGCCAGAGATATGGCTTTTCTCATACCTGGCTGATACTCCTGGGTCTGGGCCAGTTATAATTGTTCCCAGTAGCCCACGTGCTCTTTCACTAACAATTTGACCCTTTCCTCCTTGGTTGAGTCCAGCTGGGGTGGCATAGGAGGGCCAGTATTGGCCTGGGATAATGTGTTAGGTGAGTGATGACTCTTGTATGTTGAGTTGGTTGAGTTGGCAGCCACCATTGTTGCTTTTGTTGTCAGGGGTAAGGCTATGGTCACAGGTCCAAGCACCCTCATTGCTTTTGAAACTGGAGTCCTTGCATGCGCGGGTTCCTCCAGGCAGAGATCCATATGATGGTGCTCTACTGGTTGCATGGGTGTTGCACCTATTTTGGTACATAGCGCCAAAAAATGTATAAGTCTCTGTCAAAACTTTTGAAAAAAATAAAAAAAAAATATTTTTCAAGGATTTTTTATTTTAAATAATTTTTTAGATAACTTTTCACTTACTTATAATTAAATTTAACCGTACCAACACTTGGTTGGGGTCATGAAAATCCTTGGGGGGTATTCAAACTGGGTCTGAGTGGGTTCCAATCAGATATTGGGATGAATCTAAGGACAAATCAAATGTTACACTGTCTGGGATGTCCTCAGGAAGGTCCTGACCAATGAAGTCACCAATAAAAAAGTCCACTAAGGTTTATAAAACAATAAAAAAATATAAGTTTTAAATTGTTTTGTAATTTTCTTTGATTTTTATAATATTTTTAAAAGAAAATATTTATAATGCTCACTCTTGTGATTTTTCTTTTTATTTTTCATTTCCTTGTTATTTCTTTTATAGATAGAAAATTTTCTTTGATAAATTTTCCACTTCTTGTGTTGCCTTAATAAAGATTTAAAATTGATGAATCTTTCAAGCACAAGTTCTTTTTTCTTTATAAATTGTTGATTACAGTAAATCAACCTTTCCTTTTGTTGCTCAGGAGTTATAATGATAGGAAATAGGTTACAGAGTTTTCCTTCTTTTTTCTGTTAAAGAAGGTTCAAATGATAATTGATCAATTCACTGTTGGTCTTAAGGTTCTGTCATGTTCAATCTTAAGGGCTATTGTCCTCCAACTTTGACATACTTCTTTCTTCAAGTAACATCTACCTCAGTCCATAAGCATGACAAACTAGAAGCACAACATCAATGGTGCCTTCGGCTTATCAACTCTGGCTTGCATAACAACCTTCCATTCTTGGAAACTGACTCAGCATCCACTTGAAAACCTTGCAGTCAACTCTACCTTGGTCAACCATCCATTTGGGTTCCACCCTTCTCACCCTGGGTATCAATAAACCTTGGATTCCCATTTCCAGTCACATTCTATCACTAGTCTGCACTCACCCTAGTCAAGCCATCTCAACTGTATAGTTTGCAAATAGACTAGTTCCTTACCCTGCAGAAACTACATCTTCACATTTGCATTGCTTCTGAGGTCGTTCCCTCCTGTCTCAACCATTACATCCCAATATATTTGTCCCCTATTGTCTTGCACTTATTTTAAGACCTTGGAAAAAATTCATACTGTCATTTCATTTTGTACTCTGTCCATGTCATTCATTGCCTTTTTGCTTAAAACTGTACTTGACCATCCATCAGGTTTTATCTAGTTGTTTTGGTTTACCTCATCAAGGCTACTCTTTTTGCATGGGTATTGTCTCCTCAGTTAGTTAATTTCATACATTCTTGGGTTTGCTGAATCCAGTCATCACATTGGGCTTGGATTTGGTTTCCCTAAATCGTAACATTCATCCCTCTTGCTGTGTGTTAAGTTACTCCACCATAAGTTCACAATTTGCAGTTAGCCCTTGCTACCTCACACTTGCCCTCGCGCTCAGCTTTCCTTTTGCGCTCACAATCATCCAAGATTGCCCTATAGTACGTTAGGTGGTTGTGTGAAATCAAATTAACTAACTCAACTAATCTATTGTAGCTTTCCAACCTATAATAGATTTCATTTTACAATTTAACGTACTTTCTCAACCAGGAACACTTCCCTCACCCCTTAAAATAATGATATCCATTGGGTAGGGAGATCCGGCGTTTCTTGGGCCAGACAACCTTTAGATCCTGTCTCTTCTTCTAAATCTCCTTTGGTTGAACCTCTTGATGATCCCCTTGCTTCCTTCTGGGAGGAAGTGGACCCTCTCAAAGAAATCACAGAATCTTCCAATTAAACCTTGAATCGTGGGAGATTGCGGGCTTGCACTAATGCTCCCAAAACCAGTGCCTAAAACTTACTCACAACTCTGATCCAGGCACTTAATCTAACTGCCTTGAAATCTGGTCCAAGTTTTCCTATTTTTCACACCCCGGGCATGAAGCAGCCTGATTACTTTACTGGGGAACACCCTCATCAGCTGATATCCTAGCTACAGTCCTGCAAAATCATCTTCTCAAATAATCCTCCCAATTTCCCTAATGATAGAATTAGAGAGACTAAGAGTTATTTATGCATCTTCTTTCCTTGGTGGAAGAGCCTTGCAGTGGTTTGAACCTTACCTCAAACTATTAGATAACACTAGCCCCAGTTGTATTCTCAACAATTCAGAAAAGTTTGAGAAAAATATTTTCCCCCTGTTTGGAGACCCTAATGAAATTGAAAGGCCAAATAAAAACTCAAAAACCTAGTAATGAAGGAAAATAGTAGAGCTTGTGTTTATATTTCCAATTTTTGAACTCTGGAGTCTTGCATCCAATGGAACAAGGCAGCCCTTTTATTTCATTTTTGAAAAGGTTGACCAGCCCGCCTAATTCAAAAAATTGCAGTTGGGGGAAATAAGACAACCTCCCTTCAACAGTTAATCAACCATGTCAGCCATGAGACAATGAGGTGTGTCCAAATGTCTGCACAAATCACTGGTATAGTGGTTAATTAAAAACCTCACCTTGCAGTATCTCCCACCAAGGTCACTGGTTCAAACCATGATGGAGACAAGAATTATTGATGAGAAGGAGTTTGGGAATTATATAATAAATTTTTATAATATTTTATAATACTCTATGAATTTGTTTTTATGAGTATTTATTATGGAGTTAAAATATTGATAATGTATACTATCAGGATGCAGATCCAATATAAATTTTAATTAAGTTATGATGACTAAGATGTGTTCCAACTATTAATAATTAACTTCCCAAAAAGTTCCCTTCCTTTGGGGACAAGCTATAGTAATTAATTTAAGCTATAATCTCCACTCTGTATAAACCAATCACAAAATCTTAATATTATCCTCCTTGGGGATGTGATTATACTTTGATAAAATCTCCTGAGCGTTGAGATTGTCCACGCAGAAGACCCTAGGATTAGGTTTAGAGTATATAACTTCTGGGGTATTCAAATAGGACTCTTTACATTGAAACCCCCCCCCAATGAGTACTAGTACCCTATTTCTCATTGGGAAGGATGTTATGAGGTTCTGAGCCCTTGAGGACGAAACCAGGGAGAGGCTAGCTCTCCCCTGATGATTCCCTCAGTCCCCTGAGGGCTCCTGTTACCTTAAAAGAGGAGGGTCATCACCCTGTAGCCCCTTCCTCAACCAGTTATATATTATTATTTTTGTAAGAGAATACTGCAAGAGTTAACAAGCCCATTAAACTTAGTCTCAAGAGGAGATTGACTGGGGCTATAAAATTTAATATTGAAATCAATGAATAATCTTATTGGAAAATCCAATTTTGAGTGGAAGGTCTGTATTGGAGTAGTAACCCTTGTGGGTTACTAATATAAAGGATGTGAGCTTATTTATAAGCAAAGCTCCTTTGAGAATAATTTATTTAGAGCCAGGCCCCTTTCCTTTTTTGAAGGCTTAATGTGTGGATTTTGTGCTCATAATATTGAGTTTGTGAGCTTTTAGCTGTTGTTTGAGTTTTTTGAGTCAAAAACTGACTTTGATATTGTTTTTGTCTTATTTTGGCAGGTTAAACCACAAATAAGTATAGCAGTAGATGTTAAATACCTGACGGAACGGCTGATTGAGCTTTATAATGTTTATCAAAACAAGAACCACTCTCAACAAAATAACCATTAACCGTCAATTTTGACTCCAAAGAGGGACAAATCCTCAAAACATGCTTCAAAGAATCCAAAGCCATACAGACCAATCAAACGTTGCACTCAAACCCCAAAGGAAAATCTGTTGACAAAACTTCAAAGTTCCTGTATTAAGAAACTGGGATGCTCCAGAATGAGGAATGGGTAAGAAGGGAAAATAATGGTTTATGTACGTATTGTGGAGGTAAACCTGATTTAGATAGTTGTGCAAAGCGGATAGCATGTGAAGCGGCTAAAAAGTCACAAATTAGCTTGTAATTTTCCTGAAACTTGCAAGGAAGGCTACAAATAATCTAAATTACAGTGATTCAATCTTTGCACTTGCAAGACACTAGGTGCTCCAACTTCAAAATTTTTCCTTTTCCATTCTGAAAACTGTCCTTATCAAGTTTTACTTGATTATGGTGGTAAGGTTTCTTTTATAGGTGAATCTTTTGCCACTTCCAAAAACCTTACAAGTTTTGAGATAGATAAGTTCAAAATCTATTCAGTAAGTTGTGCAACTGAGCTGTCTCATTGGGTTTCCCAAAAGGCAAAATGGACCTTTGCATTTTCCAATTTCTCCCCCTTCAAATGGGACTTATTTGTCTTGGATATTCCCCAAATGGATGATACCATTCTAGGCCATGATTTTCTATTCCACTAGAATCCACATGTGAATTGGCAAGAAAAATGAATTTAACTTGGAACCTTGCAACCCCAGGAAACTACCCTTTCATCGAACAGGAATTAAACAGCCTACCTGAAACTGTCATTGAGTTGTATGGCACTTTTCTGCAAGGATATGTGCAATATCCTGACCTTCATTCCCAATTTTCCTCTTCAAATTTAGGAGTTATGGCTTATTTTTCCGACTTACCTCTTCCTTGTTTCTTCAAAGAGAAAAAGGCACCAACCAAATGGTGTATTTTGATCTCAGAATCCTCTTGCATCATGCAAGCACTTTGAATCCCATTCTCAAAGATGACAAGATTGAAGATTTAGAAATAATTTGAGAGTCTTTCCCTTCTGTTTATCATGACTTTGCTTATGTCTTTTCAGCTGTTCAAGTTTCCTTTTCAGATTTAGGAGTTATTTCTTATTTTTACAACTTACCTCTTCCTTGTTTCTTCAAAGAGAAACAGGCACCAACCAAATGTTTTATTTTCAACTCCCTAATACTCTTGCATCATGGGAGAACTTTGAATCCAGTGCTCAAAGATGACAACATTAGAAATAATTGAAGATGAAAAAAAAGAGATTTGATTACCTGAGCCAAAAGACTAAGAAATGAGAGTTAACAAACGTTGAGAGAGAAGAGAAAGGAAGGAAGTTGAAGAAGTTTGAATGTTCTCACTCAGTGTGGACAAGAACAGAAATGGGGCACTCAAATGAAAATGACAACAGAACAGTAAGAGAAAGGCAGGAATGGGGCACTCAAATGACAATGACAACAGAAAAGTAAGAGAAAGGCAGAAATGGGACAGATGGCTGAGCAAGGATGTTTTGAGATAGGTCAGTAGTTGTCATGAATTATGAAGTAGATCAACCTCACATGTGAACAAGGAAGGAAATTGGCAAGAATTGGTTGAGGAGCATATTGACAATTGAGGTCAGACTTGATTGTTGATGAGAGTTGGTCATGAGTGAGGAGTATGATGAGAAGGAAGTTGAGATTTGGATGAGAGTGGGGAGCTGATATAGGAATCAAAGAGCAGTGGAGGAAAAGCAAGGATGGAGGAGGAAAAGCAAGGATGGAATGGGCCATGGATCAGCGGACGGGTGATGAAAGTGGATTGATTCTGGAAGTGGAGGAATGGGAATAGTGGATGATGAATGAAGAGTAATGATGAAAAAGTTGGGAGCAGGAGCGGGGTTTGAGAAGATTTGAGCACATGGAGGAATGTGCCGTTCACGTTCTATTGAGTGAGTTTCATTTTATTTCTCAGGCCGTAGACAAGAGCTATTCAAAGTGATCCAAGTTTTCCAGTAGGTGCCCATGTTTTGTTATAGTCTATTCCTAGAACTTGATCAAATCCTTGAACGCAGAGTCTAGCTTTGTATTTGACAGGGTCTCCGTGACAGTTTTCTTTTACCTTGAAGACCCACATAGAATTTAGGAAATTGTCTGGGATGCCGTGGTATTCTTCCGAGACATCTTGGAGTTCTATTGAGCTCAATTTGTCTTCCAAAGCTTGCTTCCACTTTGGCCATTCTGGGCATTTGCGCGCTGCCTTGTAGGAAGGAGGCTTGTAGTAGTGGTGGAAACCATAATGTTGAGGTGTTCTTACTTCCCTTCTTGGTCTTTGAGAGATAGCTTGGATTGGAGGATTGGGGGCTGGCAAAGGTAAAGGAGAGTGATCAGAAAGTGGAGAAACTGGAGACGCCAAGTCATCTTGATCTGTGTCCAATTTGGAAGAATAGTCTTGAGCTTCACGGAAAATGAATTTCTTCTCAAATGATGAAGAGTTGAGTTCTTTTGACTTGGGTTCAATTTGATTGAAGAGATTGATTCCCAGTGATTCAAGGAGAGGCAAGTCGTGGAGTGGATTTTTGAGGAACTTTACATGTTTGGTTTCAATGATAGCACCAGATGAGCTGAGGTTCAGGTAAGAATGAAAAGCGGGATTGAACCCAACTAAGATCCCTTCTAATCCTTTCTCACCAAATTTCCTTCCTTTTTGCAGTTTTTTTTGCCAAGTAGATGACAGAGGATCCTACAGGTTTGAGATAATTAGTTGGGATCTTCTTGCTAAACATAAGCTCCCAAGGGGAATTGTCATCACCTTCCCTTGGAACTTGATTCAGCATAAAGCAGCAACTTCAAACCACAACATGCCATATCATTTATTGAGTCTAGATGAGGAGAACGTTGCACGGGCTAATTTTATGATTGTCCGGTTAGCTCGTTTGGCTCAACCGTTATGTTGTGAGTGGTACGGTTTGGAGGTTAGGAGTTTGATATGTTTGGATTTTGCAAATTCTTTCAAGGTGGAGTTGGTAAATTCCGTTCCCTTGTCCAAAAAGATTTTGGTGGGGTAATAGTTCATTTGCTTGTATTCTGCCTTGAGGATGTTGATAATGACGTTAGGAGTTTCTTCTTTAGATTGGAGAGGAAAAGCAGCCAGATAGCTTGTGAAGTTGTCCACAAGGGTCAGGATGTACTGGTGGCCAGCTTTCAACTGAGGTTTACTTTCCCAATTAGATCTAGATGGATTTGTTTGAGTGGTTTAGATGAGGGAAACAAAGTTCCTGAGAACGGAGCCCGTGTGATTTTGCTCCTTACACAGCTCTTACACTGAAATTTATCTAGTTTTTCTTTAGAGTATTGGGCCTTAAGGATCAGTTTGAGCATGGAGATTGAGGCATGACCGTATTTCTTATGAAGATTGGATAACGCCTGAGCTTGGTTAAGTGGGACAGTGGATGATTGACTGGAGTGATTAACCAAGAGGTTATTCCCAGTGCTTTGAGGCTTCTTGATTACAAATAGATTATCTCGAATCAAACCCCTAAGAATCATTGAATCTCCTTGGGTGATATGAAATTGATCCTGTTTTTGAGAGAGGCTGCAGCCCTTTTTTGCCAGGAGGCTGGGGCTGATCAGATTGACGACAATATTGGGGACGTACATGCAATCTTCAAGTGTTATAATAGAATCTGTTCACTCGACTCGCACGGTACCTATTCCTTGTATTTTGAGATTTGCTTCAAACTTGCCTGTCTTGTTTTCCTCTAACTAATCCTGTAGATTGATAGAGAAAAAGTATTTTATATCATTGAAGATGTGTATATTTGCTCCTGAATTGAGAAGAAGATTTGTTGTGCTGTCTGAATTGATCCAGGGGGTCAGGAGGGTATGGTATTTGATGGTAGGTGTCTTCTTCCTCCTATTCTTCCACTCATTTTGCTGTTTGACCCACCAATTGGGAGCAATCTGAGGATGGAGGTGAAAACAGGATGATTCAGGATGGGGAGCATTTGGATTTTGAAAGCCTTCTTTGCATCTGATCCAAGGCTTTCTATTGTCCTTATCGGGTCTTCCCTTGAAGGTCACTAGGCAAACGTCAGTGGCATATTTGCCCGTCTTGAATTGTGCCTTCCTTTTGTTGTTATATTGAGTTAAATGATTGAATAAAACTTCTACAGTCATCAAATTCTTGCCGTGCATGATTTGTTGTTTTAGATTCTCTAGGGTTGATGGGAATTTGAAAAGAATTAGGTACGCCAGAATATCATTTGGTAAGTCTATTGCCACGTCCACAATTTGAGTGAGGGATTTTCGGATGTCCATTATTAATCCTTCAATAGCCTGTTCATTGAATGGAGCGTGCAGAGATTGATTAAAAATTTGTGCTCTATAAGCTGTTTTTGATGAGGCAAATCTGCGAGTGATTTTGGTCCAGAGTAGCTTGGAAGACGTGATGTTTGAGGCATTGAAGACGTTGGCGTGTGTGGTGCTTTCAATTTTGGATAGGATAATTGCCCAGATCTCTCGGTCTTGTTGTACGGGGAGTTGTCCTAGGTTTTTAATCATGATTTCCTTGATATCCTTGAGACCAAAAAACATATGCATTTTATTGCGCCAGATGGAGTAGTTGTCCTCATTGAGTGGGGGAATGGCATTGAAAGAGGCCTTGAGAGAAACCTGTTGGAAGTAATTGTTTGCTCTGGCTGGTTTGTTCATCTTCAGTAATGCAGGGTCATAATTTGGCTTTTAACCGTGATAAGATTTGAATAAATTTCTTTAGAACTGAAAACCAGTGGACTGATGGTAAAAGTTAGAATCATAAGAGACAAGATAAAAATTAGGAAGAAGAAAGAAATGAAGAGACCAACAGCTTTGAGTCACTTAGAAAGGAAGAAGGAGATCAGAAGGCATAGGGAGTTGGTGGTGAGAAGTTTGATAGAGTGCAGACAAGGAAGGCAGAGACTACAAGATTGGATGAAATTTTCAGGACAATCATGTGAGGACAATCTTGAGGATTAGGTTCTTACCAGGCATAAGTTGGATGTCAGAGAGATAGTTCAGAGAAGATTGAAATAGTTGAAGGTTTAGATTTTGGTTTGAGAGTTTAGATCAAGATGATGTTGTTGAGTTGATTCAGATTGGGGAGTTGAGAAAAGAAGGTAGGAAGGGTGAGAAGATGAGGAAATGACCAAGAGAAATGAGAATTGATAGAAGGAAAGAAAAAGAGAGGAGCAGAAAAGGAGGAAAGAGCGATCGCCAGAAGTTCACCTGGGGATTCTCCTGGGAAGTAGAGAGACCAAGGTGGTACAGACATGTCACGAGTCTTTGTCTCAGTTCATCCGCAGAAATATTGGAGCGGAGAATGAATGAGAGTTAGAGCACAGAGTGAGATGGGCATTATCTTAACAAATTCTTGTGAACTCCCAATAATGACCAGGTCATCAATGTAACAGAAGATAAAGAGCTGAGGTGATTGATTTATGAACAGACAAGGATTGGCAGAAGACGCAAAAAAGTTTTTATTGAGAATCCACTGCTTGAGAGTATCAAACCAGCTCTTGGGGGCTTTTTTCAGGCCGTATAGGGCCTTGTTGAACTTGAGATAAGGAAAGGGAGTATTGTATCCAGAGGGGGCCTTGATGTAGATGTCTTTGTCAAGTTCAGCTTACAGGAACGCGGAATTGATGTCCATTTGCTTTATTGGTAATTTGTGATGAAAAGCATACACCAGCATTGTACGGAGTGTTGTAATTTGACCTGTGGGTGCGTAGGTTTCCCCATATTGAAAATGAGACCATCATTGTTGGGATCAATTTTGAGTCAATATACCCATACGGTTGACAGTTCCTTTTTGCCTTCTGCAAATGAATAGCAGCCAGTCCAGAAGCCCATGGATTTGATCCCATTTAGTTCCTTTTTCATTCCAAGAGTTAAATCTTGACAATCAGGCGAATTTTTGGCCTCTTCATAGCTTCTGGGAACACTCCTGGTGAGAAATCCATAGCGTTGGGGACATTGAAGGTAGGAGCGGTCTCTGAGGGTTATGCCGGAGGGAAGGAGTTGGGATTCTAGATCCTTGTCATCAGTGTTGAATTTAAGATGGAGTGCTCCAGTTGAAGAACTTAAGAGGAGATGAGGAGAAGTCTTATTACGCCAAGATAAGCCAATCTGGAGAGCCAAGGAGGGTGCTCCAGCTCTATGTAAGGAAGAACAGATGAGGATTCATTGACTTGGAGACCAGGAGCTTGCATAGACTAAGTACATTAAGGCTGACTTGTGGTTGACAAGATGAATGAAGCAATAATGAATAAGTTAAGATGAATATGGATATTAGGAATTGGGCCGCTATAGATGAAAGATAAAGAAAGCACTAGAGTTGATAATGCTGGACCAACATAGATACTTCACTAGACAGAAATACTTAGGGCAATAGCCACTGTAGGTTAAGATAAAGATAATACTGAAAATAAGACTATACAAGCTTATTATGGAGATGATACTAGACAAAACAATTACAGCATAAAATGAGAATATAAATCTTGATAAATGGTTGCACTCTAGTATTAGGCAACACACTATAAGACTAGAATTCTAACAGTCAGAAGAGTCGGAGTTGGATTGGGCAATTTGAGAGGTCTCCTTCAAGGTTTCAGGGTCTGAGGTGGATTGGCTGGATGGTGGTGATTCCGTGCTTTTGGAATTGTCAGGGATTTGGGCAGAGCGTGGTGATTGATTTTGATTTCTTGAGAGCAGGGTGTCCAGAAGATCACAGTCAATTTTAAGAAGAGTTTCAAACGGATGTTTGCACAAAGGGGAAGATTCAGTTGGCTTTATGTTTTCAAAGATTTTAACATGGTTATAGCAGATAGTTTCCCCAAGTTCTGGGACAAAGATTTTATAGGAATCAAATTGCAGTTCATGACCCACAAGGATTCCTTCCCAACCTTTCTTTTCAATTTTTCCAACATTGTGACAGAGCTTGAGAACAATGGCTTTGAATCCTAGGGTTTGAATCAAGTTGAGTTTGGGTTTGAATCCATTACACATCTCCAAGGGGCTTAATTTTTATTCTTTTTCTGGCAGAAGATTGGAGATTTCACAGCATCCCACCAGAATTTGATCCCAGAGGTCAATGGGAATGGACATATCAATGAGAGTGGTCCTCGCGGCTTCAAATATTGTTTGGTTTCCTTGCTCCGCAATGGGTTTGTTTTGAGGAGTGTAAGGTTTTGATGTGGTGTGTATGATTCCCAATCTAGAAGAAATTTGGTAAGTTTGGAGTTTAAAAATTCACCGCCGTTGTCTGAATGGAACTTCTTGAGTTGATATGCAAACTGATTTGAGTGTACTTTGATGAATTTAATTATTTTGTCCGTGATGTCAGATTTGACTTTAATAGGAAGGCAGGTTTTGAAATGGGAGAATTTGTTGGTGAGTAATAAAAAATATCAATTACAATTTTTGGACACTGGATTGATTGGTCCACATACCTAAGCATGTATTCTAACAAATGGTTTGGTGAAATTTGGTATGTGAACCTTAAACAGTGATTTGTGAATTTTACCCAGTGCGCACAATTCACACAATAGTTCACTTCATTTGATTTTTGGGAAATCTCTAGACAGAAGTTTGGTTTGATCTAAATGGGGGTGGCCAAAGCGTTTGTGAAGGTTAGTGAGCCTGAAAAAGGTGTGGGTTGATTCAGACTGAGAGAGAGTGATGTCTTTGAGGACTAGGAGATTGTCTTCTATGGATTCAAATAGAATTTCTTTGTGTTTGAATTTCACAACAAAGTTATTTGGTCCTGATAGATGGAGAGAGCAGCCCTTGTTCAGTAGTTGTCCCAACAATACCAGATTCACCGCCAATTGAGGAACGTAGAGTGATTGGTTTAGAAGAACATTGCAATTTTCGGACAAGAGCTTGCTGTTCCAACAGCTTTGGCGTAGAGTGAAGAGTTTTCTTTCCCAGTTTGAATCTGAGTATTGTGTTCTGTAAGAGCTTTGAAGACATCTCGTGAGTTGAACATGGATAGGGATGCCCCAGAGTCTAGTATAATGGCTTTCTTGGAGAGAAGTCAAGAGTTGATCATAGGAAAGTTATAGGAGGTACAGGATAGATTAGCGGAGGCAGGTTTGTTTTTGTTTGGTTTAGGGTTGTTGTTGGGATTTGGACGGAGGTGGGGGTATAGCCACCAGCATGCGTGCTTAGGATGGGAGGACAGATGATTGTTCCAGGTGGCTTGGCATTTGATAACGTCTTGCTTTGTGCCTTTTTTCAACATTTCTGAAGCATAGGTGCAGGCAGCAATCTCATTCTTGATTTGATTCAGATGTTGGAGTATCAGATTGCCATCAATTTTGGATTCTCCCAACAAGTGGGTGATGGTGGTCTTGAGATGTTCAAGTTTGGGTGGAAACTTGTCGAGTATAAGGTAAGCAACTATATCATTCTCCATCTTGATTCCAATTTCAGCGATTTGAATTAGGCAGGCTTTGACTTTGGTGATGAATTTATCAACATTTTTTGTGTCAAATTGAAGGTTAAGAAAATTAAAGAAAACTCAAGACAGGTTTGCCATTTGAGATGAGGCATAGAATTCATTTATAGACTTCCAGAGTTCTATCCAGTTGGTGAGATGATAGTCCTTGAAACAATTTATATAAGTTTGGTTATCAAGCTTGGCCAGGATGTATCCAACCAATTCAACATTAATATTGGGGGGCATTTCTTGGGTTCGGAGGATTGGAGCTATTGGGCAACACCTTTAATGGCAAAAAATTGTCATGAGTTTAGAGCGCCAGAGTGAGAGCTTTGATTCCGTCAGAGTGGGGATGGAGTCCTTGAGGGTCTTGAGAAGGGGGGAGTTGAGATCCCTTGGTCAAGGTAGGGGTTCCATGCTGTAGCTCCCCAGTAATTGGCAGAGTTGTGGCGTTTTGGCTTTTTAACCGTGAAGATGAAAAAAAGAGATTTAATTAACTGAGCCAACAGACTAAGAAATGAGAGTTAACAACCTTTGAGAGAGAAGAGCAAGAAAGGAATTTGAAGAAGGTTGAAGGTTCTCACTCAGTGCAGACAAGAACAGAAATGGGACGCTTGAATGAAAATGAAAACAGAATATTAAGAGAAAGGAAGAGATGGGACAGATGGCTGAACAAGGATGTTTCAAGATAGGTCAGTAGTTGTCATGAATTCTGAAGTAGATCAACCTCACATGTGAACAAGGAAGGAAATTTGCAAGAATTGGTTGAGGAGCGTATCCACGGTTGAGGTCAGAGTTGATTGTTGATGAGAGTCAGTCGTGAGTGAGGAGTATGATGAGAAGGAAGTTGAGATTTGTATGAGAGCAGGGAGGTGATATAGGAATCAAAGAGCAGTGGAGGAAAAGCAAGGATGGAGGAGGAATAGCAAGGATGGAATGGGCAACAGATGAGCAGATGGGTGATGGAAGCAGATTGATTCTGGAAGTGGAGGAATGGGAATTGTGGATGATGGATGAAGAGTAATGATGAAAAAGTCAGGAGCCTGAGGGGGGTTTGAGAAGATTGGAGCGGGGAGAGGGGATTGGGATCAAAAGGGAGTTGAGCGGGAGCAGTGGTGGTGTTTGAAGCAGATTTCCTCTCAACAATAATTTGAGATTCTTTAACTTCTGTTTATCATGAATTTGCTTTCCTATTTTCATCTGTAAAGGCAGATAAACTTCCTCCATTCCCTTCTTGAAATCATGGGATCAAACTTACTGGCACATCACCGGTATCCAGACCAATCTACTTTCTCTTGAAGTAGGATTCAAGAATACATTGCGGAAAATGTATCAAAAGGATTTCTTTGACCAATGAATTCAAACACCAGTTCACCCTTCTTATTTTTACCAAAGAATGATGGTGGAATTTGCCTTTGTGTTGAATATAGGAAACTGAACCAGGTAACCCAGAAGAATGCCTACCCAGTACCAACTATGTTGCACCACCTCACTCTCTTCCATGGAGCTGCTTATTACTTGAATTCAGAACTTCAAGGCACCTATAACCTAGTTTGCATTGCAAAAGGCCATGAGTATCTGACCGCAATGAGAACATGGTTCAGCAGTTATGAGTATACCCTCATTCCCTATGGCCTCTTCAATGCTCCTTCCACTTTTCACAATTTTGTCAATGACATTTTTTCTGACCCTGTAGAGAAATATCTCATGGTGTATCTTGATGATATACTAGTCTACCAAAAAACTCTTGAGGATCACATCACAGATGTGCAAGAGGTTCTGCAGCAACTTTTCAAGAATGACCTGTTTGCAAAATCCTCTAAGTTCAAATTTCATACTCCTTCTCTTCAAGTTTTAAGTGTCATAGCCTTGCATCCAGGACTATAAATGGCTCCAGCCAAAAGACAACGCATATTGGACTGGCCCGCACCTTCCTCTGTTCAATCTCTTCAAGTTTTCCTTGATTTCAGTAATTTTTCCAGGAGGTTTATTGAGAATCATTCCAATAAAACCATGAACCTCTCTGAACTTCTTAAAAGATACACTTATTTTGTTTTTAAAGAACAAGCTACTTTGGACTTTGAAGCTCTGAATAAAGCCTTTACCATTGCTCCAATTCTCACTCAATTCAACAAGCTAGCTTGCAATATTGTTGAAACAGATGCAAGCAACTATGTGATTGCAGGAGTAATCTTGTATTTTTCCTCCTCTTCTTCTCTTTTTCATCCCATAGCTTTTGAGTCTTGCAAATTTCTTGCTGCAGAGATTAATTATGAGATTCATGACAAGGAACTTCTTGCAATTGTTTTTTGCTTGAAAAAAATGTGTTCATACCTTTTGAGCCTTATGGAACCTTTTGAGGTCTTAACTGATCACAATTCTTTGAAATATTTCATGAGTTCAAAATTCCTTACAGGCAGAAAGGCACTTTGGGCCAAATACCTCTCTGAGTTAAACTTTACAATGACGCACCTTCCTGGGGAACAAGTGGTAGTCCCTGATGCTTTGTCACTTTGAAACAATGTTTACCCAGGAGGGGGGAGCACCTTTGCCAAAAAGAATCCTGAAAGTGTTAGGACACCTTTCTCAACCCAGTCTGCCAAACTCAGTTTAATCATCACTCACCTTTAAGATCTGGCTTCCAAACTACAACAAGCTCAGTTCAACAGCCTCAAGTGTAGCAAACTTTGCAATAATGCAAAATTATTAGATAGTGATTATAGTGTTGACAAAAATTATTATTTGGTTTATAATAGTAGTGTTAAGTTATTTTTCACAACTGATTGCATTCTTTTCATTCACTGCATGTTCCAGTTTTCTATCCTATCTTATTTATTCCATCTCACAAATCTTGAGGCACTCCAACATGTTGGTGCGTGTTCTTCTTTGTTATTTATCTGCGTTATGTCTCTTCTTCATCATCACTGGTTGTGCCGGCGGTCTCACTGGGTGCGCTCAATGTTCTGGTGTACATACTTCAATCATCAAGGCGCGCGACCGCGCGGCTCAATCAACTACCATCACGAACGACACCATGAGCCTGCAACCGCCACCTTACTTCTTCAGGAAAGACTTACCATCAAGACGACCAACCAGTACTACAAGACAAATTCAAGATTTGATCAATCAATCAATCCAACCGTCTCTTGCAGCCAGCTTGACATCAGTAAGATCTTCTGAAGCTTCCAACTCATCAATCAAGTGGACTCACTATATTTCTCACACAGCTTGTTGTAGGCGCAAGAACAACTCATCTTGAAACATTACGTGGCTTGTTGATCTCTGGCTCTAAGTAAATCAGCTCACCAGATCTCAACTTGAATAGTGGCTTATCTCTTGTACTTATGAAATTGTCCAGGAGTCTGTTTATTTCTTCCCTCAACAATAACTCATTCAACAGACCCCTGATCTAGCCAGTAACTTCACCCGTTGGTTATCTCTTGATTTCAATCTTTGTTTTTATTTGTGTGAACTTTCCTGTCTAACTTGTTCTTTGTTCTGAATGAAATCAAATCAGCTTGGTCTTGGTGACCAACCTTAAAAGTTCACACGGTTAAAAGCCAAAATCTCTCACTCTGGACCAACAGGGATCTTCTTCAACACCAGGACCAGGGGGGATTTGACCAATTACAAATCACTTGCCATCAAATCCCTAATTGAATCTACTCCTTTATTGACTTCCGACAACTACAGTATGTGGCGGAAAAAATTTGAGAAGCTCTTCAAATTGTGTGGCATCTTTGGTATCATGAACAATGCCAAAAAGAACAAGAAGCTTGACGATGACAC
Organism: Puccinia polysora; assembly: GCA_025617555.3. Lineage (NCBI taxonomy): Eukaryota > Fungi > Basidiomycota > Pucciniomycetes > Pucciniales > Pucciniaceae > Puccinia > Puccinia polysora. The sequence goes on along the minus strand of CM062635.1, from coordinate 41,467,927 downwards.
AAACCAGGAATTTGTGGCTCACATCATTGCCAAACTTGACTCAAACACATACGACAACATCATAGATGATGTGAACAAAGACAACGCCAAACTCATCTGGTTATCCACTCAGAAACAGTTTGCCTCGTCTCAGTCAGAGAAAAGAGCGAGAGTATTCAATTCCTTTCTTCACCTGACAATGGACACCAACATCAACACCTTTTTCACCTCAATCAAGGTCTACCTTGAAAAAATTGACGGAAGTAGGAATTGAATTACCCTCAGATATAATTGCATATCTCGTGTTGTTCAAGTTTCCCTCCTCAATGCAGAATATGAAATCACAAATCATGCATGCCACGACAGAGATGAAGATAGAAGTTGTTCTGAACCATCTCATCCAACACAATAACAAGATTATGGCACAAGATGATTGTGTGGAACCTGTCAACGTTGCCCTATACAGAGGACCTTGGTGCGAGAACGGCGAGCCCAATCCCGCGGTGACGTCTCATCCTGCCAACTCGTGCTGGTATGAATTCCCCGAACTCAAACCGTCCAATCTTCATAATTGAGGAAAGAAGTCAAAGCCTAAAACTGCGGTAGACGAAGCTCACTTCTACAATTTTTTCTGTGGAGTTGGTAGGCACGCCAAAACAATCTCAGAAAGCTTCATTCTCGACTCCGGCTGTTCGGTGCATATGATCAAAGACAAAAACCTCTTCAACGACCTCAAGCCCGGCGATGCAGATGGGAGAATTCAAACCGGTAAGAAAGACGCTGCCATAGTCATCAAAGGTACTGGTGAGGCAGCTATAGCAACCAAAGACGCATTCATGTCACTATTGGACGCGGTTTGGGTACCCAAATCCACAGTGAACTTGATCTCCTTAGGGGCACTGATGAGTAAAGGAGCATCACTATCTGTCAACTCCAGGATCTCACCAAGCACCTTCAGGCTGAGACTGAAAGGTAAAACACTCATATCTGGCTCAATAACCAACAACCTGTTTATTATTGACATGAAAACAAGCACGATGAGCTGTCACTATTAACGTGCTGCATTGCAAGAAATCCATTGATTGCTGGGCCAGGCCAGTATTGAAAGAATGGAAAAATTTCTCAATAACTCGCTCCCAATCTCGACTAAAGAAGAATTCAAATGCTTGAGCTGCGACAGAGCCAAGATTACAAAGAATCCCTTTCCACACCAACAAACAGTTGCGTTACGTTGCTTTGAAATAATCCACCTGGATCTGATGGGCCCAATAACGCCGACTTCAAAAGGTGGCTATAGATACATTCTCAATCTTGCCGACTCCTTCTCAGGCTACCTAGCATGTTTTCCACTCAAGTTGAAGAGTGACGCCGCCGACACAATTATATTCATTGTCGAGAACCAACATAGGAAAACAAATCAATACCCCAAAGAAATATGCTCTGACGGAGGAGGCGAATTTGTGAATACAAAACTGCAAGACTTCTTCAAATTGCACCATATCAATCAAATAGTGACCAAGCCCTACCAATCACAACACAAAAGACGGGTGGAACGCGCAAATCGTACTGTGATGGAATCTGCAAGAGCCACCATCACAGACTCAAATCTCCCAAAAACGTATTGGCACAAAGTGGTGAAAGGCTGCTTCCTTATGCTAAATCAAATCCACAAATCCAAGGGAGAAGAGTCACTGTGGCTGAAAATGCACAACAAGTCGTTGCCAAAAGACTACCTCAAGCCAATTGGCACACCACTTACCTACAAATTGAATCAGACTGAGGTCAAATCCAAACTCGACAACCGTGGAGCTCCAGGAATCCTGATTGGATTCAACCCACATCTCCTATCCTACAAAATAATCAACTCTCTTTGGAAGGTGGTTGATTCAAAACACGTGATCTTCAATCATCAAAAACCAATCAAGTTCAACTCAATTGAATGCAACACCAAGACAGTTAATTCCAGAAGGAACATTCCAGCGCAAACTTCTGCCAAAGAAGTTCCGACCTCTCTCAAAGCAAAAGCTGAATCCATCACAGAGTCCGACATTGAATCCAAGTGCTCTTCCAATAATGAAGTCTTGGTTGAGAACTCCCTCCGACCGACGTTGCGGGATTGAGCAAAAATCTCCAGGCCGGAACGATATGGTTTTATGTCAGAAAAACTGCCAACATTGCTGGAGGAAGCAATGAAGTGCCCGGAATGGAAAACGTCTATCGCAAAGGAATTTGAAACCATTGAAGATCAAAACGTATGGGAAGATGCAGATGAAAGTCAGGTCACCAACCCTCTGAACACCATAGCGGTCTTCAAGATTAAGACAAACACCCACAGAGAACCGCTGATATACAAAACCAGATTGTGCGTACAAGGCTTTGGTCAACGCTACGGATTGGACTACCTTGAAAAGTACGCTCCCACCGGCAAAGTAGCGTCACTACGAGCAGTTCTCACCTACGCTGCCAACAAGAATTTGGACATCCTCCAATTAGACATGAAGGGAGCCTTCCTTCATTCCGAACTTGAAGAACAAGTCTTCATTAAGACACCCTATGGCTGTAACCGGAAATCCAAGTACCTTTGCCTCAAGAAATCACTCTACGGACTCAAACAGGCCCCTAGAAATTGGTATTGCATGCTGAGTGATTGGATCAAATCTCAAGGCTTTGACAAGTCAGAATGCAATCCGTGTCTATACATTGGCAAGGACAAGAGCACAGTCATTTTCTTTCACGTGGATGACTTACTAGTTACAGGCGATGCGGGTAAGTTCAAGGAAGCCTTCCTATCCAAATTCAACAACTCCTCCGCACACGAACCAAATACGCTTCTAGGGATGAAAGTGGAGAGGGAGAGAGGACTCATTCATCTGTCTCTACCCCTACACATAGAGAAGGGTCTTGACGAGTTGAATCTAACAGACTGCCGAGGTGCTTTGACCCCTCTCACGCCAGGCTCACATCTCAAACCGGCAGACGATGAAGATCACAAGAAATTCCTCAAACTCAATACAAAGTACAGGTCGCCAATTGGGCGCTTGAACTTCATAGCTGGATTGGCCAGACCGGATATAAGTTTTGCGGTATCAAACTTGGCCAAATTCTGCGAGAAAACTGGTCTCCCTCATTGGAACAAAATCCTACATGTGTGGAAGTACCTGGAGAACACCAAAAATATTTGACTCACTCTGGAACCCAAGTCAATTTCAAATCACCTAGTCTGCTTTAGCAATGCCACCTGGGGGGACAACCCGACATCTAGGATCTCTCAGAGTGGATTCATATGTTTCTTCAAAGGTAGTCCATTCTATTGGACAAGTAGAAGACAACAATGCATTTCTCACTCTTCCACCAAATCAGAATGCGTATTGCTTTCAAGTTGTCATCTTGAGGCCCGTTGGTTGAAAAAGTTGATCAACATGATCAACAACATCTATCAAGAAGATTTGCGCTGTCCTCTAAATCTGATAGACAATAAGGGTCTTGACGACAAGATCAATCTTTTTGGTTCAAACTCAAAGGTAAAACACATCAATCTCAAAACAAAAAGCCTCAGAGATGTTTTCAACAATGGTCTGATTGATCTCCGACTCATTCCGTCACTCTCTATGACCGCCAACGCTCTGACCAAAGCAGCCAACAAAGTCTTGATCTCCAGACTTGGAAATTCTTCAAGCTCTTGGTTTCATTGATTGATGATTTGAGGGGGCGTGTTAAGTTATTTCTCACAACTGATTGCATTCTTTTCATTCACTGCATGTTCCAGTTTTCTATCCTATCTTATTTATTCCATCTCACAAATCTTGAGGCACTCCAACATGTTAGTGCGTGTTCTTCTTTGTTATTTATCTGCGTTATGTCTCTTCTTCATCATCACTGGTTGTGCCGGCGGTCTCACTGGGTGCACTCAACGTTCTGGTGTACATACTTCAATCATCAAGGCGCGCGACCGCGCGGCTCAATCAACTACCATCACGAACAACACCATGAGCCTGCAACCGCCACCTTACTTCTTCAGGAAAGACTTACCATCAAGACGACCAACCAGTACTACAAGACCAATTCAAGATTTGATCAATCAATCAATCCAACCGTCTCTTGCAGCCAGCTTGAAATCAGTAAGATCTTTTGAAGCTTCCAACTCATCAATCAAGTGTACTCACTATATTTCTCACACAGCTTGTTCTAGGCGCAAGAACAACTCATCTCAAAACATTACGTGGCTCTTTGATCTCTGGCTCTAAGTAAATCAGCTCACCAGATCTCAACTTGAATAGTGGCTTATCTCTTGTACTTATGCAATTTTCCAGGAGTCTGTTTATTTCTTCCCTCAACAATAACTCATTCAACAGACCCCTGATCTAGCCAGTAACTTCACCCGTTGGTTATCTCTTGATTTCAATCTTTGTTTTTATTTGTGTGAACTTTCCTGTCTAACTTGTTCTTTGTTCTGAATGAAATCAAATCAGCTTGGTCTTGGTGACCAACCCTAAAAGTTCACAAGTAGTACCACATAATCCTTGCATTAACTCTGATATCTTTGAGTCAAGGCATGATTCCCCGCTTTCTGGTGATTATGGGCAGGATAAAACCCACCAATCGATTGCACAAGAGTTATATTGGCCTGGTGTGACCAATGAAGTAAAAAAACTATGTTAACGTGTGCTATGATTGCAATTGGAACAATTCCTCAAAACACCAGAAGTATGGGCTGCTTCAGCCACTTCCAATTCTGCCAATTCCTTGACACTTGCTTTCTATGGATTTCATTTTTCAATTAACTATTTCTAGTGGTTATGATGCTATTTTAGTAGTATTAAATTGCTACTCAAAGATGGCTTTATTTCTTTGCAGTAATGTGATGGCCTCTTCTGAAGACTTAGCTAATTTATTTTTAGAATGTGTATTCATGAAACATGGTCTCCTTGATAATATAATTAGTTATTGTGGATCTTTGTTTGTCTCTAGCTTCTGGACCTTGCTGTTTCAAAATTTGAAGATCACTTGCAATCTATCAATGGCTTATCAGCCGGAAACCAATGGGCAAACCAAGTGGACCAATCAGATCCTCAAACAGTACCTTGGAATGTACATCTCCTACCAACAGGAGGACTGGTAACAATGCCTCCCATTAGAGCAATGGTCCTAAAACAACTCCACTCATTCCTCCACTAAACAGTTGCCCTTCCAGACTATTTATGGTAGAAACCTGACTTTCCCTTCTCTTCACATAGCACCTTCTTAACCTACTACCAATTACCTTAACCACATCAAATCCCTTCAATCAAGACTTTGAACCAACCTCAAAGCAGAAAACCAGCACTACAAGGAACCAGCAGATTTTCTTTGCTCTTTGGCCCAAACCTTTGCAGTAGGAGATTGGGTATGGCTCAATGTTTGCAATATTTGCAGTACTTGCCCAACTTTTAAACTCTCTGAAAGAAAGCTTGACGCCTTCAAAGTTGAACCAACAGTCTACTCTCATGCCTTTAAACTTACCTTACCTGAAAAATGTAAGGGTATCCACCTGGTCTTTGACGTGTCTCTCCTAGAGCCAGCTCAAATCCTATACCCAGGCAAGACTTATCCCCCTCCTGAACTGTTCCGATTCCATAATCAGCTAGAGTGGGAAGTAAGCCTTATCCTGGATTCCAGGTAATGGAAAGGAAAGCTTCAATACCTTTTCAAATGGACTGGCTTCCAGTTTGATGAAGATTGCACCTTGTGGGATTCAGCCAACCACCTTTGAAACTCTCCCAATTTGGTTTGAGACTTCCATGCAAGTTACCCTTGCAAACCTTGCCAATTGTAGCTCCCATTCCATTCCATTACTTCCATCCCATTACACACTTCCATCCCATTACACACTTCCATCCCATTACACACTTCCATCCCATTCCTTCCCCTAAATCTCATTCCATTTCCTCATTTCATTTCCTTTTCCTTACTCAAACCATCCCCTTTTTTATTTTCAAAAATTTCAACCTTTCAGGTTTGATCTTGAAATCAAAATCCTACTTTCCCTAAACAATATATATATATATATATATATAGATAATAATAAAATAATGAAATAATAAAAATAAAAATATACATTTATAAAGCTTATCCTTTATTTCTCTTTCTTCTTCCTCCCAATTCTCATTTAATTCCTCTACCATCAACCTAAATCCTTCCAAATCTTTGTCATCCACAAAAGAAAACAATCTTTGCAATATCATCACTTGTGTCACTAGATGCCTCTCAAAGATTTCCTTGCACTTTGAAGTCCAAACCCTCTTTGGTTGGGTATTCAATCCAACTTCCCCCATGAGTTCCTTGTGAGCTCTCTTCCTTTGGCCCCTTGAAAAACCTTCTTCAACATTTCCAGTTAATTGTCTTGCATTGGTTTCAATTGGTCTTTTGACTCCCACTTGGTTCAACTCATTTTGGTCTTCCACCTCATCTCTTCCCATTCCATCCTGTTCCTCCACCTCCTGCTCCATTCCACTCCTCCCTTCTATTCCATTTCTTTCAGCCTCCTGAATGCAAAGAGCCTTGCTATCCTTTAGCTACCAGAGGTGATAGAATAAATAATAAATATATTATTCAATAAATGCATAAAAAATCCTTAAAATATTTAGATAAAGCTAATTAGAAGGTTAATTGGTTTGCATATGGTTTATTGTTATAAATCAATATAGATAAATTGATTATGAAATATTTTTATAGTGGGGCCACAATTATATTGGGGATCTTAAACACCTCTCTTCAGGGAATTCAGTATGAAAACACATAGGACTGCTTACTTTGGAACCTTTAGTTCAAAGGATATTTTTCCCAAAGATAATATTTACATAAAATACACGGTGGTGTGGCAGAGCTTTGTAACCAATCTGCAACAAAATAGAAAGGATAATAAGAATCAACGGTATATTATAAAATTCTTTAGGTAACTTTTTGGGACGTGCACTGATGGGTTAAACCTGTATACTGGGGTTATAAGGTTGTTCAGCAGTTTGAATTGATAAAAGAGGTTTGAGGATGGATATTATTGATCATACTAAAGTCATAAATCACTTCATTATCTCTTATAAGTATTTGATTACCTTGGCATGGTGTCTGGATGTAAATATAACTGGGTCTCTTGGTATAAATATCCTCTAAAGAGCTCTTTATTTATGGTTTTTGGAGCCCCAATATTGTCCTTCTGAGGGGTACAGGGGCTCAAAGGGACGGACACTTAGGCTAGCAGGGTTTCCAGTGATAGCCTGCCAAGTGTTCCTGGTGCTGTAACACGGCTAGCATCTAATTTCACAGGGTATGGGAATTATTCTAATTTATAATTGATGTTTGGATGTGCAAATAACACTCTTCTGTCCTTTTTAATTATTTTCTAATAAATTATCCTTAGTAAATGTTCCCAGTAAGTGAATAATGATTTTAATAGACATTCCTACAGATTTTCTGATTTCAGGTGAGTTCTCATTATGTATTAAATAATTGGAGTAAAGTCAGGATATTGATTTTACTCCTGATTTTCAAAATTCAGTTGATTTACTAAAATAATGATTCAAAAATGTAAGTCACAAGTATTCATGTAGTATTTTTACATCATATTTCTCAGTGTTTCAAGAAAATATTGATGTTTAGAAATTCTCATAATAGTCTATTAAAGTATTAATATATTTTTAGAAGTAGTTGTTATCTTATTTTCGACATTTTTGGTGCTTTGAATTATATTTTAAAAAAATATGTATAAAGCTTATCTAAGTATTTTTATATAAATTTATGTATTTTCGGACTATCTAATATCCACGGGAACATTTATTGCATATGTAGAATGTTCCTGTGTAGGTTTTAGCATGTTTATGGGGTACCTAGGTTTCTCGGGCTGCCTTTCACTTTCTCAACACCTAGTCCCGCAGGTGCACACTTGTCAGAGGCCCAGGGCCAAGTACACAGCTTTGAAAGAGTGAAAGAGCCGTAGCTCAGCCGCGCACGGGTGTATTGGCTTCCGCGGCTGCATGTGGGAATTGTGACAGAACACGTTTCCGTCTGTAACTCCTAAAATATACACCAAACCTCAATTATGACTGAATTTTAAGTGTGAAACCTATACGTGACAATTCATGTGAAATATTTAATTGGCCAAAAATTTCAATAGTGGTGCCTTTGGTATTTTGGTCTTTCTTTCTTTAATTATTTAAAAATATAAGGAGTTGGATTTCAAGTCTGGGGGAGTGAGTGACCCTACCTAGTTTTGAGTGGAGAATCCATTATTGATATAATATTTTTTGTTTTCCTACTCCTTCTAAGGTTAATTTTATTATTATCATTTTTATCTTATTTCTGTTACTTTTGAAGCTTGCTCTGCAATAGTAGCAAGATGACAGTTTCCTTCTTCCTCATTTGCCTCCCGTTTCTCTGGCTCCCCCTCCTCTTCAGCCATTCCTTCTTCCCTTGCCTCTTTGATTTTCTGAGTTTCCTTGGTTTGCACTTCAATTTGCAACTCATCTCGCACTTCCAACCCAATCAAAGCAGTATATGGCGGTGGTGGTGGTGGTGTGTTGGTGGTATAAAAATGGAATTGTGGAAGTACTACATCAAAAAAGATTATATTAGTTCTATTTCTCTTTTCTTTACTTTTTTTATATATTTTTAGCCTCCAATCCTTGACTTAACAGCATTCCAAATACCTAAGAACTCAATCTACAGCACTGCCAGTATATGATTATTAACTTGCGGCGCAGACCTTTGACTTTGCACCTCCCTTTGGGACGCTGCTGAGATATCTACAACCAGCTTGCTATTTATATGGAATGTACAAGCAACCTTGCACAAGCAACATTGTTTTCACTTTTCTCAAATACATTTTGTGGCTGTACTAGGGACACATCAATTTTTTTTTTCAAATGCAGTTTTTGCAATGGCAGAATGAGGATGACAACATAATTAATTTTGAATCTATTTCAAGCAAATAAGTAATGATTGATGGGTATACAGTAATTTTAACAACTTTGGAATCAATGGGAAAACTGTCTGAATGTTGCAGGAGCTGGCATCTTTATGCCCAGGCAACTTTCACTCTCTGAGCTTAAGGGTTATTTTCCTCCCACTTTGACATACTCCTTTCTTCAAGTACCATCTACCTCAGTCCATAAGTGTGATAAAAGAGAAGCACAAAATCAATGGTGCCTTCCGCTTATCAACTCTGGCTTGCATAACAACCTTCAATTTTTGGCAACTGCCTCAGCATCCACTTGCAAACCTTTCAGTCAACTCTACCTTGGTCAACCATCTATTTGGGTTCCACCCTTCTCACCCTGGGTATCAATAACCATCCAATTCCGATTTCTGGTCACATGCTATTTCTAGTTTTCACCCACACTAGTCAATCCATCTCAACTGTATAGTTTGCAAATAGACTAGTCCCTTACCCTGCATAAACTACATCTTCATATTTGCGTTGCTTCTGAGGTGATTCCCTCCTGTCTCAACCGTTACATCCCAATACATTTGTCACCTATTGTCTTGCACTTATTCTGAAACCTTGGAAACAATTCATACTGTCATTTCATGTTTGTACTCTGTCCATGTCATTCATTGCCTCATTGCTCAAAACTGTAGTTGACCACCCATCAATTTGTATCTAGTCATTTTGGGTTACCTTATAAAGACTAATTTGTTTGCCTAGGGATGGTCTCCTCAGTTAGTTAATTATGTAAATTCTTGCATTTGATAAATCCAGTCATCACATTGGGCTTGGATTTGGTTTCCCTCCATCTGAACATTCATTCCTCTCACTGTGTGTTAAGTTACTCCACCATAAGTTTTCACTTTTCAGTTAGCCCTTGCTACCTTGCACTTTCCCTTGCAATCAGATTTCCTTTTGTGCTCACAATCATTTAAGATTGCCCTATAGTAAGTAGGGTGGTTGGGTAAAAATCAGGTTTATTTGTTTTTGGGAATTATAATAATACTGCAGAATAAGTGATAAATAACTTGCTTTTCTCTTTATAAGAAATTGATTAAAAATGACAAGGTGTTTTATTGATAATAATAAATTCCTGGGAAAACTAATGGCTAATAATGGATCCAAGGAGGTCTGAATAAATACCTTTTTGGACAATGATGCGCTTCTCAGGACACATAGAGAGGGTTCTGCTCAGGGGCAAAGGCTAGAAAGACAGTCAGGGAAATTTTAGCAGGGCCACTTGGTGCTTTCAATCAGCTGTCCCCAGATCTGCTTTATTCCTGAGCGATTTTAGACCCAGGATCTGCCAATCTGTTAAATGCACTAATTCTGATAATTTTGCAATTATCCTTCATTTTTACTATGAATATTTGCTAAAAGTAGATGGATGTGGATATTAATTGATTTTTCATCATCTGATGAGCATGTGAATAATTTTCAATAATTTTTTCAAACTCTTTGTAGTGTTTTGCAGTCTCCAAAGATTAGGATTGGTCTGTTTTGTGATAACATTCAATATTTGATTCATTATTTGAAATACTTTACAATTAATTATACAATATTTTTTTATTTGAGGTTTAAGATTTTTAGATCATTTTGAATGCATATGTCACATTATTAAAAATGCAAGGTAAACCCTACCAGGTTTTAGCTCCTGTGAGCAGTAACTTCTTCCAGATTTGTCACAACTGATCCCAAAACTGTAAGACTAAAAATGGTTTTGAGCCCCAGGCCATTCTGTGGAGGGGAAAAGGTTCTGTTTAGGCTTCCATCCTGAAGGTTACAAAAATATGCAACTTTAATGGGAATCAAGAACCAGAACCTTGTAAATGAGGAATCAATGGGAAGGATGAATTTTGGAAGAAGTCATCAGCAATGGAACAACACTATCAGAGGCAAGATGGTGCCAGAAAAGACTTGAACAAACTAATTTAAATTTTGTTCAGAGTTCAATAGAACAAGGAAGTTTTAAGTAACAACGCCCACAAGCTAATAACTCTGGTTTTCAGAAGAAGACATGGAAACATCAACTCATCCCCACCAACCTCCATGTTCTCATTGAACCCGACAAAATCTCCACAATCATGCGATTGAAGGGTACGGCATAAACATGGGTGGCCGTAAAAAACAAAGCAATATGTTTTATGAAGCCCTAGAAGCAAAGAAGTAACAAATTCAAACAAGAATAACCCAGAAATTCTCAAGGGACTCAAGAATAGTGTGGCTGAATCAAATTTCAAAGAAATAAATGGAGGTTTCACACTCCAGGTTTCAAGCTTAAAGAAACCTCTCAGTCAAATGTGACTGATCCCAGAAAGAGATCAAATGAATGATCAAGACCAAAGTGGTCAGAGAAACGGATCAAAGGAGAGGTTCAAAACACTCAAGAACTCAACCAAATGAATTCTTCTTCAACTAGTAAAGCTATTGGTTGGTGATAAGGAACAGGGCCACAGGAGGGTGGATCAGGAGTTTTTCTATGGAGGCTCAAGGATCAGAGGGAAATAATAGATAAACCCAGAATAAAAGATGGAGGATGAATTTCCCAGATTATGGATCAGATTTTTGATTGACTCAGATGACAATGATGATACCAAGAGATGTATGATGAATGGATGGCTCCCTGCAAAAGGCAGGGGAGAGCCCCTCCTTTTATGGGTGAGGAACCCTGTGGAATATTTACAAGAGGATACACAAATGAGAGGAGTTTTTTTTTACCAAAAAACTTGCAATACATGATAATAGATTTGAAAAGAAAGGAAGAAAAAGAGAGAAAGGGAGAAGATAAAGACAGAGGACAGAAAAAATAGGCCATGTGGCCAAAGATGAAAACCCAATGAAATCAAGCGGCAGCAACCACCGGCCAAGACAAATTGAGAACGCCAATGGGATTAGTTTGGCGTGCAACAGAAATAAATGGGAAATTGATAAGCAAACTGCGGGGTTGGAGGATGCTGGAAAGATGGTTAGGTACAGGAGAAGGTGGCAATGGCTGCAAGCAACCACTCATGGGTCCATTGGGTGATTGACCCCAGGGTGGAAAGGGGGGTATCAATCAAAACCGGGAGGATGAGTGGGAATAGAATTGTTTCCCTTAGAATTGTCAAGTAATGAGATTTGAATCCATCAAAAGACTCAATTACTTCCATAGCTTCATAAGGGGAAATAAAGAATTGTAGTTTATTGGCAATATTGTATTTGCTAGCTCCATCCAATTCTGGAGCCATTTCCTAAGAATCCAGAAATTTTTCAACATTTGTCCCATTAAAACCCAAGTTCTTGTTCTGGGGTTTGATTTTGACCATCTTGTCACAAACAGAAGAGGAGGTACCAGTAGATTCCATTTTGAATAACAGAGCTCCTAGAGAATCCAAAGAGCAGATTTCCAAAGTGGCTCACAAGTGTGGCAAGAGTAGGGTTTCAAACAAAACAACAATAATCTTGCCCAAGCAGTGCAAAGTTGGGAGGACCTACTTCTGAGATAAGTTGCCTCCACAGATCAGACCTGAGAAAAAGAGAAATAGAGAAAGAAAAAGAAAAAGGATCAGATTTTAAAGTTGATTCCATATGTAATGGGACTGTAAATCCCAAGGTTGCTGGTTTGATCCTGGACTGGGGGACCAAATGTAAGACTTGAATGTCAGAATTCTGGCCAAACCAATCAACTTCATTAAATCAATGACGTCATATAAGTACTTTTGACTCTATTTTAGGCACAATGGTCAGGTAAAGTACCATGACCACTACTAATAAATGATGTCATTATTGAGGCCAAAGCGGGAGCATCTCTTTTATTTTAACCTATCATTATGTTACACTCAATATTTAAAGACATCTCAAACGCACCTAATAGTAGTTTTCCCCATTGCTTCTAACATTGTCTATGGGGAAACCTACGATTGTGAGTAAACAATGTCTTATTTCATCAATTATCACTTTAACCACATTAACAAATTACTCTCATACTTTTATTTGTATACAGTCAGGTGTCTTATTATTAGAAGCAGTCCAATCTTAGTAGAGACTAAGATTGCTGCCACTTTTATTACTTTAGGTGTTAGTTATTTAATGTGACATGCCTTATGAAATCATTGCTTCTAACATTGTCTATTGGGAAACCTACTATTTCAGGTGTCCTATTATGAGAAGCGGTCCAATTATTGTAGAGACTAAGATTGCTGCCACTTTTATTACTTCAGGTGTACCTCTCATCTCAAAAATTTACATTGTAGCAAGAGTATACACTCCATAAACCATTATGTCACCAGTAAACCAATCACCTATTGTCAGCCCTTCCCCATCACCAGCCCCACCAATTATGTCAACCAGCCCTGCCAATACACCTGCCTTCACCACCAAGCCATTCCACCAAGAAGGTACCAAAAAATCATCCATTCCTGATGCTCATTTATCTAAATTACAACTCCAAATCAATCAAGAAATTCTAAATCTTTTTATCTAAAGTAAACATCTCTAAGAAGCTTACTGACCAAAACTACACCATGTGGTCGCAAGCTGTCCTAATATCACTTAGATCTATTGAAATGGAAAAATAATTAACATCAGACACACATTCTTCAGATCTCTTTTCCCTCATGTATCATTCTGCCATCAAAAGACAACTAAGTTCTTGGTTGTTCAGTCAATTAGACTCATACAATTTCACTTGATTAAACACTAAGGCCATCACCTACAATGAATTAGCCCCCTGAGACAAACTCATGTTAATCTGGAGCACTCTAAAAGAATTCCATGCCAAAGATGCTAGCAGAAATATATACAACCTCAATAGGCAATTTAATTCTCTTAAACAAGGCCCCAAAACCTCCATTTGAGAACACTTGGACAAGTTTGAATTAATACATTCACAAATCATACAAGCTGGGGGATCAGTAGACAAAGACTCCAGCCTAGTATACACGCTTCTATCATCTATTCACCCAAGATTCAACAGCAATAAACAATCCATTGCCCAATTTATTCAACCCCTCAAGTACAATGGAGTATTTGAGGAATTAGTCAAGACACACAAATGCACGCCATTTATGAATCAGAACCCTATCACATACGAGGAAGTCAAGCAGGTATCTAAAGCCAAGAATCAAATGAAGTGCACTAAAGACCATTTTTATGGCCCACATCCGTCCACCACATGCCATTCCCAAAATGAAGCCAATAGAAGAGCGTTGCTCAAAAAAAAAATCAATCAAGGACTCTGGCGAGGTGAACTGCCAGAATGGTTTAAACAAGATAAAAAAATGTCAATCATGCAAGCCTTGTCACAATCTTCACTTCAACACAGACCAATGAGCCCCCATGTCATTATGGAAAGGACGGAGAGAAAGAAGACTCAATCATTTTTGACACCGGTGAAACCCAACATATGTTCAACAATGTGAACTTTTTCAAGCCCAAAACCCTTGTCAGTAAAAATATTGGAAACACGTGCCTCAAACTAGCTGGAGGAGGAGTTACATTACCTGTACAAGCTGTCAGAAGAGTGTCAATCAATGGTCACAAAAATCAAAAAATGCTTTTCAAGAATGCTCTATATGTCCCACAATTATCAAAAAACCTAATTGCTGCATTTATTCTTTTGCAAGAAGATATCAACATTCTAAAAAAGGGATCCATCGTCAAACTCAAAAACAGATAAAATTTTATTCTTTGAGGAAAGTTAAATAATAACTGAATGGAATTCAATCTCTCCCCTAAGGTGAGATCAATACTTGCGTTACAAACACACACTACCCTGCAAAATTCTGAAATCATTCACAACCAATTTGCACATCTAAACTCAGATTTCCAAAAACAAATGACAATGACTGGCACCATTAATGCAAGTTGGATAATCCCTTTTGACTTTGATACGTGCAAACTTTCCAAAAATCACAGAGTATCTCACAATAAAGAACACAGACGGAGTATGAAACCCTTGGAGAACCTTCATTTGTACCTTAGTGGCATCATTTGTACCAATTCCATTTATTCATACTATGCGCTCTTCACTGAGAACTAAACTTGTTACAGAATAGGTTGTCCCCTTATTTCCAAATCCAAATATGATGTACTAGAAGTAATTAAACTATACTTTTCCAAAGCCAAACGTCAAATGGGTAAAGAGTTAATCAACTTTACGATTGATGGAGGGTCCAAATTCAACAATACTGAAGTAATGAACTACCTCAATCCTTCTGGAATAACAACTTGAGTAACTGCACCATATACTCCTGAACAGAATGGTGTAGCAGAAAGGAGCAATCACACCATAGTTGGACGTGCTCAAGCATTAATTATCCATAGTGGTACACCACCTCAATTCTGGTGGAATTCTATCCACACGTCTATTTATATAACAAATATAAAATTTTCCAGTTCAACCCCAGAAAGAAATATCACTCCCTTTGAGCTGTGGTTTAAGTATCAACCAAATATAAATCATATTTGAGTCTTTGGCTGTAAATCTCACTTACTCATTCAAAAACCCTTAAGAGAAAACAAATTCAGTCTATTCTCAAAAGAAGGAATCCTATTAGGCTTTACTGAAGAAAATAGCAACTATACCTTTTATGACCCACAGCTAAATATAACCAAAATCACCTGCGACGTCACATTTAATGAAAATCAATTCCCATTCAAATTACTTTCCACTGACCATGATCCAGAAGTTGTGCTTCCAATCTTCCAAACCACACCTATTGATGACCTTTCACTTAGGCCATTTAGTCAACCATTTTGAAGCAATCACTACACCAGTTCCATCACTCCTTGAAAATTATGATCCCACCTCATACTATGATGCAATCCAAAGAAAAGAGGCGCCGGACTGGATAAAATTGTTCAAAAAGGAAATTAACTCAATGAAAATAAGGAAGGTATTCACACTAGTTGATCACCCAACTCATAAAAAGGTAATTAAAGGTAAATAGTTATGTAAAACTAAGCGCAACACAAATGGTAATTTTATTAAAAAGAAGTCAAAATACGTTGCAAAAGGATGTTCCCAAATTGAAGGTATAGAAAACCATGAAACTTTCTCCCTGACTGGAAAAACCACCTCACCGCGATTACTTATTTCCATAGCATTGAAAAATCAATGGGAAATTCATCAAATGGACGCGGTTGATGCTTTTTTAAACACCACTCCATTGATGGAGAGATATATATGGAACAACCTGATGGCTTTGAAAAAGGTAAAAATCAAGTATGGCGAATGAACAAAGCCATTTTTGGACTAAAACAGTTGCCAAAGCTTTGGAATGAGAAAGTCAACAGATTTCTACTATCAATAGGTTTTGTACAGTCTCCTTGTGATGCCTGTTTATATTTACGTCACTCAGAACAACAGTACAGTTTATTATACGTGCACTTTGACAACATGATCATTACAGGAAAAATATTAAGAAGTTCAAGGAAGAAATTAACCACGAATGGGAAATGGAAGACCTTATGCTTGCGGAAAGCATAGTTGGGATTCAAATTAAGAAAACTTCAAATGGATACTCACTGAATCAGCACAATATGGCACATCAAATACTCAAAAGTTTCAATCACAATGACGCCAAATCTACCTCCACTCCCCAACCAATAACAAGTGTATATCTACCTGCCACCGACAAAGAACATCACCATTTCAACACTCTAAATCTCCCTTACAGAAGCGGAGTGTGTTCACTACTGTATCTTGCACAATGCACCCAACCTGACTTAAGTCATTCTGTTGGACTTCTTGCACAATATATGGACAAACCATCTTTAAATCATTGGAAAGCTTTCTGTCATGTCCTTTGATATCTGAAAGGAACAACAGAATATGGTATTGAGTACACCAATACCAAAAATCAGCTCTTAGCTTATCAAAGTTACTAGATACCTCATGGTCATGCCAATGCGGATTGGGCCGGTGGAAAAGCAACAAGACAATCATCAACAGGCTTTGTATTCACATTTATGAATGGACCTATTAATTGGAGATCCAAACTACATAAAACAATCTCACTATCATCTACAGAAACTGAATACAAAGCTACATCAAAAGCCGGAAAAGAAGCAGTATCCATTATTAAATCACTGTAATTTCTTAATGTTCCATGTGACACACCCATAAATCTTCACTGCAATAAACTAAGTGCAATTAAACCCTCCTTAAAATCGATTTTTCATGCACAAACCAATCACATAGAAATATACCATCATTGGATTAGATAGCTAGTAAAAGCTAAGAAGTTTATTATTGAATACTGTCCCCCAAAAAAATTTATAGCTGACATCCTAACTAAAAGGCTCAACAAACATTCTTTCAAAAATTTTTGTAACTCTTTAGGATTAAAACGGTGTGGTGACCAAATCTGGACATCCTGGACTTTGATCTTGGTTACATTTAAAAACTTTTGAAACACTCAGGAGGGCAGCCTAAACAGCGCCTTTCCCCTCCACAGCACTGCCATGGCCTCAAACCTTTTGGAGTCTTACATTTGGTCCCCGGGGCTGGGATCAAACCAGCAACCTTGTGATTTACAGTCGCAAAAATCATCAACTTTGAAATCCAATCTCTTTCTTTTTTTGATATCAGTGGAGGCAACTTCTTCTAGAAGTAAGTCCTCCCAATTTTACAACATCTGGGCAAGATACTTGTTGTTTTTTGAGAAATGATAAATTCTGTGATGATATTATTTAGAACTAAGAACCAGCAAGACTGAACAACATAGAATATGTAAGAAATCAAGAAGACATGAAAATAAAAAAGACTAAAAGAATAACAGGAGAAATAAAGTAAAACAAGATCCTAAAGCTAGAGCCAATTGTAAGAGTTAGCGTAGGTATTTTGGGCAGGAGAACATTGTCGAGAAACCTGGAATGGTAGAGCGGCAACTGGCATTTAGAAAATAGAGATTTAGTTGACTCTGGATGATCCTACGGAGATTCGAGATCTTACCAGGCAGAGATTGATGATGATTCAGTCTTGAGGTCGAGATATATGTTGATAGATTGCAGTGGATTAATAGTATATAGAAAGGAACTGGGAGAAAATATTGTAGAGATAGAAATGGAGAGAGGGAAGAAAAAGTAACGTAGACTTGGAAAAAAAGAGGAAAGATGATTTGTTTGAATTGATCAGGTTTTGAAGGAGTTTATATCTTGATCTTGAGTTTGATCGGGATTGAAGATGTATAGTGGTTCTTAGTTTGGAGTTTGGGAGGAGTAAGAAGAATGAAAAAGAAAAGAGGAGCGGATCAGAAAGAAGAAGAGGAGAGGTTTGGGTGGAAATAGAAAAAGAAGTGGATGAGAAGGGTAAAAAAAGAATCTACGGGAATGGGAAAGAGTCCCCGAGGAAGATGAGAGAGTAGGATCAAGCCCCAGTGAGAATCTGTTGAAGAGGGTGAGAATCGAGATTCGAGACTGGAGGGCGTGAACCTTCCTCTGGTGACAATTCACCTTGTTGCGCAGAGCTGTTGTGTGAAAGTGAGAGAGCGCGCTATGAAGTCCAATATCTCAACACCCCTCGTGACTGGTAAGATGAGAAGACACATTGAGGTTATTCTTGATGTTGTAGAATATCTTTTTATGGAGACGGTTGAGTATTTGGATTGAGGTCGCCTTAGTTAAAGAATTGGCCATCATTTCATTAGAAGAAATGAGTTTCAATTCATATTTTTTGAGAGAATAGTCTTCTCTCAAGCCTTTAGTTTTGATGTCAATATGTTGAGATTTTGAGTGGGACCCAAACCTTTTTATTTTGTCATTGAGACCCTTATTATCAATGTAGATCATTGGCTTCACTGAGGGATTAAGATATACTTTGCCAATCAAATGAGATATCCACTTCAGTTCCAAATAGCAATCCAGCATAGCATTCAGTTCGGACTTGGTGGATGAATATGTTATGTTTTGTTGTCTTGATGAGTTCCAGATGATGGGACTTCCATAGTGAAAAATGATATAGCCTGTTTGAGACTTGCAAAACACAGGATCATTGCCCCAGGTTGCGTCGCTATAGCCAGAAACAACTTCCTGCTTGGGATCATATCGCAGAACTAGTTTGAGATTTTTTGTGGTTTTCAAATATTTCCAAACCTTCTTAACCTCTCTCCAGTGCGTGAGACCTGGTTTAGTATTAAACCTAGCCAAGCTCGATACCGCAAAAGAAATATCAGGTTGAGTATATTGGGAAATGTTATTTAAGAGGCCGATCGCAGATTGGTAGTTGATATTAATTTGAGTAAATTTGGCGTGATCCTCATCTGAGGCGGGTTTGAGGTGTAGATTTTGGGTCAGAGGGGAGTTGACCGCGTTGCATTTGACGAGTCCTAACTCCTCAAGTCCGCGATTGATATGATTTGGTTGGCTAAACATAATCTTGTCATCTTGGAATTCCATCAGCATTCCAAGGATTGTGTTAGGGGAGTGACAAGAAGAATTAGTGAATCTTTTTAAAAAATTTTTTCGAAATCCTCCTTTCTTCCCACATGGATCATGTCATCCACATGAAAATATAGGACCTCTCCAGAGTTTGAATTGAGAAACAGACATGGGTCACTAGTTGATCCGTGGAAACCTTGTGATTTGATCCAAGCGGTGAGAGTATCGTACCAGTTTTTTGGTGATTGTCGGAGACCATATAGAGAATTCTTTAGTTTTAGGAAAGGCAATTTTCTATCTGATCCTTTGGGAGTTCTGATTATAAAAGTTTCATTTAAAGGAGCATGTAAGAATGCCTCTTTAACGTCAAATTGGGTAAAGTTCATTTTATTTTTAAGGCCGTAAAGAAGAGCTAGTCGGAGTGAGCCAAGTTTACCAGTAGGCTCCCAAGTTGCGTCAAAATCAATACCTTGAATTTGATCAAAACCCTGCACACATTGTCTGGCCTTGTATTTAACCGGTTCTCCGTGGCAATTTTCCTCCACCTTGAATACCCAAGTGGTGTTCAGGATATTGTCTTGTGTACCATAATATTCTTCCCAAACTTGTTGAGATTCTATAGAAAGTAATTCATCTTTTGAGGCTTTTTCCCATTTTGGCCATTCAGGACATTTCCAGGCAGCTTTATAGGAAGGGGGTTTGTAGTAGTGATGGAATCCATATCTTTGCGGTTTTTGGGTTTCTTGTTTGGGTTAAGATGGTAATTCAGGAGCGGGGACACTAGATGGTAATTCTGAAGAGGGGATTGTCTGTGACAAACTGTTTGATGATGGAGAATCTAGAGGATTATCTTCCTCTTCAAGATCTGAGTCCTATCCGGAATATTCAACATCAGCCTCTTGGATCTTGTATTGTTTATCAAGGGTCGAGAAGTCAGATTCATTGGTATCTAGACTGGACTGAGAAAAGATATCTAGGCCGGGTGATTCGAGAAGAGGGAATTTGTTTAAATTTTTTTTTAGGAACTTAAAGTGTTTCGTTTCTATAACAGCTCCTAGCAAGTTGAGGATGAGGTAGGAGTGAAAAACTGGATTGAAACCAACCAGGATTCCTTTGAGACCTTTTTCATCAAACTTGCGTCTTTTTTGAAGAAGGTTTGCCAGGTATACTACTGGAGTACCTACGGGTTTCAAGTAATTAGTTGGTAGTTTCTTACCAAACATGAGTTCCCAAGGAGACTGATTTTTACCTTCTCGGGGAATCTGGTTGAGCATAAAGCAACAGCTCCTGGTCACAATGTGCCAGTAATCATTGGGTAATCTTGACGACAAGAAAGTGGTTTGGGCCGATTCAACTATGGTTTGATTGGCTCTTTCAGCACAACCATTATGTTGGGAATGGTAAGGTTTGCAGGTCAACAGTTTGATGTGTTTCAATTCAGCAAATGTTTTAAGAGTAGAATTAGTGAATTCAGTCCCTTTATCGGAGAAGATTTCATTCGGATAGTAGTTTAGCCTTTTATATTCTGTTTCTAGATGTTAATGATTGTTGCGGGAGTCTTGTCTTTGGAATGGAGAGGAAATGCTGCTAAGTAGCCCGTACGATTATCAACCAGGGTGAGGAGGTAATGGTGTCCAGCCTTAGATTGGGGAGAGATTGGACCGATCAAGTCAAGGTGGATTCGCTCCAAGGGTTTGTTTGCAGATGTTGAGATACTAGAGAATGGCACTTTAGTAATTTTACTTTTAATGCAGCTATTGCACTGAAAATTGAGAAGTTCCTTGTTGGAATAGCGGCCTTTCAGAAGTGGTTTGAGAGTTGAGATGGACGCGTGGCCATAGGTTTTATGGAAATTGAGTAGAGAAAGAGGTGTGGCGGGTGATTGGTTAGAGAGATTCACCTTCTGATTGCTGCCAGCGGTCCGAGGCTTCTCAATGACGAAAAGGTGATCTCGGACAAGTCCTTTTAGTACTATCTTATCATTCTTAGTGACGGAGAAAATTTCATTTCTTTGTGTGAGATTGCATCCCCTTTTTGCAAGAAGACCGGGACTGATTAGAATTACCACTATCTCCGGTACGTAGACGCAGTCTTCAAGGGTGATGGTGGATTCTTTCCATTCTAACTGGACCGTTCCGGTTCCCCAAATCTTGAGATTAGCTTTGAGTTTTCCAGTTTTGATTTCATCAAGGTCATCTTGTAGTTCAATCAATGTAAAACATTTAAGGTCATTAAAGATGTGGACATTTGCGCCGGAATCCAGAAGGAGATTGGGGTTATTGTTGGAGTTGATCCAAAGTGTAAGTAGAGCATGATAATTGATTGCGGGGTTTCTTTTATTTTTATTCTTCCATTCCATTTGTTGTTCAATCCACCAGTCTGGAGTGTTCTTGGGATGTAAGTGGAAACATGATGATTCGGGATGGGGTGCGTTAGGGTCATGATAGCCTTCTTTGCAGCGCATTTTAACTTTGTGTTCATCTTTATTATACTTTGCTTTAGTCGTTACAAGAGATACATCAGTGGAGGGTTTGGAGACTTTGACCTGTGCCCTTCTTTTGTTATGATATTGAATTAGGTGATTGAATACAACGTCCACGGTGAGATTCTTTTTGACATGCATTATTTTCTACTTGAGATTCTCAAGTAATGAAGGAAATTTGAAAAGAAGTAAGTACGCTAGAATATCTTTAGGAACTTCTATTCCTACGTCCGCCATCTTTGTAATAGATTTCTGCATCTCTGTGATGAACCCGTCGATGGCGTGTTCACTAAACGTTGAGTGGAGAAAGTGATTGAAAACCCTTGCACTATTTGCGGTTTCAGATGAGGCAAATCTTTGTGTAATTTCAGCCCATAGAAGTTTTGCAGAGGTTATGTTGGTTGAGTTAACTACGTTAGCATGTGTGGTACTATTGAGTTTTGAGAGGATGATAGCCCGTATCTCTCTATCTTGCTTGGTTGACATAGGTCTGGTATTTGTCGTAATAGCGTCTTTGATGTCTTTAAGATCAAAAAGCATCAGCATCTTATCGCGCCAGATCAAATAGTTTTCTTCATTCAACGGAGGTATGGCATTGACCAAAGCTTTTAGGGCTACCTGGTGAAAGTAATTGGATTCTCCTGCTGGTTTGTTCATTTCTTTAATTCTTTTGGTTGAGGTCGTTGGTTTCAGCTTTTAACCGTGATAAATTCTGTGATGATATTATTTAGAACTAAGAATCAGCAAGACTGAAAAACATAGAATATGTAAGAAATCAAGAAGACATGAAAATAAAAAAGACTAAAAGAATAACAGGAGAAATAAAGGAAAACAAGATCCTACAGCTAGAGCGGATTGTAAGAGTTAGCGTAGGTAGTTTGGGCAGGAGAACATTGTTGAGAAACATGGAATGGTAGAGCGGCAACTGGCATTTAGAAAATAGAGAGTTAGTTGACTCTGGATGATCCTAGGGAGATTCAAGATCTTAACAGGCAGAGACTGATGATGATTCAGTATTGAGGTAGAGATATATGTCAATAGATCTTAGCGGATAAATAGTATATAGAAAGGAACTGGGAGAAAATATTGTAGAGATAGAAACGGAGAGATGGAAGAAAAAGTAACGTAGACTTGGAAAAAAGAGGAAAGATGATTCAGTTGAATTGATCAGGTTTTGAGTGAGTTTATATCTTGATCTTGAGTTCAATCGGGATTGAAGATGTATAGTGGTCCTTGGTTTGGAGTGTGGGCGGAGTAAGGATAATGAAAAAGAAAAGAGGAGCGGATCAAAAAGAAGAAGAGGAGAGGTTTGGGTGGAAATAGAAAAAGAAGTGGATGAGAAGGGAAAAGAAAGAATCTATGGGAATGGGAAAGAGTCTCCGAGGAAGATGAGAGAGTAGGATAAAGCCCCGGTGAGAATCTGTTGAAGAGGGTGAGAATCGAGATTCAAGACTGGAGGGCATGAACCTTCCTCTGGTGACACTTCACCTTTTTGCGCGGAGCTGTTGTGTGAAAGTGAGAGAGCGCGCTATGAAGTCCAATATCTCAACAAGAAACCCTACTCTTGCCACATTTGTGAGGCACTTTGGAAATCTGCTCCTTGGATCTTTTAGGAAACTCTGTCAAAATGCAGTCTCCCAGCGCCTCTTCTGCTTGTCCTAAGATGGTTAAGATCAAGCCACAGAACAACAACTTAGGTTTCAATGGGACAAATGTAGAATGCTTCTTGGACTTGTACAAGATGGCTGCTTTGGTGGATGGGGCTAGAAAATTCAATATGGCCTACCAGTTACAATTTTTTATCTCCTCTGATGAAGTTATGGAAATCATCAAGTTGTTTGAAGGTTTCAAATGGCATAACTGGGCCCTGCTGCGGGAAGAAATGTTGGCCTACTGGGGAAAAATAGATTTAGCACGATTTACTTTGCAGGATATAAATAACCTTGTCTCCCAGTGGACCTCCAATGGTGGTGTGGCTTCAGCTTCTGATTATCAGTCCTTGAGGAAATCTTGGGATCCCATCCAATTCTACCTTTTCCCAAACAATCACATTGACACAGTGGACAAAATTTGAGTCCAATTTTTTGAATATTTTTCTCTTGGAGTGTAGGAAAGGATCAAGAAAAAACTGGTTGAGTCTGGATTCATGATCACTACCAGGAATAATAAATTCAAGCTCCCTGTTTTCCTTATCCTTAGGGGAGTGGTGGAAAAAGCTATGAAAGGTCAAACACCCCTCATTTTTGAAAAATTTAAAACCACTGAACCAATCCATGATCCCTCTTTCAAAGAGTCAAACAAGATTATGAATAAAAGGGAATCTGATTGCAGGCCCAAGAACCCTCAGCCTAACCAAGAAACTGCTATGATTGACAAGATCTATAAACTTCTCAAAGCCTTTGAGAAAAAACTGGATCAATGATTTCCTCTCTTGTTGTTCCTAAACCTTCTAGTGCTGTTCCTAAAAAAACTCTAGTCTGCTATTATTGCCACAGGGAAGACCATGGAACCGGTCAATGTCTTGAACTCTAGAAGGACACAGACAAGTAATTGGTAGAGTAAAAAGGGAATAACTTTTTCCTTCCTAATGGTACCCTAATCCCCTTTGATTTGTCTTGCCCCATTTGTCATGTGGTGGCCTCTTACCAGCCACCCCCTCTTATGAAGGTATCCTTGTCTTCTGTGGATTTCCAATCTTCTTGTGGTACCCTTCAACCCTGTTGTCCCCCAGCTATTTGCTCCTCCTCTCTGGTTGGTACTTACCAATCCAATCCAGCTAGGAAGCAACATGAGGAGCCCAAACCTTATAAAGCTCCTTCCTTTCCAACCTTGATCCTCCAAAAACCACTTAAACAACAATCCTCACCTGAGCCCTCTTCTGAAGGGGAAGACATGGAGGTGGAAAACAAACCACTCATGGAAAGTTTTCAAGATCACCCTGATCCTCATCCCTCATCCATTAAACCTCCTCAATCCCCTGACCCTGTTTCTGCTTCACCCAATCTTCCTCCCTCCACCCAGCCCAAAGTTTGGTTTGAGGGGGGAATTTCCAAAGATCACCCCAATGCTGTGGAAGGGGTATTAATGAAAATTTCTGATCTTAAATTTCCTGATCTATCTGTGGCTGAAATCCTTTTGATCTCTCCATTGGTTGCTGAAGGAATGAAGAAATGGGTTTCTTGTTGACGTGTGGAAATGGGTCCTGAAGAACTCATGGTCTACTCTGGAACTTTGATGGAGGATTCTGGTGGAACAGATCCCTCTTCTGAGTCTAGTCTTTAATTTTGTCCTCTTGGTTTTCTTCCCTGCTATCTTGGTGAATCAGCAAAAACAATCTCACTCCTTGTTGAGTCTGGCTCTCAGCTCAACTTGATCTCAGATGCTATGGTCTGCAAACT
The DNA here is from genome assembly GCA_025617555.3 of Puccinia polysora. Taxonomy (NCBI): domain Eukaryota; kingdom Fungi; phylum Basidiomycota; class Pucciniomycetes; order Pucciniales; family Pucciniaceae; genus Puccinia; species Puccinia polysora. Next base: position 41,442,753 of record CM062635.1, on the reverse strand, counting down.
TAAACTCAGCCCTAGGGTCAGCTTCACCTCTTCAGTGTATGGAATAGGAGACCAGTCTTGCAAATTGGTTGAAATCCTTGAAGATGTTCCAGTCTGTATTGGCCAAAACATGGTTGGAACTTTTCATTTCTGGATCACACGCCTGGATGGACCTATGATCTTGGGTCAACCTTTCTTAATCAATTTTGGAGCAAGTCTTATGTTTTCCAATCAAGTTGGGAAGAGAATCCTCCTCCCTGATTCTGATGGTAGAAAAATTGAGGTTCCTCCTTTTTCTTTGGATTCTGGTCACTGGGAAAGAGATTTCCCTGGTCATTTTCCTAAGTCATCTCTAAAAGGAAAAAAGAAGGATAATTCTTGTTCCTCTCATTTTTTATGGGAGTTGTTGATACTACTGATAGTTGTAGTTCTTTTCAGCATCAAAGTTCAACTCAAGGGTCAACTCTCATCCCAGAGGCTTATATCTCTTTCTTTTCAACGTTTTCTTCTGATCTCAAAAATATCAAAAGTCAAAAACAAATCAAAATGGAAAAATCCAAAAATATTTCTTCTTCATCTTTTGTTTCTTCTTTTCCTTGTACTCTTATTCCTAATTGATTTTCTCTCAGTTCTGGTTCAAATCTCCGCAATGAGTCTAAACTAGATCCCAATCTTGATCCTATTTTCAGTCGCTTTGGTATGGAAGAATATGGGCTTCAGTGGAGGAAAATGGGGGTAGAAGTAAGTCTTCCCAATTGTGCACCAACAGGGTATCCTACTACTATCATTTTTGAAACCCTACCTTGTGCCACACATGTGAGAAATGTGTTATCTCCTGAGATTCCTTTTATTGAAAAGGCACCTTTCATAAACGTTTTGGAACATTAAACTTGAAAGGCTTTAGAACTTGGTCTCAATCCTTGCAGTCAGAGCTCTCTGGTGAACTCTTGGAAGAAACAAGAACCACTCTCTTTTGCCTCCAAATATAAACCAGTTGCTAGGAAAATCCAACCAGTCAACCAATCAATGCCTCTCAATCTCAACCCTCCTCTTAGGCGTCCTCCTCTATCCCGCAATCCTTACTGTGGTTTACCTTGATCTCTCACTGGTCCATTCATCCCCTCTGGTCGTGTCACTGAAGAACATCTGGGAGTAGTCAACTTTGGACCAGATGGATGGCTTCTATGTGATGAGTTGTATTTGATCAAAAATGTCTTGGCTCTTAGGGAAAAATCTATTTTGATCAAAAATGTCTTGGCTCTAAGGGAAAAAGCTATCGCTTTATGTGAAGAAGAGAGAGTTCTCTTGAAAGAATCATATGGTCTGCCTTATATCATTCCTGTAGTAGAACATGATCCCTGGCAAAAGAAAAAGTTTCCAATACCTGCTGCCAAAGTCAACGAATTCATCTAGTTGGTCCGGGAACAAGTCCGAACCAGTTTATACAAACAGTCAACTTCTAGCTATTCCAGTCCTTTTTTCTGTTCCCTTAAAAATAATGGTAAAATTAGAATAGTTCATGATCTCCAGCCTCTAAATAAGGTTACTATTAAAGACTCTGGTATTCCCCCTGCTACTTAAGAATTTGTTGAATCATTCTCTGGGAGAGCTTGCTATGGTCTAGGTGACATTATGGGTGGCTATTACAAACGGTTGTTACATCCAATTTCTCGCTCTCTCACTACTTTCAATACTCCCCTTGGTGGTTTCCAACTCACTTGATTGCCTCAAGGTGCCACCAACTTGGTTTCAGTCTATCAGGCTCAGATGGTTTGGATCCTCCAGGATGAAATCCCTGATCATGCTGGTATCTTTATTGACAATGGCGGAACTAAAGGACCAGTTTCTGATTATAACAATGAGCTCTTACCCTGGCATTCAGGATTCCGTTGATTTATCTGGGAATATGCAACCACTTTGGAAAGGATCTTGTTTATAATCAAAGAATCTGGCCTCACTGTCTCTGGATCAAAATTGGCTGCCTGTTTCCCTTCTCTGGAAATTGTTGGTCATGTGGTCTGCAAGGAAGGAAGAAGGATGGCTCCATCCAAAGTCAACAGAAGCCTCTCTTGGCCTACTCCCATCGATCCAACAGAAGTCGGGGGTTTTCTGGGTGTTGTCACTTATTTTCAAATCTTTATCCCATCTCTATCCAAAATCTTTCCTCCTCTACGTTGCCTGACCAGAAAAGATGCTGAGTGAATCTGGACCCAAGATTGTGAAAATTCTTTTCAGCTGCTTAAAATGATGGTTGGCAAAGACATAGTCTTGAAAAAGATTTCTTATGGACCTGGAGCTGGCAAGAACAAATTGGCTTTTGATTCTAGTTATCAATCTGTTGGGGCTGTCCTCACTCAGGAAGATTAAAATGGTTGGGACCGTCCTGCCCTCTATGAATCCTTGTTATTTTCAGATGTAGAATCCAGATACTCCCAACCAAAGCTGGAACTCTGTGTTGTGGCTCAAATGTTGAAGAAACTCCAAACTGTCCTCTGGGGTCAACACTTTGAGTTACAAGTTGACGCACAATACATCATCAATATGATCAATTCTCCCATCCTCCCAAATGCTCCTATGACTCACTGGGTGGCCTTTATCCAACTTTTCTCTTTTGATATTGTTCATAGGCCTGGAAAATTCTTCTCCATGCCTGATGGTTTATCTTGATGCCCCCTTGGAAATGAAGAATTGAATGTTGGAGTGGACTTTGATGAGGAGGAGCCTTTAATTTGTCAAGTCTTCACCTTTTAATCCCAAGATTATTCTGGCTTCCAACAAGGTTTCTGGCTAAAATTAGAGCAGTACCTTTCCACTCTCCAAAGGCCTCCTGATCTCTCTGCTAAAGATATTTGATCACTCAAAAGGAAGTCCTCCAATTTCTTTGTCCAAGGTACTAGTCTTATGAGAAGAGGAAATTCTTGTGCTCTTATTAATTTCACTATCCCTTCTTAACAAGATTCAATCCTTGAAAGTCTCCCTGAAGGCCTTGGGCATCGTGGGGAAACCAAAACCTATGGACTTATATCCAAACAATTCTGGTGGCCATCTTTGAAGAAATCAGTCTCTCAATGGTGCAAGAGTTGTGAAGTATGTCAGAAACATGATCTTAGGTGCCCGGCTGAAATTTGTTACCCCACTGTAGAGTCCACTGTCTTTGGAAGGATTGCTATGGATTTGATTCACATTAAGGCTGGTGGAGCTAAGTACCTCATTGTGGCTAGAGATGATTTACCTGGATGGGTTGAAGCAAAATTTTTTAAGAACCTCAGCTCTTAATCAGTAGCAGCCTTTCTTTAAGAGACTTGGACAATGCATTATGGCTTGGCTTGATCTTATTCAACTGATGGAGGCTCTGAGTTTTGTGGCAAAATGGCCAAAATGATCCAAGTGCTTCCTTGTCAACATGGGGTTACCACTAATTATTATCCTGAAGGACAAGGCATGGTGGAAAGAGGCCATGCCCCTTTGAGGGCTGCTCTTGTCAAGTTGGCTGGTGAAAGTCAAAAGAATTGTTGCAAATTTCTTCCTCTGGTCCTCTTCTCTGATTGAATTTCAACTAAACAAACCACTGGCTACTCACTTTACAAAATAATCTTGGGTCAAAGGGCTGTCCTTCCTCTTGATCTTGAAATGGAATCTTTCTTAGGTATTTCTTGTGAAAAGTTTTCTTTCACCACTGATCTATAAGTTGCCAGATCCAAGAAACTGGAGCAAAGTGAGGATGTTTGTGACAAAGCTTATCAGAAAAAGATTGAGTCAAGGGAAAAATCAGTCCAGTATTGGGAGGATAAGCATTCCAATTGAGTCAGGGATCCCTTGAATCCTGGTGATCTAGTTTTAGCTTATAATCAATCCTTGGAAACTCAGTGGGGGGAATTTTTTTTCCAATTGCTGGAATGGTACTTTTCAAGTGGTCTTTCAATTCAGAGGTGGATCATATTTTTTGGAAGAACTGGATGGTACTTAGATGGCCAAAAGTTTGTCTGCTGATCAGGTCAAGAAATTTCATTGTTGTGGAGGCAACTTTGATCAGGATTAAGTCCTCCCAATTGTGCACCACCAGGGTCATCTGCTGTGTTTTGTTGTGAAACTCTACTGTATGCCACATATGTGAGCACCTGGGAAGCCTTCTTCATTTTATTGCACTCAACTCTAGGATTTTCTTTGGATGGATCAAGATATTATTTTAAATTGCCCTCAAGATCAAATGGCCATTTCTTATGTTCAATCATCTTTCCTTTCTTTTTTTTTATGACATCAAGCTCAGATGCAGACTAGGGACAGTCTGTAAGTTAGGAAGATATTTGGTGACCAAATCTGGACACCCTGGACTTTGATCTTTGTTACATTTAGATATTTTTGTAAAACTCAGGAGGGCAGCCTAAACAGCACCTTTCCCCTCCACAGAACTGCCATGGCCTAGCATCGTTTGGAGTCTTACATTTTTTAAATCCCAAGCTTTCTGGTTTGATCCCGGCCCGGGGGACCAAATTTAAGAATCCAAACCGTGCTAGGCCATGGCAGTTCTGTGGAGGGGAAAGGTGCTGTTTAGGCTGCCCTCCTGAGTATTACAAAAACATTTAAATGTAACTGAGGCCAAAGTCCAGAACCTGGTAAATGGGGGTCCAAAGAGTAAAGGATAAAGTGATAGTAGTCGGTAGCTGGGGAAACAACACTATTGCAGAATTATTACTCTTAATTTGTGAATATAGATTAAACTCCACCCAAAAAAAAAATATCATGGTCCAAAGTTTTTCAGATTTTTTGAAAACTAATTTTCAAAAATTGATATTTCATTTTGATTTTAATTTCTTTTCTTTTCACAATTCTATTTTCATTTAATTTAATTAAATTTATTTTTTTTGTTTTGAAGGTGGAAAAACATCCATCATATCAAGATAAAATATTTGATCAATTATTTTATTTAATTTCAGAAGTTTTTTTAGGTTTAAAGCAATGTAATGATTCCCTTCTAAAACCCAACAAAACAACAAAAATTAAAAAAATTTGGGAAGGTCTAAAAAGGTGAGACATTAAAAGTTTCAGCCTACTAGATTCCATGAAAATTGTGATACTTTTGCTAATTGAGGTCACAGAGAATTCATAAATTAATTTCTAAAGTTAATGTTGCAATTATTTATAAATGTATCAATCAAGCAATTGAAAGGAGGTGGTTTGGTATGGGTTAAAAGTGAATAAATAAATAAACTCTTTTTTGATTAAATACAAAGAGCAGCCACAGGTCAAACTTGGTATATTCAAAACCTCTATTAAGGGGATTAAGGTTATTAACCATACACCTGGGACTTTGGAACCTTTTTACAACAGGAGTATTATCCACAAAATTTGTGGTATGGCTGGAATAGGGCAAAAAACCAGCAAGAGAAGAGAGAAATAAATTACTAGGTAGGAATTTGATATAAGGCTACCTGCAATAACGGAAATCAAAGGTAATTAGTGGGCCTATTGTGATTCTTTGAGGACTTACTACAGAATTTATAAGGGGGGAATTTTTAATAAAATTGTCAGAATAAAGCCATTGATCACTTAATTTTCCTAAGAAGTGTTTGATTCCTGTATGGAACAGTGTCTGTATGTATGATCATGAGTAGATGGGGGATTAATTTTCAGCTTGCTACTATTCCACTGACAGCTTTCAAAGTACCAAAACAAAAATAAAAAAAATAAAGAGTAGGAAGTTCAAAAATATTATTGCATATTGGGATGGGTCCCTAATTGGATTCCCCACCCAAAAGAATTCAGCGTCACTCACCAACTTCATCTTTGAATTACTACTCCTTAAGATACTAGAGTAACTTATTAATTTTGGACCAAAAATGGCAAAACAACCTTTTGCACTTTTTTAAATTTGATATTTCACCCACATTGTTAGGTTCAGGTTTCACCCCAAAAATTCTTTGAGAATTGAAAAACTTTATACAGTTCAGAATTTTGAAGCCAAAGCAGTTTTATTCAAAATTCTTGCATGCAGTATTGGCATTCCTGGAGGTACCTGGCCCATTTTTATCAGTCCTGCATGAAAAGACAGATAAATTAAGCATTAAAAGCCAGCCAAACCCCAGTCCTGAATTCAGTAGGGCTGATCTGTGCATCCAAGATATGCAACATCAAGTTGGAGCTTCCAGGTACTGCCCTTAACCACTAAAACCTAGTAGGATAATCCATAAAGATGTAATAACTTGTCAAATTCATAAGCAATGATTCAAAAACATATTAAATCAAATAATATTGCAGAAAACTGACTTGTAAATTATTTGAAAAAAAAATTATAAGGTATGCCATGAAATTAAACGACCTGGATATTTTAAGAAAAAAAAATATATCAAGAGATCAACCAATTGAATGATTGAAAATACCAAAATTATCACCATATGCTAGAAAATCAGTAAAAACCAACTACGGATCATTTTAGTCAAATAAAAATAGCACAAAAGATGATCATGTGCAAAATCACTAGATTAAAAACACTAGATTAAAAAATAACCTGAACAGAAAGAATTATCTAAAACAAAAAAAAATGAACAGATCCTGAAGATACAGGATCAGAAGTGTTAAAAATCCAAGAGGAAGGTCTCAAGAGCAAAGCACTACCTGCTAGCCTCAGTACATGGATCCTTCTCTGTCTACTTTCTCTGAGGAGATTTTTTTCAATCCCAAAAAGGTATTTCTAAAGCACATTTTTTGGCTCATTGACACTTAGAATTCATCTCATCTCATTCCAGACACCATGGCACCATGATTCAAGTGCTTATAAGTGAAAATCAATTGATATATGACCTCTGTCTGATATTATGCTAGCATCAATTCAGCCATGAAAAAAATTTGCACTGAAGATAAATGAATTAACACCCCTCTTAGACTTCAATCTGTCAAAGTTTGAAGCATTTCAGGTACCCAGAAAGTGAATTCTTTAAAACGTCATTCATTTCCTGTCTGCTCTGGCTAATTTGCTACCATATGCAAGCAATACCACCTTAAACCACCTTAATATTTGGAAATAATTTCTTCGTTTAAGTCATAAGTTCCCGCTGTTCCGCAGAATCAGATGTTAAATTAAGAAACCCATTTTGTATAAACTGTTTCCCCTTTTATATTTTATATTCAATTGAAATTAGATACAATTTAACCTGACAATTCAATATTGCACCCTCAAAAATCATTTATATCCTTCTGGATATTGGTTATTGTTTATTTTTAAGAATATAATTATTCTTAATCTAAATCACCTCTAGTAGCTAACAGATTTCAAGGGTCTTGGACTCTGGAAGCTGACATAAGTAGTCTAAAATAAGACTGTATTTATCCCTTTTCAGTTTATCAGGGGCTTCCATGAGGGCTATCATGGTAAATTGAGGGGAAGAAGGCATTTTCAGGGGCCCAAAGTGCATTCATGAAAAGAGGAAAGAATGAATTTGGTGGTTTAGGCCAAATGGTCTTGTAAAATTTCAAGAAATATCTTATTTCTGGAATTTGTAGGATGATGTTTGCAGCGGGAACAAGCCTGAAATCTGTTTATACAGGCTTTTTGTGGATAAATTTTAATTTTTTTATGTTTCTGTGAAATTATTTTCAATTAAGTATCTTTTTATGGAAATTTCTTTGTCATGAAGTCAGTGCACATATAGCCTGTTCAGGGTTGAGAAGTCTGTGAATGTTGACTTTGTTCAAAATTTTCAATCCATATTTTGAATGTTTCTCACATGCCTTTCTTGACATTTTTTGAGATATCAGTGGTTTTGGTGACCTTGTTGATGGATTTAAATGCATATTAAATATGCATGAATTTTTTATGTGTGTTTTAAAACTTCTTTCAGGGATTTTTGTGGCCATTTTGGCAGTAACAGCTGGGGTTGCAGCTATCAGCCTGTGTACTGGCCATGACCTGGCCTTGAAATGATTGTGTGCAGGAATTTTGGAGGAGAGGATTGCATTTATGTATCAGGCCTAGAAATGGTGTACATGGCTGTGTGCCAGAACTTCTCATAACCAGAAATTGACTCCCTATACCATGTCTCTTCAGCCATTATCAATACACAGTATAATCAACATCCTATCCCTTGATTTACTGGATGCACCTCCTGAAGTATATCCCTACACTCCCTGCAGGCCCTAGGCCAGGATCTACCTACCTCTCTATGGCTTGGTGAATCCTCCATCTCTCCTTCAACACAATTGGTATGAGCCGTACATGCAGATCCCATACTTTATATACATAGTACATACTCTTGGGTGGACAAGCCATACTTCAAGCTTGGAAAATGCCACACCTTTATGGACAGGCGCATTACTCCTTTCTCCAGCCCAATTGGTCAACATGTAATACCATTGGGAATCTCATCCTCATTACTAGTCATCCCTCCTCAAGACCTCCTCTCAGTTCTTGCATATACTTGCCTCTACTCCCTTCATGGAATAATTCCCCCGAGGAGTTAGTATCCTAATTCTTATTTAATTAGCCAGCCATTCCTCCCTCAAGTGTCTTACTCCTGGATTCATCTTTTTTTCTAATTCATTTATCCTTGTTCTCAATTCATCTCTTATCATTGAATTCAATACTACCATCTCTATTATGATTTCTGTGAGCAGTAGTGCCTGTGCCTTCTGCCCCTTGCATTCCAGGGGTATTTTTGACATTATACTAACTACTTCTCCTTAATTCATACCTTTCTCTATATCTCCTCAGTCTTTTTCCACCCAATCCACTCCATTTTGTCCCAACCTATGGATATCAATTCCTAAAAGTGTTGTGGACCAGTGTGTGGCCTTGCAAATCTCCAAGGGAGTTTCCTGCAGAAACTATCCATCTCCATAAACCTCCTTACCTGGCCATTTGATGAAAACTTGAAAAGAATTTTGATTCTTCAAAAAGAATTTGACAAAAATTTGATGGAATTTGATGCAATTTGACAGTTCAGGTCAAACTTTGATGGCTTAAACCAATTCAAACTCCTTTGACAACTCTGACCACTCTGACTGCTTTGAATCACTTTTATACCCTTTGAAAAACACTTCAGACCCCTTAAAACACCTTTATGGATAATATTCTTCTTCAAATACTTTCTCCAGGTTCTTCCTTTGGTTCACTTCCCTACGGCATAATTGGGAACAATTCCTCCTTGAAGTCCACAACTGTTAATAATCACCAGTCCACTTGTAACTATGGTGGCCAGAGGGTTTTTTTTTGTTCTAGAAATTGAAGATCAAAATCAATCAACCTCTCAAGCCTGAAGAAATGGGAGGATCCTTACCAACCTCTCAGAACCAGTTTCATGCAATCCCATGGATACAGGTATCCTTCCCCAGGCTCCTAAAATAGAATCCCCATCCTTAGATCCCCCTGTTTTCAGAACTATTTCCAATTTTTTAATTGGTCAATAGCCCCAACCAGGCTATGGATTAGATTCTTCATTGTAAAATCCCCAAATGATAACTCTCCCTGAGGATGTGGATGAGTACAAGAAAAAATCCTTAGGTTTTGACTGTAGGATCCTTAGAAAAATTGACTCACCAACTGATGAAACCCAGGAGGAAGCCTCCAAACCATCTGCTTCTACTACAATCCCTGAACCCACAATTCCCCATCCTCCTCAATCACCTTCTATGGAAACTACTCTGCTAGCCCTACTCCAAACCATGAATTCAGCTCTGGCTACACTCTCCAATCCTCTAGCCACAAGTACTTCCCACTCTGCAACCATCAAAACCGCATTAATGAATCTTCCTGAAAAAATCAAAGGAAATAAAAACACTAACTTTAGAAAATGACTTCAAGCTTGTGAACTCATCTTTTCAAATGAAAAGGGAAACTTTTACTCCTGCATACCCTGCATTACTTAGGTAAATACCCCAGGCATACCATCTGATGAGAATTGAGATGATATTTCTTAGAACTGAAAACCAGAAAGCTACAGAAAGGAGTTAGAAATTTGGACAACTGGGAAAGCAATGAGAAGGAAGAAGAAAGATGAGAAAAAAAACAGCTTAGACTTTATTTAGAGAGTAGATGAGAACTCTAGTAGCACAAAGTTGGTAGGGGCAAGAAGACATAGGTGGATGGCTGAAATTGGCAAAGCTAGGTTGTCAGAGGTATTGATCTAGAGTTATATTGAGGATCAGCTTCTTACCAGGCATGGATTCATAGATAGTGAGACTTGATCAGGTGATGGCTTTGATGAATTCAAGCCAAGTTGTGGTGAGATTGGGTTGAGGTGAGTAGTGGATTGAAATAGAGAGTTTGAGAGAGAGTTTGAGTATTAGAGGCAAGGTGAGGAAAGAAGCAGAAGGAAAAAGGTCTTGAAAAAAAAGGAAAGAAGCAAAGGAGACTGAAGAGAAAAAAGAAAGGAGAGCCACAGAAAGATGACAAGCTACCTGACCACCTTTAAGGGCCAGGTTCAAACCATTTAAGGAGAGGGGCTTGCCCTGGGTGGTACAAGACATATCATTGGGGACTGGTCCCAGTTCACACAACAGATTGAGACAGAAACTTTAGACAGGGATTACTTCAATCATAATAATTAACACCATTCACCTTTCTATGGATTGGTGCATCCTCATCTCTCCTTCAACTCTTTCTGGTATGAGAAGTAAATACTGCAAGCCCATAGTATATAATCCTGGATGGACACCCTGTACTCCAGTTCAGTACATGCCCTTTCTGGACAGGCCCATTAACAAATCATTCAAGCCACAGTCTCAATACAATAGGGAATCCCAGCCCCAGAACCAGTCATCCCTCCTCAACTCCTCCTTTCAGCTCTCACATATACTAGCCTCTCCTTCCTTCCTGGACTAATTCCCCTCAAGGAATTAGTATACTACTTCTTATTGGTTAGTACCTTTCCAATAGGTGTCATCTCAGCACAAGAAAGCCAACTAGCCTACCTTACTCATATTACATATCCCTTGATTTTCACTCTTATAAGATTCATTCCTCGACCTCCTTCAGAGCCTTAATCCTGGATTCTCCTCCTTCTAATTCTGTCAGCTTGCTACTATTGCAGAGCAAGCTGCAAAAGTAACAAAAATAACATAAAAATAATAATGATACAATTAACATAAGAAGGATTAGGAAAACCATAAATATTATTACAGAAATGGATTCTCCACCCAAAATTAGGTCAAAAATAGGTAGGGTCACTCACTGACCCCACCCTTGTATTCCAACTCCTTACATTTTCTAATAATTTTAGAAGAAAAGACCAATATAGCACAGAAAAACTATGGCTTATTTTGGCCATTCTAATATTTAACACATGATTCCATGTATAGGTTTCAAACCTAAAATTCAGTCAGAATTGAGGTGTTGCGTATATTTGAGGAGTTACAGGTGGATTGGTGTTGTGTTACAATTCCCGCGCGCAGCCCTGCATTCATATATCAAGAGTACCCATGCCTGACACTCAGTATGTAGGCGCATGTCAATAAACCCGCATGCAAAATTACTGGTGGCCGCAGATTATGAATTCCCGCATGCAGCTGTCAAGCCTGCGCGCGTCAACATCAACTTTACTCATTCTAAAAGCCAGGTACTGCAGACACATGCTACAACCTGCATGCATACATCATTCATATGTAAAAAGTTGACTGACCAATGAGGAGATGTTTGAAACCTAATAAGATTTAATAAAAAATATGAAAATCAAAACATTAAGCAAATAAATTGTGACAAACAATAATGAAGGTTGTCACGTAAATGGGATTGCCAAATCTTTTTGAACCACAAAACACATCAAGAAGTCTACCAAAAAATTATTAGAGATTTTCAAAATGTGCAGAAGATGGCTTAGAATTTAAAAATAGCCACTTCTACCCATGCCACTTTAATGAAAATAATAAAAAATAAGGAAATGTGTCTGAACCATGAAAATAACAAATTATCATTTAAATACCTTCTGAAAATTATTTCACATGGAAATATGACACAGGAAAGGCTAGCCAGCTGAAAGCACCAAGAATACGTGCCAAAATAGCCCTAAATAGCCTGCCAGCCTCAGAACACAAGTTCAACCCTCTCTAAGTGCCCTGAGAAGGTCTGATTACCCTAGAAAAGTTTAAAAAAAGCCCCTTTTAGATGGTTTGAACCTCAGTAAATTTTAAGTAATCAATGCAGAACCCTTGCCATCTGTGATCAAGTGTTTATTCAAGATAAACAAGTGATTTATGGCCTCAGGCTGATATTATAATTATTAATTCTAAACCCATTGTTAATTCAATTGAAGAATATCAGGGATATCCTCAACAATTTTCCTGAGACCCTTTAAACCGTGAATTTCTGCAAGCTCCTTGGATTTTCTTCTTAAATTAGTAAGTTATGTCCTCCTTGCCTCCAGGCATAAGTGCCGTGAGTCAGCCAGTCCACTCAATGCCCTTGAGTAAACCCCTTTTGAGTAATCACTTAGGACCTCGCTGTCGCAAGGTGTTTAAACGGTTAAAAAGAACCCCTTGAAGAGAGTTTTTTATCCAATCAAGATCCCTTGTTTTCATGAACTGTGGCCCCTCTTGACAAAAATATATTTAAATCAATTTAATCCAAGCAAACAACTCAAACTTTGCACTTGCTTCTAAATCAACTATTTCACCATTTTACGTAATTTTCTTGGAACTATTACTATTCCAACACCTATATCTCTTGCTTTAGTGAAAGTAATGCAAATTTCCTCGTATCAGTAGGTTGACATAAAGGCTCTGTGGAAGGCTTTAAGACATAACTTGGAAACCCTCATGTACATACATGTAAAAGCTTATCCTTAAAACCAGGACCATACACAAACCCTTTCACATCTGCCAGAATACAGAAATACAGATACAGGAGGCTGTGTAACTATTTAAGCTCCTGTCACCTTCCCCAGAATGCATTGAAATATACATAAAGAAGGCTGTGCAGAAGAATATATGATAAGTATAGGCAGGAGAGGGTGAAACCATCTCAACCAGAAACAAACAAACTCACTGCATCAACACAACCCCAGCTCCACACAGCAATTTATGTAGTCAGAAGAATTTATTACCAAACAACCCACTAGTAAGAGCACACCACAGGCTACCCAGAAATATATGCATACATTCAAGACCATGCAGCACCAAACAAAACACAACTAATGCACAGAAATAAATGAAGTTAAAAGCAAGTAGAACCAAAAACACCACAATTGATTGAAGAGAAAAACATGTAGGTAGAATCAAGTAGCACAAAACCAACCTGTTGGACTGAGGGCACGCAGAGTAGAAAACAAAGTAGAAGGATGAGATTTCATGAGCAGAGAGCAATGATGATAACTGATATGGAGAAACAAAATTGATGAAAAAGAACATAGCTTACCTGAGGGCACGCAGAGTAGAAAACAAAGTAGAAGGATGAGAGAAGAAGATCCTTCTGCTTTGCCCCGACTCTGCCCTCAGGTATACATGACTGGCTGAAGTGTCACACATGTCGTAACATTAATGGATAAGTATTTGATATTGAATATTGAAATTGAGACGTGCGCGTGCTAGCATAAAGAATGAGATGAGACTGTTGTGAGACATATATGGATAACAAGTTGATGACCAGGATAATGAACCAAGACTGATGAAGGTGAAAGAGATGAAAAGAAGACTAAATGGAAATATAGAAATAAATAAATGTGAAAGGAAAAGACATGGAGAAATGGAGGTAAGTGTTTACTCCAACACCCCCCTTGCTGGCCAATGCCTGAGATACCAAATAGACGTTGATGAGTGTTTAAGAGAACACGGGGGAGCGGCTTGGTCAGCATATCCGCGATCATGTCTTTTGTGCTGACATGATGAACTTCAAAGGCTTGTCAAGAGACGCATTTGCGGATGAAGTGATGCCTTTCATTGATGTGTTTCCTTTGCAAGTGATGTTTGGGATTTTTTGCAAGGGCTTCCGCTCCTTTGTTATTGACAAAAATTTAGACGGGGGCATCTCCTTGTAGGCGGAGCTCACAGAGGACGTTACAGAGCCATAATCCTTCTTTGCAGGAGTTGGATAAGGCTTTGTATTTGGCCTTGGAGCTCTAGAGGGAGACAGTTGGCTTCTTCCTCGATTTCCAGGAGATAGCTCCCAAACCAAGGCAGAACGTATAACCTGAAATGGAACACCGATTGTCCCTATCTTCTGCCCAGTTGGAGTCAGAGTAGCCCACTAGCTCAAGATCATTGCCTCCAAGAGTGAGACAGAAGTGTTTGGTGGCGTTGAGATATCGCAGTATCCGGATAGCGGTGTTCCAGTGGTCAAGGGATGGATCTTGCAGGAACTGAGACAGTTTGTTGACTGCAAACAAGATGTTGGGATGGGTAAATTGGGATACCCAGAGTAAGGATCCCATGAGTTTATTGTACTGAGGGGGGGACTTAGGGGAGGTAGGTGACCGCTTGGAGAGGAATTTGAAATTTATGTTGGTTGGAGAGATGGCTGGAGTGGAAGAGGGAGGAAGAAAGGAGGAGACGACGGAGGAGATGTAGTGGCTTTGGCCCAAAGAGACCGTGCACAAAGGAATGTCCTGGTGGATGGATATGGAAAGGAACAGTGACAGGTCCTCATTGGAACCAATGGAGAAGCGTTTCCCAACGTCTGAGATGAAGGATTTAACAAAGTCCGGGCAGCCAACTACAGCTAGGTCATTGATGTGTGCAGTGATGGCGCCTACAAGAACACCACGCGAGAGCTTGAAGTAAAGGGAGGGGTTGTAAGACAAGCGCGTCAAACCAAGGGATAGAAGGGCTGATTTTAATTCGATATTCCACTGTCTTGGAGACTGTCAAAGGCCATAGATCGCCCTGGAGACCTTGCACACCCAGTCAGGATGAGCGGGATCTACAAAACCCTAAGGATGGAACATATATATGGGTTTGTCTAAATGGCCGTTCAGGAAAGCTGTTTTGAAATCAAGCTGATGGCCGACCCACCCTTTGTTGCCCAACAAAGACAGGAGTAATTGCAGAGTTTCAAGAAGGAGTGTGGGAGCGAAGACTTTGGAAAAATCCAACCCTTGAACTTGCAAGAATCCCCTGGCCACTAGACAAGCCTTAAGCTTGATGATGGATCCGTTGGCGCGTTTCTTGACTTTGAAGACCCATTTACAGCATATGATCTTCCAACTGGCAGGTGGGGGAACAAGCACCCAGGTTTTCATCCCTCGAAGAGAGGAGATTTCTTTGTGGGCGGAAGTAATTTAGGCGCGAGGAGATTGTTGCTCACTTTGGCTGATTGGGAGTAGTTCCCAAAGCAAGACGGAGGGCGAGTAACCCTGGAAGAACAACGGGGGGGAGAGGGAGGGGACGGGGAACAACGAGCGGAGGGGACAGGAACAGGACTGGGAAGAGAGGGCGGAGCAATGGAAGGAATGGGTGGAGAGGGATGCGGAGAGGATACAGGGGAGTTGACCGGCAATTCAGGTTTGAATGAGGAAAGGGGAGGTGACAGGAGGGGCGGGAAAACTGAATTGTTGGAAGGACTGGGGCTGGGACTGCGGTGACAAGGACAGTGGGTTGAATCAGTCGGGAGGGAGACTTGCGCATCAGGAGACGACTCGGAGGGAGGAGATGCAGGGATGAGATTGGAGTCACCAGCAGGAACGGAAGAAGGAGGAGGGGGCGGGTGTGGAACAATGGGAGAGGAAGAGTCATTGAGAGAAGCAGAGGAAGGAGGAAGAGAAGGAGGGGGGGAAGGTGGAAAAGACGGCCAAGGGAGTTCAGCGACAATGGGAACGTGATTTGTATTTGAGTCTGGATTTGAGGAGCCATAAGGAAAGAGGGTGTTGTTGAAGAGACAGTCCCTAGACTTAATGATCTTCTTGTTGACAAGTTCCAGAAGCACGTAGCCATTCCCTTGACTGAGATAGGATAAAAGAACTGACGGGCGAGCTTTTGGTGAAATCTTTTGTTGATCATGTTTGGGTACTTTGTACCAGGTAAGACATCCAAATGGGTGAAGGTAGGTTGGCAATACATTGTTCTGTTTAAGAATTGAGTTAGGAGAGGTGAAGACCTGGGGAGTCTTGCATGGAAAGGAGTTGAAGGCAAAAAGAGAATGTCTGAGAGCATCAGCCCAGTAGTTTTTGGGGAGATTGGATGATAGGAGGGCGGATTGAATCAGATTTAAAATAGTCCTATTTGACCGTTTGGCTAGGCCATTAAGCTGTGGAGAATGTGGAGGTCCTGGTTTGTGTGTGGTCCCTCTGAGTGATAGAAAAGTATTCACTTTGTTGTTGATGTATTTGCCCCTGTTGTCAGTGCAAGGAGAGCTTATTGAGCACTTATACTGATTCTCGAAAAAGGAAAAAAAGGTTTTTATGGACTCATAGGCATCTGATTTTTGTCAGATGGGGTACGGGAAAAGTGCTTTAGAGAAGTCGTCTATGAAAGTAACAATGTGTTTATACCCTTCTCGTGACGTAGTTTTGAAAATGCATAGGTCTGAGTGTATGATTTGGCCTGGGAGATTCAACAGGTAGCTGAGACAAGAGTGAAATGGTGTTTGAGACATCTTGGATTGAATACATGTAGTGCATTGCTGTACTTAGTATTTGTTATTCAGGCTGGGCTTGATATTGTGTGATTTTAAGAGTTTGCAAAGTGATTTAAGATTGAGGTGTGAGAATCTACAGTGGTAGCCAAAGAGAGTGTTGTCAGACAAAATCTTGATGCTTGAGAGAACCAATTGTTCTTGGCTTACCTTCTTTGAAGGAAGATAGTATAGGTTTGATTTTCTATAACCAGTAGTGACTGGTGGAACATTGACGGAGATTCTGGAGTCTTTGAATATTTTGCACCCGTTGGAGGTAAAAATTACGGCATATCCAGCATCACATAGGCTTGAGATGTACGGAAGTGGTTTTTGAAGATTAGGGATGACCAAGGAGTTGATGTTACCAAAGGTCAGATCAAGAGTCCCTTCCATGCTGGACGCAATCTTTGAAACATCGGCCAGTAAAACTGAAGTGGAGCAGGGGAATTTGTTCTTGAGTTGTTCCTTGAAAGGAGTCATTGAGAACGTGCACCCGGAGTCAAGATTAAAATCCGTGTTAGATGTTGGCTTCAGTTTTGTCAGATTGCAAGATGCGTATCCGGCATGGATTACTATTTCTGATTTGGAGAAATCATCCTCATTGTCATTTTTGTTTGTTGTCACAATATTGGCTTTGTTCAAATTTGGTTTGTTTTGATTCTGCTTGTTTTGTTTTGATTGCTTGAGTACTTCATGTACTTTTGGACATCTCAAAAATGAATTACCCTCAATCTTGCAATTGGTGCAGTAATAGATTCTCGATGGATTCGGTCTGTTGGAACACTTGGTGTTGGTTTGGGATTTGGCTGAGTTTGCCACAAGAGAATCTTCATTTCTGGTTTGTTGTCGCAGGTGTTCCTGTTTGAGTGCGTTTATAAGTTTGGAGGAATGCACTGACTCTTCATTCATCATACTGGATACAAATCCAAGCCAATAGTCCGGAAGAGAAAGAAGGATGGCCGTTGACTGGAGATTGTCTGCAGTGAGAGGGTTCTCAGGTGTAATGAGTGACAATAATTTTTCTCCGTAGGAGACTATCTCTGAAAGATGAGCCATCATTTCTTTGTTGTTCAGCTTGGTGAGAAGAAGCTTTCGAAGCCAGTAAATTTGACCGCCTGATGAGTTGTCCTGATGTGCTTTGCAGAGAGAGTTCCACATCCCAATTGCGCTTTCTTCATGTTTTTTGATTAATTGGAAATTTGAAGGATTTATAGATCTTGATATAACTGTACATACTGCCAAGTTGTCTTTAGACCAGGTTTCATGATTCAGTTTTTGTGAATCGGTAGTAAGAAGATATCCAACACCAGGTGCTCTGAAATGGATGCGTAGTATCATTGCCCAGTTCAGGTAGTTTGAATCTGATCCTGGAGAGTTGAGCGGAATAATTGACGGTGTTTTTAACACCGGATGGGATTGATTTTCATCCATAATTAAATAATGTAACAACACTTTGAGTACCGGATCCTTCAGAGATGATTTGATAGACAATTCGGTTGCGCCCCTGGGCTCATAACCTGTTGGACTGAGGGCACGCAGAGTAGAAAACAAAGTAGAAGGATGAGATATCATGAGCAGAGAGAAATGATGATAACTGATATGGAGAAACAAAATTGATGAAAAAGAACATAGCTTACCTGAGGGCACGCAGAGTAGAAAACAAAGTAGAAGGATGAAAGAAGAAGATCCTTCTGCTTTGCCCCGACAGTGCCCTCAGGTATACATGACTGGCTGAAGTGTCACACATGTCGTGAAATTAATGGATAAGTATTTGAATTGAATATTGAAATTGAGACGTGCGCGCGCTAGCATAAAGAATGAGATGAGAAAGATCATTCACGGGCTACTTAACAATGTTCCATCACTTCAAAATCCTTTGGAGAACCAAGAAACAACCCTGCATCTCACTAGCCTTGGCAGAGGCCAAATACCTATCCCTGACTGATTTTACCAGCGAATTCATGTGGCTCTGGAAATTTCTCATTGAAAAAAAATGATCTCATCCAACCCTGGACCCATCACCCTATTTGAAGATAACCAAGCATTTATTGAGAAAGCCAACAACAACCGCAAGTTGAATCACCACCAAATGAAACACATTGAAATACAACTTCACTTCATCCAAGAAGTCATAGCAAAATCCATCATCCAACTGTAGTACACCAAAAGAACAAACATGCTTGCAAATTTCCTGACCAAGCCATCTTGCCAACCAAAACTGAATAGGGCCCTACATCATTTGAGTATTCTCAAGCTTGACTTCATGGGGGTTGTGAAAACTTGACTTATCCCAAACTTGTCTGACGTCATGGCTTGAGAAGCAAGCATGAACTTGGGGCATTGCCACAGTCATGGATATGCATTACTAATTAACCTAACCATGTATGTCAGGATGAATGGTGCAACCACAATCCGCTTCTTATGTCTGTTTCCTGATTATACGTGTTTTTGTTGCATAAATTGTGTGTCCTCTGGAGAACTTGAACAATTGTATTCCGACCAACCTGCCATTGTAACCTAATTGCTCCATCCAACATACTCATTGTTCTGTTCTCCCCAACACCAACATTTTCAAAAAACAGTCTTGCATCTGTTCACCCTTTTTCAGGAAAATGACCTTTGTTTTCTTGCTTGTTTTCTTCTCTGCATTCTCAACCTCTGAAACCTTTTTTTTCTTGCTTGTTTTCTTCTCTGCATTCTCAACCTCTGAAAAAAAACCTTTTTCAGTCTGAAACTTTTATACCTGACGTCAATGTGCTTTGACCTTGACTGGTACATAGGGTTCAGGGACAGCATGAGTGCCCTGCAATTGTTGACAAGAAGGGAGGGATGGCCAGATAGGGAAATGCCAAGGGACTTGAGCAGGGTGAGGAGCCACACTGTTTCCTGTAGCCCTTGTAGATTGCTTTGTATTCTGTCTCTGTGGTAGAGGTAGAGACGTTTTCTTGCTTCTTTGACTGCCACAATATCATGAAGTCTCCCAGCAGCGCAACGTAGCCAGAGTAGGAGCAATGCGTATTGGGGAAGTTACCAAAGTCTGAGTCAGTGTAGACCCTCAGCAAGCCTTGGTGGCAGCCATGGAGAGTAAGAGCCACATTGCAGGTGCCCAAGAGGTAGGGCAGAAGATAAAGGACTGCTGCCCAGTGAGTGTTGTCAGGCATTTTAAGGTGCTGGGAGAATTGGGAAAGGGTCAAAGCAATGTCAGGCCTGGTTGACACAGCTAAGTAGTTCAGCAAGCCAATAGCCTTGCTGTAATTGATCCCTTTCAAGGAGTTGGTTTCATGGGTCTGGACCAATGCTGCCGCAAGGCAGGTGTTTTGAACCATTGGAGTAGACACCGGATGGAAATCTGCCATGTTGTATTTTGAAAAGATGTGATCAAGGTAGGCACGCTGCGAGAGCTTCATGATGTCTCCCTAGCAAGAAAGGTGGATGGAAATAAGATGAGTAGCCACCCCCAGATCCTCCATGAGGTAGCGCTGGGTGATGAGGCGCTTGAATCTGTCAACGTCTGAGCTAATGATAATCAGGTTGTCAACTTAAACGTCTTAGAGACTCCAGGGATAATGGGATTCTTTAGCAAATAGCTTGCTGGCAGTCACTAGAAGGGGAATTTAGTTTACTACTATTCTTGAATAGATAGAGGTAAGCTAAGGTGGTTTTGAATTGCCTGCCCTTCTGAACTATAATAAGTATGCACAATAATTTTTTTTAATTAGTGGCTGGTTTCTTTGAGACTTAAAATAGGTCTCTTATCAGACCTAGATTGATTATAAATAGAGATTTTTAGGAATTGAAAGACTATTCAAGGTTGAATTGAATTACTGGCAAGCTTCCACCAATTAATAATCAAAAATTTTCCACTTTTTCTGACTATTTTTCCAATTCCAATTAAAGGATTTAAGGTTTGACTAACAGGTGTTTAACCAGTAGGAGGACCCAAAGATGAGCTTGCCCACAGGGAGCTGGGCGGAAAAAAAGGTTGTTTGGTTGTTCTTTTGTGATCTTCCTCTTTTATGAATTTACTAATCAAAAATAAGGGGTTTTCCCTCTTAAAAATAGGTGCTGAATAACAGGCCTTTTCTCAAGAACCCTTCTCCAAGAACACCAGGATTTTGGGTCAAATGTTCAATTATAATTTAGTGTTTGATCCTTCATTTCCTTTTCACTTGATTCTGGTTCACTTATAACTGGGTACTGGTAAGTAACTGGTCAGGCTGATGCCATATTTCACACACTGGGAAGAAGCCATGCCATACAACTTGGATATGGCAAGAGAGCCCTCCTTAAATGGACAAATAATTCCTCAGGGGATTCTCAGGGCTCCCCTGAGTGCCTTTCTGAGCCTCTCTCTGCACTGTTGAAGCAAAGGAGGGTACAGTTACATGAGACAAATCATTCTGGTGATAAAACGTGTAAATCAGGCAGAGAGATAACTGTATTTTTTAGTTTAATCTTTGAGAGTCAGTCTAAGATATGAGATAAGAAAGAAGAATAGTGTGATCTGGAAGCTTCTAAGTGCTTATCTTGTATAAAAAATGATTCAGAAGTTGCCTGCAGCTTGAGTTAATTTTTGTGGTTGGGAAAAGCATGAAACATGCTTGGCAGCTGCAAGCCCTCTTTGGTAGCTTGAATGGTGTGACCTGCATGGGTTTGGTGGTGGAACGTCATTCTCTGCGTGTTTATTAGCATGCTTCCGAGCCCTTATCATTTATAAAATGCTGCAGGAACTACCTGCATGCTGTTTCAATGTAATTAGTGGTGGAGATATGAGGTATGCTGTTTTACCGCATGTCCCCTTGGGTGACTTGAGATTGTGGCTTGCAGGTGTTTTATGGTTGATATGGTGCAAAATGAGTATCAGAGTTCTTGGGAGGACACTTCAGAGCTCTTATCTGGTGGTTAAAGTTCCAGAAAAGTCATGTGTACTGAGTTGTTATTGATGGTTGGTGAGAATTGAGATATACTTGGCTGCATGAGCCCCCACTTCTGTTGGTGCATGTATGTGTGATGTATGGTTGGAATAGTGGAAAACTGAGTATCAGAGTGCTTGAAATGACGCTTCAGAGGGATTATCTGGTGGTGAAAGTTCCAGAAAAGTCATGTGTACTGAGTTGTTATTGCTGGTTGGTGAGAATTGAGATATACTTGGCTGCATGAGCCCCTACTTATGTTGGTGCATGTGTGTGTGTTGTATGGTTGGAGTGGTGGCAAACTGAGTATCAGAGTGCTTGAGAGGACGCTTCAGAGGGCTTATCTGGTGGTTAAAGTTCCAGAAAAGTCATGTGTACTGAGTTGTTATTGCTGGTTGGTGAGAATTGAGATATGCTTGGCTGCATGAGCCCCTACTTCTGTTGGTGCATGTGTGTGTGTGTGTTGTATGGTTTGAATGGTGGAAAACTGAGTATCAGAGGGCTTGAGAGGACGATTCTGAGGGGTTATCTGGTGGTGAAAGTTCCAGAAAAGTAGTGTAACTTGCTTTCATAGTACTGGTTGTAGTGTAACATTGGTACTGATATGGTTTAAGTCCTGCTGGTATGGGGTATGTTGTTTTGTTGTGTGGTTATTTTGAGCATAATCTTTTGATTATATATTCAATTAAGACTTTTCATTAATCCATGTGACATAATCCAGTCTGTTCCAGGTGTTGGGTTGTTTTTTTTTAACAGGTGTTAATATGGTTGAAGGGGTTTATCTGGTGATTGATTTGGGTTTTCAGGTTGGTTTGAGTTTAGAGTATAGTTTATGAGGGGTTTGTAATTTATTTAGTATTTTCTTGACTTTAATTTGATATAAGAATAATAATTAATAGGAAAAAATGAGTCTGATGGCTATAGGACAGTTTTGGTTTACCACAATGTGAACAAAGCATTCCCAGCTGTCAATATTGGACATAAAATGGCAGGGGTCAGCCATTGATGGAATAAAGACGGCGTATTGGAAGAAAGATTTCAGTTTGCTATACCAGACCAGCAGCGCTTGTTTCAGGCCCTAGAAGGATTTTTTGAGGCAGAGACAATAGCCGGAGGGTACATCCAGGCCAGCTGGAGGGCGTAAAAAGATGGTTTCTTTAAGATCACTGTTCAGCAAGGCATTTTTTGCATCCATTGGTGGATGTGGTAGCCTTTTGCCAGCCCAAGAAATATTTCCATGCTGAGAGCAGTGGAACAACCAGTGGGGGCGTAGGTCAGATCATAGTCTTCCTCACTATGCTTGTTTCCCTGGGCACACAAGCGTGCTTTGAACTTCACAAACCTCCCTAGTTCGTCCAGTTTCTTTTTGAAAACCCACACTGTGTTGAGGTGCTGCACATCAACTGGGATTGGCACAATGTCCCAGACGTTTAGTTGCTCCATTGCATCTAGCTCAGCCTTGACCCCAGCCATCCACTCAGGGTGTTCCAGTGACAATTTGGCTTCACAAAATGTGGCCGGCATGCTTGCATCCGCCTTAGACAGGAAAGCTAGGACCATGGCAAACATGGCTCCTGCGCCAGAGCAGCGCTTTCTGTCCAGAATTTTGGAAGGGTCCAGATTAGAAAAGATGTCATTGGGGGCTCTGTCGCTGGTCAAGATTTAGTCCCAGCCAGGCCAATGCTTGTGTGATGATGGATCAGGCCCATTGCAGATTGGTGGCTGAGGCGTTTCCAAAGGCAAGGATAGTTCATGGTTTGAAGCAATTACTTCCTGAGGAGTGACAATGGAGGGTTCAGGATCAGAAACAACCGGGCAAGGCATGCTTTCAGGCTCTTCAGCAACTGGCAAATGCTGGTAGGGGTTGTTTGAAGTAGTCAATTTATCATTGCTGTCAAGGAACAGCACAAGCTGCAAGTTGATGACCGGAGGAGAGGCCAAGATGCTCAGGCCTGGGAATTCATCCTCAACAAACCAGACGTCATGAGTCCAAGAAATGCAATTGTTATTTGTGGGAATTTGCCAGTTGAAAAGTCCCACTTGATAACCAAGTAGGATACCTTTAACCGCAGTCTCTCCAAATCTCCTTGACTGAGGGGTTTTGGGACGTTCACATACGCAAGACAGCCAAAAGGCTTCAGGCAAGTTAGATCAACAAGGAACTCAAACCACAGCTTATAGGGGGAGATCCAATTGGACTTCCTTCTAGGGGTGACATTGTCAGCTTGCTACTATTGCAGAGCAAGCTGCAAAATTAACTAAAATAACATTAAAATAATAATAATACAACTAACCTAAGAAGGAGTAGGAAACCATAAATATTATTACAGAAATAGATTCTCCAACCAAAATTAGGTAGGGTCACTCACTGACCCCACCCTTGAAATCCAAGTCCTTATATTTTTAAAATAATTAAAAGGAAAAGTACTAAAAATTACAACACTACACGCAGAAATGTGTTATTCCGGCGCGCGGCCCCGCCAGCAGCAGGATCCCGCGTACTAGAGACCCGCGCGCAGCTGATTTTGCCACGCACGCAGCAGATCCTTCCCCGCGCGTACACGCGGAAATGTGTTATGTCACAATTCCTGCGCGCAGCCCCGCCAACAGCAGGAACCCGTGTACTAGAGACCCGCGCACAGCTGATTTTGCCATGCACGTAGCAGATCCTACCCCGCGTGTAGACGCGGAAATGTGTTTTGTCACAATTCCCGCACGCAGCCGCGGCAGCCAAAGCACCTGAGGGCAGCTGAGATACAGCTGTGTCAACCCGTCGAGGTCGTGTACGCAGCCCCGGGCCTCTGACAAGTACGCAGCCGCGGGACTACAGGCTGACAGAGTGACAGGCGGCTCAGATACCGCGTAAACAGGCTACAAAATACACCGGAACTCTCTACATATGTAATTAAGGTTCCTGTGGATAGTAGACTGTATAAATATACATAATATTATATAAAAATACATAAATAATACTTGAACGTATTTTTATTTTTTTATAATGCCAAGTACCAAGAATGTCGAAAAAAAGACAATGAAAGCTTCAAAAATATATTAAAATACTTTAATATACTTTTAGGAGGATTGCTATATATAAATTTCGTCGTGACATACTAAGGAAGATAATGATTTAATAATATTACATGAATTCTCATGACTAATATTTTTAAGTAATTACATTAACAAATCAACTGGAACTAGAAAATAAAGAGTAAAATCAATATTATGACTTTTACTCCAGTTATATAATACATAATGAGAACTTACCTGAAATCAAAATTTCCGTAGAGAGGTCTCATAATATAATTATTAGATTACTTGGAACATATACTAAGGATAATTAATTAAATAATACATAAATAGGACAGATTAGTGGTATTCACCCGTCCTAATGTCCATTATAAGGTAGAATAATTCCCATAACCATAAGGAATTAGATGCTACCCGGGCTATAGCACCAAGAAAACATGAAAGGCTACCCCTGGTTACCCTGCTAGCCTTAGTGTCCGTCCCTTTGAGCACCTACAAACCTCAGAAGGACCATATTGGGACTTCAAAAGCTATAAATACAGATCTCTTTTGAGGATGTTGATGGGGAGAGACCCAGTAATATTCATATCCAGACGCCGTGCCAAGGTAATCAAATTCTTATAAGAGATAAGTAAATGATTTATGGCAATTTCTGATCAGTAATATCCGTCTTCAAACCTCTTTTCATCAAATAAAACTGCTGAACAACCTTATAACCCCAGTATACAGTTTTAACCTATCAGTACACTTCCCAAACAGATACCCAAAGGATTTAATAATGAACCAGTGAGTCTTATTATCCTTTCTCTGTCGTGGTAGCTTGGCTAAAAGGCCCTAACACTCCATTGTGTATTTTATATACATATTTTGTTTGGGTATAATAATATTTAAACTAAAGAACCCAAAGTAACCAGGACTACGTGTTTTCATACTGAAATCCATGAAGAGAGGTGTTAAAGATCCCCAATATAATTTTGGCCCCTCTATAAATATTTAATAATCAATTTTGATTCAAAACAATAAACAATAACCAAATTATTTAACCTTGCAATAAGCTTAATCCAAGTATTCTATGGATTTTTTCTGCATTTATTAAATAATATATTTATTATTCAATCTATCACCTCTGGTAGCTAATATATTTATTATTTAATCTATCACCTCTGGTAGTTACAGGATAGGAAGGGTCTTGGAATCCAGGAAGCTGACAGGCATTCTCCGGAAACACTGCCATCATCACAGCTTCTTCCCAGTACTTGGGAGGCAGTTTTGCCTGTTTCAGCAATGCTCGAGCCTTCTCACTATTTGTGCAGTTAACTTGCTTGGCAACAGAGTTTGTTGTGGGATGTACAGGCTAGTTACGTGGACAGTTATGCCTTTCTCTTCAAGCAGATTTAAGAATTGTTTTGAGTTAAATTCACCGCCCCCATCAAAGACAACGTTCTTTACAGTGGTGGATTTGAGATTTTCCATTTTGGTCAGGAAGGATAAAAAAGTAGGAAAGGAATTCAATTTATTGCTAATAATGTATGAAAATCTGTATCCTGTGTACCAGTCCGTTATTTTGAAGTAATGGCGACCTCCAGAGAGAGATGCAGGAGTGATTTTCCCACTGAGGTCCATAAAAAGCGTCTCAAGGATTTGGGTGGATTCAGGAATATGCCCTTTGAAGGTTAGTTGGTGCGACTTTGAAAGGAGACATCCCTCACATTGCAGTTTGGAGACATCAACCCTGTACATTTGCTTTAGCACTTCTTTACTTGGGTGACCGGCACGCCTGTGGAGGAGTTCTAGGTGAGTATTGGCGCTAGCTTCCACACTGAGAGCTGATGGACCTTTCCTTGCTGGTTGCAATTTGAGCACTATCATGTCATCAATGATGTTGGCTTCCAGGAGGGGTGTATCTTTTCTCAGCAGGAAAATGTTGGTATCAGTGACTTATTGTATTTTAAACCTGTTGCCAATAAGTCTACTTAGGCTGATAAGCATTCCTTGAAGGCTAGGCACGTACAGCGCTTTCACCGTCATGCCCTTTCTGTCCAGTGTTTTTAATTGAAAAAAGCCATCACCTTTTACCTGGAGAGTGTTGCCATCAGCAATTTGGACATTTGAGTCTTTTTTGCGGAAGTCAGTGAAGTTGTTTTTTAAATTGAACATGTGGTGGCTTGGGCCGCTGTAAGACCCCAAACGGCGCAGGGCGTTGGCAGTTCTGTGGAGGGGATAGGTGCTTTTTTAGGCTTCCCTCCTGATTGTTACAAAAATATTTTAATGTAACCAGGATCAAGGTCCAGTACCCTTTGTTAATGAGGAATCAAATGGAATAGAGATGAGTCAATAGCAACAATAGCTGAGGGGGAAGCAGCACTACCTGAACCAAGATAATGAGGAGAAAGAATTTGAACAAAATAAGTTAAAGTTTGCTCAGAGCCCAATAGAACAAAGCAGCTGTAAGTAACGGCGCCCACACACTAATAACTCTGGTTGTCAGCAGGTTCTTGGGAGCAATCAACTCAAACCCAATCAACCTCCAGGTTCTCAATGAACCTGCCCAACTCTCCGCAATCAAGCGCTTGAAGGGTACCAGATAACGGTGGGTGGCTGCAAAAGACAATGCAATATGTTTATGGATCACTGAAACACACAGTAACAATTTCGGACTAAGAGTAACCCAACACTTCTCAAGGATTCAAGAATAGTGTGGCAGAATGCAACTTGAATAATTAAAGGGAGGTTTAGCAATCCAGGTTTAAACTTAATAAAGCCTCTTATTCAAGTGTGACTGGTCCATAAAGACAATAAAATTAATGATCAAGACCAAATAATGGTCAGAAAAAGGGATCAAGAGTGGTATAACACACTCAATAATTCAATTTAATGAATTATTCTTCAACCAGCAAGGCTATGGTTGGTGATAAGGAACAGGGCCACATGAAGGGCAGATCAGAGTTTCAGAATTTGAAAAAAGTCAAGGGTAAGCGATAAGGATCAAGGGATAATCAAAAGATATATCTGGATAAGTGATCAATTTCACAAAGGAAGGAGCTCTTGGATCAGAAGCTCATAATTCTTTTTAGTGGGGAGAATTGATGATGGAAAAAAGCAGGGGAGAGCCTCTCCTTTTATAGGCTAGAGAGCCCTGTAACTATTTACAATTGGATAACACAAATGAAAGCAGAAGTTTTTTTTTTCCAATGATGAGGCTCAAGCTTGGGGAGGCCCCTTTCCCTTCTGCGAATCTTCCAGACTGGGGTGAGAGATTCTCACCCCAGCCTGTTGCTTGCAAATGTCCGTGCGGACGTTTGCACACCTAGTAACAATGCAAAACCCCCTCCCATCCAAATCTGGAGGGGGGTGAGAAAGAAATAAATTGGATGGTTTTGATGATGAGCAATGGGGTTGATGTGATCAATGATCCTGGCTCACAGGCGGTGATGGTGGTGATGATGAGGATATCATGATAGATGAATTGATGATGAGAGGGAAGTCAATGATTTGCGCATGGCCAAGCAATGGGGAGGGCCATGATGAAAAACTAATGGTTGCTATGTAAGTGAGGAAGAAATCAAGGATGCGAGCAATGAGGATGAGAAGGATGCGAGCAATGAGGATGAGGATGAGCGATGCGCAACAATGAGGATGAGCAACGCGCAAGAATGAGGATGAGAGACGCGGGAGGATGAGTATGAGCAATGTGCAAGGATGAGGATGAGTGACATGCGGGGATGAGGAGGAGCAACACAACTAGGACAGGAAGGGTTGGATTGAAGGATCCAAATTTTTTCTAAATTCAATTTTTTTTTTTTTTAAGGATTTTTGAATTTTTTTCCCAAGGTGTCCCAAATGGTTCACCAAATCTCTTCCCAACTTACAGACTGTCCTTAGTCTGCATCATAATTTTGAAAACATGAAAAAGAAAGAAAAAAAAAATAATTGGCCTTTTCTTGATCCTCTAAGTAAAAAAAATGTTAAAACCCATCTTTATCCATCCAAAAGAGCCCAAATGTGGAGAAAATAAAAGAAAAGGTGTCCCAGGTGCTCATGTATGTGGTATAAAGTAGAGTTTTTACAACAAAACGTGGTGGTGCACCATTGGGAGGACTTACTTTGAACCCAAATTGCCCCCACGACAATAAAATCTCTAAACTTGATCAGCAGAGAACCTTTCTAGCCAACTGAGTACCATCCATTTCTTCAAAAACATAAGATCCACCTCTAACTTGACAAACCACTCTATAAGGACCATTCCAACAATTTGAAAAAAGTTTTCCCCACTGAGTCTCTAAAGATTGATTATAAGCCAATACCAGATCACCAGGGTTTAAAGGATCTCTGATTTGATTTAGATGTTTATCTTCCCAATACTGAAATGATTTTTCTCTTGATGCCATCATCTTCTGATAAGATTTGTTACAAATATCTTCACTCCACTCCAGTTGCTTTGATCTGGCAACTAATAGGTCAGTAGTTGAAGAAACTTGTTCCCAAGAGATGCCCAAGAAAGACTCCATTTCAAGATCAAGAGGAAGAACAGCCCTTTGACCAAAGATGATTTCATAAGGAGAATAGCCAGTGGATTGCTTGGTGGAAATTTGATCAGAGAATAGTACCAAGGGAAGAAACTTTTGACAATTCTTGCCACTTTCACCAGCCAGTTTAACCAGAGAAGCCTTCAAGGGAGCATGGCCTCTTTCCACAATTCCTTTTCCTTCAGGATAATAGGGAGTAGTAACTCTATGTTTTCCAGGGAGCAATCAGATCATTTCAGCAATTTTTCCACCAAATTCCGAGCCACAATCAGTAGAATAAGATTGGGCCAAACCGTAAAGCATTCTCCAATTCTCATGAAGGAAAGCTGCCACAGATTCAGAACTAATGTTCTTAAGGAATTTGGCTTCAACCCATCCAGAAAAATCATCTCTAGCCACAATGAGGTACTTAGCACCACCTGCCTTGATATGAACCACATCCATAGAAACCCTTCCAAAGACAGTGGACTCCCCAGTAGGATAGCAAATTTCAGCTGGACGCCTAAGATCACGTTTTTGACAAACTCCACAACTCTTGCACCACTGAGAGACAGATTTCTTCAGAGATGGCCACCAGAAATTTTTGGATAATTGTTGATAAGTTTTGGTTTCCCCATGATGACCAAGGCCCTCATGGAAACTTTCAAGGATCAAATCTTGCTTAGCTGGGATAGTAACCACAACAAGCGCGCAATGAGTTCCTCTTTTCATAGGCCTAGAGCCTTGGACAAAGAAACTAGAGGACTTTTGTTTAAGGGATAAAAATTCTTTAGCAGAGAGATCAGGGGGTCTTTGGAGAGTTGAAAGGTACTGCTCTAACATGAGCCAGAAACCTTGTTGGAAACCAGAGCAATCTTGTGAGGAGAAAGCAAAAAAAGGGCCAATCAAAGGTTCTTCCTCATTGAAATCCATTGCAACATCCAATTCATTGTCTCCAATTGTCCTTCTAGATAAACCATCAGGCATAATCAAAGATTTCCCAGGCCTATGAACAATATCAAAAGAGAAAAGTTGGATAAAAGCTACCCAGCGAGTCATTGGAGCATTTGGGAGACTGGGAGCATTGATCATTTCCACAATGGATCAAGTGTCATCTTGCAATTCAAAATGTTGCCCCCAGAGTACTGTTTGGAGTTTCTTCAGCATTATGGCCACACCACAGAGTTCCAGTTTGGGCTGAGAGTATCTAGATTCCATATCCAAAAATAGCAAAGATTCATAAAGAACAGGGCGGTCAAAACCATTTTCATCTTGCTGAGTCAGGACAGCCCCAACAGATTGATAACTAGAGTCAACAGCCAATTTTATTTTTCCAGCTCCAGGCCCATAAGAGATCTTTTTCAAAACTATGTCATTGCCAACAATAGTTTTGAGCAACTGAAATGATTGTTTGCAATCTTGGGTCCAAATCCATTCAGCTTCCTTTCTGGTTAGACAACGCAAGGGTGCACAGATTTTGGATAGAGAGGGAATGAAGATCCTGACATAAGTTAAAACACCTAGGAAACCTCTAACTTCAGTTGGATTTATTGGAGTAGGCCAGGAGATTATTTTGTTGACTTTAAAGGGTGCCATCCTTCTTCCTTCCTTGCAGACTATATGAACAACAATTTTGAAGGCAGGGACACAGGCAGAAAGTTTAGATCCAGAGACAGTAAGGCAAGATTAAATGATTTGAAACAAAATTCTTTCCAGGATAGTAGCATACTCCCAGATAAATTGTCAAATTCCTGAGTGCCAAGGTAAGAGCTCATTATCATAGTCAGAAACTGGACCTTTAACTCTACCATCATCAATAAAGATACCAGCATGATCAGGGATTTTGTTTTGGAGGATCCACATCATCTAAGCCTGATAGACTGCAACCAAGTTGGTGGCACCTTGAGGCAATTGATTCAGTTGAAATCAACCAAGAGGAGTATTGAAAGTAGTGAGAGGGCAAGAAATAGGATGCAAAAATTGTTTGTCATAACCCCCCATGATGTCTCCTAGACCACAACAGGCTCTGCCAGAGAAGGATTCAACAAATTGTTCAGTGGCAGGAGGAACACCAGATTACTTAATAGTAACTTTATTGAGAGGTTGGAGATCATGAACTACTCTAACTTTACCATTACTCTTTAGAACACAGAAAACAGGGCTAGAGTAACTTGAGTTTGACTGTTCATATAGACCGGTACAGACTTGTTTGCAGACCAACTTGATGAATTTGTTGACTTTTGCAGCAGGAATAGGGATCTTTTTCTTTTTCAAAGGATCATGTTCAACTACAGGGATGATATAAGGTAGACCATAGGATTCTTTCAAGAGACCTCTATCTTCTTCACAGAATGCAATAGATTTTTCCCTTAGAGATAAGATATTTTTGATCAAATTTAACTCATCAGGTAAAAGCCATCAATCTGGACCAAAGTTGACCAACGTCAATTGTTCTTCAGTTACATGACCACAAGGTACAAAGGGGCCGGTAAGAGAGTGAGATAGACCACAATAATGATCACAAGATAGAGGATGACGCATGAGAGGAGGATTGAGATTGAGAGGCATGGGTTGGTTGACAGGCGGGACCTTTTTCGCAACTGGGTTATCCTTAGTGGCAAAAAAGAGAAGTTCTTGTTTCCTACAAGCATTCACCAGCAAGACCTGAGTACCAAAACTAAGACCAGATTCCAACATCCTCCAAGTTTCATGTTCCATAAAATTTTTGAAAGGTGCCTTTTCCTAAAAGAGGATCCAAAAGATAACGCTTTTCTCACATGTGTGGAACAAGGTAGAGTTTTGAAAACTATGGTAGAAGAATGCCCTGATGGTGTACCCTTGGGAGGACTTACTTTTACCCCCAAGTGCCTCCACTGGATCCCATACTCCTCCATACCAAAACCATTAAGAAAAGAATCAAGATCAGGATCTAGTTTATACTCATTGCGGAGAATCAAACCAGAGCTAGAGGAAGATTGATCAGTGATAAGAGTAAATGGAAAAGAAGAAACAAAAGAACCAGAGAGAAGAGAAATATTTTTGGAATTTTGTGTTTTAACATGTTTTTGATTTTGGAAATGTTTGAGATCAGAAGAAAAGGAAGAAAGAGATGAAAGGATGAAAAATATGCCTCAGAGATAAAATTTGTCCCTGTATTGAAGTCTGAGGCTTATAAGAACTACAAATATTAGTATTACCAACTATTCTGCTAAAAAATGAGAGGAGTCAGAAGAATCCTTCTGCTTCCCCTTCAGAACCAATTTAGGTGAAAAACCAGGGAAATCTCTTTCACAACAACCAGAATCCTAAGAACAGAGAGGAACTTCAATCTTCCTACCATCAGAATCAGGAAGAAGAATTATCTCCCTGACTTGATCAGAAAACATCAGGGTGGCCCCAAAGTCTATTAAAAAAGGACAACCCAAAATCATAGGACCTCCCAAAAAAGTGATCCAAAGTGACAGGTTCCAACAATATTTTGACCAATTTGAACTAGCACATCCTCAGCAATACCCACCAACTCACAAGATTGATTCCCAATTCCATAAACAACAGAGTTGAAGCTGACCCTTGGACTGAGATTGAGCTTGCAGGCCATTGCATCCAAAATTAAGTTTAGTTGGGACCCAGAATTGACAAGTAGAGAAACCGTTTTGGATGAGTCACCCAGAGAGCATGGTAAAAAACCAAGAGTACAAGAATAAAGATTTGAATCAGAAGGAGGATCTTTTCCACCCAAGTCTTCCATCCATGTTCCAGAGGAAACTTTCAATTCATCAGGACCAATCTCCACACGTTGCCAAGAAACCCATTTCTTCATGCCTTCAGCCACAGATGGTGAGATGGAAAGGAGTTCAGCCACAGATAGATCAGGCATTTTAAGATCAGAGATTTTCTTCAATACCCCTTCCACAGCCTTGGGGTGGTCTTTGGAAATTCCCCTTTTGAATCAAACCTTGGGTTGAGCTGGAAGAGGAAGTTGAGGTGAGGGTGGAACTATAACTGGATCATTTGGTGAAGGTGTTTTGGATGGCAGAGGAGCAGCATCAGAGTATTCTGGGAACCTATCCATGAGGGGTTCCTTTTCTATTTCCATGTCTTCTACCTCTGAAGAAGGAGGCTCCAGTGAAGATTGATGTTTGACATGTTTTCAAAGAATTGATGATGGAACAGGAGGAGCTTTATGAGGTCTGGGTTCTTCATGTTGTTTCCTAGCTGGATGAGATTGATAAGTTCCTGAAAAGCTGGAAGAAGAGACAGCAGGAGGATACCATGGTTGAAGAGTTCCACAAGCAGATCAAAAATCAAAAGAGGCCAAGGATGCCTTATTGGGAGCAGAAGGCTGGAAAGAGGCCACCACATGACGAATTGGACAAGATGAATCAAAAGGGATAAGTGCACCATTAGGCAGAAAGAAGTTGCTCCCTTTCTGTTCCACCAACATTTCCTCCTTTTCCTTCTGGAGTTCAGGACAGCAACCGGTTCCATGACCTTCTCTGTGGCAATAATAGAAAACCATGGTTGACCTAGGAACAGAGTTGGAGGGTTTGGGGACAACCAGAGAGGAGAGTTTCTGATCCATTTTATTCTCAAAAGCTTGCAGGAGTTTGGTGATCTCATCAATAGTAGGTGTTTCCCAGTGGGTCTGACAATTTGGTTTAGTTCTGCGATTGGCTTCCATCTTATTCATGATTTTGTTAGATTGCTTGAAAAGAGGGGGCAGGGACTGGTTCAGTGATTCTAGGTTTTTCAAAAGTGAGAGCTGTTTGACCTTTCATTTCTTTATCCAAAGTACTCCCAAGAACCATGAAAGCAGGGATCTCAAACCAATTATCTCTTGTAGTAATCATGGATCCAGATTTCACCAATTCATCCTTAATTCTTTCCTGCACTCCTGGAGAGAAAGACTGAAAAAATTGCACTCAAATTTTTTCCACTGTATCAATGTGATTGTTTTGGATAAGATAAAATTGGATAGGGTCCCAAGATTTTCTGAAAGCTGGATAATCAGAGGCTGAGGAGATACCACCATTGGAGGTCCATTGAGAGACTAGGGCATCCAGATCTTGGAGAGTGAACCTAGCTATATCAATTTTGCCCCAGTAGGCAATCATTGCCTCCTTAAGAAGTACCCAGTCATGGGCTTCAAATCAATTGAATGATTCAATCACTTCCATGACTTCATCAGAGGAGATAAAGAATTCCGGTTGATAATTCATGTCATATTTGCGAGCACCGTCCACTTCAGCAGCCATCTTGTAGGAATCTAGGAACTGTTCAACATTTGTACCATTAAAGCATAAGTTCTTGTTTTGAGGTTTGATATTAATCGTCTTGGCCCAAAAAGAGGTAGAAGGGGTATTGATAGATTCCATTTTGACAAAATATTTCCTATGGGATCCAAAGAACAGATTTCCAAAGTGGCTCACGAGTGTGGCAAGGGTAGGGTTTACAACAAAAAACAACTAGGATCAAACCCCTTGATGGTGCACAATTGGGAGGACTTACTTCTGGAACAAGTTGCCTCCACGGATCAGATCTAGATGATAACAGAAACACAGAAAAAAAAGAAAAACAGAAAAATAGAAAAAAGATCAGATTTCAAAGTTGATTCCACAAATCTGGGACTGTAAATCCCAAGGTTGCTGGTTCAATCCCGGCCCAGAGGACCAAATGTAAGACTCCAAACAGCGCATGGCGTTGGCAGTTCTGTGGAGGGGATAGGAGCTTTTTTAGGCTGCCCTCCTGAGTTTTACAAAAATATTTTAATGTAACCAGGATCAAGGTCCATTGACCTTTGTTAATGAGGAATCAAATGGGATAGGGATAAGTTTATGGCAACAATAGCTGAGGGGGAAGAAGAACTACCTGAACCAAGATGATGAGGAGAAATACTTTGAACAAAATAAGTTAAAGTTTGCTCAGAGCCAAATAGAACAAAGAAGCTGTAAGTAACGGCGCCCACACACTAATAACTCTGTTTGTCAGCAGGTGCTTGGGAGCAATCAACTCAAATCCAATCAACCTCCAGGTTCTCAATGAACCTGCCCAACTCTCCGCAATCAAGCGCTTGAAGGGTACCAGATAATGGTGGTTGTCTGCACAAGACAATGCAATATGTTCATGGATCACTGAAACAAACAGTAACAATTTTGGACTAAGAGTAACCCAACACTTCTCAAGGATTCAAGAATAGTGTGGCATAATGCAACTTGAATAATTAAAGGGAGGTTTAACACTCCAAGTTTAAACTTAATAAAACCTCTTAGTCAAACGTGACTGGTCCAGAAAGACAATCAAATGAATGATCAAGACCAAATAATGGTCAGAAAAAGGGATCAAGAGTGGTATAACACACTCAAGAATCCAATTTAATGAATCCTTCTTCAACCAGCAAGGCTATGGTTGGTGATAAGGAACAGGGCCACAGAAGGGCAGATCAGAGTTTTGGAATTTTAAAAAAGTCAAGGGTAAGGGATAAGGATCAAGGGATAATCAAAAGATATATCCGGAAAAGTGATAAATTTCACAAAGAAAGGAGCCCTTGGATCAGAAGCTCATAATTCTTATTAGTGGGGAGAATTGATGATGGAAAAAAGGAGGGGAGAGCCTCTCCTTTTATAGGCTAGAGAGCCCTGTAACTATTTAAAATTGGATAACACAAATGAAAGCGTAATTTTTTTTTTCCAATGATGAGGCTCAAGCTTGGGGAGGCCTGGTTCCTATCTGCCAATCTTCCAGATTGGGGTGAGAGATTCTCACCCCAGCCTGTTGCTTGCAAACGTCCATGCGGACGTTTGCACACCTAGTAACAACGCAACAGCCCCTTGCATCCAAATATGGAGGGGGGTGAGAAAGAAAGAAATTGGATGGTTTTGATGATGAGCAATGGGGTTGATGTGATCAATGATCCTGGCTCACAGGCGGTGATGGTGGTGATAATGAGGACGCCATGAAAGATGAATCGATGATGAGAGGGAAGGCGATGATTTGCGCATGGCCAAGCAATGGGGAGGGT
Organism: Puccinia polysora; assembly: GCA_025617555.3. Lineage (NCBI taxonomy): Eukaryota > Fungi > Basidiomycota > Pucciniomycetes > Pucciniales > Pucciniaceae > Puccinia > Puccinia polysora. The sequence continues at coordinate 41,406,780 of CM062635.1, read as the reverse complement.
CATGATGAACAAATGATGGTCGCAATGTAAGTGAGGAAGCAATCAAGGATGCGAGTGATGAGGATGAGAACGATGCAAGCAATGAGGATGAGGATGAGCAACGCGCAAGGATGAGGATGAGCAACGCGCAAGGATGAGGATGAGAAATGGCGGTGATGAGGATGGGCAACACGCAAGGATGAGGATGAGCGATGCGCGGGGATGAGGAGGAGAGACGCGACTAGGACAGGAAGGGTTGGAGTGAAGGATCCAAGTTTTTTCTAAGTTCAATTTTTTTTTTTTTTTTTTTTTTTTTTAAGGATTTTTGAATTCTTTTCCCAAGGTGTCCCAAATTGTTCACCACACAGCTGTCAAGTATTGCTTTGTTAGATTCTGCTTTGATTTTCAAGGCTCTCTTTGCGAAAAGTTATGGGCCACAAGATGAGCATGATCCATCAGAGTCTTTGTCATGAGAATTTTTGGAGTTGTTGGCCTTGATTTTGTGTTTTTTGGCCTTCTTGATCTCCCTGCATTTTGATTCCTTGTGCTTGGTTTTGGGGTTGTGCATCCCATTAGAACATACCAGATAGTTCCAAGCAAAGACCTTAAGCGCCTTTTCTTCTGTCTTGAGGGAAGAGCCAGAGGCTGATTCTTGTTGTTTGAAGTCAAGTGCTTCCATGACCAGCTTCAGTATCAGTGGCAGTTTTGAGTATAGTATTTCCTTGGTCACTTCCATTGTACTTGGGAGACAACTGAGTATGTATTCAGCCATGAGGGGTTTGTAGAGATGGAAAAAGCCGTTGGTCTCGTCACCAATCCTCAGGCCTAAAGCTGTGAGGGCGTTGATGTGAATATTTATTTTGACAAGAAAGGACTGGATGTCCTTGTAAAAGGTGAGTTCAAGGAATTTTGTGTAGACTCTTGCTTAGCTATCCTTAAATTGGGACTTGTAGAGGTTTGTGAGCAGTGTCCAGATTGCACTGGAATTTTGTTCATTGTTGGGATTGACTAGATGTTTGAGGTTGGCATATCCCTTGTGCATAGTGAGGATTCCAGTGATCCTTCTCTGTTTCTTGCAAAAGGTTTGTGGATCTGTTGCAGCCAAAGGGTTCGAGGTGGTGAGATGCTTGAGAAAGTTGTTCATGCTGAGGTAGCTCTTGATGGAGGATTTCCATACTGGAAAGTTGGCGTCTTGGAGTACAAACAGCATTTTGAATTGATCTCCTACATTAATTGTGCTCTATTGATTTTATTTAGAGTGATAAATGACCTGGGCTTATAAAATAATGAAAAATTGGCAGGCAGTGAGTTGGACAAGCACACAAATGGGGACAAACAACTTTGAGATTTTTCACACCTAATGAAACGCTGGCAGGCAGTGAGTTGGACAAGCACACAAATGGGGACAAATGAATTTGAGATTTTTCACACCTGGAGGACAGACAATACCGGCGCAGTACAATGAGTGAATAAGTGAATGATTAAATAAGCGTGAAAAGCAATGGTGATAAGATTGCAAAAAAATTTACTATAACTGAAAACCAACAGACTGCAGACCAGATTTAGAAAGTTAAACAACCAGAAAAAATGAGAAGGAAGAAAAAAAGAGATGGAGAGAAAAACAGCTTAGACGTTAGTTAGATAGTAGATGAGAAAGGAACCTTGGGCGGCACAAAACTAATAGAGGAAGGAAAAAACAGGGGAATTGCTGTAGTTGTGGAACTAGATGGTCAGATGCGTTGAGATAGAGTGGTCTTGAAGATCATGTTCTTACCAGGCACAGACTTGTAGATTAGGATTTGGTTGAATGATGAGTTCAATGAGGTTGGAATGGATCAAGGAGGATAGAAGGCTCAGGATGAGAAGATAGGTTGATGGAGATTTGGGAGGAAAAGACAGGATGTAAGAAGTAGACTGAGAAGAAAGAAAGGAAAGAAAGAGGATAGAAAAGGTATTACAAAGTGATGGCCAACAAGAAGAAGAGAGAAGAAGGAGCTCAAGCCCCCTCTGAGGCCAGAATCAGAGTAAGCTGAGGTAAGTAGATCACCCAAGTGTCACAGGACAGATCATCAGGGGACCCATCCAAGCTGGTGCGACCTTTGAGGAAAGGTCTTTAATATTCTAACGTTAGGAAATACTTAAAATCCCACATGGCTGGTGAGGAGATGATCCAAAAGATCAGTTTTCCAGAGAGGCAAAAATTTTATTTTGGAGGAGTTCCAAGGAGTTCATTGAAGAAGCTTTTGTGAGGGAATCAGAAACCATTGACTGACTTTGAATCAGGTTGAGAGTAAATTCTCCGTTCACAAAGTCCTTGCGCAACCCTTTTGTTTTGATATCTATGTGTCTGGACTTTGAGTGAGACCCAAACTCTTTAATCTTGTCTTCCAAGCCCTTGTTGTCAATGTGTAAGATAGGCTTGGGTTTTTGTGTTTGATATATTTTGCCGATAAGATGTTTGATCCATTTGAGTTCAAGGTAGCAATCCAATAGCCCATTCAATTTGAATTTGGTGGAGGAATAGGCAATTTTTCTTTGTTGAGTAGAGTTCAGGATGATTGGGCTTCTGTGGTGAAGGATAATATATCCTGTTTGTGACTTGCAGAAGGTTGGATTGACTCCCCAGGTGGCATTTCTGAAGCTTGAGAGATTTTCCTGTTTGGAATCATAGCTGATGACAACTTTGAAGTCCTTGGTCGTTTTGAGATACTTCCACACCTTCTTGACTTCCCTCCAGTTATTCATCCCCAGCTTGGCGTTGAACCTGGCCAGACTAGACACAGAGAAAGAGATGTCAGGAAGTGTGTATTGGGCTAGGTGATTAAGGATTCCAGTAGGCGATCTAAATTTAATTTTTAACTGGCAGAATTGGTGGTGATTGGCGTTGGATGCGGGTTCAAGATTTAAATTATGAGTGAGTGGAGAATTTACGTCCTTGAAGGATGTAAGGCCTAGCTCTTCCAGGCCGCAAGCAATGTGATTAGGTTGGCTCAGGATAATTTTGTTGTCCTTGAGTTCCATAAGCATTCCAAGGATGGTGTTGGGAGGATGACAGGACAAGTTCTTGAATTGTTTGAGGAAGTTGAATTCAAATTTCCTACGTGAATTAAGTTGTCAACGTGAAAATAGATGATTTCTTTTGTCGTAGAGTTGAGATATATGCAGGGATCACTAGTTGACTATTGATAGCCTTGAGATTTTATCCACAAAGTCAGGCTTTCATACCAGTTTTCGTGGATTGTTTCAAGCCGTAGAGATATTTCTTGAGCTTTAGATATGGAGGCTTTTTGTTGGATCCTTCTGGAGTTTTTATGATAACCGCTTCTTCAAGAGTAGCATGTAAGAATGCGCCTTTCATGTCAAATTGAGTCAATTTCATTTTTCTTTTTAGACTGTATGTGAGGGCAACTTGGAGTTAGCCTAGTTTTCCAGTTGGTGTCCAGCTTTCATTATAGTGGATCCCTAGAACTTGGTTAAATCCCTGGACGCAGATTTGAGATTTGTACTTGACCAGATTGCTGTGCCTCCTCTACTTTCACCCTTTTTTTGCCGTGCATGGTTTGTTGCTTTAGATTCTCTAGAGTAGGTGGGAATTTGAAGAGTAAAAGATACACCAAGATGTCCTTAGGTAGCTCTATTCCAACATTGGCCATAAAAGTGAGAGATTTTCAAATGTCCGTTATAAATCCCTCAGTGGTGTGTTTGTTGAATGGGGCGTGGAGGAATTTGTTGAAGATGCGGGCTCTATTGGCAGTCTCAGATGAGGCAAACCCTTGGGTGATTGCAGCCCAGAGTAGTTTAGAAAACTTAATGTTTGCAGCATTGACAACGTTGGCGTGAGTCGTACTGTCAAGTTTAGATAAGAACATTGCCCTCATTTCTTGATCCTGCTTTACAGGCAATTGGCCCAATTTTGTGGTTATGGCGTCGTTGATGTCTTTGAGATCAAATAGCATCATTATTTTATCTCTGAAAACCAACAGACTGCAGACGAGAGTTAGAAAGTTAAAAAACCGGAACAAAATTAGAAGGAAGAAAAAAAAGAGATGGAGAGACAAACAGCTTAGACTTTTTTTAAAGAGTAGATTAGAAAAGAACTTTGGGCGGCACAGAAGTGATAGAGGAAAGAAATACGCGGGAGAATGTCTGTAGGTGCAGAAATAGATGGTCAGATGCGTCAAGCTAGAGTGTTCTTGAGGATCATGTTCTTACCAGGAACAGACTTGTAGATGAGGAGGTGGTCAAATGGTGAGTTGGATGAGGTTGGAACGGATTGAAGAGGATAGAAGGTCAAGGAGGAAAAGATAGGTCAATGGAGATTTGGGAGGAAAAGAAAAGATGTAGGAAGTAGACTGAGAAGAGAGAAAGGGAAGAAAGAGGATAGAAAAGGTATTAGAAAGAGATGGCCGACAAGAAGAAGAGAGAAGAAGGAGCCCAAGCCCCCTCTGAGGCCAGGATCTGAGTTAGCTGAGGTAAGGAGATCACCTGAGTGTCACAGGACAGATCATTGGGGGACCCCTCCAAACTGGCGCAACCTTTGAGGACAGTTACGTAATATTCTAATATTAGACAATAATTAATAAATAGAAAGTGAGAGTACCTAATGAAACACCGGCAGGCAGTGAGTTGGAAAAGCACAAAAATGGTGGAAAATGACTTTGAGATTGTTCACAACTGATGGAGTTGAACATGAGGGTTGAAGAGGAAGTGTTAGATGCTGAGACAAAGGTACAGTGGAACATGAGCGTTTTTTGCAAGATCTTACCTGGAGGAAACACCATTCCAGCGCAGTACAATGAGTGAATGAGTGAATGATTTAAAGAAGAGATCTCTCTCCTCCAGTTGTACCTCAGTGGTAGTGAGGAGTGGATATTAGGTTTCAAATTTATTTCTCATCATACCCCTTGTGGGTGCGCAGCATTTATATGGGTGTTATGTATCAGGGTCCAGCTCTTTCAATATGTTTCAATAGGGAAACTAATTGAGCGCTGGATAAGGCTATTAGTCAAGGGGTTCACCCAGCAAATGGGTGAAGACTGCAACAAAATGTATTCCCCAACTGCCAGTCTAAATGTCCTCCAGCTCTTGATATCCCTGGGTGTCAATGAGGACCTCCCAATGGAATATTTTGATGTTAGATAAGTGTAATTTTACATTCTGCTTGATGAAGAACTATATGCTCAACTGCCAGTGGAAGTACAACTGGAATGGAAAGGTATGGTTATGCAACTGAAGAAAGCCATTTATGGCACAAAACAAGGGGCAAGATGTTGGTGGAATTTCTTCCAGGGTATCATTTTGTGGCTAGGCTTTGAAAAGCAATAAATTGAGCCCTTTTTGTACTTCTAGAAGAACAAGGTGGGCTTCATTATTGTCTGGATGCATGTGGATGATGGTTTTGTGATAGAGTCCTCAACTTCCCTTCTTGCTTCTGTCCAGAGTGGGATGGAATGGTAAATTAAACCAAAATGAAGCAACAACCCAACCAAGATAGTTGGTATAGTGCTCAAGATAGATGACAAGTCTCTGTTGATGAGTTAAAACTTCCTCACCAACCAGATCATCAACAATTACCCAAGAACAGGGCACTCAAAGAGGAGCGCCCTGCCTGAATACTTCTTGGAAACTGCTGACTACAAAGGCATGGATGCAGAGCAATTCAAGAATTTCATTGGCTCCATTATGTATCAGGCGGCGGGGACCAGAACCAATCTTCTTTTTCTGGTAAAACTTCTTTACAGGTTTGCTAACTGCCCATCAAGGGAGAACTGGGACGCCCTGGACTGGCTTATTGGATACTTAAAGTTAACCAAAGACAAGCGCTTAGTCTACAAAAAGGTAAAAGTGGTCCTAGACCTGTGGAGCAATGATAACTGGGGAGCTGAGCACAAACATTCCACCTCTGGCCACATTATAAAATATCATGGGAACCGGTTGGCCTGGGGTTTGACTAGACTGAAGATCCTTGCACTTTCCACCTTTTCTGCCAAGTACTTTGCGCTATCTGAAGGTACCCAGAAACTGTCCTACCTCAGGAATATCCTCCAGGACCTTGACCCTGCCCCACCAATCTCCATTTTCTGTGAAAATCAATCTGAAATACTTATTGCTGGCAACAACACCTCCAAGAAGTGCACCAAGTATCTGTTGCAGGCCTTCTATTTTTAAAAGACTTTGTACACCGCCATTACATCGGCCTGAGCTGGACCAGCACCCATACTCAGCAGGCAGACATCCTCAACAAGCGTATTGGCCCTAATAAGATAACCCTTGCACTCAAAAACTTGCAAGTCATGGGGGCATAATTTGTGAACCATGTGGGGGGGCTTAAAGAATATTGTTAGCATGGATCAGAAATTATGAGATTTTAACCATCAGTAGACACAAGAATATGCATTAAACATAAAGCTATGCATATGCAGTTACAGAGAATTGTCATGTATATACAAAACTTAATCACCCCGCTGACCAGAAGAGCCTTTTCCTCATCAGAGTCAGAGGTCAAGCTCTGAAAGCAGGTTGGGCTGATATCCTGGCAATGGATCATTGTGCAGTTCAGTAATGAATTATCAGAGTTAGAGGTCAAGATCTGACAGCGGGTTGGGCTAATATTGTGGCAATGGATTATTGTGCAGATTCCAAATCTAATTAAGCTTAACAAGATCCAACTTGTCATCCAGTACCATAATCATCTTATCTACAACAAGAATCATCAGTTCATCAATACCTTGAATCAGTTGATCAAACTCCCCCTACGCCATTACATCCTGATCTTGTACCATGGCCAGGTCAAACAATTCATTTTATTACACCGTCAGGCCAATAGATTCGAACTGAGAATTGATCATCTACTCACGCATCACCATCTTGAATTTGGTTTGGTCTTCAATCTCATCAAAATCTGCATTGGTCAAGTCAGTTATGTGGTCATTTGGACCAGAACTTGGAAGAAGATTGTCTCAAGTCATTCAAAATGATTGTCCAATTGGCCTGTGATCAATCAATCTGTCATAAAGTACTAAAGTACAAGCACTACCCAATTTTTTGATAAACCAGCTACCACCACCAATCAATTTCATCTCACTCCTTGCTCACGCTCAGCTTTTCCCATATCCCTTGATTTGTTTCTTCACCAGTTTCACAACTAAGGCCTTCTGTAAGGGTGACACTCAACCTGGGATTAATCAATTATTGATTCACTAATTTGGTACCGGTCACAACACTTCAATTTTCAAATTATTCAGAACTTGAGGTAAAATCAAAAATACATTCTTTCGTCTATTAATGATCAATTCAACCCCACAAGATCTATCCTTGGCCTCAAACCTACAAGCCCTGGGTAAAGTTTTGATCAAGTTTCAAATCTAAATTTGATATTAACTCTTTAATAATCCAGCCACCTCATCCAATGATCATCAAGGGGGGAGAAAAAATCTTGGATTATTTGTAGATTGACTGAGATGCATCCTAGAAACCTGACTGAAAACAACCAAGGTGGTCAAGCCTGAAAATCATTGAAATTTGGTACCAGTAAAAGGAAGTAGCAGAGGAGGATCAGGATCATCTTAATGATCAAAAAAAAAATAAAAATCTTGAGCTTTTTGCTAATCAGTCCTTGATTCAAGATGCAAGAATCTAAGGAGCTCATACTCAAGCTCTTCTACCTGGGCATGTAACCCAATCAATGCTTTCATCTATCAATTCAGCCAGCTCCCAACCCGTGACAAAGATCTTAGTCAGCTATTCAACAAATCTTTCTTCATTCACTTCTAAACTTTCAACCTCCCCTCCTCCCCCTTCTCCTCCTCATGATGATGATTGTCTTCTCTAACCGCCAAGACAGAGTAGGATCACTCCTTTGTTGGATTGGATTGGAATGGATTGGATTGAATTGGACTTAGATTGAATTAGTATGCAAATTCAAACAAGGACTGTGGGGTTCAGACTCAAGGATTAGTCTTGGATTGGTCTTGAGTGATGAATGATAAGTCTTTAAGTATCCAAGAAGATCTTGATCAATAAAATTTTGTAATAAATGAGTGGACAGGCACAATTCTCAATCTGGAAATGGCACAATAGCTGAGTTTTTAAAGTGTCACTCATGAATTTTAAGGTCATGGGTTCAAATTGTATAGTGCACAACTACATTTTGGATTCTAAAATTCCTAAAAAATCAATGTGGATAGCAATGAAGAGATGAGAGCAATAAAATGATTGGATTGATGAATTGACAAGGGAGATAAAGCAATAAGACAGGTGAAGTAAAAAGAGAAATAAATTGGTAAGATTGATCAAGTGATGAGAGTGATGAGAGTAATGAAGTGATGAAAGAAATAATTTTATTGCAGTGATGAAAATACAAGGGGATGAGAAATGGGGAAATGAGGATATAAATGAAGAGATGCTAGTGATGAAGTGATGAGAGCAATGAAGTGATGAGGGGATGAGACATGAATTGATGAGCATAGCAATTGAGAGATAGGAACAATAAAGTGATGATGGAAATGGATCAAATTTTTTTGATGAAGTTGGAGTTAGAATTTTTCCAATTAGGTTGGAGGTTGAAGCCAGGGGTGAATGATATTCACTGATGTCTGTTTGAGGTGGTGAAAGTCTTTAACTACTTTATAATAAAAAACCCATTTATTTCCAGTTAACTTGGAAATTTCTGATGTGAAATAAGTAGGTTTTTTATTTTTAATGCAGGGTTTTGAATGGCGGATTTGGGTTGAAACTGTTGTTAAATAATGGCAGGTTTGATGAACTCTGATACGCCCTATTGGAATTTGGGGGATTTCAATTCCTTGAAGAAATTTGAGTATAAAATTGAGAAAATATTTTTTTTAATTTATTTAGTACATTTGATCAACTGTTGGTGGTTTCCCTCAAATTTTCCTTATAATTAATATTTTCATCAAAGAAATCTTCAAAAGGCAAAACCATTTATTTTGAAAGTAACCTCTTTTGTATTTATTTTGAATACATATGTTTTTTTTTGGAAATTTTTGAGGCTTTCAAAATTTTCAGTTGAATAAATCATTGCTTGATTGAATTTTTTTTTCTTTTAGTCAAGTTTTTCACTTTTAATGTGGATTCTGTGAATTTATAAATTTTTATTTTAAAAATTTAACTTAAAAGTGTTTCATTCTGAATTGGATTCAATAGGGAATATCAGAGTTAAGATTTTCAAAAAATTAAATGGATGATTTCAGGCTTATCCATTTTGTTTTCAAAATTTCATTTTTTTCAGATAAATCCATTGGTTCATTGTTTGTTTTGATAAAAAAATATTTTTGAGAATTTGATATTTTTCCAGAAATACAAATTTTAAACATTTCCAAAGGGTGGTTTTAAATCCTGAAACCTGGGTTGCAAATGGGTTTGAAAAAGTGTCTGCAACCCATATGAGTTTTGCATGCAGGTTCACAAGGACAAGCAAAGTTTTTTACAACTTGGACTGCCCACAGGGGGTTGCAAATCCCCATTTAAAAACAGGGGGTGATGAGACCCCCCGGGAGATGCGCAAGCCCTAAATGGGGTTGTATGTGTTTTCCTAGCCCATTTGGGGCAAAAGAGCCCCAAATGGGCCATTGCAGGGGGTAATTGGGGGTACCTAGGCACCCCTGGACCAAATTTGAGGGCCATCAAACCAAATTTTTGTATTTTTCATACCATGTGGGACTATTGGACCACAAAAAGAACTTTGGAAATAAATAATTCTGCCTACTGGAAAACCAAAGTCTTGGCAAAAGATGCAGAAATCACTTGCTTGTCAGACACACAAAACATACACATCACTTGCTCATCAGATAATTTGATTTTTCTAAACCCAAGATTTTACAGGATTTTGAGTTTTTGAGACATTTTAATTGAATAATAAATTGAATTGAGATTTTTTTGGTTTATGGTAACAGTGGAAAGCCCAAGACCCCCTGGTTTCAGAATGGCTGCATTAAAAGGCTTAATTTAAATTATTGTTGAAGGAGCATTGGAATCTAGAGATTTGGGGAGGGATTTGAATAATAAAACATTGGAAGCCCCAATTTAATCCCCATCTTGGGTTAAAATTGAGGAAAAAGATGTTTCTTCACAAATGGAATTGACTAAAGCAGGTGGGTCACATTTCATATGACATTTGACTGAGAATGATTTGCTTGATCATTACAAACCTATACCTTGTGGGTGTAACTAATTAAATATTAAAATAAAGAAGTTCTAGAAGGACTTGAACCTGCTGCTGTTACAGCCTTTCCTAGTAGGAAAGATTCCAAAAAAATTTTTAAAACATGGGCAGCCATGCATGGCTACAAATTGAAAACATTCAGAGAGACAAATATGTCAATCTAATATGTGAAAGAAATTGATTATACAAAAGGGCTGTTGATTGCCAAAAGGGAGAGAAAAAACCACACGCAAGGTTGGGTGTAAATTGATGATCTGTGCAAATTTAAAATTAGCACATTCCATGTGGTTCCTCTCCATCAGAGATTCCCAACACAATCTTAAACCATCTGCAAACCCCCCAGTGCATCCTCCATTGAGGAGACTCTCTTTTGTTCCCTTGTATCAAATTGAGAAAGGCATGCAATATTTGCTCAATGAAATTCAACTTACAAATAAATTGACAAAGATTGATAATTGGAAATACATTTACAATAGAACAATCTGTAACAAAAGGGCAAAGTAAGGGAAGGTGAGCTCAAGGGGAACAGTGTTATAGACGTTCTATTTTAAATGCTCAAAGAAACTCATTGGTTTTTATGTCAATTTTTAGTGGAGAGATTGTATTAGAGGCCCTGCTCATGGCTCATCCTGATTTTATGAAGCTTTCCAAAAAATTCCATCATATAGCTTTTTTGGATTGTCCTTATAAAACAAATAGTTACAACATCCCTCCATTGCATGTTTTAGGAATGAAGGCCAACAGGAAAAACTTTACAAAGGCTTTTGTTTTTATAAGAGGAGAAACATTTGATTTCTACAGTTGGGAAGTGAATGCATTGAAGGAGTTGTATTATGATCCAGAGAGTCTTCCCAAAGTCTTTGTGACAGACTGTGAAAAAACTCTGATTTGTGCAACTGAAAACAGTTTCCCTGAGTCATCCAGAGGGTTGTGCTCTTGCACTCACCATGAAAACTAAAGGATGGACATAATTTGAGGTGTAGCAACTGGGATGGTGAGTAGAACCTGTTTTGAATTTGTTTTGGTTTTGGATTCAAATATCAAGTTGATTTCTGTATGGTTTCAGAAGATTCATTCTCCATATTTATGTAATGCATGAATTTAATTGAATATTTCTACATATGGTATTTCAAGCTTGTTTGGGTACCCCCTAAATCCCCCATGGCACCCCCTAAAGCCCCCACAGAAACCTCTAAAGCCCACTTGGCACAATGCAAAATGCATTTTGGCACACAGCCAAGTTTGGGTGGGTTGGGCCAAAGCTTTACTTGACTGAAACCCAAGCCAATGGGCCACACCTACCAAATCAAAAAATGTGGAGCAATATAAAATATGTAAGGCTTACTCAAGAAGATCAAATATGGTTGAAGATCTCAATAATCCTCATCTCACACCACAAACTTGCTCTAAAATATCATCTGCCATCAGAGTCTCAATTGGATAATCAAACCAAAAGTTTCCCATTCAAGCTCAACTATCCAAAATCATAGCTTACATCCTCAGCTCACCCATCTTAACCAATCATGAACAGATCAATTGAAGTAGCTCTAGACATAACCCAAAGATTGAGTTAATTTGATCCTTGGCTGGTCTACTACTATCCATGCAAATGTTGATCAAGCTCAAGAATTGGGACAACCAATTTCAATTTTTGATTAATGCTTTGGTCTCAAAAAACATGGTTCCAATAAAGATAAATGTGGTCCAGATAATTTTTGAACTATCCTAACTACCAAACCAACAATTTTGACGACATTTGATAGTCCAATCAGTTAATACAAGAGGCACAAGGGGGAGAGGAGAAAGTGAGCAGGGGGTGCCAACAGGTTGGCTTTTGCCAATCAGAACCTGGCTGTGTGCCAAGATTGGCAGCGCAACCCGATGCAGGAATCAAGCCCTCTGGGCACAATCCAAAGCCCGCTGGTCACTGTGCCCATTGGGACTTGGGAGTTTTCCCATAAAAGCTTGAAGTACTGTAAAAATCAAAATTGATAATTTACATATTTACTTTTAATGCAGGATTTATTTTACCACTGTTATGAAATTTTGTTTGGGGATATGTTTCAGGGTTTTAATGGTTTGGGCCAACCAGATGGGTACAGGTACTTGGTGGTTATTTAGCCAGGTTTGGGCCAGGTGTTTTCTAAACAAACCCATGTTGATCCAACCCCCATCAAGCTGCTGCAGGTGCCGTTCTGGGTTTGGGCAGCCCCATTGGGTGATGGGCCAACCCATAGGTACCCAAAAAAATAAGAAACACATTTTTTCTGTATCCTGATACATTATTTCTAGTTATATGAAGTCCTACCAAAATTCAATGCCCCCCCCAAAAAAAACACGGTTGGGACCCATGACCTGCTGGAGGCCCGCAAATACCCACAAAGACAAGTGGGTAACCATCATGGCTTTGGGTATGGATTCAGGATAAATTGACCTGACCCAAAAAGACCCACATATTGGTGGGTTGGTTATGGGTAGCAATTTATTTGGCTAACACAGCCCATGAGCACCCTGTGCTTTGATGCATGGGATTTTTTTTATTGGTATCAAGCTAAAAAATGAAATTTTATCAATTCTATCAAAGAAAAGGAAATTTACTTATTATTAATAGGCTTTTTTTGATCCTCAATTAAGATAGTTCATCCCAGTGGCAGGTATCAATCTGATTTGGAGAATTCTTTTAAAAAATTTCCAAAAAAAAATGGCATGGATGCCCTCACAACCATTAAAAGCACGGGCTAATGGATCAGTGGCATGAAACATACTTCTCCCTTTATTAAAATGCTTTATTAAAACTTTTATTTTAATTTTTTTAATGTAAATATTTTAAAGGTTGAATTTTTATTTTTATTTTGATTATTTATTCATTTTTTACTTTTTCTGCTTTTCTTTTGATTTTCTGATTTTCTTGAATATTATTGGATATTTTTGGGTAATTTTAAATTTTCAAATCTTTGGGTCGGGTACAGGACTCCATTCACAACTATTTGAGTTGTTTAAAAAACTCAATTCACAACTGTTTGAGTTGTGTAAACAACCAAATTCACAACTATTTGAGTTGTGTAGCCAAATCAAATGATTTGTGTGGCACGCTACACAACTCAAATGGGCCATGTGGCATACTAAACGACTCAAATGGACTGTGTGACATGCTAAATTACTCAAATGGGCAATGTGGCATCCTAAACAGCCAATTTGAGTTGTGTAGCGGGCCAAAGGTGGAATTTCAATTGTGTGGCAAGCTAAACAACTAAAATCAAGTTTTATAGCCTCCACTTGACTTGAATGCAGTTGTATAGCCCCCAAGTCATGGTTCACTTTTTTGTGGCACCATGCAAGACTACTTTCAAGTTGTGTAGGGTTGTACATAAATAAAATGTAGTTTTTTTCTGTGCCACAAAAACAAAAGAATTTCACGCTCAAAAAAACATAAATAAACTAAATAAAAAAAAACAGACATCAACCAAAAAATCAAAAAAAAATGTTGGTTTTTGGTTTAAAAAAACAAAAATAAAAAATAAAAAATAAAAAATAAAATAAAAAGAACTAAATGCTTGAACAACCCCAAGGGGGTGGTATACCGCCATACACACGTCCAAATGGTTGTTTACAGGGGTAAACAGCCCCCGGGGGTTGTTCAAGAATTTAGTTATTTTTATTTTTTTTCATATTTTATATTTTATATTTTTTTTAAACCAATGTTGCGTGTATTTGGAATAACCCTTCAGAGTAGTGTATGGGTCCTGACGCTTTGAGGGGCCCCAAACAACTCCCACAGGTTGTGTGGGGCCCTACAAGACTCCCACAGGTTGTGTGGGGCCCCAAACAACTCCCACAGGCTGTGTGGGGCCCTACATTACTTCCACAGGTCGTGTGAGGCCCTACACAAATCACACAAGTCGTGTGGGGCCCTCAAAAACTCCCACATGACTGGGAGTTGTGCATTTACCATCATCCAATATTTTTTGATATTTATTGAAAATATATATATATATATATATTGATTTTTTGATTTTATTGATTTTTATTGATTTAATTTTTTTCCTTTTTTTGATATGTTTTGTTATTTTTGGGAATTTTTTTTATAATTTTTTTGAGTTGGTTTTGATTTTTTTCTCACTCCTCGCCCTTTTGGCATAATGGAAAACTTGGCCTCATTAGTGCACTTTTGGTGCCGCAAGCTAAACCCTGCTCCCTCCCCCTGGCGGTAAAGGACGCAAATGGGAGAAAAACTGTTGGCACATTGGACAACATATGCTAAGTTGTGCACCAGGCCAACAATTTCTTGCGGCAAGATCAACCCCCACGTAACTATCCACCAGTAGAAGAGGGCCATGGGTTAACAGCTGTTGGAACAATTGTCAACATGAGCTCAGTTTTCCATCATTCCAACAGGGAAAGGGGTGAAATAAAAATCGAAAAAATCAGAAAAATTAAAAAAATAATAAGAAAATAAACTAATAATAAAAAAACATAAAAACAACAACAAAAATTAAAATAAAATAAAGAAAAAAATTGTGATGATAAATTCACAACTCCCAGTCTTGTGGGAGTTGTGTAGCGCCCCAAACAAACCAATTAACGCGTGGGGGCCCATAAAGGCTTGAAATGGGTCGTTCTAAACCCATATTTTTTATCTATGTATTTAATTATTATTTCTCTATTTACTTATTTAATTAATTCATTATTAAATTGATTAGTTCATTAATTAATGTATTAATTAATTAATTAACTAATTAATTATTTCTTTATGTATTTATTCATTTATTTAATTATTTCTTTGTTGATGTATTTTTTTATTTTTGTATTTATTTCTTTATGTATGTATGTATTTATTTATTTATTTTTCTATTTAGTAATTCATTTATGTATTGATTTCTTTATTTCTTTATTTATTTATTTATTTATTAATTTATTTATTTATTTATTTATTTATTTATTTATCTATTTATTTATTTATTTATTTATTTATGTATTTATTTATTTATTTATTTATTTATTTATTTATTTATTTATTTATTTATTTATTTATTTATTTATTTATTTATTTATTTATTTATTTATTTATTTATTTATTTATTTATTTATTTATTTATTTATTTATTTATTTATTTATTTATTTATTTATTTATTTATTTATTTATTTATTTATTTATTTATTTATTTATTTATTTATTTATTTATTTATTTATTTATTTATTTATTTATTTATTTATTTATTTATTTATTTATTTATTTATTTGTTTATTTATTTATTTATTTATTTATTTATTTATTTATTTATTTATTTATTCATTTATTTATTCATTTATTTATTTATTTATTTATTCATTTATTGATTTATTTGATATATTAATTAGTTAATTATTCAATCAATTAATTCATTTATCAATCAATTAATTGATTTATTTTAACCAAAAAATCAGCATATTTTGATTTTTTTGGTTTATATCTTTTTTTTTGAATTTTTATTCAATTGATTTTATTTTTTTAGTTTTTTTATCTTGGCCCAAATCACTTGTAGTTGGATGGTACGCCACACGACTGCATTTGAGTCATGTAAAGCCCCACACGATTGGAATGTAGTCGTTTAGGGTTCCACATGACCCGCAACCGTTGTGTGGGGGATACACAACTACATTCAAGTTTTGCAGAGGCCTCACAACTCAATTGTAATTGTGTAGCATGCCACATGACCCTTTTATGTTTTCAATTTACCATCACCCATACATAAATAACTAGAAAAAAACCAAAAAAATGGAAAAAAGGGAAAAAATCAAAAAACTGAAAAGAAGCAAAATGAAAATAAATGAAAAAACATAACATAAAAAAATTAAAGACAAAACTGAGCTCAAATGAAAATGAATGCATTAGATTTTGATTTAACAAAATGATCATTTAAAAATTTACAAAATTAAAATTAACAAGAAATTAAAGAATAATAAAAAAACAATGCAATCAAGAAGTGAATGACTCAACTGAATACTCATGAAGGCATCAAAAATTTCAAAAAAAAAACATATTTATTCAAAACAATAAAAAATATGGTATTTTCAAAAATTCTTATTTTCCCTTTTGATCATTAAATGAATGAACAAATCAAAAATCAAGAAAATTTTATGGCAACCACTCAAATTTTATTAAATCTGATACATAATAAAAATAAAACAATTTCTCTGAAAGTTATACTCAAATGGTTCATTGCATAGAATTGAAATTCCCCATAATTACCTATTTTCTGTGTGCCATGCATGCACTAGAATTAATGGGAATAATCAAGAAATTGTACAAAACAATATTCTCAGGTTTCTAGTCATGTTAGAAACAGATTTTTCTCAAATTCAAAAACAATGGAAAAAAATTTCCAGGTGCTACACCTGCCAGCAGGTGAAGCCTTTTTTTTCATGGTGACTTTTCTAACAATATTCAAGCACATTGAAAAGTTTGCTTCAGTAATTACAACTAAGAATCACCAACTTTTATGTATTGGTGGGCAATTTCTGGTGCCTCTAAAATGAATGGGAGGGGGCAGAAGTCAATTATACCAAACTCAGAGCGGGCCAATTTATTGGACATATCCATCTCTGCTGGTATCACTTATGTTGAAACTTGTATACAGTAATTCTTGAAAGACCGTGAGCATGGACTTGATTATACAGAAAAGAAAATGTTCCCTATCAAAGATACTTTTTTAACAGCATGTACTTCTTTCAACCCTGAATTTGGAAATAAAACCACATATTGGGCAGAAGGGGCCCATTCTAATTACAAAGGATTAATTCCAGGATATTTGGGGAACATGTTGGATTTGTGGACACAGCTGACAGCAATGATCAATAGCCTAATCAAATGAGTGAATGTGTTGCTTAACCAGTCATGAAAAACGTTAGGAACCATTCTTCCATAAGACATTTAATGTTTGGGTTGAAAATTGTCAATTGAGGCAATTGAAATCCTTGGGGAACAATTGAAGAATATAAATTGCAACCAAGATGGCAAGGTCTGCTCAAATTCCTATTCCAAAACAACAGGATTTTTCTGTTCCATAATCTTTGCAGAAATACTAGTTTCAAGAGGATCCATTGTGCCTGAGGATGTTCATCCTCATTGGGGGTTAAAATTTAACCCTTCCATTTCAGTAAGTTAGATTGTTATATTTTTTGAATTGCTTTTTGATGAATGCTTTTTGATTTATTTTTCCTATTGGATTGATGATTTTTGAATGGATTTACTAATGACAAATTTTTTTGAGTTTTAAATACTTGACACTGATCCAGTGCTTGACTCATCTTAACTGTGTGAGAAACTCAGTTGAATTTTTATTGGAAATCCTGGAGATTTTAAATCCAATCTTTTGAAGTCCATGTTCAATGATAAAACCAATTTTATTTGCAAAGCTTTGTAAGAAAAGGCTTTATCCAAAGGTCTTACAGTCCAGCCGTGGTCAACCAAAATTGAAAGAAACCCATTATAAAATATGAAGAGTTGAAGATGTTGAAAGGAATCTTAAAAAGGAAAAAAGGGTTAGAAGGGAACAAGAAGCCCAAAAATGATAATTCTTTTATTTTGAGAAGTGCGTCTTTTTGTTATAATGAACTGATGGGAAAATATTATTATATTAAAAGTTTTAAAGCTCAGAATCTGAATTTGGTAGTTTAGTGGAAAAGACTGAAATCCAATTATACTCCCTTCATTTGGAATCAAAATAATTTTTTTGGAAGAAGAAGAAGTGGAGAATTTGACCAGAAGCTTGTATTTGGTGAGCCTTGCTTTCATCAATGAAATTAGAATGTTGGATAAGTAGGTTTTGACCATAGGCACCACAAATCAAATAACTCAATGAAATACTTGAGAACTTACATAGTTCCTTGGGTGAGACTTATGATCAAGTTAGCAATGGGAATGACAGATTTAAAATAGTTGCAAAATCACTTGGTTAAAATGAAAATGGATGGTTCAAAGTGCAAAGGTAAATGATAAAAACATTGAGGAAACATAAGGCATGCTATTCCAAGATCCATGGTGAAAGTAAAGAGGTTGGAAAGGTTGGACAAAGACTTTATGTTAAATATTTCAACGAAAATATTCTGTTGGCTTACTGATACCAAAAACTTTTCAGTCTTTTAGCTACGGCAAGTGATACTAGTGTTGGAACAATAATAATTTCAAGAAAATATGTAAAATTCTCGAAAATAGTGATATAACAAGAGCAACTGCAAATTTTGGAGTTTGGTTGTTTAAAATTTTTTGAATAATTTTTTGAAGAGGGGCCACATTCTATGCAACAATACTGATCTTTATTGTAACAACCTGTCTTCAAGTAGCCCTTTTGAACCATGTCAAGACCTTGGAACAATGATGTCCTAAGTAATTGCTAAAAAGGGGTTTACTCAAGGAAAATGGGTGGACTGGCTGTCTCACAGGACTTGTGCCTTCAAGAAAGAAGGGGGTAGCTTACTACTTCAAGCAGGAACTCCAAGATATTTGAAGAAATTCATGGATTGAAATGGTCTCAGGAAAATTGGTAGGGTTTTTGCTGATATTCTTCAATGGAATTAATGATGGAGTTAGAATTAATAATTATAATTATCAGACTGAGGCCATAAATGACTTCTTTATCATTCATAAACACTGGATCACTGATTGAAATGGGTCTGTATTGATTACTTAAAAATTACTGGTGTTTAAATCACCAAGAAGGGCTGTATATACACCTTTTTGGGGTATGAGGGCCTTCTTAGGGCACTTATAGAGGGTTGTTCTTGTTTTCTGAGGCTAGCAGACTGTTCAGCGCTTTTTTGGCATTTATTTTTAGTGCTTTCAATCTGCTGGACCTCCCTGTTTCATATTTATGGGTGAAATAACATCAGAATAAGTTTAAATGCTTATTTGTTACTTTTACAGTTCTGGCATGTTTCTTAATTTTGTATTATTTTATTTTGAGTTTCATGGTCAGAAGTGAGTATTTGTAGATTCTAAGCCATATTCTGAACATGTTGGTAATTCTTAAAAAGTTTTAGGCAAACTCCTTGGTGTGCTATGTGGTTCATAAAGATTTGATAATGTTGTGTACATGACAGCATTTTTTGTCATTTTCCTAATTTTTCTGTTTTATACTTTGAATTTCAGACTTTTTATTCAATATTCAGATGTTTTAGACATCCCCCTATCCTCCAGTCAATTATTTACATATGCATGATGCATCCATGTGAATTTTAACCTGTTCCTGCGGTACCAGGCTGTCAGCAATGATGCCTGTAATTTTGAAACACGCGTCCCTGACAGCTGCGTGTGGGAATCCATAATCTGCGGCCAGAAGTATACTGCAAGTGGGTTTCTTGACAGGTTCCTACATTTTGAGCATCAAGCGCCTGTGTCCTTTTCTTTATGGATGCAGAGCTGCGTGCGGGAATCGTGACAGAACAGAAATCTGGCTGTAACTCCTGAAATATACACAACACCTCAATTCTGAGTGAATTTCAGGTGTTGAAAATATACATTGCATAACATGTGAAATACTAATATGGCCAAAAAGTGCCACAGTGGTGAAGGGTGGCTTCAGTGAGTGACCCTAACTTATTTTGGGTGAAAAATCTAAATCTATAATAGAATTTTAGGATTTATCACTCTTTTTTTTTATGATTTTAGTCTTTTTCCTTTTTTTTATTTTCAAAATATAAGGAGTTGGAATTCAAGAGTGAGTGACCCCAACTCATTTTGGGTGAGAAATCTGAATATTTAAAAGAATGTTAGGATTTATCACTATTTTTTTATGATTTATTTTTATTTTTTAATTCTACTTTGACAGGTTGCTCTGTACAAGTAGAACGCTGACAGATTCCCTCATGAAAATGGCTCTCAAAGTTGGACATGGGTCAATTTTAGCAATTAATTATGCAAGGCCAGTTTTTTCATTTCATTTAATTCATGTTTTACTTATACTCCTATGAAAATGGGTGCAAAAGAACCATCAGAGCCATTCTTAATTTCCTTTGTTAAAAATAACCACTGGGTTCATTTGATACTTGACAGAGATATGATTCAAATTCACCCCATTTTGGCAAAAACTTTTTCTTTCAATTCCAGGAAAGCAAATGGTTGGTTTGATCATCTAAAACATCAAATAAATCTGTATTATAGTTCATAATAATCATATAATTTTGTCATTTGGGTTTTTATTTCATCATGTGGGTTTGGTTTGATTTAACATGTACTTCTGATGCTGATATTGCAATTTTATTGATATAAAGATTTATCACATTTTGAAAATCATTATGTTGAGTTTTCTGAGTTATGGACTTGTATCAAGTCCACTTCAATGGGCTAGCCCTAAATAAAAACACCAAAAAAAAAATTCAACTTTTTATAAGATGATCCTCACAATTTAAACTTGTTTTAAGCTAAACCCATCATAGAAATTCTTAAAAAAACTCAATGGACTAGTCCTCAGTTCAAAATGAAAAAAACAAGTTCAACTTTTGTTTGGCTGATTGAATCATCAGGAGCTTTTTTAATTCTTACAATGGGATCAGCTTAACACAAGTTGAACCTGTCTTTTTTAGTTTTGAATGGAGGGCTAGTCTATTGAGTTTTTTTGTGAGAATTCTTAAGATGGTTTCATCTCAACACAAGTTAAAATTTTTGGGATCATCTTTAGAAAAGTTGAAATGTTTTTTTGGTGTTTTTCTTTAGGGATAGCTCATTGAGGTGGACTTTAAACCTCAATATAATAGCCCTATTTTTGGTGGTTTGATTTATTTTTGAGCTATTCCAATGGAATGATTCCAACTTGTGTTTTTCTGATCTCATTGTTAGAATTATTTCTACTTTTTACAATGGGATCAGCTTAACACAATTTGGACTTGTTTTTTAATCCTTTTGAATATAGGGCTAGTTGATTAAGGTTGTTTTATTGCATATTTTTCAAATATTATATTGCTTCAGAGCTGTAGATTAATTACATTGTTCATTTAAATTTTTGTTTACCCATTTTTATTTTTGGATTTGTTTGTTCATTTTTGGGCACAATGATTTGATTTTTTGGATTTTTTTTTATATTTATCTTTATTCATTCATAGGTCCATGAATGTGCATTCATGGCCCTGCTTTTTTTAAATTTTCACAATTTCTTTAGATTTTTTTTTTATTTTTAATTTTTTTAAAAAACATTTTTTTGATTATTTTGAAAGCCTTTTATTGGTGCTTTTTTTAATTATTTTTTTTTCTCATGGAAAAAAAAACCTGCAGTTGTGAATTCATGATCAACACTTTCAAGACTCAGATGGTTTTCAAACAGCTGATGACAACCCATGTCAAGTTGTGAACACCTATTCACAACTCCACAGGTTTCAAAAGGCCATTTGCATCTCAGATTGGTTGCAAAATGAGCCACACAACCATTTTTTTGTTGTGAACAGGCTTCCAAGGGCTGAAAATTTAGCATTGCCCTTTTAAAAAATTTTACTCTGATAAACCCCAATTAGATTCTTTCATTTTTCTTATTTTCATTTTTCTATTCTATATTTTTTAATTTTGATTTTTTAAGGTGTATCAGAGTTAGAAAACCTGCCTTTTTTTCAGCTTGCTACTTGTACAGAGCAACTTGTCAAAGTTTGAAAAATAAATAAATGATAAAAACAAGAAAGAGTGGGAAATTTTAAACTATTATGAAAGATTTTGATTTCTCATCCAAAATAAGACAGGGTCACTCTCAGACCCCACCCTGGAATTCCAACTCCTTATATTTTTAAATAAATTTACCAGAAAATGGCCAAAACCCAGCAACTAGTTTTATGGCCATTTTGATATCTCACATTTTTTTTTTCACGTATGGGTTTAACACTTAAAATTAACTTGAAATTGGAGTGTTGTGGGTAGTTCAGGAATTACAGCTGGTTTTTTGTTCTGTCACAATTCCTGCGTGCAGCCCCCCTTCCTACAGTATGGCTTGCACATGCCTGAAACTCAAAAAAAAGCCAACTGTCAAGAAACCCCCATGCAATGCCACTTAACCTTGCAATAAGCTTAATCCAAATATTTTACCAATTTTGACTGCATTTATTAAATAATATATTTATTATTTATTCTATCACCTCCAGTTGCTAAAGGATAGCAAGGGTATTTGAATCCAGGAGGCTGAAAATTGGGTTTCTGGCGGGAAATATTCCATTAATACCTTGGACCAGACATTTCACAAAAAAAATAAAATCAAAGATAAATTTATCTGACTTTATAACCGTGATTTATCATTAAATTCTTTTGCATTTGATTTAAAAACCAATGCATAATTAATCATATATTATTTAAATCTTTTAAAGATAAGAAAAGAAGAATATATTAAAAATTTTAAACCTACTGGTTGGAAAGCTTCAACTTAAGCTGAGCAACTTAATATCTCTTCTGCACATAAACACTTAGATAAATTCCTTGAACAAGAAGATCTTGAAAGGCGTATCAACATTCAGGATCTATTAAGGAAACATAAAGCTTGGAAGAAATACCTTATAAATTAATTTTTGAAATATAATAGTAAGTATACAAATTGTATTACCATATTATTTTTTTAAAAAAAAATAATATTGATATATTTTCTTAACCAATAAAATTCACTTTTTTATCAGTGAACACTCCTGTACCAGAAGTCACTGCCACTGAAGTTGATTTATTGGATCAGGAAATCCCAGATATCTCTGGACGCCCTGAAAATATTGATTGGGCAGGTGGAGACCTCATTGGAACACACCAAGACCCTGTAAGATTACCTAATAAGGACAAATTTAAACCCAATAAAGTCTTGTTACCTTTGAACATCAATTTAAGTGAGTTTTGAAATAAAAATTATTTTGACGGATTTTTTCCGTAAAATACTCATAAACATATTATTCTGAAAATGAATAGACATAACACAAGAGCCTCAGGAATAATTCCCTCCCATGGATCTTTGCCAACAGCTTTCTATAACCGTCAGACCACCAATAAGGACAACCATGAAGGGACTGAACCCGTGAATAAAATGTTGATGGAAAAGTAGCAGCACCAATCACTTCTGCCCTCTCGCAACCTAGAGCCGGAGAAGATAGTAGAATCAAGCCACCCTCCTTTACAAAAATATTCCCTGCAGCCACCCCAGCAGAATCTGGCCAAGGAAGCCAGGATCAAATACTTAGACAAAGAGCATGTGAAATATTTGGAAGAATTCAAAGAAGCCCAAGCCAAGGAGGACATGGTATCTATGAAAAAAAAAATCTCCCAGGCAAAAGCCACCCAGATATCTCTTCGGAAAATGATTCCAAGGAAAGAGGTAGAATCCTATGTACAAAAGTGGAATCCTTGGGATCAATTATCCCAACTGAAAGGCAAAGGATCAGGAAAGAAGAGATTCTCTTCCAATCCCAAGCCAAAGGGAAAGAAATACTGAGATCAGATAACATCCCTAGCTCAAAAGTGGAAAGAATTTTACAACAATTAGCCTCTAATTCAGAGCCCAAAGAAACCTCTGATTTAAGTACTTCCTTTTCTAATGATATTCTTCATAATTTCAAAATTATTTGTGAAAATTTGGACGGTGTTTATACCCAAATGGATAAATTAACCTCAGTGGTAGCCAAATTGATTAATAAACAAACAAAGATGGTAGGAATGGAAGAAATTAAAGAACACACAGAACAGTTATTGGAGAAAATTAATCAAGGTAGGATCAAACAGACTCAAAAAATTGAGAATATGTTATCAGAAATCCAAGAAGATTTTATTATGTCTTTCCACCCCTTAAAAGAAGAATTGGGAACCACCGCTAAAAGCTCTATTCTATCCCTTAGTGAAAAATTTGATGTGCTTGATAACAAAGTGGACCTGCAACTGAATCTGACCAAAAATGATCTTAGAGACTTGAAAGTCCATCTGACCAACCCCTTGGGGAGTACTACAGAGGAACCAAAACCTCCCAGACAAACCATTACTCCTTATGCACCACCCTAATTAGGAATGCATAGGAGTGACACCTTTAGGCCTAGTCCTACTCCTGAGATGGAGCAAGAACTCAAACTGTTACCCCCTATTCCTGAATGGCCCAAGTTCGCCGGTGAATGAGAATAAAATCATATAAATTTTATTAAATTTATTGACTACACCATTAACTCTAATGACCTACCAGAATCTATAGCTGTATTCAGGCTACCCAGGCTATTTAAAGAAGTAGCATTGGAATAGTTTATCAGTAAAAGAGATAAATTAGGACCCTTACCATGGAACATTTTGATTAAAGAACAATTTGGTTCTAGAATGTGGAAAAGAAAAATGATGAAAAATTTCAAAAATTCCTCATTTGATCCCTCCAAGGATAAACCTCACAAATTGTGCTTGGAACAGAAGAAGAGATTGGATTTCTTCTATCCAGATGCTGATAAAGAGGAAGTAAATGACAGAATCCTCAACCTGTGTCCTGGAAATCTTAACCATAGTTTAAGATGTAGGATGAGTATGGATGCGGACTTTCCAACTCTAATCAATGTTCTAAAAGAAGTAATAGAAATGAATGGGTTGGAAAAGAAAGCCCCTCCCAGACCCAAAGAGAATTATAACATCAACAAAACGAGACAACAAACTCCTCTTATAAATGCCTCTGATAATAAGAAACCTAATGAGAATAAGGATAAAAAGAGGATGCCGGCAACTTGTTGGAATTGTAACAAGACTGGGCATATGAGACAAGAATTCCCATTACCAAAAAGGAAGATAGCAGTCTTGGAAGGAGAACAGGAGGTTGAAGGTAATCAGAACTATGAAGATATAGCTGATACTGAAGGATCTCTTTCTGAATGTGAATTGATCCTGATCAACCCTGTTAATGTTATAGGAGGAGATATAGGCACTTCTGTAGAAATCAATAACATCCATGGGGATTGTAGCTTGCCCCAACAATGGGATCCTACAATAATTCCTAGACATAATATGGATTTCAAACCATTAACAGTTAAACCTTTGAGTGGTAGAAGTTATACCACTGGTAAAACTTATTATGCAACAGGATTGTATAAGAACAGACCTATAAGGTTATTACTGGATAGTGGAGCATTTTGCTCATGTGTCTGTGCTGAATTCTTAAACAAATGGGACACCAATTGGAAAGAACACCTTTTGCCCGTCCCAAAAGCCAGGTTCAGCTCTTGCAACTCTACCATGAATGCTATTGGAGTATGCACTGCTCCTATAATACTACCTCACACTAAAGAATCTTTGAGAATACAAGTGGAATTTGTAGTATTGATCAACAGACTATGTGACTACCTGATACTGGATAATGATGCCTTATGTTTATATGGTATAGATGTGTTCCAGAGTAGAGGAAGATACTTCACAGTGGGAGGTAATTGGGATAAGAAGTTTAAGATATGCACCATTCAGTCTTACTTCCCCTCCTCTACTTATCAAAAGAATTTAGAAGACTTTGACCAAGAATACATCTCTCAAGCAGCTCTGAATATGAAACTTTTTGAGGAACAGAAGAAAGATATATTGAAAATCTGCTGTGAGAACCAGAATTCTTTTTGTAATAAAGATCATCCCATTGGTGATATTAAAGGACATGATATGGTATTGAAATTGACCATTTAGCCTCCTTATCCTCCTAACTTAAGAAGGCCAGCCTATCCTTCTAGTCCTAAGTCTAGAAAAGCTCTTGAGGAACATATCCAAGAACTGATAGACTTACAAGTATTAAGGAAAGTAGGGCATAATGATCAAGTAGATGTGACCACAACTGTAATCATAGCTTGGCATAATGACAAGTCAAGAATGGTAGGAGACTTCAGAATGCTCAACAATTATACTCAAGCAGATTATTATCCTATACCCTGGATTGATCATGCTCTGCATAACTTTTCCAAGGCCAAGTAAATTACTACTATGGATATGCTTAAAGGTTTCCACCAGATACCAATAAGCCCTGAAAGCAGGAAGTTTATGAGAACAATGTGTCATTTGGGAATATATGAATATCTCAGGATTCTCTTTGGTATAAAGAATGCTCCATCACACTTCCAGAGAACAATGGATACAGTTCTAGGTACTTACATCAGACAAGGATGGATGATGGTATATATAGATGATGTTATCATATAATCTGATGATTGGGATACTCACATTAACCAAGTAAGATTGGTACTCCAGACTATCTTCAAAGCAGGATTAAAGGTGTCCATGAATGAATGCAAATTTGGCTACGGAGAATTGAAAGCCTCAGGACATATAGTCTCTGGTCTGACTGTAGCTGCTGATCAAAATAAGACAGCTGCTGTCATGAATAGACCTATGCTACAAAACAAAACAGAATTAATTTCTTTCATTAGTTTTTGCAGTTATTACAGACAATACATACCAAAGTTTGCTATGCTAACTAAAAGTCTATGTGAAGTATGCAAGAACAACACCCTATTTGAAATGACTCATGAGAGACTAAAGAACTATGAGGAATTAAAAATAGCTATGACCTCTACTCCTCTACTTATCCAACCAGATTTATCCAAGCCCTTCAAACTGTACATTGACGCCTGCATGGAAGAACTAGGAGCTGCTCTACATCAGGAAAGGATAGAAGAAGACAGACCAGTAGAGAATCCAGTACTCTTCATATCTATACAGATCAAAGATACAGAGAAGAGATATGGGGCTAGTCAGTTGGAATTTTTGGCACTAGTATGTGCTTTGGAGAAGCTACATTATTACTTAGAAGGCACCACTTTTCAAGTAATTGCGGATTGCAATTCTGTAAGAACTCTTATGAACATGAAGAGTCCCAGCAGACATATTCTCAGGTGGGAAATTGCTATACAACAGTATAGAGGACAGATGACTATAGTGCATAAAGCTGGAGCTAAACATCAGAATGCTGATAGTCTAAGTAGGGATGCTTTTCCTCATGACTCTAACAATCCAGAATATGACCCTGAAGATCAAGATATTTTTCCTATCCTGAACATCAATCCTTTTGCATTGAGTGCTCCAATAATGGGGATCTTCTTATGTGAATTAGATACTGCTTTCTTCAACCTAGTAAGGGATAGCTACTCTCCTGAAATCACGCTTCTGATTACCATTATGGAATGTGAATCCCCAGAAGTAGCTCTGATAAATAGCCTACCTGCTTCATTACTTAAACCCTATAAATCAGGAAGGTTTACCTTTTGGGAATTTCTCTTTTACTATAGAAACCAAAATTCCAGCGTATTAGTACTAATCAAAAAAGAACATATACAACATATACTCCAGGAATGCCATGATAACTGTTCATCAGTGCATCTATCCACAGAGAGAACTCTAGAAATAGTAAAACAAACTTCCTGGTGGATAGACTGGAAAGAAATCACTACTGAATATGTTAGTAGCTGTGAAACCAGCCAGAAATCTAATAAAACTACTGGAAAAAGGTTTGGACTCTTACAGAAGATATCTGAACCTACAAACAGATGGTAAATCATCAATATGGATTTTGTCACGGGCCTCCCCCCTGGAGATACTCATTAATATAACTCTTTCCTAGTTATAGTTGAAAGATACTCTAAGAAGGCAAAATTCATACCTAACGACAAAGAAGATGGTGCTTTGGATGTATCTTTACTATTCTGGAATAGGATCATAGCTGATGTGGGTATACCCAAGATTAAAATCAGTGACAGAGACCCCAAATTCACCTCTGAGGTTTGGAGGAATCTAAATGGTATACTGGGTACTATTCCAGCATTTTCTACAGCATACCATCCCCAAACTGACAGATAAGCTGAAAGAATGATACAGACCCTAGAAGATATGCTAAGGAGGTTCTGTAGCTTTGGTCTAGAATACAAAAACTCAGATGGGTATTGCCATGATTGGGTAAGCCTACTCCCAGCCCTACAAATGTCTTATAACAGCAGTAAACATTCTACTACCAAAGAAGCTCCTTACATACTAGAAAGAGGATGGATTCCAAGACTCCCTAGGAATAACTTAAACTATAACTTAGCCACTATTCATCCAACATCTCTTGACTTTAAGAAGATGATAGATCTGGAAAATAATCATGCTCAAGCACGCGGGGTAGGATCCACTGCATGCGTGGCAGAATCAGCTGCGCGCAGGTCTCTAGTACGCGGGAATCTTCTGCTACTACTACGTTGTGGTGATCCAAAACCTAACCTATAGCCATCAGACTCACTTTTCTAGTATAAGGACAGCTCCAATCATCAAACAGACCTCAAAAATGGATTATACACCAAAAGTAACCCCTAGTCACTCAGCCAAAGTACCCCTCTATCTCTCATGGTTTAGAAGATACAGCTCAAATCAACCCTGGCCTGCCCATACCCCTACCAGGTGTCACAGACCAGTGAAAGTTCATGGACATACCCAGAAAGCCTTCAAGTACATACCCCATACAGTACAACCATACATCACCAAACAAACCTGCAGCAGTATGCATAATTAATATATGCAAGGCACTGCATGAAGAACCAAACAGATCACATAATACAGAAGCAATATATGCAAGGCACTGCATGAAGAACCAAACAAATCACCTGTATACACAGCAATAAATGCAAGACACTGCATGCAGAGGCTGTACAGCATCATACAGGACACTATACAGAAGTAATTTATGCAGGGGGCACCTGTATCAATGCAGCACAGCAATGCATGCAAGGGTGTACATGCATGTAGATCCTGCACAGCCTCCTCCTCTGACCAGCAAAAATGCCTCATGAACTGTATTCACTGTATCAGGGAGACCCTCAGGGGCAGCCCTGAGGGCAGGATTTTCTATAAATAGAGGGCCTCTCTCCCCCATCCAGGTCCCATCAGATCCCCCCAGGTTCCCAGCCTGAGGAGGTCACCCCTTATAAAAGATACTAAGCCCTTATAAAAGAATACTAAGCCCTTACAAAAGAATAGTAAATCCTTATAAAAGAATAGTAAACCCTTATAAAAGAATAATAAACCCTTATAAAAGATATCAAGCCCCCCTATAAAAGGAATTCTTAACCACCATCAACCCTTACCATCATCTTCTACCATAACCCATATTTTTCCCATCACCCATCCTTTCCTCATAACCCATACTTTCCCCATAACCCATACTTTTTCCATAACCCATACTTTTTCCATAACCCATACTTTTTCCATAACCCATACTTTCTCCATAACCCATACTTTCTCCATAACCCATACTTTTCCCACAACCCATACTTTTGCCATAACCCATACTTTCTCTATAACCCATACTTTTTCCATAACCCATACTTTTTCCATAACCCATACTTTTCCCATAACCCATACTTTTGCCATAAACCATAACCCATGCTTTCTCCATAACCCATACTTTTTCCATAACCCATACTTTTTCCATAACCCATACTTTCTCCATAACCCATACTTTTTATCATAACCCATCAGTTCCCCCCATCCTCCCCTCCAGGGATCACCATGCCTCCTAGGCACCTTAACCCATACTTTGACCATACTCAACCCATTATCCCATAACCCATATTGTAACCATCACCAATCCCATATCCCATACCAAGAAACATCACCATCATCATCATCAACATCAATCATCACCATCAACCATCAACCCCCACCATTACCCTTGGCCATCCACCATCATCAACACATACTTTTGACCATGACCCAACCCAATAACCCATACTTTTGACCATCCACCACCACCATTATTTACTCAATACCCCATACCTTTGAACATCACCACCATGTACCCATAACCTGAACATCATCATCATCATCATCAGTCATCATCATCATCACCTACCATCATCATCATCAGTCATCATCATCATCACCTACCATCACCATCATCAGTCATCATCATCACCTACCTCATCCATCATCATCACCTACTTCATCAATCATCATCATAATCAAACATCATCATCAGTTATCAACTATAGGCTCAACTATTTCAACCCTTATTCAAATCATCACCTGTATCATCAAAGGAGTATCAATCAGTAACCAATAAAACCATTAAAAAAATATATATATATATAAAGGATAAGACTAGATAAAGGATTCTTCCCTTACTCAGCTTTATCCCTCCAAGTCACTATCTGTTCCACCATTTCTTCCTTATCAAGCTTGAAAACATTGATCCTAGGTCTGATAGAGACTACTATAGTAGCAACTCTATCTGAGAATCAGCCACCAAATCTCTTTTCTTTTATTGTTGTGAGACTACTATAGTACTCAGAGGGGCAGGCAATTCAAAACCACCCTTAGTATTCCTCTATCTTATTTGTAGTTGTAATACTAAATTCCCCCTCAAGTGACTGCCAGCAAGCTATTTGCTAAACTCTACCCAATCCCAAAGGAGTCTCCACAACGTAGGGATATCTACTGATGCAGGGCTGCGCGCGGGAATTGTTACATAACACATTTCCGCGTGTAACTCCTAAAATATACACAAAACCTCAATTCTGAGTGAATTTTAGGTGTAAACCATGTACGTGACAATACGTGTGAAATATTAGATTGGCCAAAAAGTGCAATAATGGTGTCGTAATTTTTAGTACTTTTCTTTTTAATTATTTTAAAAATACAAGAAATTGGAATTCAAGGGTGGGGTCAGTGAATTACCCTACCTAATTTTAGGTGAGGAATCCATTCTTATAATAGTATTTATGGATTTCTCACTCCTTATTTTTTTAATTTAGATATTATTATTTTTCATAGTTTTGTGTTAATATTTGACAGTTTTGCTCTGTACATAGTAGCAAGCTCACAAAAATCAATATGATGATTTTACTCCAATCAGTTAATACATAATGAGAACCCACTTGAAATCAGATTACCCATAGGAATGTCCATTAAAAGAATTATCAACATAATGGGAACATTTCCTAAGGATAATTAATTAAATAAAAGATAATATGGACAGATTAGTGTTATCCACACATCCAAAACATCTATTAGAAAGTAGAATAATTCCCATAATCTGTGGAATTAGATATTCCCCATGCTACAGCACCTAAAAAATGTTAGAGGATACCAATGGTCACCCTGATAGCCTTATTGTCCCTGCCTTTGATCCCCTGTATCCCTCAGAAGGTCAATATTGGGACTCAAAGAGCTATAAATAAGGAGCTCTTTTGAGGATATTGATACCCCAAGATCCAGTTCTATTTACATCCAGACACCGTGCCAAGTTAATCAAATACTTATAAGAAATAATTCAGTGATTTATGGCTTTATTCTGATCAATAATATCTGTCCCCAACCCTTTTTATCAATTTAAACTGCTGAACAACCTTTTAACCCCAGTAAAAGGTTTAACCCATCATTACATGTCCCAAAAAGGTACCCAAAGAATTAAAAAATATACCGGCAAGTCTTATTATCCTTTTTCTGTCGTGGCAGCTTGGTTAAAAAGACCTTCTACTCCACCGTGTATCTTATATACATTTTATCTTTTGGAAATATATCCTTTCAGAATATAAATCAAAGTTTCCAAAGTAACCAGGTCTAAGTGTTTTCAAATTGAATTCCCTGAAGAAATGTGTTAAAGATCTGCAATGTTATTGTGGCCCCTCTATTAATTTATGTAATAATAAATTTATTAATATCAACTTATAATATTAAAACATAAACCAAACCAATCAACCTTGCAATAAATTTATCCAAATATTTTACATATTTTTTTGCATTTATTGAATAATATATTTTTTATTTATTCTATCACCTCTGGTAGCTAAAGGATAGAAAGGGTCTTGGAATCCAGGAGGCTGAAAATTGGGGGTCTGGCTGTGAAATATTTCATTATATTATATTTAATACCTTGGACCAGACATTTCATGTAAAAATCAAATCAAAGATAATTTATCTGAATTTTTAACCATGATTTATCATCAATTTCTTTTGCTGCGGATTTATAAAAGATTTCCGCAGAATTAATAATATATTATTGAAAAATTTTAAAGATCAGAAAAGAAGAAAAAAATTAAAATTATAAACCAATTGGTTGGGAAGCTTTAACTCAAGCTGAGCAGCTTAATATTTCTTCTGCATGTAAAAACTTAGATAAACTCATTGAATAAGAAAATCTTGAGAGGCGTATCAACCTTCAAGCCCTATTAAGAAAACCTAAAGCTTGGGAGAAATACCGTATAAATTACTTTTTAAAATATAAAAGTAAGGATACAATTTCATTACCATATTATTTTTATTAAAATAATTTAATAAATTTTATTGAAAAATTAAATATCTTTCCTCCTATTCCAGAAACCACCATCACTGAATTTGATCTATTAGATCAAGAAGTCCCAGATATCTGTGGAAGCCCTGAAAATATTGATTGGACTGGAGAAGACCTCATTGGAACACACCAAGACCCTGTAGCATTACCTATTAAGGACCAATTCAATCCCAATAAATTCTTAGTGACTTTGAGCATCAACTCAAGTAAGTTTTAATAAACTTATTTTCACAAGTTTTTGCTTTAGAAAAATACTTATAAACATTTTATTCAATATGAATAGATGTAAAAAAAGGGCCTCAGGGAGAATTTCCTCCTATGGATCTTTGCCAGGAGCCCCCAGTTACCATGAGACCAGCAATAATGAAAACCATTAGGGGGCTGTAACCCTTGAATCAATGGTTGGTGGACAGGGAAAAACCCCAAGTACTCTTTCCCTCCCCCAAACTAGAGCCAGAGAGGGTAGTAGAATTAAGCCCTCCTCCATTAAAAAAATTTTCCCTGCAGCCACCCCAGCAGAATCTGGCCATGGAAGCTAGGATCAAAGACTTAGTCAGAGGGTATTTTGTGGTGTCGTATTTATAACCTCCAATCAGGAGCTGCATTGCGGGCTTTAAAAAGCCCATAAAATGCGGAGCAAGTGATGGAGCTGGCCCAATCAAGCTCGTGGGTGGCTATTCTGCAAGGCAAGGGCGGGGTGATCAGGGGTTATACTCTGCTGGGGAGGTTTGCGCAGGCATAAGCGCGGGCCGAATCATGGATTGCGGGATCCGCGGACACGCGTGGACCAATAAACCAGGGGTGCTCCAAGTAGGGCGTGGCAGAGGTTCAGGCGGGCATAAGCGCGGGCCAACTCATGGATCACGGGATCCATGCACGCGCGCGTATGGATAAATCCGGGGGGGCTCCAAGTAGGGCGCGGCAGAGGGCTCCGCCATGAGAAGGACAAATGGGAGGTACGTGATATCAAAGGGGAGGGTTTTGGACAGGGTGGGTGGTAGGGGGTAGGGTTAGGGTGGAGCTAGGGTTCTGTACTTGGGGTCATATTTCATCTATCTTGTTGCTTGTGGTTGTACCTAGGTTAGGTTTGAGAGGGAGGACTTAAAAACACCTCACTCTCAACTCTGGGTTGGATATCTCAACATACAGATCATCATATATCATTATTGGAAGGACCATATTATCTCATTAGGGCATTATATCATATCATTATATATATAACCATTGCCAGACCACCAGGGAATGGTATGGGAAGGATTTGAAGGGAGGAATTAAGCTTTTCATCACTCTCTCTATTCTTAAAACTCATTTCATCCAATCTCCTTACAGATGCTTAGACCAATAACTTCCGGAACTTGAGGATAACTATGGGGTTAACACTGCTCTTGTTTCCACAACTTGAAATATTGGGAAGAATTCAAAGAAGCCAAAACCAAGGAGGACGTAGTATCTATGAAAAATAGAATATCCCAGGAAAAGGCAACCCAGATAGCTCTTCAGAAAATGATTCCAAGGAAAGAGGTAGAGTCCTACGTAGAAAAGTGTAATCAGTGGGAATATCAGCTCAACTGAAAGGAAGAGAATAAGGAAAGAATAGATCTTCTTCCCATCCAAAGCCAAAGGGAAACGAATATTGGGATCAGGTAATATCCTTAGCTCAAAAGTGGAGAAAATTGTACAACAATTAGCCCCTAATTCTGAACCTAGTGTCTTTTCTAATCCAACATCTGATGTAATTAATTCCTTTTCTCATGATATGCGCCATAATTACAAAATTATTTGTGGAAATTTGAATGGGATTTACAACCAAATGGATAAGTGGGCTTCAGTATTAGCCAAATTAATTAATAAACAATAAAAAGCTGTAGGAATAGAATATATTAAGGAGCATACAGAACAATTATACACAACAATAAATCAAGGTAAAATTAGAAAGAGTCAAACCATTGAGAATATGTTATCAGGTATCCAAGAAGATTTTATTATGTCCTTTCAGCCTTGAAAAGAAGAATTCATAAATACTTCAAACAGCTCCATTCTTTCCCTTAGTGAGAAATTAGATCTGCTTAATAATAAAGTGGACCTGCAACTTAATCTGATCAAGAATTATCTTAGAGACTTAAAATATGTCTGACCAACCCCTTGGGGAGTACCACAGAGGAACCAAAACCTCCTAGACAACAACTACTTGTTATGGACCACCCTTATTAGGAATGCATAGGAGTGAAACTTTCAGGCCTAGTCCTACTCCTGAAATGGAAAAAGCCCTCAAACTCTGAACCGCAATTTCTGAATGGCCTAAGTTCTCTGGTGAAGTAGAATACAATCATATAAATTTCATGAAATTTATTGAATACACCATAAACTCTTATGACCTACCAGAAGCTTTAGCTGTAGTCAGGCTGCTCAAACTATTTGAAGGAGCAGGTATAGACTGGTTTAGTAGTAAAAGAGAAAAATTAGGGTCCTTCCCATGGAATTCTTGGAAACTCTTAATCCATGA
This sequence comes from Puccinia polysora, assembly GCA_025617555.3. Classification (NCBI taxonomy): domain Eukaryota; kingdom Fungi; phylum Basidiomycota; class Pucciniomycetes; order Pucciniales; family Pucciniaceae; genus Puccinia; species Puccinia polysora. The sequence goes on along the minus strand of CM062635.1, from coordinate 41,371,878 downwards.
AAAAGTTTGTTCTAGAATGTGGAAAAGAAAAATGATGAAACATTTCAAAAATGTCTCATTTGACCATTCAAAGGATAAACCTCAAAATTGGTGCTAAGAACAGAAAAGAAGACTAGACTGCTTCTATCCATGTTCTGATAAAGAGGAAGTTAATGAAAAACTTCTAAACTTGTGTCCTTGAAATCTTAACCATAGTGTAAGATGCAGGATGAGTACAGATGCTGAGTTATCAACTCTAATCAATGTGTTAGAAGAAGTAACAGAAATGAATGGGTTAGAAAAGAAGGCTCCTTCCAGACCCAAAGATAACTTCAATACTAACAAAACCAGAGAACAACCTCCTCTCATGAATACCTCTGATAATAAGAAGCCTAATGAGAACAGAGATAAAGAGAGGATGCCTGGGACTTTTTGGAACTGTAACAAGACAGGGAACATTAGATAAGACTGCCCATTTCCAAAAAGAAAGATAGCTGTCTTAGAAGGAGAACATGAGATTGAAGGGAATCAGAACTATGAAGATATAGCTAATACTGAGGGATCTCTACCTGAATGTGAATTGATCCTGACTCCCCCTGTAAATTTAATAGAAGGAGATATAGGAAATTCTATAGAAATCAATAACATGCATGGTTACTCTAGTATTCCCCAACAATGGGACACCACCATAATTCCTAGACATATCACTAATTTTAAAAAATTGACAGTTAAGCCTAGTTGCCAGCTCAATTTCAAGATGGCTTTCCTCAATGGCCGCTTGGATGAGCCTGTATTCATGTCTCATCCGCCTGGTTTTGAGGATCCGACACATCTGGACTGGGTTTGCAAGGTTACCAGAGCTATATACGGACTGAAGGAATCCCCCTGTCAATGGAACATCGAGCTCAACGCTGCCCTTCTATCTCTTGCTCTCTCTTGCTCCTTGTATGATCCCTCCCTTTACTAAAAACTCAATGGTGGCGTTCTTGTTGGGGCTGTCACTGCCCACGTTGATGACCTTGCCATTGTTGGTACTTCCTCATTCGTCACCTCCTTTGTGAAGGCCATCAGCAAACGCTTCAAGGTAGGCTTGGACGAGGACCTCTCTCTCTTCCTATCCATTTCCATCACCCGCGACCTTCCTGCCAAGTCCGTTTCCATCTGTCAAAGTCATTACATCTCCTCGGTTATGAACTCCTTCCTTCCTGGGGATTCCGTCACAGCCCGGACCCCCACAGATGTCCATTTCAAAAGTCTTTCCCCTTGCACTTCAAGCTTGCCTCCCTCCCCAGCGTGTTGCAATCAGCTCATAGGTTCTCTTCTATGGGTATCTCAATGCACCCCTCCAGACGTAGTCTTCTCTGTTAACCAAATCTCCCAATTCCTCACCAATCCCTTGCTTGACCACTGGAATGCCGCCCTCCAAGTTCTTTGCTTTCTCCACACTACCCGCGACCACCGTCTGAATCTGGGCAGTCCCTCCCTTCAACTATCTGGGGAAAGCAACTCAGATTGGGCCAAGGACAAGGAAGATAGAAGGTCCACCTCCGGCCACACATTCAGTTTAGGCTGCGGGGCCATCTCGTGGAAATGAAAAAAGCAGCCTACAGTATCACTCTCCAGCACCAAGGCGGAGTACAAAGCCTTGTGCAACTCGTGCAAGGAGGGTCTTTGGCTTTGCAAAATCCTGGTCAAGCTACGTCTTTGGGATGGGTCCCCGGTACCTTTACTTGTTGACAACGCGGGTGCCAAGGCTCTCGCCAAAAATCCGGCACACCACTTGCAAACCAAGCACATTGATGCTCGTCACCACTTCATTCAAGAGTGTGTTGACAAAGGGGTCTTCACCATAGGTCATGTCACTACTAAGGGAATGCTAGCGGATATGCTAACCAAGCTTCTATCTCATGTTCTCCTTGAATCCCATCAACGGATGTTTGGTCTTACAGGCCATGGTTAGCAAGGGGGGGTGTTGGAATACCTCTCCATCTCTCTGTTATTTCTTCCATCAGATCTGTATTCCTCTATCCAGCCATGTCCTATGTCTTCTTCCTTCTTTCATTACCTCCTATATTCTCTGTGTTTTCCTTACTTATCATCTGACCTCACCTACAACCACCTGTCACCTGTGCGCACTCAACCACCTCTATCTCACACTTCACACATTCTCATACTCACATGTCACAGCTCCATACTGGTTGTACACTACCTGAGGACAGACTTTGGAGCCAGACCGGAGGTTTCCTTCCTCATCCTTCTGTCTGACTCTCAATCTGCATATCCTCAGGTAAGTAAAATATTCTTCTCTTTATTCTTTCCTTTTGATCTCACTATTATCTCTGATATGAAACTCATCCTTCTGTCTGACTCTCAACCTGCATATCCTCAGACTTCAACACAGATTATGTGACTACCTGATAATAGGAAATGATGCTTTATGTCTATATGGCATAGATGTGTTCCAAAGTAAAGGAAGGTACTTCACCGTGGGTGGTAACTAGGAAAAGAAGTTGAAGATATGCACTATCCAAAATAACATCCCCTCTTCTACTTATCAAAATCAATTAGAATAATTCAATCAAGAATACTTCTCTCAAGCAGCTCTAAATGAGAAACTTTCTGAAGAACAGGAGAATGATATATTGACAGTCTGCTTTGAGAGTCAAAATGCTTTTTGTACTAGAGATCACCCCATTGGTGATATCAAAGGACATGACATGGTATTAACATTAAATAATAAGCCTTCTTATCCTCCTAACCTAAGAAGACCAGCTTATCCCTCTATTCCTAAATCTAGAATAGCTCTTCAGGAACACCTCCAAGAACTTATAGACCTAAAAGTATTGAGAAAAGTAGGGCACAATTACCAGATAGATGTGACTACTTCTGTAATCATAGCTTGGCATCATGACAAGTCAAGAATGGTAGGAGACTTCAGAATTCTGAATAACTATACTCAAGCATACTATTATCCTATACCCTGGATTGATCATGCTCTGCACAACCTATCCAAATCTAAATACATCACTACTATGGGTTCCACCAAATACCTTTGAGCCCTAAAAGTAGAAGGTTTATGAGAATAATCTGTCACTTGGGAATATATGAATACCTGAGGATGCCCTTTGGGATAAATAATGCTCCATCACACTTCCAGAGAACAATGGATACAGTTCTAGGTACTTACATCAGCCAAGGATGGATGATGGTTAATATAGATGATTTAATTCTATATTCTTATGATTGGGAGACTCATAAAAATCAAGTAAGATGAGTTCTCCAAACCATCTCCAGAGCAGGATTAAAAGTATTCATGAAGAAATGTCACTTTGGATGTGTAGAACTGAAAGATCTAGGACATATAGTCTCTGGTCTAACTCTAGCTGCTGACCAGGATAAGATAGCTGCTGTCATGAAAAGACCCATGCCTCAGAATATAAAAGTTTTGCTTTCATTTATTGGTTTTTTCAGTTAATCAAGACAGTACATCCCAAAGGTATCTATGCAAACTAAATGTCTGTATGAAATATTCAACAATAACACTCTCTTTGAAATGACACATGAGAGATTATAAAAATATGAGGAATTACAAATAGCTATGACCTCCACTCCTCTACTCATTCAACCAGACTACTCTAAACCCTTTAAGTTTTAAATTGATTCCTGTATTGAAGGGTTAGGAGCTGCCTTACATCAAGAAAGAATATGTCAGCTTGCTACTATTGCAGAGCAAGCTGCAAAAGTAACTAAAATAACATAAAAATAATAATAATACAACTTACCCAAGAAGAAGTAGGAAAACCATCAATATTATCACAGAAATGGATTCTCCATCCAAAATTAGGTAGGGTCACTCACTGACCCCACCCTTGAAATCCAACTCCTTATGTCTTTAAATAATTAAGGAAAAAATAACAAAAAATACTACGGCTCCAGTATGGAGCTTTTTGGCCAATTAAATATTTCACACACATTATCACGTATAGATTTCACACCTAAAATTCAGTCAGAATTGAGGTGTTGTTTATATTTTAGGAGTTACGGGCGGAAATGTGTTTTGTCACAATTCCCGCACGCAGCCGCGGCAGCCACAGCACCCGCGCGCAGCTGAGATACAGCCGTGTCAACCCGTCAAGGTCGTGTACGCAGCCCCGGGCCTCTGACAAGTACGCAGCCGCGGGACTACGGGCTGACATAGTGACAGGCAGCCCGGGTACCACGTAAACAGGCTACAACATACATGGGAACTTGTTACATATGTAATAAAGGTTCCCGTGGATAGTAGACTGTCTAAATATACATAATATTATATAAAAATACCTAAACAATCTTCACACGTATTTTTTATTTAATATAATGCAAAGAATCAAGAATGTCGAAAATAAGACAATGACAGCTTCAAAAAATATATTAAAATACTTTAATATACTTTTATGAGAATTACCATACATCAACATCTTTGTGACATACTAAGGAAGATAATGATGTAATAATATTACATGAATTCTCATGACTTATAGTTTTAAGTAATTATCTTAACAAATCAACTGGAACTTGTAGATAAAGAGTAAAAACAATATTATGACCTTTTACTCCAGTTATATGATACATAATGAGAACTTACCTGAGATCAAAATGTCCTTAGAGATGTCTAATAATATAATTATTATATTACAGGGAACATATACTAAGGATACTTAATTAAATAATACATAAATAGGACAGATTAGTGTTATTCACACGTCCTCATGTCCATTATAAGGTAGAATAATTCCCATACCCTAAGAAATTAGATGCTACCCGGGCTATAGCACCAAGGACACATGACAGGCTATCCCTGGTTACCCTTCTAGCCTTAGTGTCCGTCCCTTTGAGCACCTACAACCCTCAGAAGGACCATATTGGGACTCCAAAAAACTATAAATACAGAGCTCTGTTGAGGATGTTGTTGGGCAGAGACCCAGTAATATTCATATCCAGACGCCATGCCAAAGTAATCAAATACTTAGAAGAGATAAGTAAGTGATTTATGGAAATTTCTGATCAGTAATATACGTCTTCAAACCTCTTTTTATCAATTAAAACTGCTGAACAACCTTATAACCCCAGTATACATGTTTAACACATCAGTACAGGTCCCAAACAGATACCCAAAGGATTTAATAATGAACCAGTGAGTCTTATTATCCTTTCTCTGTTGTGGCAGCTTGGCTACAAGGCCCTATCACTCCATTTTGTATTTTATATACATATTATCTTTGGGTATAATAATCTTTAAACTAATGAACCCAAAGTAACAAGGACTACGAGTTTTCATACTGAAATCCCTGAAGAGAGTTGTTAAAGATCCCCAATATAATTGTGGCCCCTCTATAAATAATTAATAATCAATTTTGATTCAAAACAATAAACAATAACCAAACCATTTAACCTTGCAATAAGCTTAATCCAAGTATTCTACAGATTTTTGCTGCAATTATTAAATAATATATTTATTATTTACAATATCACCTCTGGTAGCTAAAGGATTGCAAGGTTCTTGGAATCCAGGAGGCTGAAAATTGGGGGTCTGGCCGGGAAATATTCCAGTTTATTATATTTAATACCTTGGACCAGACATTTTTACAAAAAAATAAAATCAAAGATAAATTTGTCTGACTTTATAACCGTGATTTATTATTAAATTCTTTGGCAGTGGATTTAAAAACCAATTCAGAATTAATAATCTATTATCTAAATCTTTTGAAGATAATAAAAGAAGAATACATTAAAAATTATAAACCTACCGGTTGGAAAGCTTTAACCCCAGCTGAGCAACTTAATATTTATTCTGCACGCAAACACCTAGATAAACTCCTTGAACAAGAAGATCTTGAAAGGCGTATCAACTTTCAGGCTCTCTTCAGAAAACATAAAGCTTGGAAAAAATACTGCATAAATTACTTTTTGAAATATAAAAGTAAGTACACAACTTGCATCACCATTTATTTTCAAAAAATATTATTAATATATTTTATTAAACCAATAAAATACACCTTTTTTACCAGTGAACCCTCCTGTACCAGAAACCACCGCCACTGAAGTGGATCTATTAGATCAGGAAGTCCCAGACATCTCCGGACGCCCTGAAAATATTGATTGGACGGGTGAAGACCTCATTGGAACCCACCAAGACGCCGTAGGATTACCTACTAGAGATCAATTCAACCCCAATAAGGTCTTAGTACCTTTGAATATAAATTAAAGTGAATTTTGAAACAAAACTTATTTTCAGGATTTTTTCTGTAAAAACACTTATAAACATATTATTCTGAAAATGACCAGACGTAACACAAGAGCCTCAGGAAGAATTCCCTCCTATGGATCTTCGCCAACAGCTCTCAGTAACCGTGATACCACCAGTAAGGACAACAATGAAGGGATTAGAACACGTGAACCAAATGTTGATGAGCAAGGAGCAGCACCAACCACTTCTGCCCTCTCCCAACCTAGAGCCGGAGAAAGTAGCAGAATCAAGCAACCCTCCTTTACAAGAAGATTCCCTGCAGCCACCCCAGCAGAATCTGGCCAAGGAGTCCAGGATCAAAAACCTAGTCAAAGAGCACGTGAAATATTGGGAAGAATTCAAAGAAGCCCAAGCCAAGGAAGACATGGTATCCATGAAAAAGATAATCTCCCAGGAAAAACCCACCCAGATAGCTCTTCAGAAACTGATTGCAAGGAAAGATGTAGAATCCTACGTAGAAAAGTGGAATCCATGGGATCAATTAGCCCAACTGAAAGGCAAAGGATCAGGAAAAAAGAGATCCTCTTCCCATCCCAAGCCAAAGGGAAAGAAAGAATGGGACCAGATAATATCACTAGCTCAAAAGTGGAAAAAGGCTTACAACAATTAGCCTCTTAATCTGATCCCAAACATACCTCTGATGTGATTACTTCCTTTTCTAACGATATGCGTCATAATTTTACAATTGTTTGTGAAAATTTGGATGGGGTTTACACCCAAATGGAGCCAAATTAATTGATAACCAAACAAAGAAGGTAGTAATGGAAGAGATTAAAGAACACACAGAGCAGTTATTGGAGACAATTAATCAAGGTAGGATCAAACAAACTCAAACAATTGAGAATATGTTATCCGGAATACAAGAAGATTTTATTATGTCTTTCCACCCCTTAAAAGAAGAATTGGCAACCACCACTAACAGTTCTATTCTATCCCTTAGTGAAAAATTGGATGTGCTCACCAACAAAGTGGACCTGCAACTTAATCTGATCAAAAATACTCTTAGGGACTTAAAAGTCCGTCTGACCAACCCCTTCGGGAGTACTACAGAGGAACCAAAGCCTCCCAGACAAACTACTACTCCTTATGCACCACCCTTATTAGGAATACATAGGAGTGACACCTTTAGGCCTAGTCCTACTCCTGAGATGGAGCAAGCCCTCAAACTGTTACCACCTATCTCTGAATGGCCCAAGTTCTCAGGAGAAGGAGAATACAATCATATAAATTTTATTAAATTTATTGATTACACCATTAACTCTTATGACTTACCAGAATCTATTGCTGTAGTCCAGTTACCCAGACTATTTGAAGGAGTAGCATTGGACTGGTTTATCAGTAAGAGAGAAGAAGTAGGATCCTTACCATGGAATTCTTGGAACTTTTGATCAAAGAACAATTAGGTTCAAGAATGTGGAAAAGGAAAATGATGAAAAATTTCAAAAATTCCTCATTTGACCCCTCCAAGGACAAACCTCACAAATGGTGCTTGGAACAGAAGAAAAGATTGGATTGCTTCTACCCAGATGCTGATAAAGAGGAAGTAAATGAAAGACTTCTCAACCTGTGTCCTGGCAATCTTAACCATAGCTTAAGATGTAGGATGAGCATGGATGCGGACTTGCCTACTCTAATAAATGTGTTAGAAGAAGTAACAGACATGAATGGGTTGGACAAGAAAGCCCCTTCTAGACCCAAAGAGAAATATACTGTTAAAAAAACCAGAGAACAACCTCCTCTGATAAATGCCTCTGACAATAAGAAACCAAATGAGAATATGGATAAAGAGAGGAAGCCTGAAACTTGTTGGAATTGTAACAAAACTGGGCATATGAGAGAAGACTGTCCATTACCAAGAAGGAAGATAGCAGTCTTGGAAGGAGAACAGGAGGTTGAAGAGAATGAGAACTATGAAGATATAGCTGATACTGAAGGATCTCTTTCTAAATGTGAATTGATCTTGACCAACCCTGTTAATGTTATAGAAGGGGATATAGGTACTTCTGCAGAGATCAATAACATTCATGGGGATTCTAGCCTACCCCAACAATGGGATCCTACTATAATTCCTAGACACATTATGGATGTTGAACCATTAACAGTTAAACCTATGAGTGGAAAAAGTTATACCACTTGTCAAACGTGCTATGCAACTTGGTTGTATAAAAACAGACCCATAAGGTTATTTCTGGATAGTGGAGCCTGTTGTTCATGTGTCTGTGCGTAATTCTTAAACAAATGAGACCCTAATTGGAGGGAACACCTTTCACCTGTCCCAAAAGCCAAATTCAGTCCTTGCAACTCTACTATGAATGCTATTGGAGTATGGACTGCTCCTATAATATTACCTCACATTAAAGGATCATTGAGAATACAAGTGGAGTTTGTAGTATTACTCAGCGGTCTGTGTGACTACCTGATACTGGGTAATGATGCCTTATGTCTATATGGTATAGACGTTTTCCAGAGCAGAGGAAGATACTTCACAGTAGGAGGTAATTGGGATAAGAAGTTTAAGATATGCACTATTCAGTCTAACATCCCCTCCTCTATTTACCAAAAGCATTTAGAAGACTTTGATCAAGAATATTTCTCTCAAGCAGCTCTGAATAGAAAGCTTTCTGAGGAACAGAAGAAAGATACATTAAAAATCTGCTTTGAGAACCAGAATGCTTTCTGTACTAAAGACCATCCTATTGGTGATATTAAAGGACATGATATGGTATTAACATTGAACATTAAGCCTCCTTATCCTCCTAATTTAAGAAGACCAGCCTATCCGTCTAGTCCTAAGTCTAGAAAAGCTCTTGTGGAACATATCCAAGAACTGATAGACTTACAAGTGTTAAGGAAAGTAGGACATAATGAACAGGTAGATGTCACCACACCTGTAATCATAGCTTGGCATAATGAAAAGTCAAGAATGGTAGGAGAGTTCAGAATGCTCAACAATTATGCTCAAGCAGATTATTATCCTATACCCCGGATTGATCATGCTTTGCATAATTTGTCCAAGGCTAAGTACATCACTACTATGGATATGCTTAAAGGTTTTCACCAGATACCAATAAGTCCTGAACGCCGGAAGTTTATGAGAATAATCTGTCATTTGGGAATATATGAATATCTCAGGATGCCTTTTGCCATAAAGAATGTTCATCACACTTCCAGAGAACAATGGGTACAGTTCTAGGTACTTACATCAGACAAGGATGGATGATGGTATACATAGATGACGTTATCATATACTCTGACGAGTGGGATACTCATATGAACCAAGTAAGATTAGTACTCCAGACTATCTCCAAAGCAGGACTAAAGGTTTCCATGAAGAAATGCAATTTTGGCTATGGAGAATTGAAAGCCTTAGGACATATAGTCTCTGGTCTAACTCTAGCTGCTGATTAAAATAAGAAAGCTGCTGTCATCAATAGACCTATGCCTCAAAACAAGACAGAATTACTTTCCTTCATCAGTTTCTTCAGTTATTACAGACAATATATACCAAAGTTTGCTATGCTAACTAAAATTCTGTATGAGGTATGCAAGAACAACACCCTATTTGAAATGACTCATGAGAGACTAAAGAACTATGAGGAATTAAAAATAGCTATGACCTCTACTCCTCTACTTATCCAACCAGATTACTCTAAACCCTTCAAACTATACATTGAGGCTTGCATGGAAGGTCTAGGAGCTGCTTTACATCAGGAAAGGATAGAATAAGACAACTTCAACAACCTGGCAGGCAACAGGAAACTGAAACCAGCCTTTGTTGGACCATTTCTTATCAAGAAGATGCATGGAAAAAATGCTGTGGAAGTAATCTTGAGGGAAGAATTATCAAGAAAACATCCGGTATTTCCTGTTAGCCTAGTCAAACACTTTAAACCAAGAGAAGGCAGCAACCTCCCTTCAGAAATAGTCCCAATAGAACCTGACCCTTTAAAAGAAAAATGGAAAGTCAGCAGGATATTGAGAGATAAGAAAGAGAGGCTACAAGGAAAAGACATCAGACTATACTTAGTAAAATACAAAGGGGAATCTGCAGACAAAGATGAATGGTTACCAGAAAAAAATATACCTGACGGAAAAATACATCTCATAAATTACAGAGCCAGTAAAAGGCACTGAAGCACCTATGCCATTAATTTTTTTCTCCCAACTTTCTCCAGATTTTTTTCAGATATGACCATATCTTGGAGTGGGGGAATGTCAGCTTGCTACTATTGCAGAGCAAGCTGCAAAAGTAAATAAAATAACATAAAATAATAATAAAACAACTAACCTAAGAAGGAGTAGGAAAAACCATGAATATTATTACAGAAATGGATTCTCCATCCAAATATAGGTCGGGTCACTCACTGACCCCACCCTTGAAATCCAACTCCTTATATTTTTAAATAATTAAGGAAAAAAGAACCAAAATTCTACGGCTCCAGTATTGAGCTTTTTGGCCAATTAAATATTTCACACACATTTTCACGTATAGGTTTCACACCTAAAATTCAGTCAGAATTGAGGTGTTGGGTATATTTTAGGAGTTACGGATGGAAATGTATTTTGTCATGATTCCCGCACGCAGCCGCGGCAGCCACAGCACCCGTGGGCAGCTGAGATACAGCCGTGTCAACCCGTCAAGGTCGTGTACGCATCCCCGGGCCTCTGACAAGTACGCAGCCGCGGGACTACGGGCTGACATAGTGACAGGCATCCCGGGTACCGCGTAAACAGGCTACAACATACACGGGAACTTGATACATATGTAATAAAGGTTCCCGTGGATAGTAGACTGTCTAAATATACATAATATTATATAAAAATACCTAAATAATCTTTACACGTATTTTTCATTTAATATAATGCAAAGAATCAAGAATTTCGAAAATAAGACAATGACAGCTTCAAAAAATATATTAAAATACTTGAATATACTTTTATGAGAATTACTATACATCAACATCTTTGTGACATACTAAGAAAGATAATGATGTAATAATATTACATGAATTCTCATGACTTATATTTTTAAGTAATTATCTTAACAAATCAACTGGAACTTGTAGATAAAGAGTAAAAACAATATTATGACCTTTTACTCCAGTTATATGATACATAATGAGAACTTAACTGGCATCAAAATGTCCGTAGAGATGTCTAATAATATAATTATTATATTACAGGGAACATATACTAAGGATAATTAATTTAATAATACATAAATAGGACAGATTAGTGTTATTCACACGTCCTAATGTCCATTATAAGGTAGAATAATTCCCATACCCTAAGGAATTAGATGCTACCGGGCTATAGCACCAAGGGCACATGACAGGCTATCCCTGGTTACCCTTCTGGCCTTAGTATCCGTCCCTTTGAGCACCTACAACCCTCAGAAGGACCATATTGGGACTCCAAAGAACTATAAATACAGAGCTCTTTTGAGGATGTTGTTGGGCAGAGACCCAGTAATATTCATATCCAGAAGCCACGCCAAGGTAATCAAATACTTATAAGAGATAAGTAAGTGATTTATGGCAATGTCTGATCAGTAATATCCGTCTTCAAACCTCTTTTTATCAATTAAAACTGCTGAACAACCTTATAACCCCAGTATACAGGTTTAACCCATCAGTACATGTCCCAAACAGATACCCAAAGGATTGAATAATATACCAGTGAGTCTTATTATCCTTTTGCTGTTGTGGTAGCTTGGCTACAAGGCCTTACCAATCCATTGTGTATTTCATATACATATTATCTTTGGGTATAATAATCTTTAAACTAAAGAACCCAAAGTAACCAGGACTACGTGTTTTCATACTGAAATCCCTGAAGAGAGGTGTGAAAGATCCCCAATATAATTGTGGTCCCTCTATAAATATTTAATAATCAATTTTGGTTTGAAACAATAAACAACAACCAAACCATTTAACCTTGCAATAAGCTTAATCCAAGTATTCTACGGATTTTTGCTGCAATTATTAAATAATATATTTATTATTTACAATATCACCTCTGGTAGCTAAAGGATAGCAAGGGTCTTGGCATCCAGGAGGCTGACAGAATACAAGAAGAAAAACCAGTGGAGAAACCAGTAATTTTCATAAATAGACAGATGAAAGACACTGAGGAAAGAGATGGAGCCAGCCAGATGGAATTCTTGGCTCTAGAATGGGCTTTAGAAAACCTACGCTATTACTTAGAAGGCACCAATTTCCAAGTAATTACATAATTTAATACTGTAAGAACTCTCATGACCATGAAGACTCCCAGTAGACATATGCTCAGGTTGCAAATTGCTATACAAGAGTATAGAGGCTAGATGACTATAGTGCATAAAGCTGGAGCTAAACACCGGAATGCTGATAGTCTAAGTAGGAATGCTTTGCCAAATGACTCTAGCATTCCAGCATATGACCCTGAGGATCAGGATATCTTTCCTATCTTAAAGATCAATCTTTTTGCATTATATGCTCCAATAATGGGGATCTAATTATGTGAATTAGATACTGCTTTCTTCAATCTAGTAAGAGAGAACTACTCCTCTGATATCAAGCTGATGATTACAATTATGGAATGTGAATCCCCAGAAGCAGCCCTGATAAATAGTTTACCTTCCTCATTACTCAAAACCTATAAATCAGGAATGTTTACTTTGGGGATGGTCTCCTTTACTAAAGACACCAACATTCCAGTGTATTGGTACTGATTAACAAAAAACGTATACAACATATACTCCAGGAATGCCATGAAAACTGTTCATCAGGGCATCTATTCACTGATAGGAACTTAGAGAAAGTATGGTTTGTAAAGCCTGTCTGTGCACCAACAAAAGTTTTTCAAAAATTTTCTAAAGCGCGCATGGCACCTAGCAAAGCCATTATGGCGCTTAGCAAATGCTTCTGGGCGCCTGGCCAAGGTCAACTTGGTGCCCTCGCAGGCGTTTTTTGGCCCCAATCAAATTAATTTTTTTTGTTGTTCAAAAGATGATTTATAGTTGAAAGAAAAAAGAAAAAAAAGAAACTAAATTTGATAGATTTGTAAATGTATTTAATTCTTCTTTTTTTATTGGATAAAATAAACAAAACAGTTGAAATAGGTTTTTTTGATTTTTTTTATCAGATTGATTGGTCCAGAGACAGGTCCTGGTGGTCAAGAGAGTGATAAATTTTGAATTCTTCTGAAATCCAATCTGATTGAGCGCTCATCAGTGGTTCTCCAAGTTTGAGTAATGGAGATGCAAGTCCCTCATAATCAAGTTTGAATCAATCAGCTTGATGGTGACCATGTTGAATACAACTACCAATTGAGCTTGGCTCATCTAAGGCTTGTTGTTGTTGAGGATATCACCTTTTATTTGGGGATGGGCCGGGTGATGAGGATTCAAGGCCAAGTTATGGATTACTACTCAAGCTGAAAAGTCCATGTTGATTCAGAATGAGCTACATGAAGTGGATTGTATGGGTAGAAGAAGGCTGGTTGGTCAAGCGCAACCAGCTTTGATGGGCACCAATAGGAGCTTGGTCAAGCGCTAAGTTTTCTCCCCTGCAAGCCCAACCCAATCAAGCCCTCTGGGCGCCTACCCAAGTCCCGCTGGGCACAAGCCAAGTCAAACTTGGACAGGCGCCCAGATGCGCTTTACAGACCATAAAAAACACTGTGTGGTGGATAGACTGGAAAGAAATTACTATTAAGTATTTCACTATCTGTGAGACTTGCCAAAAATCTAAAAAAATACTGGAAAAAGGTTTTGACTCCTACAAAAGATCTCTGAACCCAAAACTAGGTGGGAAAAAATTAATATGGATTTTTTCACAGGCCTCCCCCCTGGAAGTACACACTCATATAACTCTGTCCTAATTATAGTAGAAAGATACTCTAAGAAGGCAAAATTTTTACCTAACCACAAAGAAGAAAATGCTATGGCCGTGGCTTTGTTATTTGGGAACAGGATTATAGCTGATGTTGGTATACCTAAGATTATAATCAGTGACAGAGACCCCAAATTCACTTCTGAATTCTGGAGGAATCTACATGATATACTGGGTACTACTTTAGCCTTTTCAACAGCATACCATCCCCAGCTGATGGATTAGCTGAAAGAATGATACAGACCCTGGAAGATATGTTAAGAATGTTTTTTAGCTTTGGTCTAGAGTACAAAAACTCAGATGGATATTGCCATGATTGGGTAAGCCTACTCCCAGCCCTGGAGATGGCTTATAATAGCAGTAAACACTCTACTTCCAAAGAAGCCCCTTACATACTAGAAAGGGGATGGATTACAAAACTCCCCAGGAGTACCTTGAACTATAACTTAGCCACCATTCATCCCAAATCTCTTGGATTTAAGAAAATGATAGACCTTGCAAATCATCATACTAAAAAATGTGTAGAAGAAGCAGTAGAATAAAACAAAAAAAGATGGGACAAATCACAGAGAGAACCTGAATTTAAGATAGGAGATCAGATCTTGATATCTACTGCCAACTTCAACAATTTAGCAGGTAACAGAAAGCTGAAACCAGCTTTTGTAGGACCATTTTTTATCAAGAAGAAGCTTGGAAAAAATGCTGTAGAAGTAATCTTAAGTGAAGAATTATCAAGAAATCACCCAGTTCTCTGTGTTAGACTAGTGAAGCACTTTCAATCAAGAGAAAGTAGCAACCTCCCTCCAGCAATGATTCCCATAGAACCTGACCCTGTGAGAGAAAAAGGGAAATTCAGGAGGATACTGAGAGACAAGAAGGAGAGAGTTTAGAGAAAAGATTCTAGGCTATACTTAGTAAGATATGAAGAAGAATCTACAGAAAAGGATGGATGGTTAGCAGGAAATAATATACCTGATGGAAAAATACATCTTAGGAACTAAAGAGCCAGTAAAAGTAACTGAAACACATACAAAATTATTTTTTTTCAACACATTCCAAGATTTTTTTTCAGATATGGCCATATCTTGGAGTGGGGAAATTTCAGCTTGCTACTATTGCAGAGCAAGCTGCAAAGGTAACAAAAATAACAGCTGCAAAAGTAACAGAAATAACATAAAAAAATAATATTAAAAATAACTGAAGAAGGAGCAAGAAATCCATAAATACTATTGCAGAAATGGATTCTCCACCCTAAATTAGGTAGGGTCACTCACTGACCCCACTGTTGAAATCCAACTCCTTACATTTTTGATAATTAAAAAAAGAAAAAACCAAAATACCACAGCACCACTATGGGATTTTTAGCCAATTAAATATTTCCCACGCATTTTCACGTATAGGTTTCACACCTAAAACTCAGTCAGAATCGAGTTGTTGTGTATATCTTATGAGTTACAGATGGAAATGTGTTCTGTCACAATTCCTGCACGCAGCTGCGGCAATCAATACACCCGCGCCCGGGTGATCAGAAGTACTTCCACCCTGCCAGCGTACCCTGACAAGCCATGTACGCATCCATGGGACTCTAACAAGTACGCACCCATGGGAATACAAGCTGAGAGAGTGAAAGGCGGCCTGAGAAGCTCAGGTACCATGTAAATATGCCACAACCTATATGGGGACATTCTACATATGTAATAAATTTCACTGTGTTTAAGTAGATAATCCAAAAATACAAAAAATATATAAAAATACCTAAATAACCTTTATATGTACTTTTTTATTAAATATAATTAAAAACACAAAGAATGTCAAAAATGAAAGGAGTACTATTTGTAAAGATATATTTAAATACTTTGATATAAAATTGTGAGAACTTCAAGGCACCAATATTTTTTTGAAATACTAAGGAAACTAATGATGTAAAAATATAACATGAATCCTTATTACTTATATTTTGAGTTAATTATTTATAGTCAATCAACTGAATTTTGAAAATAAGGAGTAAAATCATTATCATTATTTTACTCAAATCAGCTAATACACAATGAGAACCCACTTGACTTCAGATTACCCATAGGAATGTCTATTAAAAGAATTATCAACATACTGGGAACATTTACTAAGGATAATTAATTAAATAATAAATAATATGGACAGATTAGTGTTATTCACATGTCCAAAATATCTATTAGAAATTAAAATAATTTTCATACCCTGTGGAATTAGGTGTTACCCGTGCTACAGCACCTAAAAAACGTGACAGGCTACCACCGGGTGCCCTTCTAGACCTTGTGTCCGTCCCTTTGAGCACCTGCATCCCTCAGAAGGAAAATCTTGGGACTCAAAGAGCTACAAACAAGGAGCTCTTTTGAGGATATTTATACCCAGAGACCCAGTTATATTTACACCCAGACACCGTTCCAAGGTAATAAAATAGTTATTATAGATAATTAAGTGATTTATGGCTTTATTCTGATCAATAATATCCGTCCCCAATCCTTTTTATCAATTTAAACTGCTGAAAAACCTTTTAACCCCCATAACAGGTTTAACCCATCAGTGCACGTCCCAAAAAGGGACCCAAAGGATTAAATAATATAAAAGTGAGTCTTATTATCCTTTTTCTGTCGTGGAAGCTTGTTTACAAAGCCCTGCCACTTCACTGTGTATTTTATATGAATATTATCTTTGGTCAATATATCCTTTAAGAATATAAATTAAATGTTCCAAAGTAACCAGGTCTACATGTTTTCAAAGTGAATTCTCTGAAGAGAGGTTTTAAATATCCCAAATATTATTGTGGCCCCTCTATTAATTTTTTTAATAATCAATTCATTAATATTGATTTATAATATTAAACCATAAACAAAACCAATCAACCTTGCAATCCAAATATTTTACTTATTTTTTCTGCATTCATTGAATAATATATTTATTATTCATTCTATCACCTCTGGTAGCTAAAGGAAAGCAAGGGTCTTGGCATCCAGGAGGCCAACATGAGAAGCAATGGGGGAATCATCATTGTGTGGCAGTGATGGCTCCTTGAATATTGAAAGAAATGAAATCAGAAATAAATCAAAAGAGCTGTTTTACCATTCATGGGTCTGGGCCAATGTTTCTCCAGGAAAGAGTGGCTCTGAAAGCTGTGACTTCATTTCAGTGGTTACCACGTCACTGATTTTGAACTCAAAATAGGTTGGGAATTGAATTTAATAAGTTGGGATATCCATTCCTTCTCAAATTCCAATAGATATTGATATTTCCCAACCAGATGATGAGGCTCAGAATGAACAGCAGTACCTCCAACAACCATCCCTCTACTCAGATGACAAGCAAGAGAAACAGCAGCTGAAGAGTTAAAAGAGATTTGATTACCTCACATATGAACAAGGAACAAAATCAGCAAGGATTGGTTGAAGAGTGTATCAACAGTTGAGGTGATAAATGATTGTCAAAGAGAGTTGGTAGGGTGTGGATTGAGGTGAGTGAGGAGTATTATGAGCGGGAATTTGAATTTTGGATGAAAGCGGATGATGATAGCGGAGCTGATATGGGATTTGAAGAGCAATGATGAAGGAGAAGGGGAGGAGTGATAGAGGGGACGCTAGCACAGGATATGTGGAGGAAAAGCAAGGATGGGAATGTGTGACGGAGGAGCAGACGGGTTGTGGAAGCGGATTGATTGTAGAAGTGGAGGAATGGTGGATGATGAATGAAGAGTGATGATGACAAAGTCAGGAGCCGGAGCGGGGTTTGAGAAGATTTGAGTGGGGAGCGGGGATTTGAAGCAGATTTCCTCTAAACAGCAGTCCCTCCAACAACCATAACTCTACTTGGACGACAAGCAAGAGCCACACAAGCCCCTCCAACAACCATGCGTCTACTTTGATGACAAGCAAGAGCCACAGCCCCCCAGACAGCCATACCTCTACTTGGATGATGAGCAAGAGCCACAGCCCTCCAGACAGCCATACCTCTACTTTGATGGAGAGGAAGAGACCGGACCTCCTCTCAGAACTTAGCTTTGCTACTCCAATGATCCCCCAGCTTCACCCCACCTCTGCAACATTGAGACTGACACTTGAATCTCTACTCCAACAGTCTCCAAGCATTGCCATCTCCTCTCCCAACTGGGCCATACTTCAATGATCTACCATCACCACCCCCAACTCTTACGCCCCAGTCCCCATACCTTGGCACACTACACAACTGATCACCCTCTCCCATCATGGACCAAATGGAATAATACAATGATGGGATGGATAACTATAGAGCTTCTGGAGGGTATGAAAATGACAGTGGTGAGGGATATGATTATGATTGTGGGGGTGGGTACAATGATGGAGGAGGTGAATGTGACTATAGCAATAACTTTGGGGGCTACACTCATGGCAGTGGCAGCTTAGATTAAGACTACTACTAGCCCCTTTGCTACTTATCTTCTTTCTGCATCTTCTTAACCATTACTGGTATATGAGTGATGGGGTGGGTTGTTCTCCTGTTCCTTTTTCCCTTCACTGGTCTATGGTGATGGGTGGGTTTTGTTGTTTTCTTTATGTTAGGATATTACACTCCAACCTCTCTCTTCTCCTCTGCCGTTCTCTCAGTAGCTATTTGCGCCTCAGCACCCCAGTGGACCTCCGGCAATCCCTTGGGGGACTCGGGATGTTCTCTTTTCTTGCTCCACCTTTTTAACAATCTTGATCTCTCTTCTTGATCTTCCGACCACTCATCTTTCCCCCCCATCTATCTCAACTTTTCCTTCTTTTCTTTCCTTCTTCTTCTCTTCTTTCCTCTTTCTTCTCATCTTTCCTCCAACTCCCAAATCAACCATGACTCAACTCTCACTTCTCAAATCCTTACTCAAGACGCACATTATCTCAACTCAAGCTCTCCATTCTATCTTGCCAAACCAAGGAAAGGCCTCCCTGAATATTTGCCTGGTAAGAGATTGATCCTCAAGGACTTCAACTCAACATGTCAGCTCTCTGATACCAGGAACCTTGCAGTCCTTTAGCTACAGAGAGTGATAAAAATGCTGGAATGATAATAATACTTATTATTTCAATGATAAAGGCTTAGAAGCTCAAATAAGAGCAGTTGCAAGGTTTAATTGGTTTGGTAGTAAATGGTTTTCAATATAATATAAAAGAGGGGCCACAGTATTATACTACTGGGGATCTTTACAGACTAGAAACCTCTCTTGAAGGGGCCACCTTAGGCATTTTTTAAGAACCTTGTAATAAATATGGGTGCCTCAGAAAGGACTTATTCCACTGGTGGCCGGGCTTAACAGCACAAGCGGCCTAGACAGGAAGGGTAACACTCACTCTGAGCACTTTTACCACAAAAATCCTGGAATAATTGGAAGGGTTTCAGAGCAGATGGGGTATATTGCTTGACTAAACTTCAATGGTTGATTGGTTAATATAGGTAAATGATACTACGGCAGACTAAGTCATAAATCACTTGCTTATCTTCATATAAGCACTTGATTAACAATGACACGGTGTCTGATTGATAATAAATAAATTGCTGGTAAACTCTTCTTAACTCATTGGATCCAAAGAGGTCTGTATAAATACCTTTTTGGGGTGATTTTGGTCTTCTCAGGGCACGTAGAGAGGGTTCTGTTTGTGGGCTGAGGCTGGCAAGCCAGTCAGGGCAAAATTAGCACGTCTACTTGGGGCTGTCAATAAGCCTTCCTTAGCTCTGCTGGATTTCTGTACTATTTTAGCCACAGGATCTGTTAATTAGTTATGGCATAAATTTGATCATTCTGTACTCATCCTTCATTTGTACTATTGATATTGCTTAAGTTCTTGCAGATGTGGATGTTTACTGATTATCTGTCATCTGCTGATAATTTAGATAATTTTTAATAATTTTTATGAACACTTCTTATAGTGTTTTGTGGTCTTCAAAGATCAAGATCAGTGATTTATGTGGTAAACCTTGATCTTTGATTTATTATTAAAAAATGTTTAAAACTTAATTTTCATTAATTTTATTTAAGTTTTGATCTTTTTAGATCATTAGTAATGCATATGTCTATTTGTTACATATACTAGGCAACCCTAACTATGTTGTAGCTCTTCTGAGCGGTACCTAGTTGTCAGATTAGTCACGACTGATCCAGGCGCGGGGATCAGTAGTACAGATGCGCGCGGGGTAGGATCTGCTGCGTGCGTGGCAAAATCAGCTGCGCGCGGGTCTCTAGTACGCGGGATCCTGCTGCTGCTAGTACGTAGGGTTATGTAATGATGCGGGGCTGCGCGCGGGAATTGTGACATAAAATGTTTCCGCGTGTACGCGCGGGGTAGGATCCGCTGCGTGCGTGGCAAAATCAGCTTGGCGTGGGTCTCTAGTACCCGGGATCCTGCTGCTGGCGGGGCTGCGCGCGGGAATTGTTACATAACACATTTCTGCGTGTACGCGTGGGGTAGGATCCGCTGGGTGCGTGGAAAAATCAGCTTCGCGCGGTCTCTAGTACACGGGATCCTGCTGCTGGCGGGGCCGCGCGTGGGAATAACACATTTCCGCGTGTAGTGTTGTAATTTTTTGTACTTTTCCTTTTAATTATTTTAAAAATATAAGGACTTGGAATTCAAGGGTGAGGTCAGTGAGTGACCTTACCTAATTTTGGGTAAGGAATCCATTCCTGTAATAATATTTATGGATTTCTCACTCATTACTTTTTTAATTGAGGTATTTCTTATTTTTCATATTTTGTGTAACTATTTGACAGTTTTGCTCTGTATATAGTAGCAAGCTGACACAAAATCTCTGACAAACTAGCTCCGTTGTTTTTAGCCACCATCTATGCCAACTCAACCCCATCAACTTTGAATCTGCCCATGTCCTGTGCCCTCTGATCTCCTTTCTGTAAATTAAACAAATCTGAACTGTTGGTTTCTATATTTCTTTCATCTTCTCTTGTTTCTATTCCTGATCTCTATGTTTTCTGACTTCTATGTTCAGTCTGATGGTTATAAGCTCTAAGAAAATACATCAGATTCTTTTCACGGTTAAAAGCCAAAGACAACTCTACTATATTGAAAATGAACAAACCAGCAGCAGCCAACAATTACTTTCACCAGGTTGCACTCAAGGCTTCTGTCAACGCTATTCCTCAGCTCAACAAGGATAATTACTCAATTTGGCGTGACAAAATGATGATGTTGTTCAATCTCAAGGACATCAAACATGTTATGACCATGAATGCGGGCCAACTACCCATAAAGCAAGATAAAGAAATTTGGGCCATCATTCTATCCAAACTCAACAGCACAACTCATGCTAATGTAGTCAACGCCTCAAACATTAAGTCTTTGAAATTGCTCTGGGCTGAGATCACCCAGAGATTTTCCTCATATGAAACTGCCAACCAAGCCCGCATATTTAACCAATTTCTACATGCCCCATTTAACAAAAACTCCATCAAAGGATTTAGAACCAACATTCAAAAAGCACTTACTTGTATGGCTGATCTAGGAATAGACTTACCAAATGATATATTGGCATATTTAATTCTCTTAAAATTCCCTCCTTCCCTGGAGAACCTGAAACAACAGATCATGCAGGTTGAGAAGCTACTTACGGTAGAAGTTGTATTCAACCACCTAACTCAGTTTAACAATGAGCAAAAGGCACAAAACAAGATGGGCAAGTCTACCCCAGATGTTTCTTTGGTAACCATGGAAGGTAAACCGCCGGATAAGGAAGACAGGAAGTTTTGCATTAAGTGCAAAGAAGGTTTCCACAACCCAAATTCACCACATCCTGAATCCTTGTGTTTCCATCTTCACCCTCAAATTGCGCCAGAATGGTGGGTCAAGAAGAAAAAGGAATGGAATAAAAGAATCAAGAAAGCTCCTACTATCAACTACCACGCACTACTCACCCTCTGGATAAATACATATAATACACCCAACCTCCTCCTAGATTCCGGCGCAAACATACATATATTCAACAACCTGAAGTATTTTACCTGGCTCAATCTGAAGGAAAAAAAAGATGAAGTCAAGACAGGCAAGCTTGAAGCAAATCTTAAGATTTGGTGTGGTGACCAAATCTGGACACCCTGGACCAGATGCAGAAAATCCAAAAATTTTTCTATGATTCTTTTATTTAGGTGTCATTTATTCCAAAAAAAAAAAAATTGGAATTTTTATGTATCAGTATCACTCCTCCAATTCCCTCTTCCTGAAAAGCATTCCTCTGTACCAGTGGTGACAGGGCTCTCTTGGTCTCATCACCTAGCATTGCGTTCAGTTTCTTCTCTCTTTGTTCCCCCCCCTTCCTTTTGGCCAAACGCGCGGGCCAAGCCCTGGTCGGCCCAAACTCCCATCATCCCAACCCATCCTCAGATCATCCCCCCCCTCATATCATCTTGGATCAACCTACCCTCAACCGCCAATCAAGTGACAATGCCATCTCCCAATCTTGTCTCCAGCTCTTGAACATCACCCGCCAACAATTGACCTCACCCTTGATCTCATCCCCCTCAAGCACCTCCTCACTCAAACTCAACCCACCCCAAGAGGATCCCAGCGGCAGACACCTTCCACCCGGTCCACAATGCTTGTCCTTCATCCATCCAGATCTCTCATCCAATCCTTCCATCCAAAAATCCCACCTCCAGCTCATCCAGTACCCCTACTTGGACTAATTGCATCCGTCATTGCTCGATGACCATCAATCCATCTACTCCCTTGCCCGCCGATCTTTCCTCCTCCTCCTCCTCCTCCTCTATCTCCCCCTTCATCAAGGGAAACTCCCATCAAGATCAAACCATCATCTTCCCCCCCTCTACTCTCCCACCCCCCTTCCATCTTTGAGTGGGGGTGGAAAAGCGTTGTCTACTGCCCGCAGACATCTGCGGGTGGTCTGGTTCATTTCTTTTCCCACCCCTTCCATCTTTGGGTGAGGGGTGGGTGATTCCAGTTTTGTTGCGCGCGCCTGTCCGCAGATGGACACAAGGGAGGTGAAGGGATGAGAAAGATCCCACCCCAGTCAGGGAGGCCAGATTTCCACCGGCCTGCGTGATCAATTTTTCTGATCATCTGAGAAAAAAAAAATTCTGCTCTATTTGTAAAATCACTTGTACATAGTCTAACAGGACTTCCTGCCCATGTAAAAAGGGGCTCTCCCCTGCCTTTTTGGGGGGGGGTATCATTTGGCGCCTTTCCAGGGAGTAACATCATCACTACCATCTTGAAATATATTATCTGTGGGGTCTCATTCCCCTTTATCTGAGACTGAATTCTGGGTATATCCATGATTGCCCCTTGATCCTTGAGCCCCCATAATCAAACCTTGATCCTTGATCTTTATCACCAACCGAAAGCCTTTCTGGTTGAAGAAGAATTCTACTGATTGAATTCTTGAGTGTGTTACACCACTCCTGATCCCTTTATCCAACCATACTGGTCCTGATCATCCTTTGATTATCTTTCTGGAACCGGTCAGGTTTGACTGAAGAGGTTTTATTAAGCTTAAAACCTGGATTGTTAAAACTCCCTCCGTTTCTTTTGAAGTTGAATTCCTCCATTCTACTCTTGAGTACCTTGAAAATTGTTTGGTTATTCTTGTTTTAATCATTTATTGTTTTGCTTCTAGAGCTTCATCAAACAATTAGCTTTGTCTTATGCAGCCACCCAAAGTTATCTGGTACCCTTCAAGTGCTTTATTGCGGAGAGTTGGGCAGGTTCATTGAGAACCTGGAGGTTGTTTGGGATTGAGTTGATCTTTCCTAAGCTTCTGCCAACAACCAGAGCTATTAGCTTGTGGGTGTTGTTCCTCACAATTGCCTTGTCCTGTTGAACTCTGAGAAATCTTTGACTTCTTCTATTCAAGTTTTCCCCTGGCATCCTCTTGCCTCTGATAATTTTGTTTTACCCCTTCCACCTTTGGGTGAGGGGTGGGTGATTCCAGTTTTGTTGCGCGCGCCTGTCCGCAGATGGACACAAGGGAGGTGAAGGGATGAGAAAGATCCCACCCCAGTCAGGGAGGCCAGATTTCCACCGGCCTGCGTGATCAATTTTTCTGATCATCTGAGAAAAAAAAAATTCTGCTCTATTTGTAAAATCACTTGTACATAGTCTAACAGGACTTCCTTCCCATGTAAAAAGGGCCTCTCCCCTGCCTTTTGGGGGGGGGTATCATTTGGCGCCTTTCCAGGGAGTAACATCATCACTACCATCTTTAAATATATTATCTGTGGGGTCTCATTCCCCTTTATCTGAGACTGAATTCTGGGTATATCCATGATTGCCCCTTAATCCTTGAGCCCCCATAATCAAACCTTGATCCTTGATCTTTATCACCAACCAAAAGCCTTTCTGGTTGAAGAAGAATTCTACTGATTGAATTCTTGAGTGTGTTACACCACTCCTGATCCCTTTATCCAACCATACTGTTCCTGATCATCCTTTGATTATCTTTCTGGAACCGGTCAGGTTTGACTGAAGAGGTTTTATTAAGCTTAAAACCTGGATTGTTAAACCTCCCTCTGTTTCTTTTGAAGTTGAATTCCTCCATTCTACTCTTGAGTCCCTTGAGAATTGTTGGGTTATTCTTGTTTTAATCATTTATTTTTTTGCTTCTAGAGCTTCATCAAACAATTAGCTTTGTCTTTTGCAGCCACCAACAGTTATCTGGTACCCTTCAAGTGCTTGATTGCGGAGAGTTGGGCAGGTTCATTGAGAACCTGGAGGTTGTTTGGGATTGAGTTGATCTTTCCTAAGCTTCTGCCGACAACCAGAGCTATTAGCTTGTGGGTGTTGTTCCTCACAATTGCCTTGTCCTGTTGAACTCTGAGAAATCTTTGACTTCTTCTATTCAAGTTTTCCCCTGGCATCCTCTTGCCTCTGATAATTTTGTTTTCCCAGCTACTGAGTACTATCATCTTTATCATTTACTCTTTGGTCCCATATTTACCAGGTTCTGGACTTTGATCTTGGTTACATTTAAATATTTTTGTAACACTCAGGAGGGCAGTCTAAAAAGCACCTTTCCCCTCCACAGAACTGCCATGGCCTTGCACCGTTTGGAGTCTTACATTTGGTCCCCTGGGCCGGGAGACATTCCAGCAACCTTGGGATTTACAGTCCCAACAATCATCAACTTTGAAATCCAATCTCTTTTTTTTTTCTGTCATCATCTAGATCCGTGGAGGCAATTTGTTCTAAAAGTAAGTCCTCCCAATTGTGCATTATCTGGGCAAGATACTTGTTGTTTTTTGAGAAACCCTACTCTTGCCACATTTGTGAGCCACTTTGGAAATCTGCTCCTAGGATTTTTTAGGAAACTTTGTCAAAATGGAAACTACCAGCGCCTCTTCTACTCATCCTAAGATGGTTAAGATCAAGTCCAAGAACAAGAACTAAGGATTTAATGGGATAAATGTTCTGCGTGGAAAGGTCCCAAAGAGGGATCCTTGAGTGCGTGAGAGTGGGTAGCGAAGCGTGGAGATTCAGCGGTAGAGCAGGCTCATAACCTATAATGATGTATTGCATGTAAATCAATAAAAGAAAGTTCAATTTCCCCCGAAGAAAAAGTTCAGTCGTAGTTACAAAATCATGCCTCCTTTTATATTCTCAGTTATGGATTTATTATTGTGTACATGGAATATTCTATGAGGTAGATTCTGGAAAGTCCTATTCATGGCTTATGCATATTGAGTAATCCTGAGAACTATGTATTTATCTATCCCTTATATTCATATACCCCGGAGAACTCCGAAGACCTGATTTCTTATTATTCAATTCCTCATTTCTCAACCTCTCAACCCAGCACTTATTTATTTTTCTCCCCGACATATTATTATTTTCGTACGAATCAGTCTTACTGTTGCTCCTTTGTGTTCACCTTTTTATAGCTAATTTCAATGTCGCTGATCCCTTGTATGTTTGATTATTTTTAATCACATCTTTTTTTAGTCTGCAATTTTAATATGCCTGAGTGAGCATTTCGAGTGATTGTTTCGCACCTGGGGTATTACTCTCGGTCTCTGATGGCAATTCCATGCTACGTCTTTTGCCTCTGACATCCTGACAGTCTAAAACTTTAACTAATATCAAATCAATCAAAAATAATACCCGGCTCAATACATGCTAGCATCCATTTCACTATAAATTAACAGTAGAATTCGAGCCGTCAATATCAATCCCGAAGCTGATCACTCATATGAGATTCGTGGTCGACTCGGCACGTTTACGGCTGCGATTTTGCACGGGGTCCCTGGATGAAAGGAGCCGGTCTGATTAGGTTCCCAGGCCCTTTGCTGTGGTCGTCAAGATCGACCCAACTCCTGATAGTCCTGGCCCCAAGCTGCATGTGTTTGATCAGGGAAAGGAGGTATAAAGAGATTAAGAAAATATTTTTCAGTCAAAATCTTGTTCCATTCACAATCATAGCCGATTTATAAATAAAGTGAAACGCGAGAAGCAAAATTTTCTGCTCACCCCCCTGCCACATTTTCGAGCACTTTTGAGGCTTTCTGCCTTGCAGCAGCCTTTTCTTCAGGGGTTTTTTGAGGCCTTGATAGATAAACAGATGAATCAAAGGGTGGAAGAAATAAGTTCGAAATTAAGCCTCCAATTATTAAAGAATTTAGGATCTTTTTGGGAAAAAATACTGACCTCGAAGACTTTCCTCCTTTTGGAGCTGGCTGCGCGGGAGAAGTGGTTGCCTTGTCGTCCTTATTTTCCCGCTTCAAGAGACGATTTGTGCCAATCGAGATTTCGGCTCTTTTAAAATACGCCGAAGAAATCACTAGGGAGCTGAGAAACAGAATTACAAGATGGCACAAACGCATCGTGCTCTTTATGTTACAAAAAGGACTGGCTAGCAGAGGGTACTTCTTTTGAAAAAAAATGGTAAACTAAAACAAACTTGGGAAAAGGGCTCGGAAACAGATCTTTCAATTGATTTTTACAATTTCAACAGAGATTTCAAATGTTTTCTAACAGGGCGACTCGGTTGATGAAGACTTATCAGCAGCGTGTAGCAGGAGTTTTTATGTCGGTGCATGACCAGAGCAATTTCCTATCTTCGAAACACGCCACGCTGCACGGTTGTCAGATAGCAAGGGCCGGAGTAAATACTAGGCTGGTTTCTCAGTCTCAGGTAGCGAGGGTTGTAGCACGCCCTTCTGGGCCCTAGTAAACGATAGGCATGGGTGAGAGTAGTTGTGATAATCTATCGATCCAAGACAACAATACCCCAGGCACACGTCTTTTTCTCCAGTTAATCTGTGGAAAAAAAAATACTATCCGACAGAGACTGGGTTTCTAATCAGTTTGGTAAGCTTACCCTCTTGCTCAGGGGTACCACAAGTTGGACAAAAGGGATAGGGTGATAGCTGTGCAATACATTTCCAGCTCTAAACATCCGCGCTGTAAAGGTTAAGGATGGGCAGATTGAATGAGGGTGGATGGAGATAATCCTTATTATCCGTTTCAATCACCAACATCAAACAACAGCTTGTTTAAGCACAACCAGAATGCCTCCCATGGAGGACAGCGGTCAGTTCGAGTTATGGTGAGAGGAATGAAAAGAGGTCAAAAGACAGTAAAAAAACAATGAGTTGACAAGAGATCAAGGCATAATGATGAAAGAGGACTTAAGAATTGACCAATGCACTATAGAAGTACGATACGAAAAAGAAACTGTAAATGAAAAACGACGTCATACTACATTGTACCCTACTTGTCATTTAGAGTAGTTTCGGTCAACAGAGGGCTTGACCCGGGTTGGCTCGATGCTCTGTAGTTCACGTCAGTCCACCGCGCGCAGCCAAAATTACCCAGTCGCCTCCACGCTCCAGCCGTTCCACACCGGGGGACAAGTTTGAGGGCCTAGTCTCATGGTCAGAAAAGACGAGGCTGCCCCAAACTGTCCATTGGTTGGTTCCTCCTCTCCATCCTTCTGCTCTCTCATTCCCATCGGATCATCGCTCTACGACCTCAACACCACCAACTAGTTCTCCCTGGTCCAACAAACTTGCTCAAGTCCCTAGCCCCCAATATCCCCGCTCAGTCTCAGTCTTCAGGAGGAGCTCAAAACAGATCAAGTAGAGGTAAATAGAAACTCAAGTCTCATGACTATTCTGTGTTTTTTGAGTATTCTAGAGATGGTGGCTCCCAATTGATTATTAAGAAAAGAAGGAGGACGAGTCTAATTACGCAGAGACGGGCGGATCAGGGAGTCTTAAGAGAGGAATCTCAGGGGGCACTCCTGGTTCAAATTTAGTGAGAACTGACGGTTGTCAATTACTTGCAAGCCGGCTGCTTTGAGTAGGGTAAGTACAAGCAGGGCCAAAAAGTGGTTGAAATGAGAATAACAATAATGAATAGGTATTCAAAGCTGGGCATTGGAGTCCACACAGATTGAAGGAGGACATTGGACAGACAGAGGCAGGAGAGCAACTAGGATCTAAGTCAGAGGTACAACTGGAACAGTGACTAAACTCACAATAGTATAGAGTGAACACTGGGCTGAGATAATCAAGAGCTTAACATAGTAAGAATGTTTAGAGCAGTAATGCACTAAAGATTCAAGCAATTCATGCAGATGAAAAAAATCCAACATTTGGAAATCTCTTGCCCCTTTCTATTTTTATTTTATTTTTTTGGTGCCCTCTCTGCATCTTTTCCCCCTCTATATTGAAGTCACATCTGTTTCCTTTGATTACCCTCATCAATCAGTCATATGACCTCACAAGGCTTGCAGGCTGTCTTCACTTAACTGCCTGAAGTGAGATCCCTGATGGAGGTCATACTAGGCTAGACAGCATTCTGGTAATTCTCAATATTTATTCATATTGTTTAATTTCTCTTATCAGACTTGTCCTTTTCTTGAATTTATTTTCTAAAACAAACTTAGGCCGCTTTTACAAGTTACTGATTTTTGCTTTCTCATCATGTCTTCTGCAATGAGCTCAAATCCTTGATTGGTAGCCAAAGTCAATTCTTGGAATAAAAGAAAAAAAATGGAAAACAAACAAGAACAAACTCACCCTGGACTTATGGCTATCTAAAAATACTTCAAGGGCACCACAATTTTTATCCAAAACTCCAGAAACTCATATTAAAGAAAACTAATCCTCCAGGTCCAAGTTACCCATGCTGAACCAATACAAATGGTACAAGTGGAAATCCAATTTTGAGACCCTCCTGGTGAGCAAGGTTTGGGAAGAATTTTTGGTTCCAAAGAAAATTTCAGAGAACCAACAGAATAAGAGTTATAGGGAAAAATCTACACTTGTGGTCTGCCTACTTTTTGACTATTTCAACTGTGGCCTTAAATGCTACATGAACCCCAAGTGATAGTTCAAGAATTAAATTTATTTGAAGGCCAATGGTAGGATGAATTCATAGAGAAGACACTTAAATTTTACTGAACATGGATAAGAAGCATAGAGCTAAGATAGCAACTTTCAAAGAAAAGAGAAATATTCAAACACAGGATAGCAGTGGCTTATAATATTGATAAGTATTAAAATGAACAAAATAGTTTTGAATTATTTATTAAAAGCGCAATAGATGATCAAAGATAGAAGAATATATCAAGATTGGAAGTCTATGGAAATAGCCATAGAAGGAAATAACAAACCCTAAAAGCTGAAGAGTGGGAAATATATGAATTCACAGGTGAAATAAACTTGGTAAATGATTGAAGCCCTGGATAAGAAGAGAAGAATATATGAATTAATTCAAAGATCTAAATTAATATCTAAATTAATACTATACATATTCTTATTAAAGATGATCTCAACTTGTGTTACTCTGATAAAATTGAACATGATCCTCAGAAAAAATCAAAATATTAATTAGATGGTCTAGATATTTCAAGAAGACTTCTATATCTTGAGTATTAAGAAAAATGGTTACACTGAAAAATATTAAAGGAAAAATTGGCCCAAGGCCTTTGAAAAGCTAAAGTGAGGGCCTCAATGGCCTAGTGGAAAAAATATCACAGAAGCCTGATACTATAAATTTAATGCTTAATTCAATTCCCAAGTTTAAATATTCAAAGAACCAACCCCTATCTGATTTTATGATTATTTTTCTAAGATTTTAGGCTCCTAAATCATGAGTGCAGCCATGATATCATGAATTTTTGACTACTCCTATTTTCATATTTCCCAGGTGTGACAGTCCAGTTAATTACAATTCTTTTTCATTCATTATCCAACTGAAGTTTTTAATCATAAACCACAATTACTTCCGCCTGTGTATTAGTGTATTTAAGCTTGACTATGCCTGTTTTTAATTGAGAAATCCATTTTTCTTCTCCCTAATTTGAGGGAAAATTGATCCTGGTGCCATTGAGCTTGTGAGTCCACATCCTTTAGATATTACTTTCTGTGAATAGCCTTTTCCGCTGTTATAATTTTTATATTTCTGCCCTCTGGGAGCTTCTCTCATCAATATTTCCATTTAATTTTGAATTATATCCTCTGATATCACCCCAAGCTTTTGATTTATCATCATCAAGCCATTAATTGTTCTTGATATCTTGATCATCATTTTTAACTTAGAATATTTCCATTCACTTCAATATAATTTTTTTCTGTAATTCATCCTTAATTTAAGAGCTTTCAAACCCTATAACTAGGCTGGATATTCCCATTATTTTCAAGCTTTTTAACTGTCAGCTTCCTGATTCCAGGAAAATTGCTGTACTTTAGCTACAGAAAAATATATTGGTTTTTGAATAATAATAATTCCAAGGAAGCATTTAAAATTCTCAAAAAATAATAATGAGGTGAGAGAAAGTGCAAGATTTTTAGTGGTTTGACTAAAGAAATTTTCAATATATTTAAAAAGGGTCCAAATCTTATTCAAAACTGGGGATATTTGAAGTAACACAATCTCTCTTCAGGGGGTCACTTTGGACAGTATAAAACCCTGGGCAATGGGATCCTTACAAGATAATTCAAAGGGGTAACTCCCAAGGGAATGATGGTGTGTGTGGGCTCTAAAAGCACAAAGAACTGTGCAGGGAGAAACAGAATTGCTTTAAAATATGGGGTTCACAAGGATACTGTAGGTGTTGGGCACTGAGGAAAAGCAGAATAGGAGAATGGTAGAAGGATGAATTTCATAGGAGTCAGTCAGAAATGAAAAGGAGAAATTTATTTTGAAAACAGACCATACCTGAGGAAAAGAAGAATAGGAGAATGGTAGGAGGATGAGGAAAAGAAATCCTTCCACCAATCTCGAGATCTGTCCTCAGGTAGACACAGTGACAGAAGTGTCACAGACTGAGTGACATATGAAGAGACATGAGTACATGATGAATAAAATAGTTACAGCCGTGTGTTTGGGATGGTAACTGGAAAGACTGAGTAGGGGTTTCTTGGAGTGTGTCACAGAAAAATGGATAGGATAAAGAAAATAAAGAAGAATAAGAAAAGAAACAGACAAGGAAGTGTAGAAAGAAATAAAGAAATGTGTGGGATTAATGATAATCCCAACACCCCCCCTTGCTAACCACCAGCGACAAGACCAAAAAGAGCTTGATGAGCTTTCAGAAGGACACAAGACAGCGGTTTGGTTAGCATGTCTGCCACCATGTCTTTAGTGCCTATGTGCCAAACAGTGAATACGTTTTGTGCAACGCACTCGCGGATAAAGTGATGCCTGGCATCTATGTGCTTTGTGCGCGAATGATGTTCTGGATTTTTTGCTAGGGCCTTGGCACCTTTGTTGATAACGTAGAGAGGAACAGGGTTGGGGTTTCTGAGACAAAGTTTGACCATGATGTTGCGTAGCCACAGTCCTTCCTTGCAACAGTCCAAGAGAGCCTTGTATTTGGCTTTGGAGCTCAACAGGGATACCATAGGTTGTTTCTTGGATTGCCAGGAGACGGAGCCTCCACCAACACGGAAGGTGTAGCCTGAGATGGAACGGCGGTCATCGCAGTCCTTGGCCCAGTCGGAATCAGAGAAACCGACCAGAGTTAGGTCAAAGCCGCCAAGGGTGAGTTGGGTGTTGTTGGTGGTCAGGAGATAGCGCAAGATGCAAATGGCAGTGTTCCAGTGATCCATGGAGGGGTCTTGGAGACGGGGTTGACAGGGGATGGGGAAAGACAGAGCTGTCCAACAAGCATGGGCTCACCAAACAAGGTACCTCAGTGGGGGTTTGAAAATTGGCTGTCATCATTGGTGGAGCTTGGTGGGAGAGAGGGGATGGGGAGGAGGGAGAAAGAACTGGTGGAGCAGGAAAGGCGGGAGAAAGCATAGCGGGATTCACGGATGGGGTGGGAACACTATTGGGTTGAATTGGCCAGGTAAGGTTGACGACGGTTTGATTGGGCTGGGGGTCAGTAGTTGGCGAGTTGCTTCCTCTGCGGGGAAAGACAGTGTTGTTAAAGATGGTGTCCCTGGATTTTATGACTTTGCAATTTTCAACATCCAGGAGGAGGTAGCCGTTTCCTTGAGTCAGATAGGACAAAAGAATTGCCCGCCGTGCTTTGGGGGAGAGCTTCGAGCTGTCGTGTTCAGGGACTTTGTACCATACAAGGCAGCCAAAAGGATGGAGGTAGGATGGCGACATGTCCTCTTGCTCAAGTAAGGAGTTTGGAGAAACAAAACTGAGTGGAGTTTTGCATGGGTAGGAGTTGAATGCAAATAGAGAGTGATGAAGAGCATCCGCCCAGTAAGAGTTAGGTAAATGAGAGGATGAGAGTGCGCAGCGAATGAGGTTCAGGATGGTGCGGCTCAAACGTTTGGCTACACCATTCAGTTGCAGAGAGTGTGGTGGTCCTGGCTCATGGATGATCCCTTTTGAGGAAAGAAAGGACTTGAGTTTTTGATTGACGTACTCCTTACCATTATCAGTGCGCAGGGATTGAACAGGTCAGTGAATTTGAGTTTCAAAGAAGGATATGAAAATTTTGACTGAGTCAAAAGTGTCTGATTTGTGACAAAGAGGGTAAGCAAATAGCGCTTTGGAGCAGTCGTTGATAAAGGTGATGAAATACCAAAAACCTTCTCTTGAGCTAGTTTCAAAACTACACAGGTCAGAATGGATAATTTGACCCGGTGTGCTGGATCAATGACTGAGACGGGAATGAAAGGGTGTTCTGGACATTTTGGACTGAATGCATGTTTTGCATTGTTGTACATCAAAAGCGTTGTTGATTTTTGGGCTGATCCCGGATGAGTTGAGGAGTTTCCTCAGCAACTTTAATCTCAGGTGTGAGAGCCTGCAGTGATAGTTGTAGAGACTTTTTTCAGATATTGGTGGCACAGTTAAAAAGATTGATTCCTGGTGTCTCATAAGTTTTTGGGGAAGGTAGTACAAGTTTCCTCTTCTGGATCCTTTGAAGGATGTGGGTGACTTATCATTCGTGCCGGTATTCAGGCGGTGGATCTTGCAACCTGTGGAGGTGAAGGTAACCTTGTGCCCAGAATTGCTGATTCTGTAAATAGATAGTAGGGGTTTGTGTAGGTTCGGAACAAGAAGAGTTTTCAACATTCCCATTGGTAAGGAGATAAGACCTTCTTTGATGGCATTGATGGTTGTCCTGTCAGCAAGACAAATTGACGTTGAGTTTGGTTTTTGTGAGTCCAGATGCCACTCGTGTGGAGTCATCAACATGGAACACCCAGAGTCTAGATTAAAATTGTTCTTATCCAATGAGGCGGTGCAAATGAGATTGCAGGAGGCGTATCCAGCGTTGTGGTAGTCCAAACCTGTCCTATAGCCATCAGACTCACTTTTCTAGTGTAACAAAAGCTCAAACCCTCAAATTAACCTCAGAAATGGATTCTAAATTGAAAATAACCCATAGTCACTCAGCCAACATACCCCTCTATCTCTCATGGATTAGAAGATACAGCCCAAGAAACCTTCAACTGTGGCAAACTCATACCCACCCAGGTGTCACATCTCTGTGGAAGACATAAGGCATACCTAGTAAACCCTCAAGTACATACCAGTGGCAGCTTATCCTCAAGACCAGGACCACACAACAACCAGTCCATCCAGAATAAAGCATACAGATACAGGAGGCAGTGCAGCATGCCAGATCCAGTCACCTCATCCAGAATACAGCATACAGATACAGGAGGCAGTGCAGCATGCCAGATCCAGTCACCTCATCCAGCATACAGTATACAGATCCAGGAGGCAGTGCAATCAGTCCAGATCCAGTCACCACAGCCAGAATACAGCAATACAGATACAGGAGGCAGTGCAGCATGTCAGATCTGGTCACCTGAACCCAACAAACATGCAGCAAATACACATACAAGAGGCTGTGCAGAAGTATACAGGAGCAATATATGCAGGAGAAAGTGGAACCAGCCTTAACCAGAACCAAACAAACCAACAGTATTGCACAGCAATGAATGTAGGTAGAAGCAAGAATCACTGAATAAACTACCAGTACAGCACAGCAATATACCTTATCTGAACTACACAGCAATCTATGCAAGGCTGTGCATGCATGAAACCCCTGTACAAGCTTTTCCCAACCAGCAGAAATGCCTCATGTAACTGTACAAACTTTTCCCAACCAGCAGAAATGCCTCATGTAACTGTATCTCACTGTCCTCACTAGAACAGGGAGAACCCTCAGGGGCAGCCTTGAGCACCCCTGGGGGAAGGATTTGTCCATTTAAGGAGGGCCTCTCTGCCCTATCCAAGTTGTATACCGACTCACCTAATCAGAACAACCCATCTCATCATCTATCCATCCACCCCATCAACCCATCCATCTGTGGTACCTACCCAGATACATATTAGTAGTGAACCAATTATAAAGAAACAGGAAATCAGAAACCAATTTATTAACCATATTTAACCAGTTAAACCACCCAACAGGTGCTTGAATAAGGGTTCTTCTGTGACCTAAATATTCAGCACCAGATTAAAGAAAACCCACCCATTAATTAATAAATAACCCTTACAAAGAAAGAGAGCACAACAAAAAGAAACTACCAACCTTTCCTCTACCCAGCCCCCTGTGGGTAAACCCATCCTTGGGTCCTCTCCTGAACCATCACTTTGATAAAACCCTTGAAACCTTTGATATTGGGATACTGGTTAAGATCACATATATCTGATCAATAATTAACCAATAATCCAATACATCTGGTCTATTCTTCAACAAACCCTACCAATAACAATTAATAACAAACCTAGGTCTGATCTGAGACCTATTTTAAGTCTCAAAGAAACCGGCCATTAATTTAAATAAATTATTGTGCAGACTTACTATAGTACTAGAAGGGCAGGCAATTCAAAACCACTCTTAGTATATACTATTACTCCAAAGGAGTAGAAGCAATACTAAATTCCCCTTCAAGGACTGCCAGCAAGCTATTTGCTACTTTATTTATATAATCCCACAGGAGTCTCTACAATTGGTGTCCCAACAATGGCATGTTTCCTTCAGATTTGATTAGTTATTAGAAACCATAAAAAATATTGGTGGATTATTAGCCTCAAGAATTAACTCAACATTCAGCAGGCAGAAAGAAACCCATACCAGATAATTGGAGACCT
Source organism: Puccinia polysora (assembly GCA_025617555.3). Classification (NCBI taxonomy): domain Eukaryota; kingdom Fungi; phylum Basidiomycota; class Pucciniomycetes; order Pucciniales; family Pucciniaceae; genus Puccinia; species Puccinia polysora. The sequence continues at coordinate 41,336,209 of CM062635.1, read as the reverse complement.
CAAGGACCAACTCAGGGGGATTGAAGATAATAACCAAGAAGTACTATCTTCAATAATCAGGATGGAGAAAGAACTGCAAGAAAAAACCAAAATACCCAGTGGATCCCAAGAAAAGCCAGAGGAAGACCAGGAAAGAAGTCAGAATCAGCCAGGTCCTGCAGAAGAAGCAATGGGGAAACTTGCCAACATTACCAAAGTCATAAACCAAATACTTGAAGAAAGAACACCACAGGGAATTCCAGATACCCCATACACCCAACCAAGAACCAGATTTCAGACCCCAACCCCAAGATCAGCATATGGAAAAATCCCAGCAGAAACCATGGAAGAATCAACAAACCCCTCCATAAGCCCAGGAATAAATATATATCCCCAAGCTAGAGAAGAAGGAAGAAGAGCTCATAGGAGCCAATATACTGAAGGAACCCCAGCCAGAAGACCAGTCCAGGATAACCCAATAATCAATAATAATGAACAAAATGGAGTGTTATTAGATGGAAAGAAAGTGAACCTTGAATTTGATGGAACAGAGGTGGAACAGTTTATTAAAAGAGTGGAGAAACTGGCCAGGATTCAGAAGGCAGGGGGAATAGATATAGCCCTACAATTACCTTTTCTAGTACAAGACAAGAAGATCAGGGAGTCTATTGAAGATATGGAGGGACATGAATATGCAGACTGGGACCTTTTGAAGAAGGAACTAAAAAGGAAATGGGGCACAGTTACCCCCCTTAGAAGGTTCAATGAGGAGTCCATACCAAGGCTTCTCAGACATACTCAAGAACAGGGAGGCATCAAGACCAAGCATGACTTCAAGAATTTCATTGGGAGTTATGAAGAAATGGTTCTTTACTTCATCAGGATGGGTTATGACAACACCAACTGGTAAGTGGGGAAAACCTCTGGAAAGCCTTGTCCACTGATCTTCGGAGGGAAGTGAACAGGGAATTGGCCCATGCAGGGAGAATCAAGATTTCAAGAGATGGCAGATACCTCCCACCAGATTTGGAGACCTTGAAGGAATTTGTGGAAATGACCTTGGCCTTATGGGATGTAGATGAAGAAGAAACTCCTAGACCTACCATCAAGAACTTAGTGGAAACCAAGAAGGAAGTCAAGTTTCAGCAACTGGGAATTGATGAGCTCTTGAAAATGAAGGAAGATGTTGCAAAACTCACTGTGGCTTTAAATCAGAAGCAGGAACCTCCCCACTTTGATAGGATCAACCAAGGAATGACACAAAACTTCAGACCCTCATCTCCCAGTGCAGGACCCAGATGGCCAATCAGATGCTAATATTGCAAGGATGAACTCCATACCCAAGTCAACTGTCTAGACTTGGCAGAAGATATAAAGGCCAAAAGTGTGTTTATACAAGGACCCAACTATTACTTCCCAAACAGAGAACCCATACCTTTTAGCCAGCAGGAAAGCTTCAGAGATCAGGTCAAGAAATTCTCAGAGGCTCAACAAGTCCCAAAATTGGAGGAACCCAAGAAGCAGGAAGAACCAACCAATGTTGCAGCATTCTTGAAGACTGGAGATTGGGAAGCTTGGACACCACCAGAGGTAAACATGAAGGAATCTCAAGTTCAATGGGGAATGAGAAGATCACAAAGGTTGGCTGGAAATCCACCAGAAAAGGATAACACCCAGGAGACACCAGTAACAGACCAAGGAACCTCAGCACCAACTAAAGAATCAGCCCCAGGACCAAGGAAGAGGAAAGCAAGTTACCCAGGAGCATGGGTGGAAGTGGATCAAGAGTCTGAAGATGAAGAAGAGTCCCCCAAAGAATCTGTCAAGGAACCTGTGACTGAACCTGTGAAGAAGAACCAAGGAAAGTCAGAATCATTGGACACTCAGGAAGGAACCAAGATGGAAGAAAGTTTGAAGAAGAAAATATTAAAACAAAACTTCAACCTTACCTTGGAGGAGCTCCTTTCAGTTGCACCAAATCTTTTCCAGAAGTTAAAAGATATGACCCCTGAAGGAACCTTTGACTTGAATAAAGCCTCTAAATCACCAGCCAGCGAAAACAATAGAAGGATCAATGGATGTCAACACCACCTTGAAGACTATTCTGATGATGAATACCCCTGCTTAATAGGCAACAACCTCACCTATGCCTGTCCATTGGGGTTCATTGATATTTGGATCAAAGGAAAGAAGATCAAGGCTCTGGTGGATACTGGTGCTGAATTAAATGTCATACCAGAACACTTGGCAATTCAGACAGGCTTGGTGTCCAGAGAATTGTTCATGAAGGTCACAGGAATTGGAGGCCACTCTACCCCACTGATTGGATTAGCTGAAAGAACAGTATTTGAAATAACACCTGGGGAACCAAAGTCTGCCCACTTCTTCATAGCCAAAGGATCAATGCATACAGTACTTGGAAGACCTTTCTTAGTGGATCATAAAGTCAGGCTAGAATTATCAAAGCATAAAGGGGAAGTCTTAAGCTATGAGATAGCAGGAGGGGAAAGGTTATGCATCCCCATTTTTTCACCAGATCAAGCAGGATGGCAGGTTACACCACCCAGAAGACCAATGGGCATGAACAGCATCACAGCAAACTTAGACCAAGAAGAGGTTTGGACCAGTGGACAGAATATACCAGAGATAGACCCTGAAGGCTTAACAGACCCCTGGGAAAACAACATCATCACCCCTGAAGTATCAGCAGAAAGAGGATGGGAGGAGGTGTTGAATAAACAAGAAGCTGAAGAAAACCTGGAAATGTTTCAACAAGTATTTGGAGGATTCTGGACCAACCTGGAAGACATGGAAGGGACCAATTGGGAAGAATTACCTGGAGCAGGATTGGACAACTCAGAGTTTATGGACTTACTCAACACTTACACTGGAAATACTCTTTTAATTCATGGACAATGGCCATCTCATCATGGGAGAGTCCCATGGATTGTAAGGTATTGCTTATATTATGGGGAAGAATGGGCTAAATCTTGGATTAGCCATATGATAATGATGGACCAAGTGATACCAGACCATGTTAGGTGGTCAGGATACTTGGAAGAATAATATCTCATTTTACCTTACTGATGCAGTATTAGGCCTTCAGTTTTCTTTGAGGAGCTGAGGGAACGGGTGGGCATTTCTCTTTTTTTAAAGGAAGTCTCCAATTCTTGCTATAAAATAAATAATAAAAAAAATTGTAATAATACATGATTAAAAAAAAAAAAAAAAAAAAAAAAAAAAATTGTTATAACACCAAAAAAGAAAAGCGGATTCTCGGCAAGATACAAGTTTTTTTGGTGTATGATTTTTTATTGATGTAGCAGTAGGCCTTCAGTCTTCCTTTGAAGAGCCGAGGGTATGGGCGGGCATAGTTCTGTTTATTTTTATTTTTTATCTTTAGTTTTACTTGGTATTGCTTCACCTTTTTTTGCGTTCTTGCTTTTTTCTCTCTGTCACTGTAAAAAAAAAAAAAAAAAAAAAAAAAAAAAAAAAAAAGAAGGAAAAGGGGGTGGAGTTAGTATACACGAACCAAAAAAAAAAAAAAAAAAAAAAAAAAAAAAAAAAAAAAGAAGGAAAAGGGGGGGGAGTTAGTATACACGAACCAAAAAAAAAAAAAAAAAAAAAAAAAAAAAAAAAAAAATAGAAAGAAAAGAAACTCACCAACAACGCATCAAATAGCCAACTTCCCGTTAACGAAACAAAAAAAAAAAAAAAAAAACAAACAACAAGAATCCCCAGCGACTATCATATCCAGGCAGTAGGGGGGTAGGACGCAACCGGAACGGCCCAGGTGGCCCTACAGGAAGAATGGGGAGGGAGATCCGGTTTGAACGGGAAGGAGCGTCAGTTAGATATGTATTAAAAGAAGAAGGAAGGAGAAGGAAGGGGGAAATGGAGAGGAAGGGACTTGCTGGTAGTAGCGAAGGGTGTTAAGCCACACTCGGATCTGATCCAACCGGGCCTTAATCCCTTCAATGGTCCTACGCAGGTGGGTTCCTTGGGGGAGGCTGATCATCAGACACCACACAGCGAAATGGACCGAATCGAAGTTTTCGGCAACCGCGTTAGGGAGCCAAGGAGGGGACGAAGGTGACGAAAAACCGGAGGAAGAGTTGTTGGAGGACCCAGAGCTGAAGCCGTGACCGGAGAGTGAGTCGGAAAGGGAGCGAGCGGTGGCGCACGCGTTGGCAGAAGAGGTGGTCGGGACAGGGATATTGACCAAGGCGAGGGACGGGGCGGCATCAAGATCAGTAGTGGGTAGCGACTCGGCTGCATCGCAAACGCCCAAAACGTCCAAGGAAGCCAGGCGCGGATCGATGGCGGGGAGGTTGCCTGGGGGATTACTGGTTGCAGGAGTATCAAGGCCCGCACCAACGGGGTCCTCCATCAAAGACAAAGGGGCGCCCCTTGGCCTAGCTCGATGGGGACTCTTGGCTTTGGGCTTAGCTTGACGACCAGGACGGACGACGACGACCAAGACCTCGGAGCTGGCATCATCAAAATCGGCGGATTCCTGAGGCATCTAAAAGGGCGAAACGCGTGAAAGACCCAATTAGCCACCTGGGGTAAAACGGAAAATGAAACAACAACAAACCTTCAAATAAGTAAGGGGAGGACCAGCGGATGAGGAAACGTGAGAGACTCGTCAGGACGGGCCTCCTTAAATAGCCAAGGAACCCACCAAAACAAATGGGAGAGGGAGGGCGAGTGAAGTTCAAAAAAAAAGGGGGGAGACCTATGGGGTCCCCAGTATACCACGACCCAAGCCCATGAACGATCAATCGGAAGGGGCCGACCGGAGAACACAAAGAGGGCATCCCCACCAGGATCGCCGGGACCCTAAAAAAAAAAGGGGGGACGGGACCCCAGAGATAAGAGAAACCTTAAGTAAGATAGATTAAAAAATAAGAAAAAGAAAAAAGAAAAAAGAAGAGGAAAAGAGAAGGAGGAATGAATGGATCTGATGCAAGCGATCGACCCAATACAGGAAGGGGACGTAAAACTTACATCGAGCGGCTGGAACTACGCATTGGTACCTCGATTTCCACCTAAGAAGGGACCTAGCCGAGTAAAAGATTGGCCAACAGTACAAGAGAAGAGCGATAAGGAAGCGGACAGGGGGAGGCGTCAGCAATCTAGATAAATTAAATCTAACGTGACAGGTGGACTCACGTACCCGTGTACAGAAAGGATTGGTGGACGTACTGGATTTTTCTTGATGCGATAAGGGAAAGGACCGATTGAGATAGATGAGGGGGGGTCCACCCTACGGTATACCTGGAAGACCCAGGAGTAAAAAAGTGGGGTGTGAGCGCGACGAGACATATTGAAGGAGATCCAGAGATCGGGTGTACAATAGAAGATAGAGAAGAAAGAAGAAGGCTTACCTGTACGCCTAATAACGTTGATCCCTCGAGCTGTATGCGTGTATGCCTGTACGACGAAGTGGCGAGGAGGAAATGAGATTGGGGGAGGAAACCGGTCCAGCGCAACTACCTCGAGCCGGCCTTGCGGAGCGCCTCGGGGGTTGCTGCACGCACCGCCGCACTGGGGCAGCCTTGGCGCTCGGAGCGCGCGAAGCGAACCTAGGGCACCACCAGCACGAATCTCCGCGGGTCGACGAGCGCTACCTGCAAGCAAAGCAACGGGGGGAGGAACGGCGTGGTCACGGGTCCCCTGCAAGACCAAAAACCTGCAGAAATCAAAACTGGGGTCCCCTGTAAGACCTAAAACTGCAGAAAGGTGGAGATTATCAGCTGAACCAAAAAAAAATAAAATAAAATAAAATAAAAATAAAAATAAATAAATAAAAATAAAAAAATAAGAATAAATATAAATATAAAATAACAATAAATAAAAAAAAAAAAACATAAAATAATAAAAAAATAATAAAAGAAGGAGGATGGAGTGCCCAACAATCACAGCAGCCAAATACAAAACCGTGGATAAGAAGATAAAACCCATAAACCAGCCTATTCCCCAAGGCCTCAATCCACCCCTCCAAAGGCCACCCCTCTCTAGAGACCCTTACGTCACACCCTTAACACCTCATCCACCCCAGTTCTCACCAACCTCCAGGATCACACCAGAAAGATTGAAGCTGGTTAACTTTGGGCCTGACAACTGGCTTGGGACTGAAGAAATAAATCTACTCCAGCATGTGATGGTCCTCAGAGAAAGGGCAATTGCTTTCACAGAAGAAGAAAGAGGACTCCTCAAGCACTCCTATGGGCTCCCTTACAAAATACCCACAGTACCCCATGAACCATGGCAGAAGAAACCTATACCCATTCCCCAAGCTATAAGGCCAGAGTTTACAGAACTAATAAGGAAGAGGATCAGAACAGGTCTTTATGAACAATCAACCTCCAGCTATTCCAGCCCTGTATTCCCTGTGGCTAAGGCCAATGGGAAGCTCAGAATAGTCCATGACCTGCAACCCCTCAACAAAGTCACTATCAAGGATGCAGGAATACCCCCAAAAATTGAAGAATTTGTAGAGTCCTTTGCTGGGAGGGCCTGCTATGGACTAGGAGACATCATGGGAGGATATGATGAGAGAGAATTGGATAGGACCTCAAGACCACTGACCACCTTTGAAACTACCCTGGGGAGGCTCCAGCTTACAAGGTTACCCCAGGGTGGCACCAACTCAGTAGCAGTCTACCAAGCCCAAATGACCTGGATACTTCAGGAGGAAATACCGGAACATGTGGGAATATTTATTGATGATGGAGGTATTAAAGGACCCAGAAGCAGGTACAATGAAGAAACACTTGAAGATAACCCACAAATAAGAAGATTTGTCTGGGAGTATGCCATGACCTTAGAAAGGATTTTATTTAGGATAGAAGAAGCTGGTTTGACTATCTCAGGAGAAAAATTTGCTTGCTGTGTCCCTGCCCTTAACATAGTGGGGCATGTGGTATCTCAAGAGGGGAGGAAAGTAGCAGAACAGAAGCTGAATAAGGTTCAAAGCTGGCCCCAGCCGAGAAACAAAAAGGAAGCTAGAGGATTCTTGGGGCTTTGCTCCTATGTCAGGATGTTCATCAACAACTACTCAGCACTCTCAGCACCAATCAGAAGGCTTACTTGGAAAGATGTAGAGTTTAAGTGGGACAGTCAAAGTGAAGAAGCCTTTCTGTTACTCAAGAAGATAGTAGGAGAAGATATAACCCTCAAAAGCATAGAATATGACAAGGATGCAGGAAGGATCATTTTAGATGTGGATTCAAGTTACCTAGAAGCTGGTGCTGTCCTGATGCAAGAAGACAAAGAAGGAAGACCAAGGCCAGTCTACTATGAGTCAGTGGGTTTATCAAAAACAGAAAAGAAGTATTCCCAGTCAAAATTGGAACTCTGTGGAGTAGCCAAGATACTCAAGAAACTCCAGACAACCCTGTGGGGACAGCACTTTGAGTTACAAGTAGATGCAAAAGCCCTCATTGAAATGATCAACACCCCCAGCCTACCTAGTGCTCCTATGACTAGATGGGTGGCATTCATTCAACTATTTTCCTTTGAATTGGTCCATAAGCCAGGGAAGACATTCACAATGCCTGAAAGCCTATCAAGAAGGCCAGAGGACCCAGAAGACCCAGAAGACACCAATCAGGATTTTGATGAAGAAGAAGAATGGATCAGTCCACACCCTGGCCTTGGATTAAAAATTAACTCTATTGAAGACCAACAACCATCCACACCTCCAGCTGGTTTCTGGGGGAGAATGAAGGAATATTTATTGACCATGAAGAAGCCCATAGGGTGCTCTGAGAAGGAACTCCAGAAGATCAAGAGGAGGTCACCTAACTTCTATGTGGAGGAAGGAAAACTAAAAAGGAGGGGAATATGGGGCCCTCAGCTGGTGCTGACATCTAAAGAAGATATGGAAAGGGTCATGAAGAGCCTGCATGAGGAATTGGGGCACAGAGGGAAAGGTGAGACATACAGAAGGATCAAGCTTAGGTTCTGGTGGGAAGGAATGAAGAAGATGACTAGGAAATGGGTTCAAACCTGTGAACCATGTCAGAAGAGAAGCAAGCTCCAGCAGAAAGAAGAAGGAAAGGAAACTATTACAAAGACCCTGTTTCAGAAGGTAGCAATGGATGCAGTACATGTCAAAGCAGGAAGATGGAAGTACCTAGTGGTAGCTAGGGATGACTTCTCAGGGTGGGCAGAGACAGTGGGCCTGACTAGTCTCACCTCAAGAAACATAGCCACTTGGTTCCTATCTGAATGGATCTATAGGTATGGGATCCCCAAGGAAGTAACAGTGGATGGAGGAGGAGAGTTTAAAAAGGAGCTCCAGGCAGCCATGAAGAAGGTTGGAACAAAACTCAGAATGGTCACCCCTTACTACCCAGAGGCTCAAGGAATGATTGAAAGGGGCCACAAGGAAATAAAAGATGCACTAATAAAGCTATGTGGGGAGAATGGCAGCAAATGGAAGGAATACCTCTCTCTAGTCACCTTTGCAGATAGGATCTCTACAAAAAGAACAACAGGATTCTCCCCATTTGAACTACAGTTTGGACAACCAGCAGTCCTACCAATTGACCTAGAAATGGAGACATACCTAGGAGTTGACTGGGAGCAGGTGACTACCACTTCAGACCTCCTGAAAGCAAGAGCAGCACAATTGGCTCAGAAGGAAGAACACATTCAGAAGGCAGCACAGAAAATGAAGGAAGCAAGAGAACTTTCAATCAAGTATTGGGACAGGAGATTGGCCCATAGGATAAGGAAACCACTCAAGAAGGGGGACCTGGTATTAGTCTACAATAGAACCCTGGAATCTCAATGGGGGCTAATCTGCAAGAATAGATGGAATGGACCTTATAAAGTGGTCAAACAACTAAACAAGGGGCCCTATGTCCTAGAAGAATTGGATGGAACAGTACTTAGTAGAAGATTCGCAGCAAGCCAGATCAAGAAGTTTTACAACAGAGGAGCCCCAATAGATGAAGAAGAGGAAGGACCAGAACAAGACAAAGGAGAGGAAGGACCAGAACAAGATGAAGAAGAAGAAGAGCCAGCAGAGGAAGGAGGAGAGGGAGAAGAACAGGGCTCCTAAGCAAGAGCCTAAACTGCTAAATCCATCAATAAAAGGAATAAAGGCTCCTAAGCAAGAGCCTAAACTGCTAAATCTATCATTAAAAAGATCAATCAGACAAACAGAGCTCCTAAGCAAGAGCCTAAACTGCTAAATATATCATTAAAAATATATAAAATAACAAGGCTCCTAAGCAAGAGTTTAAACTGCTGATACAAAAAAAAATATTAAAAAAGAGTGAATAATAAAAAGAATAAATAAAATAAATAAACAAATAAACAAAATGAAAAAAGAGGCTGTATAAAATAAAAGAAAAAGGCTCCTAAGCAAGAGTTTAAACTGCTGAAGAAATTAAAAAATAAAAAAGAAATAAATAAAATAAGAAATAAGAAATAAATAAAAAATAAAAAAATAAAAAATGAATGAAGGAATGAAAATAAAGGAATGAAATAGTGGAAACATACTTTTGTCAAGAAGATTATTAATGTAAAAAGGATTCAACCCAAAGAGAACATGGAATACTAGGAAGAAGGAAGGGCCTGAAGACATCAAGATTGGCTTTAACTCAAGATTGGATCCAACTAAGGAATTTAAGATGTGTCAAGGTATCAAGGAAAAAGGGATCAATTAATCTTTGGCTAGAACTGTCTGATTGAAGGAATTACAGCAGTTTTCAAAGGAAAAAGTTATCTATCAGGTTTGAATAGATGCAAACAGGGTGTCAAGGCCTGAAACTAGAGAAAAGATTCAGAAAGAAAGGAAAAAGGGGGAATAAAATGAGGAAAATCTGTCTTTGGCCATGAGGTACCATAGGATATGGAGAAGGGGAAAGAAGATTCAAAGTCAAATCATAGGAACAGAGGAAAATGCCAAAACCTGTCTTGATCCAGAAGAACCCTACTATAATTCAACAACCAAGAAGAATGGAAAGGATTTAATTATACCTTTACTTGCTACATGGATACAATCAAGAAATAATTAAGAGGAGAAGATTTAGAGATAAAACAATCAAGATTTCAACAGGACCAACTGGATCACTAGGATTCTCTGGACCTTTGTTTTATTCTATATGTGATTATTAGTTTTTTTATTTATGTCTCTCAAGATCAATACCAAGAAGAAGAAGAAAAAGAAGAAATAGAAGAAGAAAAAGAAAAAAAAGAGAGGAAGAAGAAGAAGAAGAAAGATAGGATGTGGAGTCTGATGTCTATGGACAGGAATGCTGTGGACAGCATTAAGTCTGGGGGGGATGTGGTAGTCCAAACCTGTCCTATAGCCATCAGACTCACTTTTCTAGTGTAACAACAGCTCAAACCCTCAAATTAACCTCAGAAATGGATTCTACATTGAAAATAACCCATAGTCACTCAGCCAACATACCCCTCTATCTCTCATGGATTAGAAGATACAGCCCAAGAAACCTTCAACTGTGGCAAACTCATACCCACCCAGGTGTCACATCTCTGTGAAGGCATAAGGCATACCTAGTAAACCCTCAAGTACATACCAGTGGCAGCTTATCCTCAAGACCAGGACCACACAACAACCAGTCCATCCAGAATACAGCATACAGATACAGGAGGCAGTGCAGCATGCCAGATCCAGTCACCTCATCCAGAATACAGCATACAGATACAGGAGGCAGTGCAGCATGCCAGATCCAGTCACCTCATCCAGCATACAGTATACAGATCCAGGAGGCAGTGCAACCAGTCCAGATCCAGTCACCACAGCCAGAATACAGCAATACAGATACAGGAGGCAGTGCAGCATGTCAGATCTGGTCACCTGAACCCAACAAACATGCAGCAAATACACATACAAGAGGCTGTGCAGAAGTATACAGGAGTAATATATGCAGGAGAAAGTGGAACCAGCCTTAACCAGAACCAAACAAACCAACAGTATTGCACAGCAATAAATGTAGGTAGAAGCAAGAATCACTGAATAAACTACCAGTACAGCACAGCAATATACCTTATCTGAACTACACAGCAATCTATGCAAGGCTGTGCATGCATGAAACCCCTGTACAAGCTTTTCCCAACCAGCAGAAATGCCTCATGTAACTGTACAAACTTTTCCCAACCAGCAGAAATGCCTCATGTAACTGTATCTCACTGTCCTCACCAGAACAGGGAGAACCCTCAGGGGCAGCCTTGAGCACCCCTGGGGGCAGGATTTGTCTATTTAAGGAGGGCCTCTCTGCCCTATCCAAGTTGTATACCAACTCACCTAATCAGAACGACCCATCTCATCATCTATCCATCCACCCCATCAACCCATCCATCTGTGGTACCTACCCAGATACATATTAGTAGTGAACCAATTATAAAGAAACAGGAAATAAGAAACCAATTTATTAACCATATTTAACCAGTTAAAACACCCAACAGGTACTTGAATAAGGGTTCTTCTGTGACCTAAATATTCAGCACCAGATTAAAGAAAACCCACCCATTAATTAATAAATAACCCTTACAAAGAAAGAGAGCACAACAAAAAGAAACTACCAACCTTTCCTCTACCCAGCCCCCTGTGGGTAAACCCATCCTTGGGTCCTCTCCTGAACCATCCCTTTGATAAAACCCATGAACCCTTTGATATTGGGATACTGGTTAAGATCACATATATCTGATCAATAATTAACCAATAATCCAATACATCTGGTCTATTCTTCAACAAACCCTACCAATAACAATTAATAACTAACCTAGGTCTGATCTGAGACCTATTTTAAGTCTCAAAGAAACCAGCCGTTAATTTAAATAAATTATTGTGCAGACTTACTATAGTACTAGAAGGGCAGGCAATTCAAAACCACTCTTAGTATATACTATTACTCCAAAGGAGTAGAAGCAATACTAAATTCCCCTTCAAGGACTGCCAGCAAGCTATTTGCTACTTTATTTATATAATCCCACAGGAGTCTCTACAGCGTGAACCACGATTTTGGAGTCTGAGAAATCATCCTCCTGATTTCCATAGACGTTTGAGTCAGTGTTGGCCGCACTTGCTGACTGATTTATCAAGGTTGTTGGCTTGGCTTTATGCAGTAGTTTGTTTCTCTTGGATTATGCACTTGCTTCTAAGACTTCAGGACATCTGGAGAAGGAATGCCCTTCAGTTTTGCAGTAAGTGCAGTAGTACACTTTTGAGGGTTTTTGAGTTGTATCTTGCTGAGCTTTTGGTGTATTGAGACTGGATGACAGTTTTGTAGAGTTTACCGTCTGTGGATCCTTGTTTCGCGTTTGCCTTCTCAGATGTTCCTGCTTGAGTGCATTGATGAGTTTTGATGATGGGATGGATTCCTCATTCATCATACTTGACACACATCCTAACCAGTCGTTGGGAAGTGAGAGTAGGATTGCAGTGGAAAGAAGGTTATTGGCAGTGAGGGGATTATTGGGTGTGATTAAAGATGACAGTTTTTCTCCATATGATATTATTTTGGTGAGATGAGCTGTCATTTCCTTGTTGATGAGTTTTGTGAGAAGAAGCTTTCTCAGCCAGTACATTCGTCCACCGGAGGAGTTGTCCTGATGGGCCTCTCAAAGAGAATTCCACATTCCAATGGCACTTTCCTTGTGTTTTCTTATATACTGATAGTTTGATGGATTGATTGATCTGGATATAACTGAGCATACTGCAAATTTGTCCTTTGTCCAGGTTTTGGATTTAAGGGATTTGTTATTCAGAAGATAGCTGACGCCAGAGGCACAAAAGTGGATTCTTAGAATCATAGACCAGTCAAGGTAATTTGAATCTGATCCAGGTGAGTTAAGGGGAAGAATGGACCGGGTTTTAAGCACAGGGTGATTATTTGGGCCATCTTCCATAGTGGTTTAGATAGTATTGACACAATTAATGCCAGATCCTTCTGAGACAATTGTTTTTATTCACTATTTGTTTTCCAATAGCTCTGGGATCATAACCTGTTGGGCACTGAGGAAAAGCAGAATAGGAGAATGTGGAAGGATGAATTTCATAGTAGTCAGTCAGAAATGAAAAGGAGAAATTGATTTTGAAAACAGACCATACCTGAGGAAAAGCAGAATAGGAGAATGGTAGAAGGATGAGGAAAAGAAATCCTTCCACCAATCTCAAGATCTGTCCTCAGGTAGACACAGTGACAGAAGTGTCACAGACTGAGTGAAATATGAAGAGACATGAGTACATGATGAATAAAATAGTTACAGCCGCGTGTTTGGGATGGTAACTGGAAAGACTGAGTAGGGGTTTCTTGGAGTGTGTCACAGAAAAATGGATAGGATAAAGAAAATAAAGAAGAATAAGAAAAGAAACAGACAAGGAAGTTTAGAAAGAAATAAAGAAATGTGTGGGATTAATGAGAATCCCAACAGTAGGAATTAATGTTTGAAAGGTTCTCAGATCGTTATTTGGGGTTTTTGCAGAGTTTCTTCAATTTAATTGATAATGGGTAAATTTTTTACTATGATATCAGAATGAGGCCATATATCACTTTTTTATCTCTTATAAACACTTTATCACAGATGGCAATGGGTCTGGACTGATACTAAAAATTACTGGGGTTTAAAATAACCAAAAGTTACTGTATATATGTCATGCTTTGAGCTTAAGGGTTATTGTCCTCCCACTTTGAAATACTCTTTTCTTCAAGTACAATGTACCTCAGTCCATAAGATTGAAAAACTAGAAGCACAACATCAATTCTGCCTTCTGCTTATCAACTCTGGCTTGCATAATGACCTTCCATTCTTGGAGACTGACTCAGCATCCACTTGCAAACCTTGCAGTCAACTCTACCTTGGTCAACCATCCATTTGGGTTCCGCCCTTTTCACCCTTGGTAGCAATAACCCTTGGGTTCCAATTTATGGTGACATGCTATTTCTAGTTTGTACTCACGCTAGTCAAGCATACTCAACTGTATAGTTTGAAAATGTACTAATTCCTTACCCTGCATAAACTACACTTTCATATTTGCATTGCTTCTGACGTCATTCCCTCATGTCTCAAAAATTACATCCCAATACTTTTTTCTCCTGTTGTTTTGCACTTACGCTAAGAACTCCAAAACAATTCATACTTTCATTTTATTTTGTACTCTGTCCCTGTAATTCATTGCCTCATTTTTCAAAACTGTAGTTGACCATCCATCTTGTTGTATCTTGTCAATTTGGGTTACCTTATAAAGGCTACTCTGTTTTCCAGGGGATTGTCTCCTCATTTAGTTAATTTCATGTGTTCTTGCATTTGCTAAATCCAGTCATCACATTGTGCTTGGGTTTGGTTTCCTTCCATTGGAAAATTCATCCCTCTTGCTGTGTGTTAAGTTACTCCACCATAAGTTTCCACTTTGCAGTTATCCCTTTCTACCTCACACTTGCCCTCGCACTCAGTTTTCCTTTGGCGCTCACAATCATCTAAGATTGCCCTATAGTAAGTGGGGTGATTGTGTGAAATTCAATTAACTAACTGAACTCATCTATTGTAGCTTCCCAACCTATAATAGCTTTCTTTTAAAATTTAACATACTTGCTCAACTGGGAACGCTTCCCTCACCCCTTACAATGATGATATCCATTGGGTAGGGAGATCCAGCATATCTTGGGCCAGACAACCTTTAGATCCTGTCCCTTCTTCTAAATCTCCTTTGGTTGAACCTCTTGATGATCCCCTTGCTGCCTTGTGGAGGAAGTGGACCCTCTTGAAAAAATTGAAGACTCTTCCAAAAAAACATTGAATCATGGTAGATGGAGGGCTCTCAATAATGCTCCCAAACCTGGTGCCTCAACCTTACTCACAACTCGGATTGAGGCACTTAATCAAACTGCCTTGTGATCTGGGCCAAGTGGTCCTAGTTTTTGCACCCCAGGCATGAAGCAGCCTGATCACTTTACTGGGGAACACCCTCTTATGCTTAGATCCTACCTAAAGTCCTGAAAATTCATATTCTCAAAGGATCCTCACATTTTCCCTACTGATGGACTTGGTGTCAGCTTGCTACTATTGCAGAGCAAGCTGCAAAATTCAAAGAAATAACATAAAAATAATAATAATAAAATTAACCTAAGAAGGAGTAGGAAAACTATAAATATTATTGCAAAAAAGGATTCTTCACCCAAAATTAGGTAGGGTCACTCACCAACCCCACCTCCTTATATTTTTAAATGATTAAGGAAAGAAAGACCAAAATACCACAGCACCACTATTGAACTTTTTGGACAATTAAATATTTCACATTTATTGTCACGTATAGGTTTCACACCTCAAATTCAGTCAGAATTGAGGTGTTGTGTATATTTTAGGAGTTACAGACAGAAATGTGTTCTGTCACAATTCCTGCACACAGCCGCGGCAGCCAATGCACCCGCGCGCGGCTGAGCTAAAGCTCCGTCACTCTGTCAAAGTTGTGTACGCAGCCCTGGGCCTCTGAAAAGTACGCAGCTGCGGGACTACGGGTTGACAAAGTGACAGGCGGCCTGAGAAACGTAGGTAACACATAAACATGCTACAACCCACATGGTAACATTCTACATATGTAATAAATGTTCCCATGGATAGTAGATAGTCTAAAAGTACATAAAATTATATAAAAATAATGAAATAAACTTTATATGTATTTTTTATTAAATATAATTCAAAGTACATAAAATGTCAAAAATAAGACAATGACTACTTCTGAAAATATATTAAAATATTTTCATATACTATTATGAAAATTTCTAGACATCAAAATTTTTGTGACATACTAAGGAAGCATATGATGTAAAAATATTAGATGAATACCCATAAATTACATTTTTAAGTAATTATTTTAGTAAATCAACTGAATGTTGAAAATAAGGAGTAAAATCAATATCATGACTTTACTCACTCCAATTATTTAATACACAATGATAACCCACCTGGCATCAGAAAATCCGTAGGAATGTCTATTAAAATAATGATTAACTTACTTGAAACATTTACTAAGGATAATTAATTAAATAATAAATAAAAAGGACAGATTAGTGTTATTCACACATCCAAAGATCAATTATAAAGTAGAATAATTCCCATACCCTGTGAAATTTGATGCTACCCATGTTACAGCACCAGGAAAACGTGACAGGATACCACTGGTTACCCTGCTAGCCTCAGTGTCCATCTGTTTGAGCCCCTGTACCCCTCAGAAGGACAATATTGGGACTCCAAAAACTTTAAATAAAGAGCTCTTTAGAGGATATTTATACCCAGAGACCCAGTTATATTTATATCCAGAAACAGTGCCAAGGTAATCAACTACTTATAAGAGTTAAGTAAGTGATTTATGGCTTAGTCTGATCAATAAGATCTGTCCTCAACCCTCTTTTTATCAATTTAAACTTCTGAAAAACCTTAAAACCCCAGTATACAGGTTTAACCCTTTAGTGCATGTCCCAAACAGATAGCCAAAGGATTTAATAATATACCAGTGAGTTTTATTATCCTTTCTCTGTTGTTGAAGCTTTGTTAAAAAGCCCTGCCACTCCACTGTGTATTTTATATACATATTATCTTTGGGAAAAATATCCTTTAAACAAAAGGGCCCAAAGTAACCAGGACTACGTGTTTTCATACTGAATTACCTGATGAGAGGTGTTAAAGATCCCCAATATAATTGTGGCCCCTCTAAGAAAATATTCAATAATCAATCCATCTATATTTATTTATAACAATAAACCATAACAAAACCAATTAACCTTGCAATAAGCTTTATCCAAATATTTTACATATTTTTGCTGCATTTATTTGCTGCATTTATCAAATATTATAAGTATTATTTATTCTATCACCTCTGGTAGCTAAATGATAGCAAGTTTTTTGGCATCCAGGAGGCTGACAATTGGCAGTCTGGCTGGGAAATATTCCATTTTATTATATTTAATACCTTGGACCAGATATTTCACATAAAATTAAATCAAAGATAAATATATCCAACTTTTTAACCATGATGCATCATTAAATTTTTTTGCCGTGGATTTAAAAACCAATGCAGAATTAATAATGTATTATTTAAATCTTTTAAAGATAAGAAAAGAAGAATATATTAAAAATTATAAACCTACTGGTTGGAAGGCTTTAACTCAAGCTGAACAACTTAATATCTCTTCTGCACGTAAACACTTAGATAAAATCCTTCAACAAGAAGATCTTGAGAGGCCTATCAACTTCCATGCCCTATTAAGGAAACATTAATCTTGGAAGAAATACCGTATAAATTACTTTTTGAAATATAAAAGTAAGTATACAACTTGTATTACCATATTATTTTCTTGAAAAATTTGAATATATTTTATTGACTAATAAAGTAACCTTTTTAAATCAGTGAACCCTCCTGTACCAGAAACCACCACCACTGAAATTGATTGATTGGATCAAGAAGTCCCAGATATCTCTGGAAGCCCTGAAAATATTGATTGGAAAGGTGAAGACCTCATTGGGACACACCAAGACCCCGTAGGATTATCTATTAAGGACCAATTTAATCCGAATAAAGTCCTGGTACCTTTGAACATCAACTTAAATGAGTTTTAAATAAAACTTTTTTTACGGATTTTTTTCTGTGGAAGAATACTTATAAACATTCTATTCAATATATATTGACGTAACACAAGAGCCTGAGGGAGAATTCCCTCCTATGGATCTTTGCCAGGAGCCCCCAGTAACTGTGAGACCACCAATAATGACAACCATCAGGGGACTGGAAGCCATGAATCAAATGTTGATGGACAAGGAAAAGCCCCAAGTACTTCTGCCATTCCCCAACCTAGAGCTGGAGAAGGTAGTAGAATTAAGCCCCCCTCCATTACAAGAATATTCCCTGCAGCCACCCCAGCAGAATCTGGCCAAGGAAGCCAGGATAAAAGACTTAGTCAGAGAGCATGTGGAATATTGGGAAGAGTTCAAAGAAGCCCAAGCCAAAGAGGACATGGTATCTATGAAAAAGATAATCTCCCGGGCAAAAGCTACCCAGATAGATCTTCAGAAAATGATTCCAAGGAAAGAGGTAGAATCCTACGTGGAAAAATGGAATCCTTGGGATCAATGAGCCCAACTAAAAGGCAAAGGATCAGGAAAGAACAGATCTTCTTCCCATCCAAAGCCAAAGGGAAAGAAGGATTGGGATCAGATAATATCCTTAGCACAAAAGTGGAAAAAGGTGTACAACAATTAGCCACTAATTCTGAACCAAGTAACTTGTCCAAACCAACATCTGATGTAATCACTTCCTTTTCTAATGATATGCGCCATAATTTTAAAATTTTTTGTGGAAATTTGGACGGTGTTTATACCCAGATGGATAAGTTAACCTCACTAGTATAAAAATTGATTAATAACCAAAAAAACTGTAGGAATGGAATATATTAAAGAACATACAGAACAATTATTGGAGAAAATGAATCAAGGTAAAATCAGAAAGACTCAAACAATTGAGAACATGTTATCAGGTATCAAAAAAGATTTTATTATGTCTTTTCAACCTTTGAAAGAAGAATTGGTAACTACCAACAACAGCTCCATTCTGTCCCTTAGTGAGAAATTAGATTTTCTTAATAATAAAGTGGACCTGAAACTTAATCTGATCAAGAATGATCTTAGAGACTTGAAAGTCCATCTGACCAACCCCTTGTTGAGCACAACAGAGGAACCAAAACCTCCCAGACAAACAATTACTCCTTATGCACCACCCTAACTAGAAATTCATAGGAGTAACACCTTCAGGCCTAGTCCTACTCCTGAGATGGAACAAGGCCTCAAAATTTTACCCCCAATTTCTGAATGGCCTAACTTCTCCGGTAAAGGAGAATACAATCATTTAAATTTCATTGAATTTATTGACTACACTATTAACTCTTATGACTTACCAGAAGCTATAGAAATAGTCAGGCTGACCAGACTATTTGATAGAGTAGCTTTAGACTGGTTTATCAGTAGAGGAGAAGAAGTGGGATCCTTACCCTGGAATTCTTGGAAACTTCTAATTAAAAAACAATTTGGTTCTAGAATGTGAAAAAGAAAAATGATGAAAAATTTCAAAAATTCCTCATTTGATCCCTCCAAGGATAGTTCTCACAAATGGTGCTTGGAACAGAAGAGAAGACTAGGTTGCTTCTATCCAGATGCTGATAAAGAGGAAGTAAATTAAAGACTCCTCAACTTGTGTCCTGAAAATCTTAACCATAGTGTAAGATGCAGGATGAGTATGGATGCTGGCTTACCAACTCTAATCAACGTGTTAGAAGAAGTCATAGATATGAATGTGTTAGACAAGAAAGTCCCTTATAGACCCAAAGAGAACTTCAACATTAACAAAACCAGAGAAAAAACCCCTCTGATAAATACCTCTGATAATAAGAAACCTAATGAGAACAGGGAAAAAGAGAAAATGTCTGGAACTTGTTGGAATTGTAACAAGACTGGGCATATGAGACAAGACTGCCCATTAACAAAAAGAAAGATAGCAGTCTTGGAAGGAGAGCAAGGGGTTGAAGGGAATCAGAACTATGAAGATATAGCTGATAATGAAGCATGCCTTTCTGAATGTGAATTGGTCCTGACCAACCCTGTTAATGTTATAGAAGGAGATATAGGCACTTCTATAGAAATCAATAACATCCATGGGGACTCTATTTTGCCCCAAAAATGGGATCCTACCATAATTCCTAGACATATCACGGATGTTAAACCATAAACAGTTAAACCTATGAGTTGTAAGAGTTATACTACTGGTCCAACTTGCTATGCAAAAGGACTTTCTAGAGACAGACCTATAAGGTTATTCCTGGATAGTGGAGCTTTCTGCTCATGTGTCTGTACCGAATTCTTAAACAAATGGGATCCCAATTGGAAAGAACACCTTCTGACCGTCCCAAAAGAAAAGTTTAGCTCTTGCAACTCTACCATGAATGCTATTGGAGTATTTAATGCTCCTATAATATTACCCCATACTAAAGGATCTTTGAGAATACAAGTGGAATTTGTGGTATTGCTCAATGGATTATGTGACTACCTGATAATAGGTAATGATGCTTTATGTCTATATGGTATAGATGTGTTCCAGAGTAAAGGGAGATACTTTAAAGTGGGTGGAAATTGAGACAAGAAGTTTGAGATATGCACCATACAATCTAACTTCCCCTCTTCCACTTATCAAAAGCATTTAGAAGACTTGAATCAAAAAAACTTCTCTCAAGCAGCTCTAAATATGAAACTTTCTGAGGAACAGAAGAAAGATATATTGACAGTCTGCTTTGAGAACCAAAATTATTTTTGTACTAAAGATCATCCCATTGGTGATATCAAAGGACATGACATGGTATTAAAATTGACTATTGAGCCTCCTTATCCTGCAAACTTAAGAAGACCAGCTTATCCCTCTAGTCCTAAGTCTAGAATAGCTCATGAGGAACAAACCCAAGAACTTATAGGCTTACAAGTATTAAGGAAAGTAGCGCACAATGAGAAGGTAGATGTGACCACACCTGTAATCATACCTTGGAATAATTACATGTCAAGAATGGTAGGAGACTTCAGAATGCTCAATAATTATACTCAGGCAGATTATTATCCTATACCCCGGATTGATCATGCTCTACATAACTTGTCCAAGGCCAAATATATAACTACTATGGATATGCTTAAAGGTTTCCACCAGATACCTATAAGCCGTGAAAACAGAACGTTTATGAGAATAATCTGTCATTTGGGAATATATGAATATCTTAGGATGCCCTTTTGTATAAAGAATGCCCCATCACACTTCCAAAGAACAATGGATACAGTTCTAGGTAAATACATCAGACAAGGATGGATGATGGTATATATAGATGATTTTATCATATATTCTGATGATTGGGATAATCATATCAACCAAATAAGATTAGTACTCCAAACTATCTCCAAAGCAGGATTAAAAGTATGCATGAAGAAATTCAACTTTGGATATGGAGAATTGAAAACACTAGGTCATATAGTCTCTTGCCTAACTCTAGCTGCTGATCAAAATAAGATAGCTTCTTTCATGAACAGACCCATGCCTAAAAATAAAACATAATTATTTTCTTTCATTAGTTTTTGCAGTTAATACAGACAATAAATACCAAAGTTTGCTATCCTAATTAAAATTATGTACAAAATAGGCAACAATAACACTCTATTTGAAATGAAACATGAGAGATTGAAAAACTATGAGGAAATAAAAATAGGTATGACCTCCAATACTTTACTCATTCAACCAGATTACTCCAAGCCCTTTAAACTGTAAATTCACGCCTTTATGGAAGGGTTAGGATCTGCTATAAATCAAGAAACAATAGAAGAAGACAAACCAGTGGAGAAACCAGTAATCTTTGTATCTAGACAGATCAAAGATACAGAAAAGAGATATGGAGCCAGTCAGTTGGAATGCTTGGCTCTAGTATGGGCTTTAGAAAAGCTTCACTATTACTTAGAAGGCACCACTTTCCAAGTGATCGCCAACTGTAATTCTGTAAGACCTCTCATGAACATGAAAACCCCCAGCAGACATATTCTCAGGTGGAAAATTGCTATACAACAGTATAGAATTCAGATGACTATAGTGCATAAAGCTGGAGCTAAAAATCAGAATTCTGATAGTCTGAGTAGGAATGCTTTGCCTAACAACTCTAGTAATCCAGCATCTGTTCCTGAGGATGAAGATGTCTTTACTATTAAACATCAATCTTTTTGCATTAACTGCTCCAATCATGGGGAAGATTTCAAGGAAAAAATGTTAGACTATACTTAGTAAGATACAAAGGAGAATCTTCAGAAAAAGATAAATTATTAACAGAGAATAATATACCTGATGGTCCAATACATCTGAGAAACTACAGAGCCAGCAAGAGACTGAAACACACATGGAATGAATTTTTTCCCAACATGCTCCAGATTATTTTTTCAGATATGGCCATATCTTGGAGTGGGGGAATGTCAGCTTGCTACTATTGCAGAGCAAGCTGCAAAAATAACAGAAATAACATAAAAATAATAATAAAAAAATTGACATAAGAACAAGTAGGAAAACCATAAATATTATTGCAAAAATGGATTCTCCACCCAAAATTAAGATGGGTCACTCACTGACCCCACCTCCTTATATTTTTAAATAATTAAGGAAAGAAAGACCAAAATACCATGGGACCACTATTCAAATTTTTGGCCAATTAAATATCTCACATGTATTGTCAAGTATAGGTTTGAAACCTAAAATTCAGTCAGAATTGAGGTTTTGTGTATATTTTGGGAGTTACAGACGGAAAAGTGTTCTGTCACAATTCCTGCATGCAGACGCAGCAGCCAATGCACCCGCCCGCGGCTGAGCTACAGCTCTGTCACTCTGTAAAAGTTGTGTACGCAGCCCTGGGCCTCTGACAAGTACGCAGCCACGGGACTATGGGTTGACAAAGTGACAGGTGGCCTGAGAAATTTAGGTACTGTGTAAACATGCTACAACCCACACAGGAACATTCTACATATGTAATAAATGTTCCTGGGGATAGTAGATGGTCTAAAAGTACATAAAATTATATCAAAATACTTAAATAACCTTTATATTCATTTTTTATTAAATATAAGTCAAAGTACCAAAAATGTCGAAAATAAGACAATGACTACTTCTAAAAATATATTAAAATACTTTAATACACTATTATCAGAATTTCTAGACATCAACATTTTTGTGACATACTAAGAAAACCTTTGATGTAAAAATATCACATGAATAACCACGACTTAAATTTTTAAGTAATCATTTTACTCAATCAACTGAATTTTGAATATAAGGAGTAAAATCAGTATTATGACTCTTCTCCAATTATTTAATACATAATGAAAACTCACTCAAAATCAGAATATCCGTAGGAATGTCTATTAAAAAAATTATTAACTTACTGGGAACATTTACTAAGGCTAATTGATTAAATAATAAATAAAAACAACAGATTAGTGACATTCACACATCCAAACATCAATTATAAAGTAGAATAATTCCCATACCCTGTGGAATTGGATGCTAGCTGTGTTACAGAACCAAGAACACGTGACATGATACAACCGGTTACCCTGCTAGACTCAGTGTCCGTCCATTTGAGCCCCTGTACCCCTCAGAAAGACAATATTGGGACTCCAAAAACTATAAATAAAGAGCTCTTTAGAGGATATTGATACCCAGAGACCCAGTTATATTTATATCCAGACACAGTTCCAAGGTAATAAAATGCTTATAAGAGATAATTAAGTGATTTATGGCTTAGTCTGATTAATATATCTGTCCTCAACCCTCTTTTTATCAATTTAAACTGCTGAACAACCTTAAAACCCCAGTATACAGGTTTAACCCATCAGTGCACGTCCCAAACAGATACCCAAAGGATTCAATAATATACCAGTAAGTTTTATTATCATTTCTCTGTCGTGGAAGCTTGGTTAAAAAGCCCTGTCACTCCACAATGTATTTTATATACATATTATCTTTGGGCAAAATATTCTTGAAACTAAAGGGCCCAAAGTAACCAGGACTACGTGTTTTCATACTTAATTCACTGAAGAGAGGTGTTAAAGATCCCCAATATAATTTTGGCCCCTGTATAAAAATATCTAATAATCAATCTATCTATATTGATTTATAACAATAAACCATAACCAAACCAATTAACCTTGCAACAAGCTTCATCCAAATATTTTATGTATTTTTGCTGCATTTATTTACTAATTTAATTATTATTTATTATATCACCTCTGGTGGCTAAAGGATAGCAAGGGTCTTGGCATCCAGGAGGCTGACACTTAGAGTTATGTATGCATCTTCCTTCCTTGAAGGAAGAGCCTTGCAGTGGTTCAAAACATACCTCAAACTATTAGATAACACTAGCCCCGCTTGTATTCTCAACAATTTGGACAAGTTTTAGAAACATCTGCTTACCCTGTTTGGTGACCCTAATGAAGTTCAAAATGCCAAAAACAAACTCAATAATTTAGGCATGAAGGAAAATAGTAGAGCTTCTATTTATATTTCCAATTCCCAAACTCTGCATTTTTGCATAAAATGGAACAAGGCAGCCCCTTGATTTAATTTTGAAAAGGTTTACCCGCACGCCTAATGAAAAAACTGGCAGTTGGGGAACATAAGAAAACCTCCCTTCAACTGTTAATCAACCCGGTGATTGAGCTTTACAATGGTTATCACGACAAGAACCGCTCTTGACAAAGCAACCATGGACCGTCAACTTTGACTCCAAAGACAGACCCATCCTCAAAACAATCTTTGAAGAATCCAAAGCAATCCAGACCAAATCCAACCTTGCAATCCAACCCAAAAGGAAAATATGTTGCCAAAACTCTGAAGTTCCTGGATAAAGAAACTGGGATGCTCCAGAATGAGGAACTGTTAAGGAGGGAAAAGAATGGGTTATGTATTTATTGTGGAGGTAAACATGATGTTGATAGTTGTGCAAAGGGGCTAGCGCGTGAAGGGTCTAAAAAGTCAAAAATTAGCTTGTAGTTTTCCTGAGACTTGCAAGGAAGGCTACACATTATCTAAATTACAGCAAGTCAATCTTTGCACTTGAAAGACACTAGGTCCTCCAAGTTCAAGATTTTTCCTTTTCCATTCCAGCAACTCTCCTTATCAAGTTTTACTCAATTTTGATGCTAATTTTTCTTTTATAAGTGAATATTTTGCCACTTCCAAAAACCTTATGCGTTCTGAGATAGATAAGTTCCCTATCCATTTAGTAAGTAGTGCAACTGAGCTGTCTCATTGGGTTTCCCAAAAGGCAAAATAGACATTTGCATTTTCCAATTTCCCCAGCTTTGAATGGGATTTATTTTTCTTGGATATTCCCTGAATGGATGATACCATCCTAGGCCATGATTTCCTAGTCCACTGAAATCCAGATGTGAATTGGCAAGAAGGATTAATTAACCTTTGAACCTTGCAACACCAGAAAACTAACCCTTCTTTCAAACAGGAATTAAAAAGCCTACCTGACACTGTCATTGAGTTGGATGACACTTCTCCTCCAGGAGATTTGCAATATCATGAGCTTCATTCCCAAGTTCCCTCTGAAGATTTAGGATTTATTGCTTATTTGTCCAACTTACCCCTTCCTTGTTTCTTCAAAGATAAACAGGCACCAATCAAACGGTGTATTTTGAGCTCCCTAATCCTCTTTCATCATGCAAGCACTTTGAATCCCATGCTTGAAGATGAAAATATTGAAAATTTAGAAATCATTTGAAAGTCTTTACTTTCTGTTTATCATGACTTGGCTGACGTCTTTTCAGCTTAAAAGGCAGATAAACTTCCTCCTTTCCTTTCTTGAAATCATAAGATCAAAATTACTGGCCCACCACCGGCAACTGGACCAGTCTACTCTCTCTTGAAGCAGGAATTGACTGCACTTCAAGAATACATTGAAGAAAGTGTATTGAAAGGATTTCTTCAACCAAGCAATTCACAGACCATTTCACCCGTCTTATTTGTTCCAAAGAAATATGGTGGACTTTGCCTTTGTGTTGACTATAGAAACCTGAACCAGGTAACCCAGCAGAGCGCCTACCCAGTACCACCTATGTTGCACCTCCTCACTTTATTCCATGGAGCTGCTTATTTCTTGAAGTTAGACCTTTGAGGCAACTATAACCTATTTTGAATTGAGAAACACCATGAGTATTTGACCTCAATGAGAACGCATTTTGGCAGTTATGAGTATACGGTCATGCCCTTTGGCCTCTGCAATGCTCCTTCCACTTTTCATCATTTTGTCAATGACATTTTTTCTGAGCTTGTGGAGAAATATCTTGTGGTGTATCTTGACAATATACTAGTCTACTCAAAAACTGTTGAGGATCACATTGCACATGTGCAAGAGGTGCTGCAGCAACTTTGCAAGAATGAGCTGTTTGCAAAAGCCTCTAAGTGCAAATTTCATACTCCTTCTCTTCAATTTATAGGTGTCATAGTCTTGCTGGAGGGACTATCAATGGATCCAGCCAAAATTCAACGCATATTGGACTGGCCCCCACCTTCCTCTGTTAAATCCCTTCAGTTTTTCTATGTTTTTAGTAATTTTTACAGGAGGTCATTGAGCATTATGCCAAAAAAACCATGAACCTCTCTAAAATCCTTAAAAAATACATTCATTTTTTTTCACAGAAAAAGCTGCTTTGGAGTTCATAGCTCTGAAGAAAGCCTTTACCACTGCTCTCACTTTAACAAGCTAGCTTGCACTATTGTCAAAACAGATGCAAGCAACTATGAAATTGCAGGAGTAATCTTTCAGTCTTCCTCCTCTTCTTCTCTTTTTCATCCCATAGCTTTTGATTCCTCAAATTTCTTGCTGCAAAGTTTAATTATGAGATGAATGACAAGGAAATTCTTGAAATTGTTTTTTTCTTGAAAAAATGGTTTTCATACCTTTTGAGTCTTATGGAACCTTTTGAGGTAATAACTGATCAGAATGCTTTGAAACATTTCATGAGCTCATGGTCCTTACACGCAGAAAGGCACTTTGGGCCAAATACCTCTTTACAATCATGTATCTTCCTGGGAAACAAGCTGTAGTCCCTGATGCTTTTTCACTTTGGGATGAAATTTACCCCGGAGGGGGGAGCACCTTTGCCAACAACAATCCTGAAAATGTTAGGAAACTTTTCTCAACCCAGTCTTCCAAACTCAGTTCAATCAATACTCACCTTTGAGATCTGGCTTCCAAACTACAACAAGCTCAACCCAATGACCTCAAGTGTAGCAGACTTTGCAAGAATGCAAGCTTATTAGATGGTTATAATAGTATTGAGGAAAATGATTATTTAGTTTCTAAAAATTGTATAGTAGTACCAGATAATCCTTGCTTGACACTTGATTTCTATGGATTTCATTTTGCAATTACCTATTTCTAGTGGTTATGATGCTTTTTTAGTAGTAGTAGATTGCTTCTTGAAGATGGATTTATTTCTTTGCAGTAATCTGACAGCCTCTTCTGAAGAATTAGCCAATTTATTTATAGAATATGTATTCTTGAAACATGGTCTCCCTGATAATATAATTAGTGATTTTGGATCTTTGTTTGTTGCTAGCTTCTGGACCTTGCTCTGTCAAAATTTGAAGATAACTTGCAATCTATCAAAATCTTACCACCCAGAAAAGGATGGGAAAACCAAGCAGATCAATCATATCCTCAAAAAGTATCTTTGAATTTACGTCTCCTACCAACAGGACAACTGGTCATAATGGCTCCCATTAGCCGCATTCACCTACAAAGACTTCACTCATTCCTCCACCCAAAAGTTGCCCTTCCAGAATCTTTATGGTAGAAACCCAACTTTCTCTTCCCTTCACATAGCATCTCCTCAACCTACTACCAATTACCTTAACCACATCCAATCCCTTCAATATAAACTTCAAACCAACCTTGAAGCAGCAAACCAACACTACAAGGAACAAGCAGATCAACTTCAAACTTTTGCCCCAACCTTTGCAGTAGGAGATTGGGTATGGCTTGATGCTTGCAATATTGGCAGTACTCTCCCAACTTGTAAACTCTCTGAAAGAAAGCTTGGAACCTTCAAAATCAAATCAACAGTCTCCCCTAACACCTTTAAACTTAACTTACCTGCAAATGGAAAGGCAATCACCCGTTCTTTCATGTGTCTCTCCTAGAGCCAGCTCAAGTCCTATACTAAGGCAAGACTCATCCCCCTCCTGAACCAGTGTGGTGCTCCAAAACCTAACCTATAGCCATCAGAATCACTTTTCTAGTATAAGGACAGCTCCAAGAATCAATAAGACCTTCAAATTGGATTCTAAACCAAAAATAACCCCTAGTCAATCAGCCAAAGTACCCCTCTGTCTCTCATGGTTTAGAAGATACAGCCCAAATCAACCCTGGCCTACCCATACCCCTACCAGGTTTCACAGACCGGTGAAGGTTCATGGACATACCCTGGATACCTTCAAGTACATACCCCATACAGTGCAACCATACAGCACCAAACAACCTGCAGCAGTATACATGATCAATATATGCAAGGCACTTCATGAAGAACCAAACAAATCACCTGTATTCACAGCAATATATGCAAGACACTGCATGCAGAGGCTGTACAGAATCATACAGGAAATAATACAGAAGCAATATATGCAAGTCACTGCATGGAGAACCAAACAAATCACCTGTATACACAGAAATACATGCAAGACACTGCATGCAGAGGCTGTAAAGCATCATACAGGACACTATACAGAAGTAAGTTATGCAGGGGGGACCTTTATCAATGCAGCACAGCAATGCATGCAAGGGTGTACATGCATGTAGATCCTGCACAGCCTCCTCCTCTGAAAATCAAAAATGCCTCATGAACTGTATTCACTGTACCAGGGAGACCCTCAGGGGCAGCCCTGAGGGCAGGATTTTCTATAAATAGAGGGCCTCTCTCCCCCATCCAGGTCCCATCATCAGTTCCCCCCATCCTCCCCTCAAGGGATCACCATGCCTCCTAGGCACCCTTAACCCATACTTTTACCATCCTCAACCATTATCACATAACCCATACTGTAACCATCACCAATCCCATATCCCATACTAACAAACATCACCATCACCATCATCATCAACATCAATCATCACCATCAACCATCAACCACAACCATTACCCTTGGCCATCCACCATCATCAACAAGTACTTTTGACCATGACCCAGCCCAATAACCCATACTTTTGACCATCCACCACCACCATTATTCACTCAATACCGCATACCTTTGAGAATCACCACCATGTACCCATAACCTGAACATCATACATCATCACCATCCATCATCACCATCCATCATCATCACCTACCATCATCATCATCAGTCACCATCATCAGTCAACATCATCACCTACCATCATCATCATTCATCATCATCAGTCATAATCATCACCTACCATCATCATCATCAGTCATCATCATCATCCATCATCATCATCACCTACCTTGACCATCATCAATCATCATCATCACCTACCATCATCATCATCAGTCATCATAATCATCCATCATCATCATAACCTACCATCATCATCATCAGTCATCATAATCATCCATCATCATCATCACCTATCCATAATCATCATCATCAATCATCATCAACCAACATCATTAGTTGTCAAGTATAGGCTCAACCATTTCAACTTTATCAAACATCACCTGTAACATCAAGGGAGTATTCATCAGTAACCAATAAAACAAAATAAATAATATATAAAGGATAAGACTAGAGAAAGGATTCTTCACTTACTCAGCTTCTATCCACCAGGTCACCCATATGTCCCACCATTTATTCCTTATCAAGCTTGAATACATTGATCCTAGGTCTGATAGAGACTACTATAGTAGCAACTCTATCTGAAAATCAGCCACCAAATCTCTTTTCTTTTATTGTTGTGAGACTACTATAGTACTGAGAGGGGCAGGCAATTCAAAACCACCCTTAGTATTCATCTATCTTATAAATAGTTTTAGTACTAAATTCCCCCTCAAGTGACTTCCAGCAAGCTATTTGCTAAACTTTACCCAATCCCAAAGGAGTCTCCACACCAGTCCAAGTCAACAATCAGCTAGAGTGGGAAGTAAGCCCTATCCTGGATTCCAGGTTACGCAAAGGAAAGCTTCAATACTTTGCCAAATGGAATGGCTTCCAGTCCAATGAGGATTGCACCTTGTGGGAACCAGCCCATCACCTTTGCAACTCTCCAAATTTGGTTCAAGACTTCCATGAAAGTTAACCTCAAAAACCTTGCCAATTGTAGGTCCCATTCCATTCCATTACTTCCATCTCATTCCACAATTACATCCCATTCCTTCCCATTAATCTCATCCCTTTTCCTCATTTCATTTCCTTTTCCTTTCTCATAACGATCCCTCTTTTTCTTTTCATAAATTTTATCCTTTCACATTGTATCACAAAATTAAAATTCTACTTTCCCTAAAAAAGACAAAAAAAAAATATATATATAATAATAACAAATAAAATAATAAAATAAAAATATAAATTTCTACAGATTATCCTTTATTTCTCTTTCCACTTCCTCCAAATTCTCATTTAATTCCTCTACCATCAACCTAAGTTCTTCCAAATCTTTGTCATCCACCAAGGAAGACAATCTTTGCAAGATCAGCAGTTGTGTCACTAGATGTCTCTCAAAGATTTCCTTGGACTTTGCAGTCCAAACCCTCTTTGGTTGGGTATTCCATCCACCTTCCTCCATGAGTTCCTCATGAGCTCTCTTCCTTTGGCCCCTTGAAGAGCCTTCTCCAATATTGCCAGTCAATTGCCTCAAATTGGTTTTGATTGGTCCTTTGAATTGCACTTGGTTCCCCTCATTTTGGCCTTCCACCTCATCTCTTCACATTCCATCCGGTTCCTCCACCTCCCGTTCCATTCCACTCCTTCCTTCTATTCTGTTTCCTTCTCCCTAATTTTCCTCCCTTTGCTCCAGTTCCACCTCCCCTTCAGCCATTACTTCTTCCATTGCCTATTCAATTGTCTGCATTTCCTTAGTTTTGCACTGCACTTTGCTCCTCACTTTGCACTTCCAACCCAATCAACCCAGTATATGGCGGTGGCGGGGGAGAAGTGTTAGTGGTATAAAGTTGGAATTGTGGAAGTACTACATGAATAAAGATTATATTATTTCCATTTCTCTTTTCCTTATTTTTTTACTTATTGTTAGTCTCCAAGCCTTTACTTACCAGGGTTCTGCATACCTAAGAGATCAATCTCCCGCACTGGTGGTATATGATAATTGAATTGCGGCGCAGACCTTTTACTTTGCACCTCACTTCCGGATGCTGCTGGGACATCTACAGCCGGCTTGCTACTTATAGGGAATGTGCAAGCAACATTGCCCAAGGAACATTGTTTGCACTTGTCTTGAATACCTTGCGTTGCTGTACTAACAACACATTGCTTGTTTTTTCAAATGCAGTTTTTGCAACAGCAGAATGACAATGACAAAATAATTAATTATGAATCTATCTAAAGCAAAGAAGTAATGATTAATGGGTATACAGTAATTTTAACAACTTTTGAATCAATGGGAAAACTATCTGAACGCTTGCAGGAGCTTGCATCTTTATACCCAGGAACTGTCACACTTTGACATAAAGGGTTATTGTCCTCCCACTTTGAAACACTCTTTTCTTCAAGTACCATCTACCTCAGTCCATAAGGGTGACAAAGTAGAAGCACAAAATCAATGGTGCCTTTGGGTTATCAACTCTGGCTTGCATAACCTTCCATTCTAGGCAACTGACTCAGCATCCACTTGCAAACCTCGCAGTCAACTTTAACTTGGTCAACCATCCATTTGGGTTCCGCCCTTTTCAGCCTGGGTATCAATAAACCTTGGGTTCCCATTTCTGGTCACATGCTATTGCTTGTTTGCACTCACGCTAGTCAAGCCATCTCAACTGAATAGTTTGGAGACGCATTAGTCCCTTACCCTGCATGAACTACACTGTCATATTTGCATTTCTTCTGACGTCATTCCCTCATGTCTCACCTGTTACGTCCCAATACATTTGTTCCCTATTGTCTGGCACTTACGCTAAGACCTTGGAAATAATTCATACTGTAATTTCATTTTTTGATCTGTCCATGTCATTCATTGCCTCATTGCTCAAAACTGTAGTTGACCATCCATCAGGTTGTATCTAGTCATTTTGTGTTACCTTATAAAGGGTACTCCATTTTCCAGGGGATTTTTACCTCAGTTAGTTAATTTCATATGTTCTTGCATTTGCTAAATCCAGTAATCACATTGGGATTGGGTTTGCTTTCCTTCCATTGGAACATTCATCCCTCTTGCTGTGTGTTGAATTAATCCACCATAAGTTGGCACTTTGCAGTTAGCCCCTGCTACCTTGCAAGGTAGCAGGGGCTAACTGCCTTGCATTCAGTTTTCCTTTTGCCCTTGCAATAATCTAAGATTGCCATATAGTACGTGGGGTGGTTTTGTGACAATATATAGCTTTTTGGGGTGAAGGGGCCTTCTCAGGGAACGTAGGGAGGGCTGTGCATGAGGGCTAAGGCTAGCAGGCTGGCCAGGCTGTTTCAGCATGCATTCTTAGTTCTTTCATTCAGCTATAAATTTCTGTGACATATTTATGTGTAAAATAGTTGTCTGAAGTTTTTGATTATTAATTTTTTATTTCTGTAGTTCTGACATATTGTCACGACTGCCCCTGGCGTGCAAGGGGCTGAAGGCACAGGCACTACTACTCATAGAAATCAAGGATGTTTGATTGGATTTCAATGAAGGAGATGAAAGGAGGAGTACAAGTGATGAGAAGAGGAAGGATGAGAAGACCAGTCCAGGAGGTTGTTGAAGAGAGAGTTGTTGAATCCTATAAGAGTAACACCAGGAAGGGGAAAGGTGATATGAGTAAAGCAGGCTGGGTGAAGGTTGTCTTGTGCTGAGATTACACCTACTGGCAGAGGGACTAACCAGTAAGAAGTAGTATACTAATTCCTTGGGGGGAATTAGTCCAGGAGGGAAGGAGAGGCTAGTATATGTGAGAGCTGAGAAGGAGGCCTTGAGGGATGAGTGGATGGTGTTGCAGGTTGGAGCTCCCATGGTATTACATGCTTACTGATTGGGCTGGAGGCTGCAGTTGACTAATTGGGTGATGGGCCTATCCAGGAAGGTTTGACATGTACTGATCTGGAGTCTTGGGAGTATGGGCTGAACAGACAGTGGAGAGAATGTACTATGTATATACTAAGTGTAGTATGTACTAACTCATATACCAATTGGGTTGAGGAGTGATGAAGGTTGTACCAAGCCATGGAGAGAGGGAGAGGTCCTGAGAAGGTTGAATGAATCACATGACAGGTGAGGTGTACATGGACATAGAGCTTATACCATACAGGGAGAGGGTGAAGCTGGTGGGAGAGGATGGAGACTGCAAGAGATGCAGAGGTAGTACTATCCGGTGGAAGGTACAGGAGTAGTGAAGTTGGGTTTGATATGAGGGTGAGTTTGATGAAGAGTTTGGATTGGTTTAGTTGAAGGATTGTCAGCACTACCGTTATGACACATATTTCCTAATTTTACATTATATTATTTTGAATGAGGTGGTCAAAGGTGGGTATTTGTAGATTCTCTGTCATCTTCTGATCATATAAATTCCAAGGGAACCTTTTGATATGTTTTGCAATTCATAAAGATTTGATAGTGTTATTTTTGTGACAACTTTTATCATTGTTCTCCCTAATATGTCTATTTTATAATTTGATTTTTATACTTTTTATTTAATTTTTGGAGTTTTAAAATCATCCTCTATCCATTGATTTCATTATTAAATATGAGTGATGCATGCATAGAGGTTTTAGACATTTCCTGTGTTACCTGGTTGTCAGAAGTTGTCCAGGTAGTTTTGACGCAAACATTCCCAAAAGCTGCGGGAGGGAATCTGGAAGCTGCTTCCAGAAGTATATTGCATGCAGGTTTCCTGACAGGTACCTGAATTTTGAGTTTCAGGCGCATGAAACCCTCATTGTATGGATGCAGGGCTGCGCACGGGTATTGTGACAGAACACAAAACCAGCTGTAGCTCCTGAGCTATACAGAACACTCCAATTCTGATTGAATTTTAGATGTGAAGCCTAAAAATAACAATATACATGAAACATAACATTGGCCAAAAAATCAGTTGCAGTGGTTTTGTGGTTTTGGATCATTTTCTCACAAATTCATTTAAAAATATAAGGCATTGGAATTCAAGGGTAGTGTTGGAAAGTGGCCCAATATTATTTTGGGTGAGGAATCAAAAGATGCAATAACTTTTTGGAATTTCTGACTCCCTCTGTAAATTAAAATTTATATATTTTATTCTAGTTTGACAGGTTGTTATGTACAAGTAGCAAGCTGACATTTACCCTGTAATGATCCAGCCCTTTGGCATGTGCAAGGAGATTTAAATTTCAGGATTTGTTAACCAATATAGATTTCATCTGAAACAAGGATTCAATTTGAAAATAAACCTTCCTTATTCACTATTTTCTCAAATATTGACATATCATATTTCAAATCATTTTGAATCCGAAAAATTAGATAGCATGAATTTTCATGATCAAAAATAGTTCAATAAGTGAAATCAATTTTTCTCTAAAAAAAAAAAGAAAAAAGAAAAAAAAAAGAATGCATGGAGGAATAATTTATTATCATTGATGATTGGTTATCTCAAATATTCTACCTCACCAATCAAACTGTATCTATCCATGAAGACTCAAGGAAATTTTAGGAGAAATACATGGCCATGAAGAAAACCTGGAAATCCAGGAGGAAACTTAAAAAAAAAAGCATACAAATATCCTCTTTAAGGGGTGCCATAATGTTACTCCAGGGATCCAGACTTGAAAATAAACTCAATTTTATGATAATATCCAGCCAATATTTTCAAAATTTTTGTTGTGAGAAGTTTTGAAACCAAATCCTTTCTGAGGACACCCAGCATGAGAGAAGCAAAACCAACACCATCTAATTTTCTCAACCATTGAAATTTCAAAGTGGAAAAGCATCTAAAAACCAGAATTTTAAGAAAAGTGGACTACTTTATCATGCGGAAAACCCTTTTCCAATCCTTTTTAACCTCTAAAAATTCAAATACCCACTTTTATCACAATGGAACAACCCTCAAAGACCAAATTTCCTTTCCAGAATAATATTTGGCGCATGTAAGTTGTGATAAATCTTCTGATTACTGAACTGAATCAGCTGAGTACCTCTGGGGAATTAAATTTCATGTAGTAAGATAGAAAATACAGCTCCAAGGGTGTGCTTCCATATCCCACACAAGGTTTCCAAGTCAGCTGTAACCTGCTCCTTCTCCAGTTTTCTTGGGATAACTCTACAATATCTTCTGCCAATTTTTAGGTGGATTCTATCATCACATTGGATTCCCCAAATGATAAATTTTGTCTAATTTAAAAAAGTATCTATTCTGAAACAAGAAAAATTTTGACACACATGTCTGCAATCAGTTCTAAACATTATTCCTGCACTGAAAAATTTCCAAAGATAGCATTATAATTCAATGAGAATTGCATAAGCAAATAAATAGAATTGATTAATAAAAATTTTGAAAGGAAAAAAATTACAATACCCTCCATCCCTTTTCTGGAAAAAATTGATCAAAATCTGAAAGCGGTTGGTTTGGTTATTTGATGATCATATTTGAATTTTTTAAAAGCAAATTTCATTGATTTTCCAATATCTGGAAAAATTTCAATGCATCCAAATTTCAATCCAACTACTTTCCCATTTTTTCAAGGGAGCCAAAAAATTGTTTTTGAATTTGCAAGATATCAATTGCAAATCAACTGCAGTAATGCTTATACAGATAATTTTACACAAATTGTCCAGTGTCCCCAGTATTCTTGACTTTTTTCAAAATATTTATGGAATTAAAACTGTCAGCCTCTTGGATGCCAAGACCCTTGCTTTCCTTTAGCTACCAGAGGTGATAGAGTAAATAATTAATATATTATTTAATAAATGCAGCAAAAATCCATAAAATATTTGAATTAAGCTTATTGCAAGGTTAAGAGGTTTGGTTATGGTTTATTGTTTTAAACCAATATGAATAAATTGATTATTTAATATTTTTTTAGAGGGGCCAAAATTATATTGGGGATCTTTAACACCTCTCTTCAGGGATTTCAGTATGAAAACACGTAGTCCTGGTTACTTTGGGCTCTTTAGTTTAAAGGATATTTTACCCAAAGATAATATGGATATAAAATACACGGTGGAGTGGCAGGGTCTTGTAGCCAAGCTTCTGGGACAGAGAATGGATAATGAAACTCACTGGTATATTATTAAATCCTCTGGGTATCTGTTTGAGACGTGCACTGATGGGTTGAACCTATATACTGGTGTTATAAGGTTGTTCAGACGTTTTAATTAATAAAAAAGAGGTTGAGGACAGATATTATTGATCAGACTTAGCCATAAATCACTTACTTATCTCTTATAAGTACTTGATTACCTTGGCACGGTGTCTGGATATGAATATAACTGGGTGTCTTCCCATAAATATCCTCAAAAGAGCTCTTTATTTATAGCTTTTGGAATACCAACATTGTCCTTCTGAGGGGTACAAATGCTCAAAGAGACGGATACTAAGGCTAGCAGGGTAACCCGGGGTAGCCTGTCATGTGTTCTTGGTGCTATAGCACGGTTAGCATCTAATTCCTCAGGGTATGGGAATTATTCTACTTTATAATAGACATTAGGACGTGTGAATAACACTAATCTGTCCTATTTATGTATTATTTAATTAATTATCCTTAGTAAATGTTCCCAGTAATTTAATAATTATATAGATATACATTTTTACGGACATCCTGATGTCAGGTGAGTTCTCATTATGTATTATATAACTGGAGTAACAGTCATAATATTGATTTTACTCCTTATTTTCGAGTTCCAGTTGATTTACTAAGATATGTACTTAAAAATATAAGTCATGCGAATTCATGTAATTTTTTTGCATCATTAGTTTTCTTAGTATGTCACAAATATATCAATGTCTAGAAATTCTCATAAAAGTATATTAAAGTATTTTAATATATTTTTAGAATTTTTCATTGTCTTATTTTCGAAATTCTTGGTACTTTGATTTATATTAAATAAAAAATACATATAAGGATTATTTAAGTATTTTTATAAAATATTATGTATTTTTAGACTATCTACTATCCACAGGAACATTTATTACATATGTAGAATGTTCCTGTGTGGGTTGTAGCATGTTTACATGGTACCTGAGGCTCTCAGGCCGCCTGTCACTCTGTCAACCCATAGTCTGCGGCTGCATACTTGTCAGAGGCCCGGGGCTGCGTACATGACCTTGACAGATTGACAGGGCTGTATCTCAGCCGCGCGCGTGTGCATTGGCTGCCGCGGCTGCGTGCGGGAATTGTAACAAAACACATTTCTGCCCATAACTCCTAAAATATACACAACACCTCAATTATGACTGAATTTTAGGTGTGAAACCTATTTGTGAAAATGTGTGTGAAATTTTTAGTTGACCAAAAACTCAATAGTGGAGCCGTAGTATTTTGGTCTTTCTTTCCTTAATTATTTAAAAATATAAGGAGTTGGATTTCAAGGGTGGGGTGAGTGAGTGACCCTACCTAATTTTGGGTGGAAAATCCATTTCTGTAATAATATTTCTGGTTTTCCTACTCCTTCTTAGGTTAATTGTATTATTATTATTTTCATGTTATTTTTGTTACTTTCGAAGCTTGCTCTGAAATAGTAGCAAGCTGACAAAAACCAACTTTTGACTCCATTCACATAGCACCTTCTCAGCCAGCTACCAAATATCTTACCCTCATTCAATATCTTCAATTGAAACTTAAAACCAACCTAAAATCCGCAAACAAAAACTACAAGGAGCAAGAAGATTGACTTTTCATCTTACTTTTGCAGCAGGAAACCAGGTTTTTCTCAACGCTTGAAAAATTTGAAGCACGCATCCAACCATGAAACTATCTGATAAGAAACAATTCACTTTTAAATTAAAATCATTTATATCCCCAAATGTGTCTAAAATTTCATTTCCTGCAAAGTTAAAAGGTACCCATCCAGTTTTTAATATGTCTCTTGTAGAGAAAGCTCAAATCCTATACATGGGCAAGACTCATCCCCATCCATAATTTTTCAAAAATCAAGAAAACTTAGAGTGGGAAGTAAGCCATATCTTGGATTCCAGGTTACACAAAGGAAAAATTCAAAACCTTTTCAAATGGACTGGCTTCCAGTCTGAAAAAGATTGCAACTCTTGGGAACCAGCCCATAATATTTGCAACTCTCCAGATTTTTCTCCAGATTTTGTTTGAGAATTTCATGCAAACTACTCTTTCAAAACTTGCCAGTCTTAATCCTATCCAATCCCATTGCAATTTAAATTCATTCCCATCCACTCCAATCAATTCTCAATACCCCATATCTGATCCCATCTGTCTTTCTTTTATTTTGATACCAAGTTACTTATCTCCTCTTATTTAATTTTTAACCATTCATTTACACTTCAATTCCATCTTTCTTTTTCTTTCTTTTTCTTTCTTTTTCTTTCTTTTTCTTTCTTTTTCTTTCTTTTTCTTTCTTTTTCTTTCTTTTTCTTTCTTTTTCTTTCTTTTTCTTTCTTTTTCTTTCTTTTTCTTTCTTTTTCTTTCTTTTTATTACTTTTTCTTTCTTTTTCTTTATTTTTCTTTCTTTTTCTTTCTTTTTCTTTCTTTTTCACAAAAAAAAACAAATAAAAAAAACTTATATTTTTAAGCTACAAACTATCTTTTACTTTATTCTCTCACTTTTCCAAAATCTCATTTAAAACCTTTAAAATAACTCAAAATTAATCCCTATCCTCTTGATTTATTAATCTAGAAATCCTTTGCATAATATGCACCTGTGCAATAAATGCCTCCTCAAAAATTGCCTTTCAATTGTCAGTTCAAGCCCTTGTTGTTTGCAAATCCTATCCATTCTCCCCTATAAACTTCTTTTATGTCCTCTTTTGTTGGACTGAAAAGAATATACCTTCCCTGTGTCTCCTGTTAATCAAATTTTGTCAGTTTTTATTGGAATGCAAGCCTTGACCTCAGAATTTCCTCCATGACCCTCCAATGCATTCCCTTCCTGTCCCCTTTTTATTCCAATGCTGTCTGTCCCACTCGCCCTTCCTATCTCCTTTTTCCCTTTTCTGTTTCTTTACTCCTTTTAATATATTTCA
The DNA here is from genome assembly GCA_025617555.3 of Puccinia polysora. Lineage (NCBI taxonomy): Eukaryota > Fungi > Basidiomycota > Pucciniomycetes > Pucciniales > Pucciniaceae > Puccinia > Puccinia polysora. The sequence continues at coordinate 41,297,353 of CM062635.1, read as the reverse complement.
CTTACGTTTCTTCAACTACTATCACATTGACTCACACTGTTCTCCAAAATTGATTCATCTCCATCTTTTGTAGTGGTGGAAGTGGTGTATTTTTGGTGTATTGTTTAATTCTTGGTAGTACTAGAAGACAATTTAATTTATTAGAATCACCCTTAATCCATTTTTTCAAATCTTTGCCAACCTAAGGATTGTTCTCCAAAAAATTTGACCTCTGGCAATGATGTTTTTTTTGTAATTAACCCTTGGTTCCAAAAAATTACTGCAACCCTCACCTTACTCCTTTTCATATATTTGACTTCCATTCCTTCAACTACTATCACTTCAACTCACACTTTGCTCCAAAATTGATTCAGCTTTATCTTTTTTGGTGGTGGAAGTGGTGTATTTTTAGTATATTGTTTAATTCTTGGTAGTACTAGAAGAAAATTTTATTTATTAGAATCACCCTTAATCCATTGTTTCAAATCTTTGCTCACCTAAGGATTGTTCCGAATAAAATTTGACCTCTGGCAATGATATTTTTTTTAATTAACCCTATGTGCCAAAAAAATGACTGCAGCACTCACTTTGGCAGGCTATTGGAGGCTCAACTGGAAAATAACTATGGGAAAATGATCAGGCCACCTTGCAAAGTTGGCAAGGCTTGAATTTATGTCAAATGTCTTAAGATGGGGCACTGGATATTCATTGTTCATAGAAGCAACTGAAGGTATCACCAAAAAAAAGCAAGGGCAAAATTTCAATCCAAATTTGTAATTGAATAAATATTTTGTAAGGGTATCAAATAATTGGTAGTGGTGCAAGAAGTTATGGGAAATTAACAGAACACTTTCAGGAGCTTTCAGGTTTTTATACCCAAGAAACTGCCATTCTCCAAAATTAAGGGTTATTTTTTATACACCATCCTTTCAACATATCCTATTCCTCAGTACCATCTACCTGGGTATATAAGCGTGAAAAAGCAAAAATCATATTTTTAGTGTGTCTGCTTACTACCCTGGGCTTATGAAAAAGTGACCTACCAACTTTGGAAACTGAGTCTATCAATGAAATCCTTGCAGTTTTTCCCAATTATCTGTCAAAAATCCAGTCAACCTTTCTTTTTCCATTTTTGCACTTAGCTATCCCATTCTCAGTCATGCTTGCTGTACCAGATTACATGGTGTATAGAAATCCATATCAGTTGTAAAACCCACTTAAGAACTAGTTCCAAACCCTGCAAAGCTACACCTGTTCATTTCCATTAATCTTACAATCTCTTGCACTTCATTCATTCTACCCCCACACCTATGTACTTGCATTTTCTATTTTTTGCACTTAACCAAAACCTTGGAAAAACTATAATATGTATTTCATTTACCCATGATGTTCCTGTTATTCATTGTGTCATTGCTCTCTAGCTGTAGACAAATTACCATCAGGTTTTATATATTTACCTTTGCTTAACTTTTAAGAAACATGCAGTTTTCCAGAAGATTGTTTCCTCAGTTATTTAATTTCATAAATTCTATGCATCCTTTCTGAGATCAAAGAGATCAAAGTTATCACATTGGGATTTATCTAGGTTTCATTTGATTGGAGAAAATCTATTATCCCTGCTGTTTTTCAAGATTTTGAACTCACATTTTGGACTTTTCAGTGAAGCTTGCTATACCCACACTCTGCTCACAATCAGCCTTCTCCCATTTGTGCTCACAATCATCCAAGATTGCCTCAAATTAAATGGGGTGTTTGTTTGACAAACCCTCTGTGTCAGCCAGCTACCATATCAGAGCTAGTGAAAACAAAAAATAAAAAAATTAACAAATAATAAAAATAACATAAATTATTGAAAAAACTAATAAGTATGAGGAAAGCCCTAAATATCATTGAAGATTTGGAGTCCCCACCCAAAATTAGGCAGGTTTGATGATCCCTACCTTGATCCCCCACTCCTTATACTTTTAATATTTTTATAAATAATATCCAAAAACCTTGTGGGACCACTGTTGCATTTTTTGGCCATATAAATAGTTAACTTGAATTTTTCCTGTGTAGGTTTCACACTTAAAATGCAGTCAGAATTGACAAATTATGTATAATTTAGGAGTTATGAGCAAAAAATGTGTTTATTCCCAAATACCACGCGCAGCCATGGTAATTCTTCATCCATGTGTAAATTCTGTCAACCCTAAAACAAACATCTCCGGGAAGGTGATCAATACAAAGCTGAAGGAATATGCTGAAGACAGCTGCAACAGTTGCAAGTGATCCATTAGTGAGTTGCAATAGCTGCAAAAGTTGCAAGTGAGTTGTGAAGGAGTTGCAACTGCCACCACTGCCACTGTCAAAAGAGACTAATACAGGGGTCAGGCTCAACTTAAACATGCTACTAACCAGACAGGGATATATATTATATGTGATAAATATCTCTGCAGGTAGTTTGAATCAAATAAAATAGATAAGAAATACAACTTTACACATTCAAATAAATTATTTCAATAGATACATAAAGCTCTGAAAATAATTGATAATAAATTTGGAGAATTTAATAAACATCTTCATGTGACATAGATGGGAATTTCAGGGGAAAAAAATTTCTGTATTATTACCATGAAAGTGAATATGTACAAATATTGCTTAAATTCCATAAGCAAGTATTATCAGGAAAAAGCTGGTGGATCTGGTCAGCCAGTGAAATCAAATCCTTTGGATAAGATGGTTGAATACAATTGATTTATAGAATGTTTCCATCATTTGGAAGCAAAGCTTAAACCTAGTTTACAATTAATTGCTTCAAAATTTCTTCAATTATTCACATTTATTTCTGATTTCATTAAATTCTGTTTCCCCTTTTGATATCGTAGCTTTCTACTTCTTTTCTTCTTGTCTTACTTATGATTTTGATTGGTATTCTCCAAGTTTTCTATTCTGATTCCTCCCAGATTCCATGTGGTTTCCAATTTTTTCCTCCCTGATTTCTCCCTAATTTCTCCCTGATTTGCCCCTGATTTCCCTCTGATTTCTCCCTGATTTCCCCTTATTTCTCCATGATTTCCCACAAGTTTTCATTTTTTCAACCTATTAGGATAATCCCTCCTGATTTTTTGAAAGAAAATGAAAGAATTTTTTGAAAAACTTTATCCTCATCATTTATACAATTCCTTCTCTCATGAATTTTCTGTTCTATCTGCAGGTAATTCTTGATACATTTCATTGGAATTAACTCCGAAATGAATTTAAAGAAAAAAATTTGAAACAATTCATAAAACTTGGCGTGTTCCACCATTTTTAAATTTCACTTTCAGGAAGCTATAATTTTGTGACTACTATCATTTCATTTTGAAAGAAATATGCAAAATGACCATCAACAGCATCAAAAGGAATGATTTTTTGTTCAATCCCATGTTTAAATTTTTAAAAATTTAGATGCTTCCATTCAATTAAAAAATTCCTGTCAATTTGAAATGGATTCACTTCCAAGAAGTAACCTGGTATGCTTCCATACTGATCCACGGCACTGAATATGGTTTTTATCTGACCCAAGAATGAGACTTTGCCCAGATTATATGACACAGTAATTTTTCCACAATTTTATTCTGCTGTGGATAATGAAATTTTATTCCAATGGAGATGATTCTGATAGTTCCACCATGGTGAGAGAGTAACAGTGTTTTGTTCATTGCCAGTATTGATTTCATTAAAATCTTGCCAATTTCTAGAAGAGATTCAATACCTGAGATAATTGAGGAATTTGTAATAAGATTCTGGATTTGCATGGACAGTATTTAGGTGGGGGATTGAATTTGACCTGGTGGATGATTCAACAATTATTGAAAGTTGACTTATCTCTGATGGTGCACCTGTTGAGCTAATCAGGGACTTTAAATTTGAAAGTCTACAGAAGCTGGGAACTATAGTAAGTTATACTTCATATTGGTTTAATGTCAATCATATTCAGCATTGTTGTATTGTCTATATCTTTGATTGAAAGGAATTCACACACCCAAAAAATTGTTGCTGTTGAACTCAGATAATAGCCAATTCAAGCGCTCATAAGCTCATGTAGCCCATGTGGGGCCAGCCCCCACCTTTTTAAAAGCTCAGGTATGTGGGATGAAAGACAATGATTTGTCTTTTGATTTTGCACTGAAAAGAGCTTCCTAAAAGGTTGGTGATATTTTTCCCAGTGCCTGGTGAAATCAAAACAATTTTGGGAGCTGGTATTCAAACTGGTGGCAATGTTCAAACAGGTCATTAAATGAAAGATATTTTCAACAACTGTTTTTGGGAATGGACATTCTTCAAATTACATGGCAATGATGAAATTTGAATGTAGACTTTATAAGTAAGAGACCACTGTGCAGCCTTATGACTTCCATGATTTTCTTCTCCAAGGTTTTTTGGTACTCTTTCCAATCAGATGGGATTAGAGTAATCTTGATGACTTGTTGTAGATTGTTCAGCAGAACAGAATCAAAATTGAAATTTGATAAGATTGGAGGGCTTTGCTCAGGCAAATTACTAGTGCTTGGATCCAAAAATGAAACAGGTACATAGAATGAAGAAGATTCCCCCATGAATTCTTCATTAGTTAGAGCCAGAGTTTGTTCTCTCCCTTTTTATTTGGATTTTTGTATATTTTGAATATCTTGCTGGGCATCTCTTTTCAAGTAACACAATTCTCTAGAATCAATTTTTTTTTCACTGGGATCTTCATTGTATCCAATTTAATCTCCATCATCATTTGATTCCTCATCTGTTGAGTCTGGTGCCTTCTTTTTTATCTTTCTCCAAGATTATTCTGGAAGGTTTAATTTGTTGACAGCATGATCTTTCAAGGCTCCAAGAACCATATTGTGCATTGTGTCAAGGTTGGGCATTTTTGTGGCATCCAAATCAGGTATTTCTTCCAATATTGAGTAAAAGACACCATTCTCTTTGAAGAGATAATCTCTGTGTGATTGAGTTTTATTTAACCATCAATTTACCTGAATTTTTTTCTCTGATGAATTTCTTGGGGTCAAATTGAAAGGCTCAAAGTCAGTTATCTCAGAATTTCCAATGGTACAGAAGTTGCAAATTTTTTCCTGAATTACTGTTAGATCCTATGATCTTGCACATTGCCACAACATCTGCAATGAAAGCAAGTATAGCAGCTCTGATGGTAACTCCTGAAGGATTATTATAGGCCTTGGAGAAGTAGACACCATTTCAAATTTTCTGAATTTCTCTGACTAGGGGGGTTAGTATATGATTCAGTTGATGACCATTAGGCTCTTTGGGGTCAGGTACAATTCCTACCAGATAGATGCTTTCTGCTTTCAGACATATTTCAGGTGGAAGATTAAGGCATACCATGGCAATAGTTCCAAGAGGCATGGCAACTAGACTTTACAAAGGCATTGAACCAGTCAACACATAGGGTGAATGCCAAGTTCCCAGGCTTTGAAAAAAAGGCGGAAGTTTCATTTGGCCCCTTGAATCTTTTCCAAAAAAATCCTGTCCCAGATATCTTTTATTATCTCAGAGGGTTTTTTTTTTGATATGTTTCAGCGGTTCTTCCTCAATACCTGCACTTTTCAAAAATCTTTCCAGCCATTTTTGAAATGGTTAGTAAATGAAATTTTTGCTTGCAGAGAATTTTGATTCTTGTAATGTTTTTCTGCTAGGCATGGGGTTAATGAAAGTTTTTATAGATCCCAAGGTGGATGAGGAAGGTGGACCTTGGTCAAATCATGTTAAATGTTGTGTGAATATGATATTGGTTTCTGTGACATTTTTTTCTTGGTCAACCAAGTAGAAGCACTCTGGAAAACAGACATATATCTCCAGTGAAGCATCCAGTTCAAGATAGTTAAAGATGGTCAGAATGCTGAGGGGAATCTTGGAGCTGTTATTGGGCTGATGGTTTTAAAGAGAATTTTGAAAAATTGTTTTATTTTGAATATTGAAAGCACAAAGCAGAAACCTTGACGCCTCTTTACTGATTTGATGATGCACATTTGTGATCACCATAGGAAGGATGACATGGCTTTGGTTTTTGTTGTCAGCCTCCTGGATGCCAAGACCCTTTCTATCCTTTAGCTAACAGAGGTGATAGAATAAATGATAAATATATTATTTAATAAATGCAGCAAAAATCCATAAAATATTTTGATTAAGCTTATTGCAAAGTTAAGTGTTTTGGTTAGGTTTTTTGTTTTAAATCAATATGCATAAATTGATTATTGAATATTTTTATAGAGGGGCCACAACTATATTTGGATCTTTAACACCTCTCTTCAGGGATTTCAGTATGAAAACACGTAGTCCTGGTTACTTTGGGCTATTTAGTTTAAAGGATATTTTACCCAAAGATAATATGTATATTAAATACACGGTGGAGTGGCAGGGCCTTGTAACCAAGCTGCCACGACAGAGAAAGGATAATAAAACTTACTGGTATATTATTATATCCTTTGGGTATCTGTTTGAGATGTGCACTGATGGGTTAAACCTGTATACTGGAGTTATAAGGTTGTTCAGCAGTTTTAATTGATAAAAAAGAGGTTGAGGACGGATATTATTGATCAGACTTAGCCATAAATTGCTTACTTATCTCTTATAATTAGTTGATTATTTTGGCACAGTGTATGGATATAAATATAACTGGGTCTCTGCCCATCAATATCCTCAAAAGAGCTCTTTATTTATAGCTTTTGGAGTCTCAATATTGTCCTTCTGAGGGGTACAGGGGCTCAGAGGGAGGGACACTAAGGCTAGCAGGGTAGCCAGGAGTAGCCTGTCACGTGTTCTTGGTGCTATAGCACGGGTAGGGTCTAATTCCTCAGGGTATGAGAATTATTCTACTTTATAATAGATATTAGGACGTGTGAATAACACTAATCTGTCCCATTTATGTATTATTTAATTAATTATCCTTAGTAAATGTTCCCAGTAATTTAATAATTATATGAAAAGAAATTTCTACGGACATCCTGATGTCAGGTGAGTCCTCATTATGTATTATATATCTGGAGTAAAAGTCATGATATTGATTTTACTCCTTATTTTCGAGTTCCAGTTGATTTACTAAGATAATTACTTAAAAATATAAGTCATGGGAATTCATGTAATATATTTACATCATTAGTTTTCTTAGTATGTCACAAAGATATTGATGTCTAGAAATTCTCATAAAAGTATATTGAAGTATTTTAATAAATTTTTCAGAAGTTTTCATTGTCTTATTTTTGACATTCTTGGTACTTTGAATTATATTTAATAAAAAATATGTATAAGGGTCATTTATGTATTTTTAGACTATCTACTATCCACGCGAACATTTATTACATATGTAGAATGTTCCCGTGTGGGTTGTAGCATGTTTACGCAGTAACTAAGCCTCTCAGGCTGCCTGTCACTCTGTCAACCCGTATTCCCGCAGCTGCGTACTTGTCAGAGGCCCGGGGCTGTGTACACGACCTTGAAGGAGTGACAGGGCTGTATCCCAGCTGCGCGCTAGTGCATTGGCTGCCGCGGCTGCATGCGTGAATTGTGACTAAACACGTTTTTGTCCGTAATTCCTAAAATATACACAACACCTCAATTCTGACTGAATTTTAGGTGTGAAACCTATAGGTGACATATTTGTGAAATATTTAATTGACCAAAAGCTCATTAGTGGAGCCGTAGTATTTTGGTCTTTCTTTACTTAGTTATTTACAAATATAAGGAGTTGGATTTCAAGGGTGGGGTCAGTGAGTGACCCTACCTAATTTTGGGTGGATAATCTATTTCTGTAATAATATTTATGGTTTTCCTACTCTTCACTAGGTTAATTGTATTATTATTATTTTTATGTTATTTTTGTTACTTTTGCACCTTGCTTTGCAATAGTAGCAAGCTGACATTTGTATCCAGGGTAATAGAAAAAAGTCTTCTGTGTCAAATATGGGACAGCAGCTGGAGGTGAAATTGAAGTGATATCATCTTGAGATTGGGCCATATTTGCATTGTTATTATCTTATGTATAGCTATGGGTGTTTGGTGATTTTGGGGACAGTGCTTGTGGAGCAAATAGTTCTTGTAGAGCAACTTGAGTGGAAAGAAAACTTGAGGTGAACTTTAGAAACTTCGAATATCCAGAAGGGGTAAATGCTATGCCTTGCTTTAACCTGTAAGGAGTCATATGAGTTTTTCTGGAGCAATTTTCACACATGAAACCAATACGTTAGATATTTTTGAGAGCCATTTTAGTCCAAATTGTTGATGAGTGGAAGAATTGATGATGGAGAACAAAATTTTCTCTTTATATGAAAAAAATGCCATGAAATAGGATGCAGCTTCAATTGTTTGTTTCAGTGGCACATGCGGCTTATTAAGATGAAAAAAAATTTAGTGCTTGTCTTGAAACATTGAAACTGATTCCATGAGACATGTTTTGATAAATTGGAAGAAAGATTTTCTTCACTTGTCATGAAACAATTGATGGATTATCATGAAGAAGTTGATGGTTTATCATGAGGCATGTGATTCTGTACCATGAAAAAATAGAGGATTATCATGAAAAATCTCAAGGCTTATCATGAAAGATTTGAAGGCTTATCATGAGTTATTTCATTTCATTACTTATTATGAGAAATTATTCACATGGTTTGTTGTTTGTTATAATTCATTACCTCCAGAGTGATATTTTGTAGAGTTTTTAGGTGTGGATTTCTGATTGAGGATAATAAATTTTTTTCATTGAATGCCATTTCAAGCACAAAGGAATCACTTTTTTTTTATATTTTAATAAGTATACTGGTCATGAAAATGGGAAGCATAATTATGAAGATCAATAAAACATATTACTTTAGTGTAATTGATCCAACATTGGCTTGACAAGGAATACTAAATACAGAATTCTCTTCAGTATTCACAGATTGAAGCCAATAGTGTCAGCTTGTTACTATGTACAGAGCAACCTGTCATAGCAACACAAAACTATAAAAAAAAAATTAGACAAGAATGCCTAAATGAAAAAAGAAGGAGTGAGAAATGAATGAATATTATTCAAGAAATGGATTCCTCACCAAAAATCAGGTAGGGTCACTCACTGAACCCACCCTTTGAAATCCAAGTCCTTACATTTTTAAAATAATTGAAAAGAAAGTACTAAAAATTACAACACCAGTATAGCACCTTTTGGTCATTCTAACCTTTCACATGTGTTGTCACGTATAGGGTTTACACCTAAAATTCACTCAGAATTGAGGTGTTGTGTATATTTTAGGAGTTACACACAGAAATGTGTTATGTCACAATTCCCATGCGCAGCCCCACATACTTACATATCCCTACGTACTTGTAGTAGCAAATTCCTGCGAACTAAGGACCCGCGTGCAGCTAATTCTGCCACGCACGCAGAGGATCCTACCCCGCGCTCATCTGTACTGACTGATCCCCATGTCTGGATCCATCATGACTAATCTGACAACCAGATACCGCTCAGAAGAGCTACAACCTAGTTAGGGTTGCCTGGAATATGTAACAAGTTGACATATGCATTAGCAATAGTCTGAAAAGATCAAGACCTAAATAAAATTGATAAAAATTAAGTTTAAAACATTTTTTAATAATAAATCAAAGATCAAGGATTACCACGTAAATCATTGACTCTGATCTTTGAATACCACAAAATACTACAAGGATTGTTCATAAAAATTATTAAAAATTATCGAATGATCAGCACATGATTGAAAACTAGGAAAAATCCACATCTATTCAATCTAAGGAAATACTAATAGTACAAATGAAGTATGAGTTCAGAATGATCAAATTTACGCCATAAAAGATTAACAGATCCTGTGGCTAAAATAGTACATAAATCCAGCAGATATAAAGTCAGCTGATTGACAGCACCAAGTGGACGTGCTAATCTGGCCCTGACTGGCTTTTAAGCCTCAGCCCATGAGCAGAACCCTCTCTATGTGCCCTGAGAAGCTCAAAATCACCCCAAAAAGGTTTTTATACAGACCTCTTTGGATCCATTATTGCGGAGATTATCAGTTTACCAGGAATTATTATTATTAATCGGACTCCATGTCATTGTTAGTCAAGTGCTTATGAAGAGTCTAAGAAAGTGATTTATGACTTAGTCTGTAGTATTATTATTTATTTCTTAAACAAATCAACCAATTGAAGTTAAATCAAGCAATCCTCCCCAACTGCGCAGAAACCCTTCTTATTATTGCATGATTTTCGTGGTAAAGTGCTCAGATTGAGTGTTTCCCTTCCTGTCTTGGCCCTTGTGCTGTTTAGCCCGTCCTTATTAGTGGATAAGCCCTTTTGAAGGCACCCATCTTGAATCCAAGGTTCTTAAACTGCCTAAGGAGGCCCCTTGAAGAGAGGTTGTTTTGTCTGTTAAGACCCCCAGTAGTATAATACTGTGGCCGCTCTTTTATATTTATATTGAAAACCTTTTATTGCCAAAAAAATTCAACCTTGCAACTGCTCTTATTATATTAATTATTTGAGCCTCTAAGTGTTTATTTTTGGAATAATAATAATTATTATTATTCCAGTATTTGTATCACTCTCTGTAGCTAAAGGAGTGCAAGGTTCCTGGTATCAGAGGGCTGAAAACTGGGGGTCTGGCTGGGAAATATCCTTAAATAATTAATTTTTGATTATTTATTCCTTGGACCAGTGTATTTATTTTTTTAAAAATAAGTTGACATACTTATAACATATATTTTTGATCCTTTGTTTCTCTAGTGAATCTTAAGACCAAAGGAGAATTGATCAATTATTATTTGAACCTTCTTAAGCAAAAAAAGAAGAAAAACTCTATAACTCTTTCCCTATTATTATAACTCCTGAGGAAAAACAGGAGAAATTGCTTTATCATAAACAGCAAGCTATAAAGGAAAAGGAACTTGAGCTTGAAAGAATTATCAATTTCAATTCTTTATTAAGGCAACATAAGGAGTTGAAAATTTATCAAAGGAAGCTTTATATTTATGAGCTAAATAATCCTGAAGATCAAGAAAAATCCAAAATTAATAAAAGTGATTATTTTTCTGTAAAAAAATCATCTTACCATGTAAAAATACAAAAAAAATATTAAACTGATATTTTTTTTTTTATCAATTGCGGTGGATTTTGTTTTTGGTGATCTCATTGACCAGGACCTCCTAGAGGACGTCCCCAATAGTGTACCCTTGGACTTACCCTTGTATCTATCCCATGATCTGATTGGAAAACACTCAGATCCTGTTGGAATACCACCCAAGGACAGTTGTGATCCCAACCAAGTGTTGGTACCCTTGAATTTGACTTTAAGTAAGTTAAAAGATATATATAAAAATTATTAAAAATATAAATACTCAAAAAATATTATTTTTTTATATTTTTAAGTCTTTTTCAAAAGTTGTGACAGAAGAATTACACATTTTTGGGTGCTATGGATCAAAACAGGTGCAACACCCGCGCAACCGGTAGAGCCCCATCATATGGATCTCTGCCCAGAGGAACCTGTATGCGCAAGGACTCCAGTTGCAAAAGCAATGAGAGGGCTCAAACCCGTGACCATAGCTTCACGGGGGAAAACAATGGCGACAACTGCAGCTGCCAATTCAACCAACAGACCATTGGAGAACCACCCTCTGCCCAACGTGTTATCTCAGGAGGGTACCAGTTCTCCTATGCCACCCCAGCTTGACTCAACCAAGGAGGAAAGAGTCAAAGTGTTAGTGAAAGAGCAGGTGAGTTATTGGAGACAATTCAAGTTGGCTAAGACCCAGGAGCATCAGCCAGGCATGAGAAAAGCTATCTCTCTGGCAAATAAATCACAGATTTCTCTGCAAAAGTTGATCCCAAAGAAAGAAGTAGAAGGCTACATGCAGAGCTGGAATCCTTGGGATCAGTTTGCTTTGTTAAAGGGAAAGGACCCCAAAAAGAAGAGCTCCTCATCCCATCAGAGGTTAAGGAACCCAAAGGATTGGGACAACATAATATCCCTAGCTCAGAAGTGGAAAAAAGTGTACCACAATTAGATGTAGAAGCTCTTAGCAGCTTTTCTGTAAATGTGTCTCACAATTTTACTATTATCAGCAAGTGCTTTAACAAAGTCTATCAACAATTTGACAAGTTGAGTCTGAGTATTTTCAGAGTGATTGATATCCAGTATCAGACTATGAGAATTGATGAGTTGGAAATACAAAAAATCAAGGATAGTATAAAATCTAGTAAGTTGGACCTAATGAAACATATTGATGATAACCAATCAATTATTCAAGAAGATATTCTTGGAACCATGAAATAGCTTAAGGAAGAAGTTAAGAAAACTAGTCCTACTCCTACAGCTCATCTGATTAACAAAATTGATTTATTAAACAACAAACTTAATTTGGAGTTAGGTATGATTAAGAATTATCTCAGATATCTTAAAGTCAGTTCTACTAACTCTCCATTCATTGACCTGGAAGAAACTAGACCTGCTAGGTTCACCCGTACTCCTAGTGTTCCTCCCAGAACCAGGAAAACTAGGAATGAATCTTTTAGGCCCAGTCCGACTCCTGAAGTGGAACAGGCTTTGAAGTTACTTCCTCCCATTACTGAATGGCCTAAATTCTCTGGAGAAGGAGAATAAAACCATGTCAGTTTCATTAAATTTATTGATTATACCCTTGCTTCTTATGAAATCCCTGATGCAATTGCCGTGGTAAGATTGCCCAGACTGTTTGAAGGAGTGGCTCTTGATTGGTTTATCAATAAAAGGGAAGAAGTTGAAGCTTTATCCTGGAGTTCTTGGAAAGAATTGATCAAAGTAAAATTTGGTACAAGGATTTGGAAAAGAAAGATGATGAAAACTTTTGAAACCTCCCAGTTTGATCCATCCAAGGACAAACCTCACAAGTGGTGTTTAGACCAGAAAAAGAGTTTAGACTGTTTTTACTCTAATTCTGATAAAGAAGAAGTCAATGAAAGACTTCTCAACTCATGTCCCGGACAATTCAACCACAGTGTAAGGTGCAGGATGCCTATGGATTCTGATCTTTCTACCTTGATAGGTGTGTTGGATGAGACTATTGATATGAATGGTCTTGATAAGAGAATCAACAGAATCCCCAGGGAACAAAATACTAGGAACAGGGAAGAGTATACTGCCAAAACTAAGGAGTCCCCTGCCACTAATCCAACTACTTGGAAGTCAAAAAGACTCCAGAGTCAAAGGAAAAAGTATGTTGGAACTGTAATCAAGGAAATGTAAAACCTGATTGTCCTCTACCTAGGAAAAGGATTAATCCTATTGAAGGATAAGAGTATGATAATCCTGACCCTCACCTTGATGATACTTATGGAACACTTTCTGAGTGTGATTTAATGATCACTAACCCCATCAATGTTATTGAAGGAAGTATTGAGTCTTCTCTGGACATAAATTCTGTTAATTAGGATTCTAACTTACCTCAAAAATGGAATCACAACATGAAGTTTCACCTTGTCTCTGAGGCTAAGGCCTTGAATCTGAAACTTTCTGCTGGGAAAAGTTACGCTTCTGGAAAAACATGCTACGCTACTGGTTTGATCCAAGGTTCCCCTGTCAAGTTACTCTTGAAAAGTGGAGCCTTTTTCTCTTGTGTTTGTTCAACTGATTTGGAGAAACAAGACCCAAACTGAAAACTGAACTTATTACCAGTACCTCAGGCTAAGTTCAGCAGTTGTAATACTTCTCTAAATGCTGTTGGAGTATGGTCTTCTGATATCATACTCCCTCACTCTAAAGGATCAATCAAGCTGAAAATTGAATTTTTAGTGCTCCAAAATGGAGTATGTGATTACTTTATCCTTTGAAATGATTCTCTTTGCTTGTATGGTATAGATTTATTCCAAAGCAAGGGTAGATTTTTAAATATAGGGGGAGACTGGAACAAGAAGTTCCAAATATTCCATGTCAATGCTCAAACCTCTGATACAACTTATGAAATAAAACTTAGAGATTTTCAATCAGGAATACTTCTCTCAAGAAGCTGTTAATTCCCTGCTCAATGAAGAACAAAAAAAGGACATCCTACAAGTATGCTTTGAAAATCAGAATGCTTTCTGTACCAAGGATAACCCCATTGATAAAATCAAAGTACATGATTTGATTCTGACTCTAACCATTAAGAATACTTACCCACTTAACCTCAAGAGACCTGCCTACCCTTCTAGTCTAAAATCTAGAGCTGCTCTGGAAACTTATATTCAGGAGTTGGTTGACTTACAAGTCGTAAGGAAAGTAGGAAACAATGAACAAGTGGATATAACTACCCCAGTAATCATAGCTTGGCATAATGATAAGTCCAGGATGGTTGGAGATTTTAGAATGCTGAACAAATACACCCAAGCTGATTAATATCCAATTCCAAGGATTGACCACCCTCTGCATAACCTGTCAAAAGCTAAGTACATCACTACCATGGACATGCTGAAAGTTTTGCACCAAATACCTATCAGCCCTGATAGCTGGAAATTCATGAAAATTATCTGTCATTTGGGAATTTGTGAGTATCTAAGGACGCCTTTTGGTATAAAAAATGCTCCTTCTCATTTTCAAAAGAGGATGGATTCCTAAATTACCCAAGGATAAAGTTAACCACCAGCTAACAAATATTCATCCTACATCACTTGATTTGAAAAACATGATAGATGTAGTTAATAAACATGCCTTTAAGTGTGTCCAGGATGCTGTGGATTATAACCAACAAAGGTGGGATAGAACCCATAAGGGGCCGGATTTCAAGATTGGTGATCTAGTCTTGATGTCTACCACCAAATTCACCAAATTAGCTGAAAATAGAAACCTTAGAACAGCTTTTGTTTGACATTTCACCATTAATAAAATTCATGGTAAGAATGATGTGGAAGTAATCCTTAGTGATGAGCTTTCTAGAAAACACCCAGTCTTCCCAGTAAGTCTCATCAAACACTACCACCCAAGGAAAGGAGGAAACACTCCTTCAACTGAAATACCTGTTGAAGAAGAGCCTGAAAAAGACAAAGGAAAAGTTAGGAAGATCCTCAAAGTTCAAAAAGACAGGATTAATGGAAAAGATGTCAGACTCTACCTAGTTAGATACAAGGGAGAATCAGCTGATAAAGATGAATGGTTTCCTGAAAACAATATCCCTGATGGACCCATACACCTAAGGAACTAAAGATCCAGCAGAAGGCATTAGGCCCAGAATATTTTTTCAGATATAGAAATATCTTGGAGTGGGGGAATGTTAGCTTGCTACTATGTACAGAGCAACCTGTCATAGCAACACAAAAATATAAAAAAAATTAAACAAGAATATAAAAATTAACAAAAGAAGGAGTGGGAAATCAATAAATATTATTGAAGAAATGTTTTTCTTACCCAAAATTAGGTAGGGTTACTCGCTGACCCCACCCTTGAAATCCAAGTCCTTATATTTTTAAAATAATTAAAAAGAAAAGTAATAAAAATTACAACACCAGTAAGTCCTTATGTTTTTAAAATAATTAAAAAGAAAAGTAACAAAAATTACAACACCAGTATGGCACTTTTTGGCCATTCTAATATTTCACACGTATTGTCACATATGGGGTTTACACATAAAGTTCAATCAGAATTGAGGTGTTGTGTATATTTTAGGAGTAACACGCGGAAATGTGTTATGTCAAAATTCCCACGTGCAGCCCGGCATCCTTACACATCCCTAGGTACTTGTAGTAGCAAATTCCCCCATAATAGAGACCCGCGCGCAGCTGATTCTTCCACGCACGTAGAGGATCCTACCCCCCGCGCGTCTTTACTGAATGATCCCCATGTTTGGATCCGTTGTGACTAATCTGACAACCAGGTACCGCTCAGAAGAGTAACAACCTAGTTAGGGTTGCCTGGCATATGTAACAAGTTGACATATGCATTAGTAATAGTCTAAAATAATCAAGACCTAAATAAAATTGATAAAAATTAAGTTTAAAACATTTTTTAATAATAAATCAAAGATCAAGTATTACCACATAAATGATTGACTCTGATCTTTGAAGACCACAAAATACTACAAGTAGTGTTCATCAAAATTATTAAAAACTATCAAAGTGATCAGCTACAATGGGATTTAATTGGGTTTGAAAACAAACCAACGTGCTAACGCATGAGATAAACAAATGAGTAAAAATGAAAAACAACACAGAGGAGCAGAAGAATAGAAATGAGACCAACAGGTCTTCAAGACAGCTTCACAAGAATGTTTGGGGCAGTGAATCAAGCATTGGTTGGGTCGCAGAGGATTGATGTGCTGAGGCGGACAGTTGATAATGTGTCAAGGAGTTAGGCATTGAGGACTTGAGAACGCAAAGAGACTGGCTCTTACCAGTTACCAGATGAATGAAGTTGAGTTCCCAATGGTGATGATTTGATGGATCTCAGTGTTGTGTTGGATAGCCAACGGATGGGTTGGATAGCCAACATATGAATGTGAGGAGGATGTAGGGGAGAATTGAAAAGGAAACAATAAGACAAGAAGGATGGAAAACAATGATGAAAGGATGAGGAGGACAATGAAGAAGAAGAAGAAAGTGAGACCACCCAGGTCAGGGATGCCAATGATCAAAGATCCTCAAGAGACTGGTTAAGGAGAAATCAGATCGGGTGGCTCTCCCCTTCCGACGGGGGATTTGAGATCTTGAGGTGGACACCCAGGCGGCGTCCACTGTCCGCATGGCGGCAATAGGAATGAGAATAAGTGAAGGAGACGCAGAAGTTAACACCCCCCCATAACTGGAAAGAGTCAGTTTGATGAGCATACAGGGAGTGCAAACAAAGGCTGGATCAGGTGGACCAACTTGGCCAGGATGGCTTTGGGGACCGCCTTGGTGAGTGGGTTGGCCAAAATTTGATCTGAGGGTATGGGTTGAACGGAGAGATTACCTAGTTCGAGTTCCTCTCTGAGACCTTTAGTTTTGAGGTCAATTTGACAAGTTTTGGCATTCAAACCAAATCTTTTGAGTTTGTCTTCAAGTCCCTTGTTGTTGATGAGATGGGCGGAGCAGGGAATGTTGGTCGAGAAGACCTCGCCAATCAAGTTCCGCAACCATTTCCCTTCCAGGAATGAGTCAAGGAGGGCATTGAGTTCTGCTTCAGTGGTGGAATAGACAATGTTTCGCTGTTTGAAGGTTTCCCAGGAGATGAGAGATCCAAAGGCCAGCCCCACGTAGCCAGTTTGAGATCTGCGGGTCCCTGGGTCTTTGGCCCAAGAGGCGTCGCTGTAAAAGACAATGGAGTTGGCGTTGTCGTCGTACTTGATAGTAAAATTCAGGTCTTTTGTAGCCTTCAGGTATTGACAGGTCTGCTTGAGTTCTCTCCAGTGGGTGAGGCCAGGTTTATTCTGGAAGCGGGCTAGGCTGGATACCGCAAGACTGAGGTTGGGCCTGGTCCTGCAGGCAATGTAGTTGAGGAGGCCTATCCCCGACCGATAGTTGATGTTGAGTTCCTTGAAGGCTTCAAAATCCTCATCTGTGGCCGAGCTGAGTTGTAGGTGAGGGGTGAGAGGAGTGGAAACCGGTTTGCAAGTCTGGAGTCCAAGTTCTTCAAGTCCGTGATCGATGTGCTTGGGTTGGCTGAGTAAAATAGAATCTTTGGACCTTTCAAACTTCATCCCCAGGATTGTGTCAGGATCATGGCATTGCGAGTTTTGAAATCTTGAGTTGAACTTATCCTTGAATCCGTTCCCATCCCCGACAAGGATCAGGTTGTCCACATGGAAGAAGATGAAGGAGTCGCCGTCCCTTGACTTGTAGAGACAGGGATCGCTATTGGACTCAACAAACCCGACAGATCTGATCCATTCAGCGAGTGTGTCATACCAGTTCTTAGGGGATTGCTTCAATCCGTAGAGGCTTTTCTTGAGTTTGAGGTATTTTGAGGGTCGATCACAACCATCTGGTGTTTTGATGAACACATCCTCGTTGATGGGAGCATGGAGAAAGGCTGATTTGACGTCAAACTGCCTGATTGAGAGGTTGCGCTTGAGGCTGAGTTGAAGAATTGCGCATAGAGAGGTGATTTTTCCCGTTGGGGCGAAGGTTTCCTTGTAATCAAGGCATCTGATTGAAGCCGCGAACGCATATCCTGGCCTTGTGGATAAGAGTGTCGTCGTGGCAATTGTCTTTGATTTTGAACACCCACGTGGTTTCAAGGGGGTTAGCTGGATCTGGCCCATCGTATTCTTCCCAAAAACCCAAATCTTTGCACTGGTTTAGTTCCTTCCTGATGGCTTCTCTCCATTTCTCTGCCTCTTCACACAACATTGCCTTCAGGTATGTTTTTGGCTTGTAGTAGTGGTGGAAGCCGTACCTTTGGGGCGGTCTTAGGGTTGATCTGTTTCTCAGAGTCCGTCAAGATAAACTGGTTTCCGGAATCTGAGTCAAGGTGGATTGGTTATCTGGAGAATCTGAGGTAATTATCATCTCTTGAGACAGTTGGTCGTCCTTGGAATAATTTTGAGTTCCATCACCCGATGACGAGTCGTCTGATGCAAGAGACTCTGGAGATCTGTTGCGATAGCGCTCCGTGTTTCTGATTCTATCGGGTTGGATATTGGTTGAATTTGTCTCATTGAGCTCAGGTCGACTGTGCGTTGATTCTTCAATTGAGAAGTCAAGGTTTAATGAATCGCCGCCTTCCAGATTCTTGATTGACTTGGGGTTGAATCTCACATGTTTTGATGAAATGATGCTGCCGTCTGGTTTGAGAATTCAATACAATCTGAATTCGGGGTTGTAACCAATCAGCTTCCCCTCTAATCCCTTGGGATGGAATTTCTTCCCCTTGACCCTGTTTTGGTTGAGATAGACAACCGAGGTTCCGAGCGGTTTGAAATAAGAGAGCGGAAGGGAGCTCTTGTGCATTTGTTCCCAAGGGGAGCAGGAGCCTCCCTTCTTTGGTATTTGGTTGAGACTGAGGCAGCAGACCTTCAGGATTTCGGGCCAGAGACAAATCGGTAGTTTGGAGGAGCTGATGGAGCAACGTACACTCTTGACGATTGTCCTTTTGGCCCTTTCCGCCCTGCCATTGTGTTCGGGGTGATGTGGTTCGGAAATCAGTTGTCTGATTGCATTGTCCTTGCAGAATTGAACTGACCTCTGATTTGTGAATTCAGTCCCTCCATCGGAGCACAGCTCGCAGGGAAAGTAACCTAATTTTAACTTTTGACGCTCCAGCACGGCAATGAGGACTTTGGGAGTTTGATCTTTGCTCTGAAGGGGTATCCCGGTCAAGTAGCCGGTGAAATCGTCCACCACCGTGAGGATGTAGCTCTCTTGTCTGGACGATGGGGGCTTGAGGGGACCAATTAAGTCCAGGTGGATGCGTTCAAAGGGTTTGGAGGCGCTAGTTGCCTGTAGCTTGAACGGGGCCTTGGTGATTTTCCCAAGAGCGCAGTCCTTGCAGTAGAATGAGTCGAGATCTTTTTTGTTGAGCCCGAAGTCTCCAATCTCACGAAGTCGACTGATTGAGGCGTGACCGAGGGCGGGATGGAGCTCTTTCAGGTTCCTGCCAGAGCAGTTGTTCACGGACAGGAGACAGTGATTCTGGCCGATTTGTTTTGGGTTTTGGAACACAAAGAGGTTGTCCATGATCAATCCTCAAAAGATGAGAGAGTTTCTGTTGGAAATTTGGAAGTGACCCTTCTCGGATGTCATGTGACATCCTTTACCTATGAGGATGCCTGGGCTGATGAGATTGACTACAATTTCTGGAACGTAGAGACAATGATTGAGGACAACCGTGCGGTCCTTCCACAAGAGTTTGACAGTACCGGTTCCTTCAATAGGTAAGTTAGCCCCGTCCTTGCCCGTAGAGATACTCTCACCGACGCTTTGGTTGAGAGTGAGGAAGAATTTTTTGTCGTTGAAGATATGAGCAGAAGCCCCGCTGTCAATGAGAATATTCTGTCCAGACAGAGTCTTGGACTCAATCCATTTTGTGAGGTAGGCGTGATAGTGGGCCATTTTGTTTTTTGGTTTCTGCTTCTCCTTACATTTGGCTTGGTTTTCTCTCCACCAATCAGGGGCCTTGTCCGGATGTAGGTGAAACAGTCTCTCTTGGAGTGATTCTTATCTTGTTTGGGGTTGTGATAGCCTTTGACGCACCGGCTGGTTTGCTGGTTCTTGAATTTTGTCTTGTTCGTAACCAATGCTGCATCAGTGAGGGAAACAGACTTATTGGCATTCTCGGCTTTGATTTCATTGTTGAATTGGGTGAGATGGTTGCACACAAAGTCAATGTGGATGGTCTTGTCCGAGTGCATAAGTTGTTGCTTGAGATCTTGAAGCAAGGAGGGGAATTTGAAGAGTATCAGATAGGCAAGGATGTCCTGTGGTAGGTCTATTCCAATGTCAACCATCTTTTTGATAGTGGTTCTAAAATCAGTAATGAAACCGGCAATATTGTCTTCCCTGAAGGTGATGTGAAGGAAATCATTGAAAATTTGAGCTCTGTTGGAAGCTTTGGACGAGGAGTATCTATCTTTGATGGAAGCCCAGATTGATTTGGCAGAATTAACATTTGCTGCGCTGATGATATTGTTGTGGGTGATTGAATTGACTTTTGAGATGAGAAGGAGTTGAATCTCGTCATTGTCTTGTGGCAAGAGAGCCATAGATTAAGAATCCAGGGCGTGGAGGACTCCTCGTAGCTTGAGCAGGGAGTTCATCTTGTCCTTCCAGATACTGTAGTTGTCTTCGGAGAGTAGAGGGATAGTTTCCAAGGCGGTCTTGAGCATTGCCTGTCTGAATCCGTTGTTTTCATGTCAAGAGGTTGAGGCCATGGCTCATGTTGGTTTCTTGGTTGGTAGAGCGTTCGGCTTTTAACTGTACAATGGGATTGAATTGAGTTTGAAAACAAACCAACGTGCTAACGCATGAGATAAACAAATGATTAAAAATGAAAAACAACACAGAGGAGCAGAAGAATAGAAATGAGACCAACAGGTCTTCAAGACAGCTTCACGACAATGTTTGGGGCAGTGAATCAAGCATTGGTTGGGTCGCAGAGGATTGATGTGCTGAGGCGGACAGTTCATAATGTGTCAAGGAGTTAGGCATTGAGGACTTGAGAACGCAAAGAGACTGGCTCTTACCAGTTACCAGATGAATGAAGTCAAGTGCCCGATGGTGATGATTTGATGGATCGCAGTGTTGTGTTGGATAGCCGACGGATGGGTTGGATAGCCGACAGATGAATGTGAGGAGGATGTAGGGGAGAATTGAAAAGGAAACAATAAGACAAGAAGGATGGAAAACAATGATGAAAGGATGAGGAGGACAATGAAGAAGAAGAAGAAAGTGAGACCACCCAGGTCAGGGATGCCGATGATCAAAGATCCTCAGGAGACTGGTTAAGGAGGAATCAGATTGGGTGGCTCTCCCCTTCCCACGGGGGATTTGAGATCTTGAGGTGGACACCCGGGCGGCGTCCATTGTCCGCATGGCGGAAATAAGAATGAGAATAAGTGAAGGAGACGCAGAAGTTAACATCAGCAGATATTGAAAAATTAGTAAACATCCACATCTATTCAATTTCAAGCAATAGTAATAGTAAAAATGAAGTATGAGTGCAGAATGATCAAATTTACGCCATAATAGATTAACAGATCCTGTGGCTAAAATAGGATAGAAATCCAGCAGATCTAAAGTCAGCTGATTGACAGCACCAAGTTGACGTGCTAATCTTGCCCTGAATGGATTTTTAGCCTCAGCCCATGAGCAGAACCCTCTCTACGTGGCCTGAGAAGCTCAAAATCACCCCAAAAAGGTATTTATACAGACCTCTTTGGATCCATTATTCCAGAGATTATCAGTTTACCATGAATTATTATTATCAATCAGACTCCATTTCATTTTTAGTCAAGTGCTTATGATGATTCTAAGCAAGTGATTTATGACTTATTATGTAGCATTATTATTCATTTCTTAAACAAATCAACCAATTGAAGTTAAATCAAGAAATCCTCCCCAACTTTTCTGAAACCCTTCTTGTTATTTGAGGATTTCCGTGTTAAAGTGCTCAGAGTGAGTTTTTCCCTTCCTATCTTGACCCTTGTGCTGTTTATCCTGGCATTATTAGTGGATAAGCCCTTTCTAAGGCACCCATCTTGAATCCACGGTTCTTAAACTGCCTAAGGAGGCCCCTTGAAGAGAGGTTGTTTTGTTGTAAAGACCCCCAGTAGTATAATTGTGTGGCCCCTCCTTTATATATATATTGAAAACCTTTTATTCTCAAAAAAATTAAACCATGCAACTGCTCTTATTATATTATTTATTTGAGCCTCTAAGTGTTTATTTTTGGAATTATTATTATTATTATTATTCCAAATGTTTATCACTCTCTGTACCTAAGGACTGCAAGGTTCCTGGTATCAGAGGGCTGAAAAATAGTCACTCAAATGAATTAAAAGCCATTAAGGAAGAGCAAATTGTCAATTCAAAGGCTGAGAGGAGGCTTTGGCATCAAAGAAAGATTTTTGAATCAGAGATACAACATACAAATTGGTTTTTTTCCATATTTTTTCAGTTATATCTTTTGGCTCCAACTGATTTATTTTAAAAAGAAAAAATATAAGCTGGAGAGAATCAGTGAATTTGAAGCTCTTCTGATCATCTGTAATAAGCAGGAGACCACTTATTCCAGAAACCGGATATGCTGCTAGGAGGTGCTAGGCAGGAAATTTGGTGAATTGTTGAGTAAGTTTGGAAAAACCAGGAGAATAATTAGCAATAGTGGTTGTTGCCCTGTTGATTTTATGTTTTTCCAAAAGAATGGAGAAAGCTATGAGCATGTTTTAAATTTCATCTACCACATTATCTATTGCTTTGAAGTTTCTTGCAGGTATAATGAATTGATTTTTTTCTCCAGACTGTGTGATTTCTGGTTTGATTTGCCAAGATTTTATGCAATTGATGAAGTACTGAATTTTTTAATATTTCCTCTGCAATTTCATCCTCTTGATCAATTGGATTCTCAAATTAAGGCGCAGGATTGACTTCCTGAGAAACAAACAAAATTTACTGGAACCAGATGTGGGCCCAGTTGCATTTGCAGTGCTTGGTAGGAAACAAAAGTAATTGGATCAAATTCTCAAGGGAATAAATGCCCTTTTTTTTGAGTTCAGTTTTTGGGGAGGGGAAGTTGATGACTTCTGGGGAGTAATATGGTTCATTGAACTGAGCTTTGAAAGGGTTGGAATCTGAAGGCAGAAAAAAAAACCAGTTCAGCCCTGAAAAAATGCATGCCAACATTCAGATTGATTTACCACTATTTTCCAACCCCTTGACCCACTCCTTCAAACCAGTGAAACATGTTTCAGACCAGATTGACTGGCTCAGAGTTGAGGGGTAAGATTCCAAGGGTTTCATGTGTTTCAACCAAGCCTGAAAGAGATGAATTGTGGATGAAACAGAGGAATCATATGCTGAAAGGGTGAGGTAGGTAGAGAATAATTTGAGAATTGGCTGAGCTTCTGAATGATAATTTTGAGACAAGGAATACCATCTTGAACAAAATGAAAAGAATTTAAACATTAGTTTTGCTATCAATCAATAATAAATAAATAAATGTTCCTTACCAGGAGCTGGGTTTTGGATTCTCTGACAGAGCTGCAGATTTTGATTTGATTCAGCAGGTGTTTGTGAAGAGGAGCCAAAAATTGAGAATGCCTGACCAGCAAGATTGTTTCAAGTTTCATTGTTGGGGACTGCAGCAGAATCATCTGGTTTTCCTGTATTGGGTGGTGCAGACATGTTGATTTCATCTTCTTCCTCATGACTTTCACGAAAAAATACATTTTTATTTTTGGCAGGTCTGTTGGAGGATGAGTGGGAGGCGGATTGCTTTTTGGGGTGGTTGCCACTACCAATTCTGAGCTCTTCTTCTTCAGGGAATTCTTCACCCTTTGATACAATTGATAAAAAAGAAAATTGTCAACAGGGGTCAAGAGTAAAGTTTATTGGGAATGAATTACTGGCATCATATTTGGCACCGGCTTCAATTCCTTGACATCAAATATCACAAAGAGAGCACATGGCTGTTTTGTAATTTGCAATTTTTTCCAATTTTTTATGTTTTTGTTTGTTACTCAAGAGGAATTACTGGCGTTATATGACAGAAAGTTCTAAATTTTTGAGGAATCCCACAGTCTCAGATGGAGGAGGGGGGTGGGAGTGGTATGGCTGCATTGTTTTTTTCACCAAAAAATTTGTTCCAAGAGGGAGGTTTAGGCAGGATTGAGCTAGGTGCAGGGGGGGGCATTGGTTGCTGCAGGCTCCCAGCTATCAGGTAAAGTTTGGGTATCAGCGTGGGCAGTTTTGTTGTCTGTTGATGAAAGAGGTGCAGGAGTATCATTCCAAAGGGAATGGCAACAAGATTGAGTGGTAACCATGATCAGGTATATAATTTCAAAATTAATACAATTACAAAGGAAAGTAGGTTGTAGGAGCTGGGAATGAAATGGTGATGTAGTGAGGAACAATTGAGTGGATGGATGAGGGGTCAAAGAACATGGAAGGATGCTATTTATATAATGGTGCTGGGGGATCACAAGAGTACCCCAACAGAAATCAAGCCATTGTATTTCTTTACAGAAAATATATGATGAGGAATTGTAGTATAACTTCATTTGATATGGGAACATGTGATGAAAGAACTGATGACAGGGCCTTGGAAAGCCTGCAGAAATTTATAGTACAGTATATTCATTTTTTGATGATGGCTGGTGTATATTGTAGGAAGAAGATGAATAAAAAAAATAAAGAGTACAGAGATTGGATATAGTATGAAGCAGGAGATGTAGTCAGAAAATCAAAGTAATTACAAACAATGTGGTAACTGCCTTCATAATTCTGCATTGCGTGCATATGATCCAACAGTGACAAACTCATCCTCTTTAATTGTGGCCAAACACCCATTGTAAAGTTTTGGAGAAATTTGCATCAAAATACCAATTCTGGTGAATGGACTTCCTTCCAGTCAATTGGATTGAACATTTTGGTGGAATAATAGGTTGGAAGCCCAAAAGTGATTCATCCATTCATCATGCTTTTCAAACTCAATCAATGTAGCAATACCTGGAAGAACAAACTAGCCTTTTTTGATGTCAAAGCCTTGAATGAAGTGAGCAGGTTCACTGGTTGCCTCATGGATATCACAAAAGCCACCATAGGTGAAAGCATCAACATTGTCATAAATATGAGATTTATTTTAAAACTCTCTCCAGTTGGCAGTGATTTTTCCAGCAAAAGGCTTGGTGTCCTGGTGGTCGCCATATTCTTGGGCACCAAAACCAGGAATATTTGCCTGTTTCATAATCTTGATTGAATGTGAAGAGAGTCCAGGGGACAACTCTTTGTATCTTTTGGACAAGGATTTTTTAAACAAAAGGCATCTTGTCCAATAGAAACTTCAACTGTTTGTATCTTTCTGGCTTCAGAGTATTTGATGTAAAAGGCTTATATATTCTTAATCAAAATAATTGAATTCAAATTAGTATTGATTGTAATCAAAAAATTTAATAATAGAATTATTTGCCAAATTATTCCAATTTGTCATACCCCTTATGTCAACCAAGTGCTTTCATGATACCACCAAGAAAAGAGGAATTTTTTTATTGCAATAGAAAAATCCAAGTTGTAGAATGGTTGTGGTCAAGAGTCTGATTTCCTCATATTCCATGTGTGTCATGTCCAAAGACTTGGTGAATTTGTAAACCAAGGCAATTTCATGCGTGAGGTTTTTGAGGAAAACCACTGGAGGGCCTGGGTTAATATGGTGCTTGAACTGCTCAAGAAACCTGTTTGTGTTTTAAATTGAGTGAAAATCTCAAAATCTGATCATTGTAAAGTCATCAGGTTGGTTGATGGAGAGGCTGAGACCAGGGAAGCAAGTGATATTTACCAATGCCTCAATTTTCTTCTTCTGAGTTTCAGAGCTGAAAATGTATTTCTGACTGGTGGAAGTACAGGTGAGGACATTTTGGCTCTGAGTTGGAGGTGGAGGAAGGACAGGAAGAGTGGGTATTTTGACCACAGGTTTTGAGATTGGTTAGCAAGGGCCACTTTCTCCAATAGCTTGCTTTGACTGCCTAGGTGCTTCCTGCGCCTCCTTGGAGCAGATTCCATGTTTCAGCTCTCTGGTAGCAGGAACCTTGCAGTCATTTAGCTACAGAGTGATAAAAATACTGGAATAAAAATAATTATTATTATTCCAAAAATAAATGCTTAGAAGCTCAAATAAATGATATAATAAGAGCAGTTGCAATTTTTAATTGGTTTGGTAATAAATGGTTTTAAATATAATAGGGCGTATAAAAGTTAGCAAACCCGCCATTTTTTTTGACAAAACCCAAAATTTTTAATGGCGGGTTTGTGAAATACACATATCCCCTAACTGGTGTATTTCAAAATGGCGTGTTTCATGAAAATGGCGAATTTCAATCATCAAACACGCCATTAAACCCGCCATTTATGAATCATCATCCATCCACCATCCATCACATCAAAAACACCCAAGGTGAGCTCAATCTTAAGTGCATACACCCTGGGCTTGGTACGGTCAACTGAGTTTGTGTTACAACTTCCCACCCTGATTCTCAAGCTCTCATGATTTGTCCTGACTAGAGTCCTTTGCTTTGATTTCAAACTCCACACAAGCACTTACAGCAAGCACATATTTGACTCCAAGTAAACAGTGTATCCTTGCTTGGTCACCATGTCACTTGCAGCTCATGACTCGGATTCAGTCAGCACCAAGGAGCTATTGCATCGCTTGATCGCGGAAGTCAAAGGCCTTAGGGACTCACAAGCGTCATTGGAGCTGAAGGTTAGTCGTTGTGACATTTGATTTTCCATGCTTGATTGGATCTCAGGAGCCCTTTCTGACCAAGCGTCGTGAGCCTTCCGATACCTGCAACATAGCTCGAAACCTTAGGTTTTTCAGTCCCGTTGTCACAAACTTCTCCAACTCCCAAGAGAAGCACCCCAAATTCGCTCGCCCCTTCTGAAGCTTGAGTTCCGGCCGTTTCCAGTTAAGCCAAAGCCTAAGACAGCTGGTGATCCCGATCAAGCGGGCAAAGGGGCTGAGGAGGAGGAAGAAGTTGCCGATCCGGATGCGGCTGGTACGGCCGGTGATTTTGATTACCTTTTGGGTATGGGTGAGTCGCCTTCTCACGGTTGAAAATCCACAATCTACCCAGAATTCCTTCACGACATGGCATGAATACTGACCCATGGCCAATTATGTTTTTTAATCAATTCTACCCCTTAGCTATCTCTTGTCTGACGACTGAACAGGTCCCTAAACTCCTGGCTGAACAAGATGACAAGGAAAAAGAGCTTCAAATTCTACTTGAAAAATCCACCCAAGATTTATGGCATGTTGACTTGGATGCGTTCAAACAAGAGTGGAGAGTGAGCGGGCCCAACTTTTCAAAATTCTTTTGGAATTCAAACCTGGGCAGCAACCTGAGCTCACTGATTGTATCTGATTCTATAGCGCCTCATCCTTTCGGATGGTGAATCCCGTCGAGCCAGCGTCAAGAAGGTTAAAAATCTTGGATTCAAGACGAGCAATGCTGCCAAGGGTATGGGCAAGAAGCCTGCGGTAAGTAACAAAGCTATGGATGTGATTGAATCCTTAGATTGATGATGATCTGTGACTATTTTTAGACTAAGATGGAACTTGATAGTGATGGAGAAGAGATTTACAAGCCCAGTGTAGACAGGAAACCCGTGAAACCAAAGACGGGATCGCAAACTAAGCTAGATTTCAAACCTAGCACGTCCAGTACCACAACCGCACCTCAAACGGACTCGAAAGAAGACTCTAAACCGTCTGCAAATCAAGCGAGTTCCACTGCAGCTGGTCCTTCTAAGAAAACGAAACGAGAAGCACTTGGGTCTGATGATGACGTCAAGCCCGCGACTAAGGCACCAATTAAGAAGAAGACCAAGGTGAGTTTCTTCTTTTCTCTAGCGTTTTATTAGTCGCCTGGGGCCGGTGGAAACCTGATTAGATTTTGATTTTCCTTTTGTTCTTCCTCTGGCGTTAGCCATAAATCAGTTCAGATGAGGACGCAAGTAGTGATGACTTTGAGATCAAAGTCAAGTCCAAACCGTCCAAGCTGCTCAAAGCAACAAGTACTTCGAACAAGGATAAAGCTGATCAAGATGATGATAAGCCGGCACTGACGGAGAAACTGCCCACGACAACAAAGAAAAAAACAAATCCATCTAAACCTGCATCCAGCTTGACAACAAAGACTGCCACAAAGACCAAAGCGACCAAAGCAATCAAGAAACGAACTCAAAAAGGATCAGAAGAGGATGGTGAGGTTGATTCAAATGTTCAAAAGTTGGCGGCCGACAAACTTGAGGATGACGACAAGGATGATGATTTGGTGATCGTCAAAAAGGCGCGCCCTAAGAAACCCATCTCCGCCGGTAATTCCAAACGGGCAGTTTTGGGCTCTAGTTCCATCGCCAGCAAACCAACAAAAGCCAAGAAATCACCACGAGTTGAGAGGAAACAAGTTGCTCAAAGGAGAGATTGCATTCACCTGAACCCTATCACCAAGCGTACTTCTTCAAGCCAATAAAAAGGCTGTAAGAGAAGGAGTTACCGGTCAACTTACCTACTTGACTTCAATTTTTCAGATCTGCACCTGTCGCCCTTATTTGCTTTACGGGATTGAGGAATCAATAAAATGTGCGCAGCGTGGGGGTAGTGGGGTGATAGTATATTTCCGCAAAGAGGGAAGAGCGCTTGATGAAGGCGATTCCATATCTCCCACCCAGCCAAAGCGGAAAATTGTTTTTTGAACTTTGGACTAATGGCCAACGGACTTGATTCAAACACAGTTACAAAATATCCGATTGATTCGCGATTGATTGGACAATCGATGCAGAGTTTTTGGAGGGTACAGGGAACTGACTTTCCCTTTGTTTTTTCTTTGTTTTTGTTTCTTTTTTTTTTAGGTTATCTAGCTCTTCCAGGTTTTGATTTTCATCTCTTTTTTATTTTTTTAATCCCATCATTTGTTGCCAATAATGAGAATGTTTCTGACATTTTTTTTTTTATTTGTTTGACTGGTATTTTCGTTTGTCTAACCCCTTTTTTGATATTGATTCCTTCACTGCCTACCAAACTGAAAATGTTATACAACCATTCAAATTTCACCTTGATCCTCAGCTCGGGTGCAGCAAGTGCCTGGGAGGGAGAAAGATGGAAGGAGATGGTATGAAAAACATACAGAGAGGTCGCAAGCAGAGGAATCGTTGATTTTCACCTCTTTTTTATTTTTTTAATCCAACCGTTTGTTGCCAATAATGAGAAAATTGCTGATTTTTTTTTTTTTATTTGTTTGACTGGTCTTTTTGTTTTTCCAACCCCTTTTTTGATATCAATTCCTTCACTGCCTACCAAACTCAAAATGTTATACAACCATTCAAATTTCACCTTGATCCTCACCTTGGGTGCAGCAAGTGCCTGGGAGGGAGAAAGATGGAAGGGGATGGTATGAAAAACATAAAGAGAGGTGGCAAGCAGAGGAATTGTTGATTTTCATCTCTTTTTTATTTTTTTAATCCCACCGTTTCTCGCCAATAATGAGAACGTTGCTGAATTTTTTTTTTATTTGTTTGACCGGTCTTTTTGTTTGTCCAACCCCTTTTTTGATATTGATTCCTTCACTGCCTACCAAACTCAAAATGTTATACAACCATTCAAATTTCACCTTGATCCTCACCTTGGGTGCAGCAAGTTCCTGGGAGGGAGAAAGATGGAAGGAGATGGTATGAAAAACATAAAGAGAGGTGGCAAGCAGAGGAATTATAGAAAAAGGAGGGCTCAAATGAGGGATTCGGAAATTTCTTTGGAAGTGACTGACAACTGGATCAAGGAAAAGTTTGCCTGGTCTAGACAAAAGCTATGCCCTTTGGATCTGTACCCTGCTATCACGGCTGAAAATAAAAAGAACCCTTGAAAACCCACCCAGGAAGAATTTAAGCAAGCAAAACAGACAATTGGAGCTTTCCACTTCTTCCACCATGGAAAAGCTATTGTTCTCAACCAATCTGATTACCATGCTCTGGTTGCCGTCATTGAATTTGTGCCTTTGGATTGACTATCTGAGCAAGATAAGAAAGATATCAACTTTTTGACAACATTCCTTCACTGTTTGAAAAAATTTGTCAACCCGGTTGGTCCCTCAAGATCTTGGGGTGGAAGAATGTGGGCAATCGGTTGGCAAAAATTGATGAACCCTTTGGAGTTATTTGGACGTTATGTGAAAAAATCATCCATTAGATCTTCTCCTCAAGAGTAAGCTGTCCTCAACCTGAAGGCTGACAAAGTATCCCAAATTTTAGGACAAATGTTTTGTAATTTGGCCAAAATTGCCTTTGAATCAAACCGTGATACCATGAAGGACAGCAACATCCCCTCTTTCTCTTCATTGGAATTTGGTTCCAAGCCTACACCTTTTGATTGCTCCCCACACCTCACTTTCACCTTGGATTCTTTTTACAATTCTCCTCATATTGAAAAAGGCAACATCTCTGGCTATTCCTTTTTACTTGTGGTCCTAACCAAAAAATCAAATGGTCTACTTATTGAAGATACGCATGAATATTGAGTTTTGGACAGTCAATTTGTTTTTCCTGAACTTGGCTTTGGAATTGATTTCAAGCAAAAAGGTATAGTCAAAATGGTTTGGGCGGCTAACAAGTACAAGCACTGTACCTTTTTAGCTGTGGACACCGCAACCCATACCAGAATGGCCATGTAAATCCAAATTAATAAAAAAACTCAGAGCACTTGTAGGGACATGAAAAACGGCCAAATTTACTCTAGAGAAAAAATATCAATAAAAACAAAAAAGATCTGTATATTGGTGGGGTTTAAGAATGCTCTCAAACGTTGTTGTAGTAAAAAATAATTTTTTTTTCTTTCATCCATGCAAATATATTTACAAGCCCAGCATTTGAGTAATCTGCTGTATTTCTTCTACCAATCTACCACTGCCAATGCAAGCCAAAGCTACTGATACCTTATCCTTTTTTTTGTTTGACGTTGTTCCCTCTCCTGTTCCAGTTGCACTTGCTGCTGATCCTTCTCCTTTTCCTCTTTTTGAAACTCTAGCTCAGCTTGTTTCAACCTCAACTCAGCATCCAATTTTTGTTGATTAGCCAAAGTCTTGGCTTGCTGCTTTTGACCATCCATGGCGAGTTGACAATCCCACTTTTGCTTTTCAAACTGAAGTTTATCTAATTCAATTTGTGATTTCACTGTTTTTTGGAGGGGAATGGCAATGAGAATGATTTTGAAAGCAAGGATATTGAATCAATCAACTTACATGAATCTTGCTTCTTCATGATTTCTTCAAAGCCCAAAAAACTGGAAGTATTTCTCCTCTTTTGATGACTTTTGGGGTTGAAATTGATGGAATTGGAGGCCTTTTGCTTACCCTTGGCAGAGGATTTTTGAGTATGAAAGTCCTCACTAGTATTTGAAGGAGATGTGGGAGGCCCCATTGGCTTGAGTTTTTGGCCAATCAAAAATGGATGAGCCTGTTTTTTTACAATGTAAATCAGTCAGGAGCAATCAGACAGAATAAAAAAAAATTTAGTTCCTTACTTGAGCAGATGTTTATGGCAACGGTGATCCAGGAATAACATCCTCCTCATTGGTCAATTTCTCCAGTTGTTCTGCCCCAGGAAGATAGCAATCAAATGAAGGAAGTGAGGGGTCCAAGGTTGGGATTGACTGATCAATCAATACCAAAGTAGAAGTGATTGGAGCCGATTTTGTTTTAATATCCTCCTTGTCATCAGATGGAGGCCACTCCAAGGCCAAGGTTTCATCAAGGTCCCCATTGGTATTCTGAGCATCCCCAGCCAAGTCCTCGGAATCAACGGAATCGGATTGTTGGGCATTGAAAGCAGCTAGGGGGGTGATGTTGGCCTTCTTTCCAAATATTTCATCCATTTGAATATAAAAAGGACAAATGGGGTCCAACTTATCAACAACCAAGTTGATTCCTTTGGCTTTTTCCAAGTCGGTGATACCAAAGCCAGTGGAGATAGACATGGAGTGGGCCTTTGTGTACTTGGCTTGATAGTTTTTGAACCGCTCCCTCATCTGTTTGAATGACAGATCCAGCCTACCTTTTGTTTTGTTCTTGAGTTCATTGGCCATCAGGAGATAACCATTGAATTTAGAGGATGGAGGTCGGCCAACACTTTTTTTTTGTTGGATCCAAAGCAGGCATTGTAGTTGGAGGGAATTATCAGCCAGTTTACCAGGATGATGTGATCAGCTCTCTTGAGCTGACTTGAGCCCTTGTAAGCTGATGGGGGAGGATTGTTTGTTGTGGAGTTCCTTGGCGATTTTCTCTTGGGTGTGTTGGACTTGCAGGGGGAGGTTTGCTGAGGGGCCATTTGAAAGAGTAAGGGCTACGCAAGTGATGAGAGCAATAAAGTGATGAGAGTGGTGAAGTTTTGAGAGCGATAAAGTGGATGAGAGTGATCAAGTGATGAGAGCGGTTAAGTGATGAGAGTGATGAAGTTTTGAGAGCAATGAAGTTGATGAGAGTGATCAAGTGATGAGAGCGATAAAGTGATGAGAGTGGTCAATCAATTTTTTGATGAGGGTGGGGGTAAAAAATTTTCCAATGAGGTCGGAGGTAGAAGGAGGTGGGAAGACAGGGGTGTATGACGCGGACAGGTGGTGGAAGCATTAAAATACTTTATTTGAAAAAAACCACTTATTTCAGGTTAACTTTGACACGTCTGATCTGAAATAAGTGGTTTTTTTTTTATTTTTAATGGCGGGTTTGAAATGGCAGATTTGGGTTGAAACCCCCCATTAAAAAATGGCGGGTTTGGTTAACTTTGATACCCCCTAATATAAAAGAGGGGCCACAGTATTATACTACTGGGGATCTTTACAGACTAGCAACCTCTCTTTGATGGGCCTCCTTAGGCAGTTTAAGAAGCTTGGAATGAAGATGGGTGCCTTAGAAAGGACTTATTCCACTAATGGCTGGGCGTAACAGCACCAATGGCCAAGACAGGAAGGGAAACACTCACTCTGAGCACTTTACCACAAGAATCCTGAAATAATTGGAAGGGTTTCAAAGCAGATGGGGTGGATTGCTTGACTAAACTTTGAGGGTTGATTGGTTAATAAGAATAAATAATACTACTACAGAATAAGTCATAAATCACTTGCTTATCTTCATATAAGCACTTGATCAAAAATGAAAGGGTGTCCGATTGATAATAATAATGCCTGGTAAACTAATTAACTGACCTGCAATAATGGATCCAAAGAGGTCTGTATAAATCTCCTTTTGGGGTGATTTTTGAGCTTCTCAGGGAACGTAGAGAGAGTTATGCTGGTGGGATGAGGCTGGAAATCCAGTCAGGGGAAGATTGGCACTTACACTTGGTGCTGTCAATCAGCTAACCTTATATCTGCTGGATTTCTGTGCTTTTTTAGCCACAGGATCTGTTAATCTGTTATGGTGTAAATTTGATCATTCTGTACTCATCCTTCATTTTTACTATTGGTATTGCTTTAAAGCGGGAAGATGTGGATGTTTACTCATTGTCCATTATCTTTGTAAAGATAGATGCGTGAGTGCATGAGCTCCATGGATGGATGGCAGTAACACCGCGTACACTGGGTTAGGCTGTGACAGGTCCAATGTTTCCCCGGGTACTCGCACGGTCTCAAACCCAGCAACCGCGCGCACGCCCACGCTCACAAGCTGAGCAATGACTTGGGACTCTTTCACTTGGATCATTGGGTTCTCTTTGGCAAAAAAGAAACCTTCCATCTTAATTTTCTTTATTCTTTTCTTCAATCTTTCTTCAATCCCTTTTTCTCTCTTAGTTTCATTTCTTGTCTTATATTTTTATTGCTTCATCAAAGGCGTTGGGGATTCTTCAATCAAACCTCATCCTTACGGTCACCTAACCTTCAAACATAAATCCAACGCTCATCATTGAACATCTCTCAACCATCTGAAGCTCAACCATCAAGACGCATCTTCTTCAAACGGTAAGACAATCTCTAACTGAAGATCATTCCGAATGATACTCATAAGAATCTATAATTGTGATTCAGCCCCGCCATGTATTTCTCATACTCTCTATTATAGTCATTGGAAACTCGGGAATACTCCTCACTGTGTTGGTTTCCTCAATCTCAAATTTGTGTTCTTATGTTATTTTCTATTGTGGTTATGACTTGTTCCTGATCTTCATTTTTTTATGTTAGCTTGCTGCTTCAATCATCATTCAAAGTTATACGGTTAAAAGCCGAAGCTCTCCCTTCAATCAGCAAGACATAGGAAAATGGCTACGGGATTGGGGTTCTCAACAGATTCTTTCCGACAGGCTATGCTCAAAATGGCGCTCAAGACTACCCCCCTCCTGACTGAAGAGAATTACAGGATCTGGAAAGATAAAATGAATTCCTTACTCAAACTCAGAGGAGTACTTGAAATCCTTGAATCAACCTCCAAATTGCTCTCTTCTCAAGACAACAATGAAATCCAGCTCTTACTTATCTCCAAGGTAGACACTATCACGCACAACAACATCATTAGCGCGGCCAACATCAATTCTGCCAAAGACATTTGGAAGGCAATCAAGGAGCGATTCTCATCCTCTCAGGAATCCAATCGAGCTAGGATATTCAATGACTTTCTACATCTGGCGTTTAGAGAAGACAAAATACTGAATTTTGTTACAAACATCAAAATGTCAATCAAGAAGATGATCGACATAGGTATAGACCTACCCGACAACATTCTTGCCTATCTAACTATGTTCAAGTTTCCGTCAAGTCTTCAAGATCTCAAGCGTCAATTAATGCACTCTGACAATAAGATCTTGGTTGAATTTGTATGCAACCATCTCGTCCAATATCATAATGAAGTCAAGGCCAAAAGCACTGATAAAGGTACCGTTTGAACGTCTGAGACTGCTCTGTTTTCTATGAGGATCAAGACGAAGAACACCCTATCTAACCAATTCATCAAAGGCTACCATAATCCGAAACAGGATAAGAATCACTCTGAATCTGAATGCTTCCATCTCCATCCAGAAAAGGCCCCCGAGTGGTGGAGGGAAAATCAAAACAAGTGGAAAGAGAAGCAAAAGAAGAACCAGGACTTGGCGCACTGTCATGCATTTGTCACAAGGTGGATCGACTCCAAAATAGGAGCAGAAAAGAACATATTGATTGATAGTGGTGCGAAATCTCACATCTTCAACGATAAACAGTTCTTCACTAAGCTCAAGGACTACACCGGAGAACACATATCTACCAGTAAAGCTGGAGCGAACCTGCCCATCCTGGGTCTGGGAACTGTCAGATTGGATTGGAAGGATTGAACAATCACACTGTCCAACTGTCTGTATGTACCCAATATTGTAGTCAACCTGATAAGCCCCGGTAAGCTTCTAGAACAAGGATGTATTCTGAAAGCTAAATCGGGTCATTTCAAGTTGAACAAGAATGATCACAAGATTTGTCAAGGTTCGATCATCAACAATCTCTTCGTCCTAGAACAACCGCGCAGGATCAGCAACAATGAGTGTTACCTGACCAAGCATGAAGACTCAGACCCAAGGACTTTGAAGGATCTTCATCTGTCCTACGGTCATGCTTCGCTCGGTTGCCTTGCAAAGATCAAGGAGATACAATTCAACTCCATGGAGCGGGAAAGGTTTGAATGTAAGGACTGCTTACTTTGTAAGATTTCTAAGAGTCCCTTCAAGGCAACCTCCACATCAGCCTCCAAACCTTTTGAAAAAATCCATCTTGACTTCATTGGACCAATTGCGCCGGAATCACTCCGACACGATAAGTACATACTAACGGTCGTGGATAACTATTTGGGTTACATCTCAGGCATCCCTCTACACAGAAAGGATGACGTAACCCCAGTTTTAATTGAAATCATAGAGAAACAGAGGAACGCGTGTGGGTATTATCCCACTACGGTGTGTTCAGATGGAGAATCGGAATTTGTCAACTCCAGGTTAGTAAGGTATTTCAAGGAGAAATACATCAATCAGTTGGTGACTGAACCATATCATCCCAAACACAATGGCAGGGCTGAAAGGGCCAATCAGACAATTATAGAGAGCGTAAGATCATCATTAAGCTCAGCTCACTTACCCCAAAAATACTGGTTGGAAGTGCTCAAAGCATGCTGTCTCGGTCTCAATCAAATACCAAAGGACGGTCTGGATAAGTCTCCCTGGGAACTCATCAAGGGAAAAAGGTTACCTCCTAATTATCTTCAACCAATTGGAGTCACCACAATAGAACTGAATCAAAAAAGAACAAAAGGGGCAAAATTTGAACTGAAGGGAAGAGAGGGAAAACTTGTTGGATATAACCTGGAATTTCTGTTGTACAGGATCCTCATGCCCAATGGGCTGATTCTTCAATCTAAGCATGTTCAGTTCCTCAGACAGTCGGTGGATCAGCTAGGAATCACTTTGAACATGGATCTTGACTTCGCCTCCAAAGAAACAATGGATGAAAGTCTGTCAATAACTGAAGAGGAAATTGTGGAAACAATTCCAGACCGGATGAACTACCTCAATCCACCAGCAGAAGTGAATTCACCTGACAAGGGTGTGACCAGCGTCTCAGAGTCAGAGTCAAGTTCAGAGGACAAATCAAATGGTCAGCCTCATCAATCAATTGAACCATATGAAGAAACTAGAACTGCGGAGATAGTCGACAGATCAATTTGTAGGGTTCTTTGCGACAGATCCTCCATCAGACCCCCGCAACGTTATGGTTTTCACCATTATTTCGAACCGAAAACATTTGATCAAGCCAGGAAATGTGCAGATGGCCCAAAATGGGATGGAGAAATAAAAAAAGAGATGGATCAATGTGAATTACTTGAAGTTTGGGAAGACTATGAGGGCAAGACTCCACTGAATCCGCTAGACAAAACGTGGATATTCAAAATCAAGGACAACGCTCATGATGAAACCCTCGTACACAAAGCCCGCATTTGCGTTAAAGGATTTAATCAAGTTCACGGTCTAGATTTCAATGAAACCTTTGCTCCTACTGGCAAGATAGCCTCTTTACAAACAATCCGGTTATTTGCCCTGAAGAATCAACTGAGCATCAGGCAGGACAATGTTAAGGCAGCCTTTCTGCATGCACCCATAGATGAAGAAGTCATCATCAAAACACTGCAAGGATGTCCGCGTACCTGTCAATTCCTGAGACTCAAGAAGAGCCTATACGGACTCAAGCAGTCTCCAAAAAACTGGTATGACACCTTTACGGAATGGATCAAGTCTGTAGGGTTCAAGGAGTCCAATAGCAATCCCTGCCTGTACTCATCAAGGGACAACAAGTCCTTTCTCTTCTTTCACGTGGACAACGTGATCCTGGTTGGTGAAGTTGATGATTTCAATAACAAATTTCAAACAAAATTCAAAGGTTCTCAAGCTCATGAACCCAACACAATTCTGGGCATGAAGTTTGAACAAACTTTGGATAATATATTACTTAGTCAACCCCAACACATCGTACACGGCTTGGAAGAACTCGGCCTGCTTGACTCTAGACCATTGTTCACCCCTTTAACACCCCATCTTCAATTGAGCGAAGCATTGGACAAGGACTTTGAAGCATTTAAGAAACTCAACATAAACTACAAATCCGCCATTGGACTCTGAACTACATTGCTAGTTGGACCCATCCTGACATCAGTTACTCAGTCTCCAGCCTTGCAAGACTCCAGAATAAGCCCGGACTCATTCATTGGATGGAACTCAAACAAACCTGGCAGTACCTGAATTACACCAAGGATTGGAAACTCAAACTCTCATACAATGAGTCTAAAGGTCCCATCAAGTACTACAGTGATGCCTCCTGGGGCGAGGACCCTACAAGTCGCAAGTCACAATCAGGCTACTTGGGTATGTCCTTTGGCAGCCTCATTTTGTGGAGCAGTTATAAACAAAAAAACATTACCTACTCATCCACAGAGGCGGAGCTCAATTCATTGCTGGACTCGTATCTTGAGAGCAAGTGGGTCCGCCATCTGCTAGGTGAAGTTTTCCAATTGAATCTGCCATCTTCAACGCACTACTTCAACAACAAAGGCGTGGATGACAAGCTAAATAAATTCGGGTCGAATGCCAAAACTCGTCATATGGATCTTAAGACCAAAGGATTAAGAGAAGGACTGAAGGAAGGGTCCCTACTCATACAAATAGTCGAGAATGAGAAGATGATGGCCAATCTTCTGAGGAAGGCTGTCAGCCTCAAACAATTGGGGAAATTCACCTGACCAATCTTTCAACTCAAATGAGGATGATCTCCAGTTAAGGAAAGTGTAAAGATAGATGCGTGAGTGCATGAGCTCCATGGATGGATGGCAGTAACACCGCGTACACTGGGTTAGGCTGTGACAGGTCCAATGTTTCCCCGGGTACTTGCATGGTCTCAAACCCAGCAACCGCGCGCACGCGCACGCTCACAACCTGAGCAATGACTTGGGACTCTTTCACTTGGATCATTGGGTTCTCTTTGGTAAAAAAAAAACCTTCCATCTTCATTTTCTTTATTATTTTCTTCAATCTTTCTTCAATCCCTTTTTCTCTCTTTAGTTTCATTTCTTGTCTTCTATTTTTATTGCTTCATCAAAGGTGTTGGGGATTCTTCAATCAAACCTCATCCTTACGGTCACCCAACCTTCAAACAGAAATCCAACGCTCATCATCAAACATCCCTCAACCATCTGAAGCTCAACCATCAAGACGCATCTTCTTCAAACGGTAAGACGATCTCTAACTGAAGATCATTCCGAATGATACTCATAAGAATCTATAATTGTGATTCAGCCCCGCCATGTATTTCCCATACTCTCTATTATAGTCATTGGCAACTTGGGAATACTCCTCACTGTGTTGGTTTCCTCAATCTCAAATTTGTGTTCTTATGTTATTTTATATCGTGGTTATGACTTGTTCCTGATATTCATTTTTTTATGTTAGCTTGCTGCTTTAATCATCATTCAAAGTTTTAATTTTCTGACCAAGTAGATAATTTTTAATAATTTTTATGAACACTCCTTGTAGTGTTTTGTGGTCTTCAAAGATCACGGTCATTGATTTATGTGGTAATCCTTGATCTTTGATTTATCATTAAAAAATGTTTCAAACTTGATTTTCATTAATTTTATTTACTTTTTGATCCTTTTGGATTATTATTAATGCATATGTCAATTTGTTACATATGCTAGGCAACTCTAACTAGGTTGTAGCTCTTCTGAGCCGTACCTGGTTGTCAGATTAGTCAGGACTGATCCAGACGCTGGGATCAGTTAGTACAGATGCGCGCGGGGTAGGATCTGCTGCGTGTGTGGCAGAGTTAGCTGCGCGCGGGTCCTTAGTACGCGGGAATCTGCTTCTACAAGTTTGTAGGGATATGTAATGATGTGGGGCTGCGCGCGGGAATTGTGACATAACACATTTCCGCGTGTAACTCCTAAAATATACACAAAACCTCAATTCTGTGTGAATTTGAGGTGTAAACCCTATACGTGACAACACGTGTGAAATATTAGAATGGCCAAAAAGTGCCATACTGGTGTTGCAATTTTTAGTACTTTTTTTTTTAATTATTTTAAAAATGTAAGGAATTGGAATTCAAGGGTGGGGTTGGTGAGTGACCCTACCAAATTTTGGGTCAGGAATCAATTTATTTAATAATATTGATGTATTTCTCACTCCTTATTTTGTTAATTGAGATGTTCTTTTTTTTAATTGTTTTGTGTTGCTATTGACAGGTTGCTCTGTACATAGTAGCAAGCTGACACCACGTCTCTAAAATCCACAGAAAAAATGATCACCTTGAATCCAAGTATGTATGGGATGCCACAGTTAACCATGGAGCTCTTGTGCAACATTAATGCTGGTCATCATCAGGAAGGCAATAAAGTAAGCCCGTTGTGGATAAACTCCCTGTGTAAAACCTCCCTCTAACAGGCATCCCATCCAACATTCATAAGTGAGAAATGAAAGATTATCCCAGGGGATAATGATGTGGGCCATGAAGTCCTTGCATTAAATTCAGGCCACTTCCCCAACAGATAAGCAAAACAGGGCACCCTTCCTTGATAAAATCCCTGTGTAAAATTCTCCTCAGAAAATCATTACCTGGGAATGGATAAGAGATGAAAATGCAACAACAAACCCTCTTTTTCCTGGGGGCTGTGTGAAACTAGTGAAAGGTATAAAAAAACATTCTCTGATGAAAGATGTGAGATGAGGGGTAAAAAACTGGACAATCCATGGAGAATATTCTCCTTTTAAGCTGCAAGGGAGGGTCTTGATATAATCTTTCTTTTCCTCTGTATTTAAATGATCACATGAAAAAAAATAAAGTCAAGACACTCGCATGGTATTTGAGTGAATATTTTGATATCAGAAAAGCCACGTCCCAATTGGATCTGTATTTTAACACAGATGGGTTGTTTTAAACTCCTGTGATCTAAATCTGTGCTTTGGGGATCTTAGTTTTATGTTTGTGTATTGATTCAGGTTACTATTGTCTTTCAGATTTCATGAATGTGGTGAGCAGCAAGGAAGCTCACAATGAGGATATTTAAGTACTTTTTTGATGAGTTTCCAGTTGATTGATTCTTGGGTAGCTCAGAGGTTAAGGGGTCAGCCTTCAGTTGGATGGTCTAAGTAATTTACAAGAATATGTTTGGGGGAAAGGTGCATCAGTCAATTTTGCAACTCTTCAGGTAAAGGCAGAAGAGAATGGCCTAAATAAGTTGTTCAGATAGCTGTTGAAGTCTATCAGACTTTTGCAAAGAGTATTTTTGTTATACCAAAGGCAAGATGATGAGAAAAAATTACACAGCACCAACCTAAGAGTAGAAACAGATCTTGGGTGAATTGGAGTTGGGAACAAGGAATATGAACAGCAAATGAAGATGAAAGAAAATGTAAAAGGAGAATAAAATTAAATTGCAGCAAATGAAGAAGAAAGGAAAACAAGAAAATTGAAAAGGAAAATAAAATGCAATTAGCCCCTAGAAAAATTGTTTTGCAAGCTATTGTGCGCTGACTAGAAACTTCTGAGCTGGATTTCCAGGTATCAGTTGT
This sequence comes from Puccinia polysora, assembly GCA_025617555.3. Classification (NCBI taxonomy): domain Eukaryota; kingdom Fungi; phylum Basidiomycota; class Pucciniomycetes; order Pucciniales; family Pucciniaceae; genus Puccinia; species Puccinia polysora. The sequence continues at coordinate 41,256,169 of CM062635.1, read as the reverse complement.
TTTAATGGTCTAGCCAGAGAGTTGTGGCTTTGGTAATCTGGTTCAGGGAGCTTTGAGTCTAAGATATATTTATTTTAATATTTGTTTGTTATTCAGGCTTCAGGTTTTCAATCATTCTTACTAACCTCAATATGTTGTATTTTTAAAGCCATTATTGTTGCAGTCTGTAGTTTGTTGAGAAAATTTTGAAAATAAATTTTTGAGATAATTTTTCTCGAATACTTTGATTGACCTTGAATTGGGTGGAATATTTCCTATCAAAAAACTTTGGTTGCCTTTTGGCCTTACCACTCTGGCTTCCAATCAATATTTGATGGTTCATGAACTCCATAAATTGGGAAGCTCTTTCTGAACGCCATTCAAATTGCATCTTCCTGTGAAAGTTTATAACATTTTCATTCAGCTCTTCTGTATTGGAGCACAATTCATTATCATTGAACTGTGCTACAAGGGCAAAATAATTGTTTTCATCACAACATTTCGGGCTCCTCTCTGCTACCTATAAATTTGAATCATACATTTTCAGTTCAGTTGCCACAAGTGTGAGATTGAATGGCTTACTATTTTCCATATTTTGGAAGTCCTTTGATTGGAATTTCTTTCCTCAACAGCAACCTCTGAGCTACTTTGGATTAATTTCAAATCACCCTGTAAATGAAGAAAGTACTTTTCCAAAAGCGCAGATACAATTGCATGGTTAGAATAGTCAGGGTACCATAAAAAATTGTTTTACTGCCCAGTATGAAGTGCAACATCAAGTGTACAAAAAAATAAGACATCAATAACTTGGTTGAATGGATTCTTCCAAAAACTCATCCAGTCAAAAGTAAACTGAGTCAGACCAAAATATTGAAGCTGGGTTTGGGTTAAACTGGTTATGGCTTGGGTGTGGTTTTCAGGTGAGGCTGGTGCAGTTAGATTTCTCTGATAAAATGAAATCCCCTTCCCAAGCTGAACTGCAAAATAGCACTCATCATTGATTGGTGGTTTCAGTAGTGTGGAAACATCCATCTTCTTCATTTGAAGCAAGAACCTGGCATGAGAATGGACCACAGTGCGCATGGTATCAATCTCTTGTGGGATTTGCTCATTCAAATCTTTCTGCATTTCCTTTTTAGTTTTCCTCTTGGAATATAGGGATTCCCTGGCTCTGAGTCCTTCATGTTATTGTGATCCTGGGTCCAGTGCATAGTATACCACTGGAACAAAGAGTTTATCAAACAATTTAGTCATTTTTAAATCTTTTTTAGATAATTGAGTCCTTAAGCACCTTCTCCAGAATTTTCAAGCTCATTTTCTGTTTCCATGGCTAAAAAATATAGAAGTATCAGTTGGGTTCCATCAAATTAAAAATTCAAACAATTCACTCAAATATTTCAATATCCAACTGATCAGTTTGAATTGATTGCATGACTGGTCAAAATATTCCAAAAAATGAAATTAGATTATTGAAAAATATTTGATAGGAGCCACCAATCACCATTCCCAGGTGAATTTCCAGCAGTTGTTTTTTCTGGAAATTAAATATAATTTATATCCAATGTTCAAAAATTAAGTTTTTAGTCTTTTTTCTTTTTCAACCAATTTGAATCACAAGTGGAACCAGATGGAAACTTTTGTGAAGCTGTTTTTGTGTCAGCCAGCCCAGAAGGTGGGCTTCGAGGGGCATCAATGGATGGAGGTGTACGTGAAAATCCATGCATTGTTAAATTGGTGGCTGCTGTAGTAGTTCCTCCCTTTGCATCCATGGTGGTTGTTGAAGTTGGTTTGGGAGAAAGTGAAGCAGTATTGCATTGTTGAATGTATGGATCTGTTGGTTCAGGATTATTTCCCACCGGGTTTGAAGGTGATAAATCCATTACAGAGGCTTGGGATGCTTGAGGTTGCAAGATAGCTTCAATATTTAAATTTCCCAACACATCTGCATCTATTGTTGGGTGTTCTTTGGGAAAAAAGGGGAGGCCCTTCTTGATACAAATGGATGAGCCCGTACAACCTCCATTAGAAAAGCTCAAACAAAGAGAACTTGGACTCAAAGAATGTAGAAGGTTCCCCTGCCACAACCCATTGGATTGGGACAATGGGTAACATTTCAGTCTTGCCCCTGAATATTTGAGCAAAAATAAAACCCTAAAACTAATTTTGCAATCTCACCATTTCCAAACCACTCATATCAATTCCACCCTGGGCATTGTGGGCTCAAGTGTATCTTTCATTCTGGGTTTGGCTGAGACCTCTCCATGAAATACTTGGATTTCCAGGCAGAAGCCCTCAATTTTTCCTGGAAGTTAATTTCCCAGAAAAATATACTCAAGAAACCCTCCCCTCTATCAGCAAGATGCTGCATTTTTCTCATAAAGCTAACTTTATGTGCTCTGGAACAGTTGAACTTGCAAACAATTGTAGAGGAAAAATCCATGGCTTGGGTAAAATAAAGAAAACTCAAAAATGCATTAGTTTAGTCAAATTTAATAAAAAGTCAGCTGTATTCCACTCAAAATATTCTCTTATACCCCTTGCAGACCAAGGCAAATCTGCATTACTATTTCCTTCTATTTCATAATCAGATTTATCAGCTTGCTACTATGTACAGATCAAAACTGTCAAATAGGAACACAAAACTATTAAAAATAAGAATATCTCAATTAAAAAATAAGGAGTGAGAAATACATAAAAATTATTATAGGAATGGATTCATCACCCAAAATTAGGTAGGGTCACTCACTGACCCCACCCTTGAATTCCAAGTCCTTATATTTTTAAAATAATTAGAAAGAAAAGTACTAAAACTTAAGACACCAGTATGACACTTTTTGGAGATTCTAATATTTCACACATATTTTCACGTATAGGGTTTACATCTAAAATTAACTCAGAATTGAGGTTTTGTGTATATTTTAGGAGTTACACGCGGAAATGTGTTATGTCACAATTCCCACGCGCAGCCCTGCATCATTACATATCCCTACGTACTAGTAGCAGCAGATTCCCGCGTACTAGAGACCCACGCGCAGCTGATTCTGCCACGAACGCAGCGGATCCTACCCCGCGCGCATCTGTACTAACTGATCCCCGCGTCTGGATCATCCGTGACTAATCTGACAACCAGGTACCGCTTAGAAGAGCTACAACCTAGTTGGGGTTACCTAGTATGAGTGAAAACTGACATATGCATTACTCATGATCTAAAAAGATCAAAATTTAAATAAAATTAATGAAAATCAAGTGTAAAACATTTTTTAATAATAAATCAAAGATCAAGGATTATCACGTAAATCGCTGATCCTGATCTTTGAAGACCCCAAAACACTACAAGGAGTGTTCATAAAAATTATGAAAAATTATCTACATGATCAGCAGATGATAGGAAATCAGTAAAAATTCACATCCGCAAGATTTAAAGAAATATCAATAGTACAAATGAAGGATGAGTACAGAATGATCAAATTTACGCCATAACAGATTAACAGATCCTGTGGCTAAAATAGTACAGAAATCCAGTAGATCTAAGGACAGCTGATTGACAGCCACAATTGAATGTGCTGATCCTGCCCTGACTGGCTTGCCAGCCTCAGCCCACCAGCAGAACCCGCTCTAAGTGCCCTGAGGAGATCAAAATCACCCCAAAAAGGTATTTATACAGACCTCTTTGGATCCATTTTTCCATCATCATTTTACCAGGAATTTTTTATTATCAATCAGACACTGTTTCATTGTTAATCAAGTTCTTATATGAAGATTAGCAAGTGATTTATGACTTATTCTGTAGTAGTATTATTTATCCTTATTAACCAATCAACCCTTGAAATTTAGTCAATCAATCTACCCATCTGCTCTGAAACCCTTCCAATTGTTCCAGGATTTTTGTGGTAAAGTGCTCAGAGTGAGTGTTACCCTTCCTGTCTAGGCTGTTTGTGCTGTTAAGCCTGGCCACTAGTGGAATAAGTCCTTTCTAAGGCACCCATATTTATTCGAAGGTTCTTAAACTGCCCAAGGAGGCCCCTTGAAGAGAGGTTGCTAGTCTGTAAAGATCCCCAGTAGTATAATAATGTGGCCCCTCTTTTATATTATATTGAAAACTATTTACTACCAAACCAATTAAACCTTGCAAACTGCTCTTATTATATCATTTTTTTGAACTTCTAAGTGTCTATCATTGGAATAATAATAATTATCATTCCAGCATATTTATCACTCTCTGTAGCTAAAGGACTGCAAGGTTCCTGGTATCAGAGAGCTGAAAACATTTTTGCATCCTTGTATGCATCTCTGGGAATAATTACAGAACACAAAATAGTGATCCTCAGATCCTCAGTGAAAATTGTGGAGAAAATAATCAAATTAGGCTTTGATTTATGTATCTCTTGATACACTGGCTGGCCATCTTTCCCATACCAAACTCTTTTGAGTACTACCTCTATTCACATTTCATCATGTGACCTCAATTTTTCATATTTTTCAAGTGACTTTCCTATCCATTCTGAAGGATTTGGTCAAGATTTCATGCTTCTGTGAATTGGAGAATTTGGAGGCCTTTGGGATCCCAATGGATTTACTTAAAATTGTTGCCCTCCTTTTAGATCACTTCCAAAAAAGTGACCCCTTCTTCCCTGCACCTGGAAATTCCCCCAGTCTGGAATTCTTGAAAAACTATTATTCTTAATTTAACCAGTATTTATTCAAAGGAAATAAAACCGGAAACTGTTCAATTATTTCAGAGAAGAGAATACAAAAATTTGAACAGAATCAAAGGAAACATGTCCTACCCAAGCAGTTGAAATGAAACAGGTTGAGAGATACTCCAATAATGAAAATTGTAAGACTAGTAAGAGCTAACACACGCCTTGGATAGAGGTGATTTGAAATCTGAAAGTGATGATCATTAGAATGGAGAGATTTCAGAAGGAGGAAAGAATTGATGATTTCACCAAATTACTTGGAGACCTCTTTGACAATGTGACTTGTTGACTTGCTTCTTGATCTTGAATGATGAATTTACAAACAGAAGAAATTATAAAAGTGAAAGTTGGGTGGGAGAAGAAGAAGAAGATAACTTTGAGGATTTTCACAGGTTTTCTCTTTAACAGACATCAGAAGAGTTAGCCAGATGAATATGCATAATTCACCTGATTCCCGCGCAAGTCACTGGTGATTTAGGAAAAAAAATTATGAGTAGCTCAAAAAAATAAATATATAAAAGAAGGAATAAAACAATGAAAATAAAATAAAATAAAAAAAATCTATCTCAAGCATTCAAAACCCCAACACCCCCACATGATTCAGTGCTATCCCAAATCAAAAACACTTAGAAGTCAGAAGTTCTAAAATGTGACTACTGGAAGCCTTTGTGAGTAAGTTAGTAACCATGGAATTGGTGGTGATGAGGGCAAAACAAAACTTGTTGGAGGAAAGTTAGTTGCGCAGAAACTTGAGTTTCATTTCAATGTATTTGGTTGTTGTGTTCAAACCAAAATGCTGTAGTTTGTTGACCAGACCCTTGTTTTCCACTAAAAATTTAGCTGGATGCATCACTGAGTCTCCCCATAAGTTTTTTGTCACTGATTTGATCCATGTTGATTCCTGCACTCCATTGCTCAGCGCATTTAGCTCCGCATCTGTTGATGAAAGAGGAATGTTGCACTGTTTCCTCCTCTTCCTGGCAATGGGCACAGATCTCCAGAAAATTATGTAGCCTGTTTGAGATCTCTGAGGATGTGGATCATCCGCCCAGGTTGGTTTTTGTAGAGGCTTAAGGGCTCTTCTCCTTGCAGATGCAGCGTTAAGGAAGATTCCAGAGTACCTGCCAGATATTTCCAAACATGAACTACCTCCTTACAATGGGAAATTAAGGGATTCTGATTAAACTGAGACAAGATCAAGGCCGCCACTGAGATATCTGGTCGAGTTCCGCAGGCCAAAGAGTTGAGTAGACTGGTAAATTTCCCAAAGTTCACGCCTAGCTTCTGAAACTCAATTTGTTCATTTTGAGAGGCCGGTAATAATTGAATCCCCCCCATCATGGGGTTAAGAACGGGTTTGGAATTGAACAGCTTTAGTTTCTGACGGGTCTTTTGAATTAGCTGTCAGCTTGCTACTATTGCAGAGCAAGATGCAAAAGTAACAGAAATAACATAAAAATAATAATAATAAAATTAACCTAAGAAGGAGAATTAAAAACATAAATTTTATTTTGAAAATAGATTCTACACCCAAAATTAGGTAGGGTCACTCACTGACCCCACCCTTGAAATCCAACTCCTTATATTTTTAAATAATTAAGGAAAACAAAGAAAAGAATACCACAGCACCACTATTGAACTTTTTTGAAGATTAAATACTGTGCATGTATTTCACATATAGGTTTCACACCTGAAATTCAGTCAGAATTGAGGTGTTGTTTATATTTTAGGAGTTAGATACAGAAATGTGTTCTGTCACAATTCTCGCACGCAGCCCTGGCAGCCAATGCACCTTTGCGCGGCTGAGCTACAGCTCTGTCACTCTTTCAAAGTTGTGTATGCAGCCACAGACCTCTAACAAGTACGCAGCCACGGGACTATGGGTTGAAAAAGTGACAGGCAGCCTGAGAAACCTAGGTACCGCGTAAACATGCTACAACCCACGCAGGAAAATTCTACATATGTAATAAATGATTCTATGGATAGCAGATAGTCTAAAAATTCATAAAACTATATAAAAATAATAAAATAACCTTTATACATATTTTTTATTAAATATAATTCAAAGTACCAAAAATTTCAAAAATAAGATAATATTAAAATACTTTAATATACTATTATGAGAATTTCTAGAAATCAACATTTTTGTGACATACTAAGAAAACTTATTATGTGAAAATATCACATGAATACCCATGACTTACATTTTTAAGTAATTATTTTAGTAAATCAACTGAATTTTGAAAATAAGGAGTAAAATAAATATCATGACTTTACTCCAAATATTTAATAAATAATGAGAACTCACCTGACATCAGAATATTGGGAGGAATGTTTATTAAAATAATTATTAACTTAACGTTAAAATTTACCAAGGATAATTAATTAAATGATAAATAAAAAGGACAGATTAGTTTTATTCACATGTCCAAACATCAATTAAAAAGTAGATTAATTCCCATACCCTGTGGAATTAGATGCTAACAGTGTTACAGCACCAAGAACACGTGACAGGCTAGCACTGCTTACCCTGCTAGCCCCAGTTTTGGTCCCTTTGACCCACTGTTCCCCTCAGAAGAAAAATATTGGGACTCCAAAAGCTATAAATAAAGAGCTCTTTAGAGGATATTGATACCCCAGAACCAGTTATATTGACATCAAGGCACCGTTTCAAGGTAATCAAATACTTATAAGAGATAATAAAGTGATTTAAGGCTTTATTCTGATTAAAAATATCCGTCCTCAACCCTCTTTTATCAATTTAAACTGCTGAACAACCTTATAACCCCAGTATACAGGTTTAATCCATCAGTGCGCGTTCCAAACAGATACCCAAAGGATTTAATAATATAACAGTGAGTCTTATTATCCTTTCTCTGTTTTTGCAGCTTGGTTACAAAGCCCTGCCACTCCAACATGTATTTTATATACATATTATCTTTGGGAAAAATATCCTTTGAACTGAAGGGCCCAAAGTAACCAGGCCTACGTGTTTTCATACTGAATTCCCTGAAGAGGGGGTTAAAGATCCCCAATATAATTGTGGCCCCTCTATTAAAATATTTAATAATCAATATGTCTATATTGATTAGTAACAATAAACCCATTCCAAACCAATTAACCTTGAAATCAGCTTTATCAAAATATGTCACAAATTTTGCTGCATTTATTAAATAATATATTTATTATTTATTATATCACCTCTGGCAGCTAAAGGATATAAAGGTTCTTAGAATCCAGGAGGCTGACATTAGCTTTTATTGATTTAAGGTGAAAGAGTCGCCTTTTTGAGTGTATTCCATCCCCAGAATTGTATCTGGTGGATGATCTGAAAACTGCGGAAACTTAGCTAGAAATTCTTTTTCAAACCAGTCTACCTCCCCAGCTAAAAAAAGATTTTCCACGTGGAAGAAAACAAACAGATGCCGGGCTTGGTGAATGTAGAGACAAGGATCAGCGTTGAAATGAACCAGTCCAATACTATCCAGCCAGGTTGTCAGAGTTTAAATCAGTTCAAAGGAGCTTGACACAAGCCATATAGAGGTTTGTTCAACTTAAGGAATTTTGAGGAGCATGAGCTCTCCTTTGGTGTAAGAATTCATATGTCCTCTTTCAGAGGAGCAAAAAGAAAAGCAGCCTTGAATTCAAATTTTCTTAGTTCAAGACCATAATCCAAGCCGCAAAACAGGAGAATAAGAAGTGTTGTGAATTTCCTGGTTGGCGCGTATTTCTCACCATATTCTATCCCTGGAGTTTCAAGGTTGCCCATAATGAACAGTTGAGACTTACGCTTTTCAGGCAAAAGACTTGTAGCCGCCTGACTCTGTCTACCCACATGGTCCTAAGAAAATGAGCAGGTTTAGTTTCAGAGTCCTCCCAAACATCCTGCAATTCTATTTTGTTCAGCTCAACTTTCCTTTCAATCATCCATGGACTTCCCTATCCACAAATGAGCCATAAGAATATTTCTGAGTCTTGACAGAAGCCATTTGTATGTGTAAACTGTAATTGAGAGGAATTTGTGTGAGTGTTGACCATTTAGTGGATACTTCTGCAGAAATTGAGTCAAATTGGGAACATTTAACATTGCAGAGAATTTTTTCTTGTTCTTGGGTTGAGAGAGAGTCAAGTGGGGCTTGCTTCCTTCATCAGTTCTCACAGAACTTGAAGTAACTGCCTCATTGCACCGATTCCCAACATCAATGTCAGTGTCACTCGATACCCTCTTGATGTTTGTATCAAAGTCAAGCAAGGTGATGTGCTTTTTTTCAATTACCTTGTGATTGGTAGTGAGAACTTTATATGGAAGTAAGTCATTATCATACCCAATAAGCCTTCCACAGAGTCCTGGTGGTTCCAATGTTGGGAATGGTTCTCTGTCCTTATAAATAGAGGTGACCGGATTTCCTATGGGATGAAGGTAATTTACATTCAGTTTCCTTCCTTTAAAGACCTCATATGGGGATTTTTTTGAATTTTGCAAGGGTATTTGATTGAGTTCCAGAGAACACAATTTGATAACTATATGTCAGAGATCTTTATTCAGCTGTGAATCATAGAGAACAGTTTGAAGAGATTCTAGGATGAGTTGATTAAAATGTTCTGCCAGTCCATTTTGTTGTGGTGAATGGCCATTAGAAAAAGTCAGCCTTATGTTGTTCTTGGCGCAGTACTTTGAAAGAGTTGAATTCTGAAATTTTGTGCCTTGATCAGACTGAAATATCATAGGACTATAATTGAACTTTTTTGACTCAAAATTGATGAGAAAAGGAAGAAAGCTAGCCACATCCCTCTTGCTTTTGATTGGAACCACCATGAAAAATCTAGTGCAGCTATCAACTACCGTTAAAAAGTAGACATCCCCGTTTTTACTCAGAGGATAGATAGGCCCAACTAAATTGCAATGCAGTTCTTGCAAAGGTCTCTCAGCATGAACATGTTTGTTCTTGAAGAGGGTCTTTGAAATTTTACTGTTTGCGCAGGCCTCACACATTGAGCTTCTCTTTACGGGAATACCTAGTTTTTGACGTATCCTACTGTAACTTGCATGTCCCATAGACTTGTGAATGATTTCATTGTGAGTGAGATAAGATATTTAATTAATTTTAGCATTGTAAAAATGAACAAAAGGGATATTACACTCATAAGTCCCAGTTTTCTTCCAGGTCTCTTTCTGAATGAAAAAATAATTTTATCTGAAGTTGACATCAAAGCCATCTATTACAAGAGAACGTATAGACAATAGATTTTAAGTCAATTTTGGCAAGTATAACACCTCTGTCAAAAAAATTCCTTCAACTTCAACATCCAGAAGTTTAACAGTTCTGACTGCGTTTTACTTGAGAGAATTCTTTCCTGAACTTGTCTAAATGCTTCCAGTTAATGATTGGTCTAGGTGAGAGAAGTGCTTAGAGTCAGAGACAATGTGCCTTAAGGAGCATTAATCCACTAAAAATGTTTTTGGAAGAAACAGAGAGCTTTTATGAAAAAAGCTGACTGAGGTGATTTCATTGGACTCGGAAACTCCAGTCTTCTTCTTTCTTGGAAAGGTTGGTCTGAGATGAGGGTAAAATTTCCAAAATCTGCCCTCTGGATGAGCAGCTTTTGGATTATGCCATTCATCATCACAGGCCTTCACATTGGAGCTCAGGAAGGAGACAGAGGTTGTGTTCTCCTCAATTTTACTTGTATTTGAATCTCTACCCAAGAATTGGTTGTTGTTGAACATTTGAAGATGATTGATTACTTGTTCAGGGGTAATCTTCTTGTCTGAGAGTGTGATTTTCTGGAATATGGTGTCCATGGTTGAAGGAAGGTTTCCCAGGTTTAAGTAGTGAATAATATTGGTTGGTAAATCAATTCCTACATTGTTGAGGCGCAAAATATAATTTTTTGTATCTGTGATGAAAACAGGAATATCTGATTGGGAAAAAGGAGCTTGAAGAAACTCTTTGAACACCCTGGCGCAATTAGAGGCATGATTAGAATCAAAATAATTGATAATATCTGCCCAGATTTGATGTGCGTCTTTCTCATTATCTGGTGATTATGTTAGCCTGTATAGTTGCATTGAGCTTGGAGGTGAGTATTGCTCTAATTCTTGCGTTCTCCATATGATTGAGACCAATTGGATTTCAGTTGGAATTGTGTCTTTTCTTTGTGAGTTTCCCGTAAAAATCCTGTTGTAAGTCCATCATGTTAACAACTCAATTATGCTAAATCAAAAAGTTATTGGAATTAAGCAATGGAATTGCCTTGATGGTCATCTTGAGAATATGTGCAGTTAGGAATTTGGTCATCTTTGTTTCTTCTTTTTTTTATTTGAGTGAGGTTGAACTGTTTCAACTTTTAATTTTGATTTTGCCAGAAGTTATTTAAAGGCAATAAAACCACAAACTTTTCCATTATGTCAGAGAAGAGAATAAAAAAAGTTGAAAAGAATCAAAGAAAACATGTCCTACCCAAGAAGTGGAAATGATGCAGTTTGAGAGATACTTAAATAATGAAAATAGTAAGACTAGTAAGACCTAACACATGCCTTGGATAAAGATAATATGGAATCTTAAAGTGATGATCATTAGAATGTAGAGATTTAAGAAGGAGGAAAGAATTAGTGATTGAACCAAATTACTTGGAGACCTCTTTGACAACCTGCCTTTTTGACTGACTTCTTGATCTTGAACAATGAATTTACAAACAGAAGAAATTATAAAAGTTAAATTTGGGTGGGAGAAGAAGAAAAAGAAGACTTTGGGGATTTTCACTGGTTGTCTCTTTAACAGACATCAGAAGAGCTAGCCAGATGAATATGCATAATTCAACCAATTCCCGCGCAAGTAACTGGTGTTTTGGGAAAAAAATAATAATGAGTAGCTCAAAGAAATAAAGAGATAAAAGAAGAAATAAAAAATGAAAATAAAATTAAATAAAAATAATGTATCTCAAGCATTCAAAACACCAAAAATTCTTTGGCCAAGTTTCTCTTTTCTATCCAAATATCTTCTTTGTAATTCCAAAAATTAAGAAAGAAATCAGACTACCACAGATAAAATTAGCTGCAAATATAGATTACCATTCGCAGTGATATTTGCAGTTGGAGCTTCAACTTGAGCACAGATATTCATCATAGTGGAATCAACAATTGATTGATGAAAGCTAAGCCCTCTTATCATAAACCTTCTTAAATTTTTTTTACTAGCTAATTCATAAAGTATTATCATAAGAATAATAGAAAGTGACAAATTTCAAATCTTTCAAAAAACCTAATTTGTGTTACCATGAGATTAGATCCTGAAACAGAAGCCTCCTCATTGACATTAAACAAAAGAATTTTCTGGAAGTGCTTTCCTGACACTTGTGCTTGTTTAAAAATTTTAAGTCAATTAAATATTACAAAAATTTTCACCAAAAAAAACAGCTCACCAGGAGTCATCAAATTTTTTTCCACTGAACCCTACCTCAAATAATATATTCTTTGGGGGAAAGGAAAATTGGCAGCCTCTGTTTGTATTAAAAATCAACTCATGTTTCATTCACATAAACTTTGGCCAATTTTTTGTTACATATGTCTTGAAGATTCAACCAATGTTGAAAGCCCTGCAAATTATGTAATGAAAGGTAAAATGAATGATTCAAAGCTCATGGTTATCTCAAAGAAAACAAAAGAAACCCACCCCTTTGTTTTACTTTCTGTGAAGCTTGAATACCTGATCCTTTCAAAGCTGTCTCAATCTCATCATCTGAATACAGCAAATCTGACCTGTCCATTTTTTCTGTTTCAAATCTCATTCTCCAAATTGCAGGATTCTGATTTCCTGAAACATAGAAAAATGCCTCTATCCTGGAGGCCAGGCTTGAACTATCCCCACGTGAAGAAATTCCTTCAGAGGACACACTTGCTGCTTTGGAAAAAATTGGGGAGGCACCCAGGGAAAAAATCATTCCTAAAATTGAAATATAATAGATCATGTCAGAAAGCATTCAGAATAATTAAATAAATGGATGTCAAATGCTACCTGGAGATGATTCCCTAAAGACATCAAGTCTCATTGCCCCCAATTGTTGAATGAATACTTGATAAAAAAAATTAATATCACCAACAAGATTGATTGATTGAAATAAAACAAAACATACCTACCCATGCACTTCCTATTCTTCTATCCAATCTCTCATATGCGGTCTGCTGAAATTCCTGAAACCTCATCTTCATGCTCCATAGCTCAGGATTCACACCTTCAGGTGGTTGAAAAGCTGCTTGAATCCTGGAACTGAAACTCGCCCTCCTCACACCTGAAGATCTGGCCCCAGGGGCCCCACTTGCCAGTCTTATTGAAGGTCTGGAGACTACAGGATTGATTAATAAAGGCAGATAAGAATTAATATCACCAAGAAAATCAATTTATTGAAATAAAAAAGAACATGCCTCCCATCAGGCTGCCTATCCTATGATAAAATCTCTCAGATGCAGCCTCCTGCAATTCCTTAAACCTCATATTCATTCTCCCAAGCTCAGGGTTCTCACCTTCAGGTTTTTGCAAAGCTGCTCAAATCCTGGTGCTGAAAATGAACCTCTCCTCAAGTAAAGATCCTCCACAAGAGGCCAAAATTGCTGAAATTATTGAAGGTGGGGGTGCTACAGTATTGATGAATAAAGTTTAGTAAGATTCAGACAAAAAATTTTAAAATAAAACTAATAAATGGGTTGGTTTACTTTGAATAAATGATTAATTTATCTCCTATGGGGGGAGGGGGGGGGGTTGATGTTGGAATCTCAGAGAGAAATCAAAACCAAATTCTCAGGGACTTGGCGGTAAAAATCTCCACCCAGTAGAAACCTGGAAGACAGCTTAAAGGAGACAACTCAAAGCCACAACTCCTGCCAAGGATATGTGGGGAGCAGCGGTACAATCTAGTCTGCGCTGGGGGGTCTCAGGACCCCTGAAAATCTGAACTGCAGTAGCTTTAAGGCGTTGATCTTTTTCATTCCCTAATCCTCTTGCCTGTTCCCTTCAACCACCCTTTTCTCTTTCTTCTCTGTCTCCTTTCTTCATCTTCTTTCATTTCTTCACTATTTCCAAACTCAAACCAACCTCAATACTTGGCCTCTAAACCTGTCCACTGTCAAGCTGGATCAACCACCAACCTCAACCTAAAATCATTTATAATTACTTGCCATGATTCTTTTGCTGACTGCATTGTGAGCCTGAAATTTCCTGGACTCACTTGATCCCTCCTTACTGATATGCCACAACCATAGCATAGGACCCACCAATCACTCAAACTTCCCTTCCATCTGTTAAAATACGTACGCACTTACGCGGGTGCTACGTATAAGTGTAATCCAAATGGGATGCACAAATGGGCCTCTAAGGCCCATTGGACACACACACGGACCATACGGGCCCATGTGGATGTTACAGAGTTGGGGAAACTGGCCTCAAAACGCGTGAAATAGACCCATTGGTACACGGGCCCTAACGGGCCCGATGGGGTATATGGGCAAATACGGCCAGATGGGCTTGTATGGGCATAATTGGGCCCAAGGTTTATTTTGGACATACTTGGCCAGACGGGCTGGCCCGCAAAAGTAGTCTTTTCTCACAATTCGGGCTTGGGGCGGCCCATTAGGGTTGCCGCCCGTCTCGCGGCCGCTGCTCGCGTCGCGGCCCGTTCGGGGCCGCCTGTGTTCCTTGGCACGGCCCACGCGGGGCCCGACGGCCCGCGCGGGGCTGTTGCGCGGCCGAGGGATCCCGCGCGGTGCGATGCCGCGCGGGCCCGGCTGGTCGCGACCGGCGACCAGCGCCGCGGAGCCGGGGCTTGCGGCCCTGGCTCGCTCCCCCTCCCCTTGCTCGCCGTTGCGAGGGGGAGGGGGCAGGCTGGCTGGGTTGAACCAGCCAGCAACCAACCGCGACAGCGCGGTCGGCCAGGGCAGGGGGGACCTGACCACCCCCTTGCCCAAGGAGGTGGCGGCGCCGGCCGCAAGGATAGCAACCGGCAGGTGGGGGGGAATTCATCACCCCCCCACCATCGATCGTTCGAGGCAACCGAGCAGGGCAGGGACGCTCTCCCCCCCCCCCTTTACCGAGGGGGAGGAGCGATGGGCCTGGGGGGACCTGATCACCTCCCAGGCCAACGTACTTGACGACGCCCTGGAGGTATCGACCCCCAGGGCCCCTGGTGAGGGGATTTGACCGCCCCCACCAGGGATTTGAGAGAAAAAGGGGGGGGGGGGACAAAATGTCCGCTGGTCACCCCCCCCCCCATGTGAGTCTGAGACCGGACCCAGGTTTGCCCTGGGTCCCACCTGGCCCATTTGAGGGGCCAGGGGCTGGCTGCATGAGGCAACCAGCCCGTAAACAAGGCAATAAAGGTCATCATGGCTGGTTGTAAAGGACAACCAGCCAAGGGGATTGAACAGTTAAGGGGCTGGTTCAGCCCCATTGAGGTGGAAACACCAGAAATAACCAGAATAGGCTGGTTGTAAGGGTACAGGGACTGATGCCATGTGGGCTGATTTAGTCCAAACCAAGTAACAAGGCCAGTAGAGCCTTTAGAGCCCTTTTGGGGCGGAAAATTTCCCTTTTGGCTTGTTGTATCATGGGCTCACAAGAGGCCAATCTTTTGTACTTAAGGAGCCCTTCTCCCTGCTGTTTTCCATCCATTCATTCATCATCCAATCGAATTCATCCAACATATTGCCCCATTGTGAGAGCCCCATTAGCCATTATTGACACACAGTGTCCAGCATTTCTTTTGCTTTAAATACTGCTCATTTGCCTAAGCTAATTGCTGGCCATAATTATAACACATTATCAGTACCAACATCATCATTACTTCCAAGCCATCTAGACCTTTGTACCTTACTTTGGAGAACCTCAAAGACCTCAAGTTTTCCAAGAAGATGTCCTATATCCCTGATGTTAGCTCTACCAAAATAGTTCTGAATAGTCAGAACTATAATGCTTGGGCTGTCCTTATGGATAGTGAGCTGGATAACATCTGCTGTGGGGAAATTATGGATGCAGATGACACTCCGATCAGTTCAGAGGTGGAGAAGAAGTCTTACCATCTGATCCTTAGGCATCTTGATGAGAATCATGTGACATGGGTTGCTGATACTCTTAGGGAAGATGAGAGGAGGAGGGGCAGCATCCTTTGGAAGCTGCTTAACTCCAAGTATGCTGGTGATTCTGTTCACCAGAAGGGTATAGCCTTTAATAAACTGTTCAAGTTACAATATTCGAATTGTAAACAGTTTGTGGCAGAGGCTAGGTCTAGTATAGCCAAGTTCAAGTCATCTGGACTTAACATGGATCCAGAGTGTTTGTCACTCTTAATCCTTCAAAAGCTGCCAAAAGAGTTTGATTCCTTAGTCAGAATCATTTCTCAATTGGATCCTCTTCCTGGGGAGGAGGATGTGCTTAAAAGGATTGAAAAGGATGACCTTCAATTCAAGATGAAGGGGGGTTCTGGAACAGCCCTAGTTGGAAAGACTGGAAAATCTTGCAAGAAGGCAAAAAAGGATTTGTCCAAGGTCTTATGTTACAATTGTCAGAATAAGGGTCACTATGCTAAGGACTGCAAGGAGGCCAAGAAAAGGAAGAAGTCCGAAGGGAATGACAAGGAGGTCAATCTCACAACTGAAAACGTTGCAATGGTGGCGTTGGATGCTCCAATTGAAGAGGCTGTTGTGGAAGAAGGTCCCAACAAGAAGGCCAAAATTGATGAGGATCAAGAAATGGACTTGATTGATTATGAATTGAGTAATCTTAACCTCAAAGATAAGAACTTATCAGTGACTGATTAAGCTTCTTTCCTACTAGGAGGATTGAAGGAGGATGTTCTTGTTTTGATCGATTCTGGTTGTACAGATCACATGTTTTTTGAACCAAATTTATTTTCAAATCTTAGTGATTATGATGGGGTTGTAAATATTGGTCAGAAAGGCAGAACAATTCAGATTAAAGGAATTGAAAAAGTTATTCTTGCAAATCAACTGGGTTTCCAAATTACTTTTGATAAAGTGTTCTATGTACCAGAGTTGCCTTACAACCTTGTGTCTCTTGGGGTGTTATGGAAAAAAGGTTTCCAAATTCGTTATCTTAAAGGAGATAGGTTTGTTATTGATATGAATGGGAGAACTGTTCTTAGTGGAGAAGTTCGGAATAAGCTTCTGTGTGCAAGCTTGTTCAAATTCTCAGCTCTGAGCACTGTTTCTCACAATAGAAGTGGCCATAAGGTAAAGGACAGCAACTGTGAGAGTTGTACCTTGGGGGCTAAGACTAGAAATGTGTTCTCTAAGAGTAGAGATCACACAGATGTTCCTAGAGAGGAATTTTCCATTGATTTGGCAGGGCCATTCACTCCAGAGTCCCTTGGTGGGGCAAGATACTTCATCAATTTAGTTGATACTGCAACTAATTATGTTTGGGTTAAACCAATTCGATCTAAGGATCAGACCACAGAGGAGGTTTCTGTAATCTTCAAAGTCTGGAAACAGAATGGTCTGATGAAGGAGATCAAGAGGGTTATTACCAATGGAGGGGGTGAATTTGTGAGTAAAGAGTTTGGGAGGCTGTTGAAAGATTATGGTATCATTCATATAGTCACTACTGCAAGTACTCCACAAAATAATGGAATAGTTGAGAGAATGAATAGGACTTTACTGGACAAAGTCAGAACTATTATGTCTCAATCTGGTCTGCCAAAGTTCTTATGGGCTGAGTTGATGTGCACGGTGTGTCTGTTGCACAACATTGTAAGTGTTAATGGGAAGTGCCCCCATTATCAGTTTTGGAAGTTGTACCCCAAAACATCACACCTAAGAACAATTGGTTGCTTGGTGTATTATAGTGTCCACCATAATGAAATGGTCGGAAAATTAGACCCTAGAGCCAGAACAGGGGCACTTGTAGGCTATGATTTAATAAGTAAATCTTATAGGATCTATTGTCCAGGGACAAGAAAGGTTATCCGTAGCAGGGATGTAAAATTCAATGAAAGTACCTTTCCACTCAAAAGGAGTGAAGATGTCGTTGTGATTAAGCCACAACAAGAAATAGAATTAGCACCTATTTCACCAGCAAAAGCTGTGGAACATGTGGTTCCAGAAGATGAAGAGGTGGCAGACGTGCCACAAGAGGGTTCAGTACCCGCTCCAGGTGATTCTGTGGAATCAGAACCTGATGAGCCTCCACCTCCGGTTAGAAGGAGTGGTAGGGTTAGAGTACCGGTTGACAGGTACGGGGAGTGGAGATCCCATTATGCTGCCGCAGGATATGAGGAAGATACATTTCAGGAACAGTGTATGCTCAATGAAGTCCTGGAGTTGAGTTCAGAAATGGGTAACAGGGTTAACCCAAATAGCTTTGGCCAAGCTATGAATTCTGATGAGAGAGCCAACTGGAAGAGTGCTATTTTTGAGGAATTTGATTCTCTAGAGAATAATAGTGTCTTTGAAGTGGTTAAGCGGGATTCTGTTCCAAAAGGAAAGACCATTGTGGGGTCTCGATTGGTGTTAAACAAGAAGTTTGACACAAATGGAGTTTTGAAAAGGTTCAAGGCTAGATGTGTTGCACAGGGCTTCAAGCAGAGAGAGGGTATTGATTACCAAGAAACTTTCTCACCAACTGGAAGGCTGTCCACCTTCAGGTACATCATTGCTCTGGCAGTGGAGTTGGGTGAAGAAATCAGACAAGCTGATTTTGTAACAGCATACTTGAATGCAAAACTTGGAGAGGAGGAGACTGTTTATATGTCGATTCCTGATGGTTTTCGTGAATGGTTAGTAGAGACTAAACCAGAAACCATGAAGAAAATCTGTGTTAGAACTTTTCTTTTGGCAGATCAAGGGGAATATGTCCTCAAGCTGTGTAGATCCCTGTATGGATTGAAGCAAGCAGCTAGGTCATGGTATAACACCATGAGTGAGAAACTGATAGAGATTGGTTTTAAGACGTCTGAGGCCAATCCTTGCCTTTTTGTGAGAAAGGATGCAATCTTGTTTGTATGGGTCGATGACATTATCATTATTGGTGATGGTAACGAGAGAGTCATGGAGACACTCAAAAAGGAGTTCAAGATAAAAGATCTTGGTCTGGCACAACAGGTGCTAGGAATGAAAGTTAGTAAGGGCAAGAATGGTATTAAGTTAGACCAAAGCCATTACGTTGAAGCTCTTCTTAAGCAGTATGGCTTAGAGGATGCAAAGGAGTTTGGTACTCCCATGCAGTCAAACATTCGTTTAGAGAAGTCTACAGATGAGGAGTATCTGGAGTTTGTTCAATCAGGGAATGACTACAGGTCAGCTGTCGGATTGCTTAATTATTTGGGGCAGTGTACAAGGCCCAATATTGCGTTTGCAATTGGGGTCTTGTCGCAACACTTAGAGAAGCCAAGCATGAGGCATTGGTCAGCGTTTAAGAGAGTTATGAGGTATCTTAAAGGAACACACAGTCTGGGACTGTTGTTTACAAAGTCAGCAAACTTTGATTTGGTTGGTTATTCCAATGCAAGTTGGGCAGATGGTAACACTAGGGAATCAACAAGTGGTTTTGTATTCTTTTTAGGTAAGAATCTGGTGTCATGGATGTCCAAGAAGGTGTTGGCAATAAGTCTTTCATCAACAGAGGCTGAGTATAGAGCTTACTTAGCAGCTTCACAGGAAGCAAAATGGTTGAGAAAAGTCTTAGAGGATACACATAAACCACAAGGGTTTGCGTTGTTGTATTCCGATAACCAGAGTGCCATTGCGTTGGCACAAAACCAAGTGTTCCATTCAAGAACAAAACATATTGATGTTCACTATAACTATATTCGCGACGCAGTTAACTGCAATGAGATTGTGTTGAGGTACATGCCCACTGGAGCAATGATTGCAGATATCTTGACTAAGGCATTAGACAGAAACAAGCATCAAGGCTTTGTGACTAATATGCGGATGTCACCCCTTTTGGATTAAGGGGGTGTGTTAAAATACGTACGCACTTACGCGGGTGCTACGTATAAGTGTAATCCAAATGGGATGCACAAATGGGCCTCTAAGGCCCATTGGACACACACACGGACCATACGGGCCCATGTGGATGTTACAGAGTTGGGGAAACTGGCCTCAAAACGCGTGAAATAGACCCATTGGTACACGGGCCCTAACGGGCCCGATGGGGTATATGGGCAAATACGGCCAGATGGGCTTGTATGGGCATAATTGGGCCCAAGGTTTATTTTGGACATACTTGGCCAGACGGGCTGGCCCGCAAAAGTAGTCTTTTCTCACAATTCGGGCTTGGGGAGGCCCATTAGGGTTGCCACCCGTGTCGCGGCCCGGTCGTGGCCGCTGCTCGCGTCGCGGCCCGTTTGGGGCCGCCTGTGTTTCTCGGCACGGCCCACGCGGGGCCCGACGGCCCGCGCGGGGCTGTTGCGCGGCCGAGGGATCCCGCGCGGTGCAATGCCGCGCGGGCCCGGCTGGTCGCGACCGGCGACCAGCGCCGCGGAGCCGGGGCTCGCGGCCCCGGCTCGCTCCCCCTCCCCTCGCTCGCCGTTGCGAGGGGGAGGGGGCAGGCTGGCTGGGTTGAACCAGCCAGCAACCGACCGCGACAGCGCGGTCGGCCAGGGCAGGGGGGACCTGACCACCCCCTTGCCCAAGGAGGTGGCGGCGCCGGCCGCAAGGATAGCGACCGGCAGGTGGGGGGGAATTCATCACCCCCCACCATCGATTGTTCGAGGCGACCGAGCAGGGCAGGGACGCTCTCCCCCCCCCCTTTACCAAGGGGGAGGAGCGATGGGCCTGGGGGGACCTGATCACCTCCCAGGCCAACGTACTTGACGAAGCCCTGGAGGTATCGACCCCCAGGGCCCCTGGTGAGGTGATTTGACCGCCCCCACCAGGGATTTGAGAGAAAAAGGGGGGGGGACAACATGTCCGCTGGTCACCCCCCCCCCATGTGAGTCTGAGACCGGACCCAGGTTTGCCCTGGGTCCCACCTGGCCCATTTGAGGGGCCAGGGGCTGGCTGCATGAGGCAACCAGCCCGTAAACAAGGCAATAAAGGTCATCATGGCTGGTTGTAAAGGACAACCAGCCAAGGGGATTGAACAGTTAAGGGGCTGGTTCAGCCCCATTGAGGTGGAAACACCAGAAATAACCAGAATAGGCTGGTTGTAAGGGTACAGGGACTGATGCCATGTGGGCTGATTTAGTCCAAACCAAGTAACAAGGCCATTAGAGCCTGTAGAGCCCTTTTGGGGCGGAAAATTTCCCTTTTGGCTTGTTGTATCATGGGCTCACAAGAGGCCAATCTTTTGTACTTAAGGAGCCCTTCTCCCTGCTGTTTTCCATCCATTCATTCATCATCCAATCGAATTCATCCAACATATTGCCCCATTGTGAGAGCCCCATTAGCCATTATTGACACACAGTGTCCAGCATTTATTTTGCTTTAAATACTGCTCATTTTCCTAAGCTAATTGCTGGCCATAATTATAACACCATCAACCACTCTGGTTTGCCACCACCTTCTAAAATGAAACCCTGATTGTGCTCATCTTACTGTGTCCTCCCTCATCTCTTTGGTATTATTCATCTTGTTTTCTCATCTACTCTTGCCACTGTGATCTCACTCTCTTGTGGCTCTTCATCAGTCCTCAGCTTCTGCATCAATTCAATTTCAGAATTCTCAAATTAATTATGATGGTTAAAAGCCAAAAGTCACCCACCTCCCAATAACTGAATCTGGGGATTATCCTAATTGGGAATGATGGAAAACTTTTGTCACACTATTCTGAAGACTTGCCTTTGGACCATTTCATTCCTTGGCAACAAGAACTACGGGATTTGGAAGGAGAAGATGGATACAATACTGGACTTCAGAGGATGTTCTCTGGCCATCAACAATGCAAACTATGTACTTAAACCCACCATCAACAACAAACTCAAACTTCTTCCCAGTCTCAAAGCCCAACTCATCCACTCATGACAACATTGGCACTCCTGAAATCAAATAGAGCCTGAGTTTTAAACAGGTTTCTCTATCTTTCCTTCAGTGCCCACAGCATCACAAACTTCATCACTTCTATCAAGGTCAGCCTCAAGAAGATGGGAGAAGTTGGCCTCAAGCTTCCCGACAACATTGTGGCCTCCCTTCTGCTCTTTAAACTCCCCCCCTTGATGGACAACTTCAAGAGGCAGATTATGCACTCCAACAAGGATCTCTCTGTCCAGTTTTTCCTTGACCATCTCACTCAAATCAAAAAAAAAATACTTACCTCAGGCCTCTGCCTCATCCTCAAAATCAAAGGGAGATGTTGCACTGTACAGTGGGAAGTCAGAACAACAAGATTCACGCAAGTAATCCAAACCCAAGCAATGCATAGAAGGTTATCACCATCCTGGTCAAGAAAAAACCCATTCTGCTTAAAAATGCTGGCATCTTCATCCTGAAGTTTCCCTGGAGTGGTGGAGAGAAAATCAAGCAAAGTGGAAAGCTAAAAAGGGATCAGTCAAATAAAAATTGAACACACCTCCCTCAGCTCACCACCTGGCTCTGCTACACAAAAGGGTAAAACAGGGGGATCCTCACCAACAATTCCTCCTGGAAAGTGGTGCCTCCATTCAAATTATCAATGACAGCCGCTTCTTCATTGAAATGGAACCTTAAACCCTTGACCCTATTAAGACTGGAAAAGAAGGAGCCAGTGTGCCCATCAAAGAAAGAGCAGTTTAATTTCTACACTGGAAATAATTCAACCTCAAACTGACTGACTCCTTCTATTTCCCGGATGTCACAATCAATCTCATCAGCTCAGGAGCACTCAACGCAAGGGGGTGCTTAATCCTATCACAAAACAACCAATTCACCATTTCCCACTAAAACCAACCAATTCTTAAGGGTACCATAACACACAATCTCTACACTCTCCCAACTCCATCTTACAAGCCCAACAGAGAACTAGCCTCCTATGTGTTGGCTGTTTTAGTGTTTCTCAGAGAAGAGCTCCTGGAAATCCTTTAGAAGTACAGACACGCATCTCTCTCTATATTGTCTTCACTCAATCAACATATCCCAGGGGATGTCAAGGCAAAATTTCAGTGTCTGGACTGTGTAATGAGCAAGATCACCAAATACTTCTTCAGTCAACCATCCACAACTTCCCACAAAGTCCTTTAAAAAATTCACCTTCTCCTTATGGGACTAATTTGAATGCTCTCTAAACTCAGCCATCAATATATCCTTACCCTTGTGGAAAATGCCAACAGATACCTGGCTGCCTTCCTTATGACCTCCAAGGATGAGACTGCTAACATCTTGATTGACCTCCTTGAAAAAGGACATCAAATGCAATGCTAATATCCTCTGGAGGTCTTTTTGGACGGTGGTACCAAATTCTTCAACTCCAGGCTTACTTTGTATCTTGAGGAGAGACACATCAATCAGATAATCTCCAAACC
The DNA here is from genome assembly GCA_025617555.3 of Puccinia polysora. Classification (NCBI taxonomy): domain Eukaryota; kingdom Fungi; phylum Basidiomycota; class Pucciniomycetes; order Pucciniales; family Pucciniaceae; genus Puccinia; species Puccinia polysora. The sequence goes on along the minus strand of CM062635.1, from coordinate 41,233,046 downwards.
CCATCATCCCAAGCACAACCACCAGGATGAGCATGCAAATTGGACAATCATCAAGTCTTCCAGAGCAACCCTAGAAGACAGCAGGCTCCTCTTGTCAAACTGGCACAAGGTTTTCAAGGGGTGCTGCCTCATGCTGAATCACATACCTGCAAACAGTGAATTCAAAACCCCCTGGAATAAGATGCATAATTTTCTTTTACCTCCCACATTTCTTTTCCCCCTGGGGACCCCCTGTATTTTTCTCCTCAAGAGTGGGGAGAAGGGAACAAATTTAAAATAAAAATTCAAATAGGATACTCTTGTAGGCTCCAATCCCCATCTCCACTCATATTGCATTCTAACTAATAGTGGGTCCATCATCTCTTCAAAGCATGTTAAGTTTCTCCAGATTCCTTGAACATATGAGCCTGCCCTCTCTGTTGGAAACAAACCCCTTTCCTCAGATGTTGTAGAAGACTGGTCTCCTGACCAGACCACTCAACCAGAGTATCCTCCTATTATTTGAGCTCCTTGAACTAACTATTTGAGAATATTGCCCAAATAAGAGAAGTCTATCAGCTCAGTTTCCAAAAGCGACTCATTTACCAGCTCTCCTGCCAAAGAAATGGACAGGGATGCAACACAACGTTCCAACTCAACTGCAACATACAATGAGGGTCACAATGTTAATCCTCCCACCAGGGTCCTGCAGGATCAATCTAGGATCAAGCCCCCTAAACAGTAACAATCCTACCATTACTATGAGACAAAGTTTTATGAAGAGGCACTGTCTTGAAAAGATCATCCTCAATTGTTAGGAGCCATAGATCTGGAGCTGGGGTCAATTGAGGATCCAAAAGTTTGGGAAGAGTATAACGGTCCTCAACCACACAATTTAATCAGAATCTCTTGGACCTACAGAATCAAGCAAAATTTCCATGGCAACCCAGTCAAATTCAAGCCCCACCTGTGCATCCAGGGATTCAGTCAAATCAAAGGGCTGGATTACTTTGAAAAATTTGCACCAACAGGAAAGCCGTCAACCCTGAGGCTTCTCCTAATATATGCCCTAGAATAAAAACCACAAATCCAGAAATTCAATGTCAAAAGTGCATTTCTTCACTTTCCCATCAATAAGGAGGTCATTAAAAGGACTCCAAAGGTTTCAAAAAGATCCTCACTCTTCCATAGACTCAAAAAATCTCTCTATGGCCTCAAACAGGCCCCAAAGGATTAGTATGAAACTCTCAAAAACTGGAACAAGGACATTGGCTTTGAAAAATCAGAATGCAATCCCTGTCTCTTCCTATCTGATGATGGAAAAAGAAACTCTTTGTTCATTTCAATAACTGAATCCTAGTTAGTGACGCTGAAGGCTTTGAAAAGAAGTTTCTATCCAGATTTGGCAGTTCTACCTCAAAGGATCCGGATACTATCTTGGGGATGAGAATAGAAGTCCACAAAAACTACATCCTGCTCAGTTAACCCAACCACATTCCACAGGGCCTTTAAGAACTTTGTCAGCTTGCTACTATTGCAGAGCAAGCTGCAAAAGTAACAGAAATAACATAAAAATAACAATGATACAATTAACCTGAGAAAGAGTAAGAAAACCAAAAATATTATTATAGAAATGGATTCTTCACCAAAAATTAGGTAGGGTCACTCATTGACCCCACCCTGGAAATCCAACTCCTTATATTTTTAAATAATTAAAGAAAGAAAGACCAAAATACCAGGGCACCACTATTGAACTTTTGGCCAATTAAATATTTCAGTCACTTATAGGTTTCACACCTAAAATTCAGTCAGAATTGAAGTGTTTTGTATATTTTAGGAGTTACAGACGGAAATGTGTTCTGTCACAATTCCCCCATGCAGCCATGGCAGCCAATGCACCCGCGCGCAGCTGAGATACAGCCCTGTCACTCCGTCAAGGTTGTGTACGCAGCCCCAGGCCTCTGACAAGTACTCAGCCAAGGGACTATGGGTTGAAAAAGTGAAATGCGGCCTGAGAAGCTTAGGTACCACGTAAACATGCTACAACCCACACGGGAACATTCTACATATGTAACAAATGTTGTCTTTTGATTTTCAAATTCTGTAACTAACAAATTTAGTTACCTCATTGCTATCTTACTGTTTTCATTATCTCATTACCCATGTCTTAGACCCCCTCTTGGGCTCTCTAGTTGTCTCTAACCTGCTGCCTCAGGCCCCCTTTGGGGTTCTCTAGTTGTCCATAAATACTGGTCCTTCCCTTGGATCATGAATGAAAATTATCTGATTACCAGACAACTAAACAGGAGTGTCCCTTCTCCCCCTTCAGATCAGTTCCACTTGACTATACAAGTAGTTTCCATCCGTCCTTGGCTCTTTGTAGCATTATCAATACTTCTCATTTGGCTCTTCAGTAGCCCACCATACTCCTTCCTTCTCCAATCAACCTTGCTTCTCACCTTAAAACTTTTCACGGTTTAAAGCCAAAGTTCATCCCACTAAGACATCTGGTCAACTTCATCGTTCCAACTGGTTTACTTACCATTATCATCTTGGCCTATCCACACCATTATCCCTCCTGAATCTCGCCATCTCCACCATCCCTTCCCTCAGGTTGCCCACTTCCATCAAATCCATTCAAGCTGAACTGATCAACCTCAAACTCTACGCCCGTTGTCTACCCCAACTCATCCTCTTCATCTCCATCTTCTCCATTGATTATCTCATTTGTTCTCATTCTTCCTCCCCATGCTCCTCCTCCTCATCCAACCTACAACCTTCCAATCAACTTGCTTTCCTTGTCCTCCGTCAACCATCATCATCATCTCTCCACCCCCCCCTCTTGCCTCCCAATCTCATCCTCCGCCTCCCCACCTCAACTGTCAAAAAGATTGTCAACTGCGCTCAGCCATCTCTCCTTCAGATCCCTAAGGTCCATCAACAGTCAAATCAAACTCTGATTTTTTTCCATCTCTCTTTCCTTGCACCCTCCTTGTCATCAGGAACCCAAAACTGAATCACTCAATTGGTCATCCCTACGTGCCAAGTATGAACTCAACCTTGCAAGGGGATTGATCATTGAAAGCTGTCTCATCCAAGTTGATCTTGGCCCTGGAGTCACCCAACGTGGTCAATGGTGGATCAATACTGTCTGGACCCTTGACGATTGACTCAGTTCCCCACTCTCAGCTGCACTGGCCCAATACTCCGCCTTGGGCCTCCTAACTTTACTCAATCCAATATGGAATATGTTACACAGATTGGTCATTGAAATACCCTAAAATCATCTTAACAACACCCAAGAGTTGGATAAGTTCAAAGAACTGAGCTTCATCCTTCAAACGGCCGTCTGGTTGGCTGGTTTGATCAAGAAGGTCATTGAGATTGTCAGCCAGACCGGTTTGATCAAGTTCAAACTTGTCGGTCTCTCAAACTTGATCTCCAACCACAAGCAGGATCACCATCAGGATGCTTATTGATTCAATGATCATCAGTCCATCAAACTTAATGAACCTCCTCTTGATTGACTCCCCCTCTCCATAGATCAACTCCAACGTTGGCCCAGTGATATCGGAGGTTGGACTGGATTGGGTAACGTGTGGAGGGGATCGATAAAAGTATCTTGAGCTTGTGAAGCCCCTTGGCGGATTGTTAACTCTATCAGCTCATGGCCCTCAACCCCATCATCATCATCATCACCATTGTACACCTGCATATCAGAACTCTCTCACCTCTCAGCTCTTGTCGCTCTTTGCTATTGTGGTGCAAGCTCAATTTGGAGATTGGTGATGAAGAACACAGCCTGTTAGCCCTCAACCTAGATACTTAAATTCATTGATTCATAACCCCAACGAGTCCATCCATCCACCCCAAACCATCTACTCAGATCCATCAACCCATCTGATTCCCCTTCAACCCCTACCAATTCAAACCTCAACCTACCTCCTCCTCCTCCCTCTTAATCATCATCCATCTCACCCATCCAACCTCAACTCAAGACTGCTTCTCATAATCCTCCCTCTCCCTCATCTTCTTCATCAGCTTCATCACCGCCACCCCCATCCCCTCCCTCTCAATCTGGATCTTGCTTAGCTCCAAACAACCTCAGGCCCTCAAATCTTGACACCAGTGCTTACTTGAACAACTTGCCATCTCTCACACCCTCCAAGCTTGCCTCTCAATTGATCTCGGATTTGGATTTGGATTCAATCCCCAATTGATTTACCAATGATGACAATATCAATCATCAGCAGGTCAATCATCATCACCCCTCATCTGATCCAACCTCCCATTCACCCTCAACTCCCCTCCTTATCCCTCTTTCTCCTCATCTAGCAACTTTTCTCTCTCCTCTCATCACAACCTAGGTCCCTGTTCATTTTCTCCACCTTGCTATGCCACTCAGCACTCTTGATATCAAATTTGCCACCATCTCTTCCACCATTGCTCATCTCTTCAACTCATCTATCTGCAGCCATCATTCAAGGGGTGGTCAATTCATTTGGCCCTTACTGTCACCCTAACCATTCTCCCATTTCTCCGCCCGCTACTTCTTTACTCACTCCATCTCCAACATCAATACACCTATCGTCAATACCATTCAATCATCATTCCATCCATCAATAATATCAACAACATACAACTCTAATCACCATCAACAACATTCAATTCAAATTCAACAACATATCTATATTCCTTTTCATCTATTATTGAACAGGCATGTGTGTTGGAATCCTTCCCTCTTTTTGTTCAATACTATCTTCATATCTCCCCATCAACCACCCTCTCTCATTACCATCACCACATTCATTACCATTCAATACTGTCATCACCCACCATCATAAAATAGCTTTCACCACTCCATTCCAACTTCATCTCTAAAACCATGACCATCACCATTACCATTACCATCATCATCACCATGACCATCACCATCACCATCACCATCACCATCACCATCACAATCACCATCACCATCACCATCACCATCACCATCACCATCATATCATTCTCACCCATTAAGCTATACCATTATGCTCATCACCATCATCATCATCATCATCATCATATCATTCTTCCCCATTAAGCTAGGAAACTATGCCTGAGGTCCTTGTTGCTCCTCTTAAAATAGGCTATCATTCCCCATATCATTCTAGGCAACTATGCCTGAGGTCCTTATTGCTCCTCTTAAAATAGGCTATCATTTCCCCATCTCATATCCTGACAAGGTGGTGTCTTGTCCTTTATTACTCAACTCTCATATCTCTATCATTCTCATATTCTCCTCTCATTTCTCATGAATCTCTGGAATGTTTGCTGGTCTTAAATTGGTTCCTAAATTTGTCAGTTAATGTGGTGTTTTGTCTTTTGATGTTAAAATTCTGTAACTAACAAATTTAGTTACCTTATTGCTATTTTACTGTTTTCATTATCTCATTACCCATGTCTTAGTCCCCTCTGGGGCTCTCTAGTTGTCTCTAACCTGCTGCCTCAGGCCCCCTTTGGGGCTCTATAGTTGTCCATAAATACTGGTCCTTCCCTTGGACCATGAATGAAAATCATCTTATTACCAGTCAACTAAACAGGAGTGTCCCTTCTGAAAATTTGACAGGCTGAAAGAAATTGATTATCAGGTAAGGTTCAAGAACTGAATGAGAAAAAAGAAAAGATATGAAGAAGGAAATAACCTGAAAGAACCAAAAGAGAGGTTGAGCTAGACTCCGGTAGGCAGTCAGAAACACAAGTGAGTCACAGACAACATCAACTAGAAGGTTAATCAGGAGACAAGGTCAATCTAGGATCCAACTTGATAAAGAGGCAAAGATTGTGAGGGAAACGTACCCAACTGAGAGGACCTGAGAGCCCTAAGGGCAAACACAGGTTCTCAGTCAAGCATTACAAATAGGAAACCATGAGCCAGATGCAGAGTGCGCGCACTGGGCAGATGGTGACTGAGAAGCGCGCGGGCACGGAAAATAAAACACAAGGAATAAAACAGCAGAACAGGAATGAAGATGAAAGAAAAAGTCTAAGATGAGATTTCTGACACCCTCCCTGGCTATTACTTTCATCGGACATGAATAAAGTCTAGGCAGTTCATCAGCGGGATGCGTGACAAAGCTTTGGTCAGGAAGTCGGCACAGTTTTCTTTAGACAAGTTTTTCTTCATTAGTATGGTGCCTTTGGCTTTTTCTTCCCGAATGAAGTGATTTCAAAGGTCCAGATGTTTTGATCAGAAGTTGGATTGGTTTGCTTGTTGCAACGCCAACTTTATACATCCTTTGTTGTCCTCATGAATTGGAGTTGATGAGTTAAACACGCATCCCATCACTTCACAGAGAAATGTTTGTAGCCACAGAACCTCTTTTACCCCGTCCCCAACTGACTTGTATTTGGCTTTGGTCGTAGAAAGAGAAACGGTTGCCTGCTTTCTTGATTTCCAAACTATCAGGTTCCCATTCCAGGTAACCACAATGCCAGAGATTGAGAAACGCATGGAGGGACAAGTTTCCCAGTCAGAATCAACATAGGCAGAGAGCAAAGAGGACGGATTTCCCGCAGAGAACTCAATACCTTTGTGAGCTGTATGGGCGAGATAATTTAGTACCTTTAGCGCAGAATTGTAGTGGGAAATGCCTGGTGCATTAAGGAATTGGGCCAGGTAGTTGGCAGGGAAAGTAATATCATGTCTGGTGTTGACACTTAAGTAATTGAGCTTTCCAATGATTTTCCGGTAATTGAGACCAGAGGCAATGAAGTCGGCGTTTTCTTTGTCTGTGGCTGGAAGAAGCTTGCCGTGGGGAACAAAATGGACAGAGTGTTCTTTGAACTTAGGTAGCGGATCCTTGGCAGCAATGGAATTGATGTAAGAATCTTGAGAGAGCTTGATCAAACCAGGAGCCTGCAGAACATTGATTCCCAGGAGCAGCATAGATTCTTGAAGGTATTTCACTTTGAACCGGCTTCCTATGAGAGTGGCAAATTTTTCTGGATGCTTGCTGAAAACGGCAATGTCATCTACATGTATGTATAGCCAGGTATCTTTGGAGAAGAATACACAATGATCGCTACTGCTTCTTTTGAACCCAGAATCCAAAAACCAGTTGCTGAGAGTAGTGTACCAGGCTTGAGGGGCTTGTTTGAGACCGTACAAAGCCTTTCTCAGTTGCAAAGTTTTCCCCAGAGGGACCTTCACATTTGGAGGAACATTGATATAGATCCGTTCTGCTAGCGGAGCATTGAGGAAGGCGGCCTTGACGTCAAGTTTCTGAAATTTTAGGTTGTTGCAAAGAGCAAAAGAGATCAGAAGCCAAAGAGAGCTCTTGTTGCCAGTTGGTGCAAAGGTGTTGACAAAGTCAACTCCTTCAATCTGATTAAATCCCTGCGCACATAGTCAAGCCTTGAATTCCACAATCTTCTTTCTGGAATTTCTTTTTGTCCTAAATACCCAGATACACTTTATTTTTGAAAGGTTTTCAACTTTCTCCACCTCTTCCCATACATCATAGCTATTGATATCGCCCACCTCCTTTTCCATTGCATTAATCCATTCAAGCTTGTACTTTCTGTCCAGAGCTTGTTTGAGGGTCTTTGGATCTTCATAGTCAGCGTCAGCCAGGTAGATTTGCAAATTGAGTCTTCTTGGATGATTGACTATATTGTTGGTTGAGATTTCAAATAGGGTATTTACCAACTTGGTTTCCAAGGCAAGGTCAGGAGAATCTGGTTGGCTGCCTTCAGGGTTGCTGGAACTGGTGATTTGAGGAGGCAAGAGATTTTTGTCAAGATTGGTAACATTGTGAGCAGAGGAATCAACCAAGACAGAGGGTTCTATTTCTGGGAGAGGGTTGTCCAAGTCTGAGTTTTAGGGCACACCGGAGCCAGAGAAGTTGTTTTCTAAGAATTGTACATTTGCGGTGATGACAACCTTGTTGTTGGCAGGATTATAAACTCGGTAATTGGAAAAGTCATTGGCAAATCCAAAAATAATTGCCTTAAAGCCAGATTGAGTGATCTTGGATTGTCTGAGATGCTTGGGAATGAAAGCAATTGAGATGCATCCAAACGGTTTCAGGAAGTGGTAGTTTGCCTTTCTTTTGTACCAGAGTTCATAAGGAATGAGGTTGTCATTTGAGGAGACAGGGAGTAAATTGAGGAGATTTGTAGATGTGTTTACTGCTTCACCCCAGAGTCTATACGTCAGATTTGCTTGAAACATGAGGCATTGAGCCTTTTCCAGCATTGACCTGTTGGCCCATTCTGCGAGGCCGTTTTGTTGCGGGGAATAAGGTGGTGAGGGGAGGTGATCAATACCTGCTTCCAGGCAGAATGAATTGAATTCCTGACCAATAAACTCACCTCCATTGTTGGTCAATATGTTGACAACTTTGGAATTGTGGATTCGTTCAACTTTCTTTACATAAGTCTTGAAAGCATTGAGGGTTTTGTCTTTTGAATGAAGCGGAGAAATGGACTTGAACCTGGAGAACTGATCCACAATCATAAGGAAGTAGCGGCTTCCACCAAAAGTAGGAATTGAGAAGGGACCGACTAGATCCATATGAAGTGTTTCAAGCATTCGGGTTACAGGTTTGAAGTTACTATTGAAAGGATTTGAAATCATCTTGCCTATTTGGCAGGTTTCACAGTTTGAGGAGTCAGGGAGGTTTGCGTCAGGAAAGAGTACCTTCAACTTGGCTTCACCAGCATGACCAAGTTTGAGGTGAAGATTGGAGGGAATGGAATTTTTGAGGAGTGCTTCGGCCTTCTTCTGCTCAAATCTGATTCCGCACAGTTCTAGAAAGTTGTTGGAGTTAGACCCAATAAGCTCAAAGTTATCCAAGGTGATGGAAGACCCAGCAAATCCGACTTTCTTAATTGTAACCTCCTTGGACCTGAATTGGGATAAGGAAATCAGGCATTGATTGATTTTGGGTACAAGCAGCACATCTCTCAATTAGATCCAAGATCCTTTTTGGTTGAGAAGAATAGCATCTCCTATGGCAAAAGCATCAAGGGCGTTGTTATTGTTGCCAGTTCCAATTTTGATCATGTTTTTTCTAGGGTTGTGTATCCACCAAGGATCATTAACTATATGATGCAAGCACCGGAATCACGCACCGGGAGTAAGGAATTGTAGAGCGAGGAATCATTTTTCAGGTATATCTGCGCACTGAAGTACGCAGAGTGCTCTTGAGGAGGCTCTTCAGAAATTGGAGAGGCTGTATCTGTGAGGTGAGCTTGTCCTTGAGAATTTTTGGAGGATTTGAGGTGAGGGTTAAGATGAGGATGCAGGTGCCAGAAACGGCTCTTGGGGTGATCTGCAAGGGGATTATGTTTGTCCTTAGCACACAGATGTTTGGGCTGCCTTCTTTTTGATTTTTCTTCCGGCGATTTGTACAGAGCCACTGAGGTTTTTTCAGTTGAGGGGCTTTTGGAGGTTCGAGTGGATTCAAGGTGAGTGACTTCTTGGAGCTTATTCAAGACTTTGGTGGGATGTTTTAGAATGTCGTCATTCAGGAGAATGGAGTCGACTACATGGTAGAATTGGGACAGCAATTCGGCCAGAATCATACAACTGAGGATGTCTGCGGGTACTTCAAGACAGACAGTGGCCAGTTTGTTCATGAGCTTCCAACATTTTTGGATGTAAGCAGAGAGATCCCCGGTGAATTGGTAACAAATGAAGGAGAGCCAAATTATTCCTTGGTTGGTAGTTGAGAGAGAAGCGTATCTTTCTGAGATGGCTTGCCAGATGGCTATAGGATTGGATTGATTTGTGGGATTGATGATGGCATCAAACGCAGTGTCTCCGAGGTGTTTAATAAGAATATCAGCAGCTTTGTAACCCTTATTTTTCTGAGCAGCGGTAATTGGTACAAACAGATCCTTTTTATCTTTTCCTTCAGTATATTTGAGGAGACCTCTTTGAAGAAGATAGCTTCAAATACGTAGGGCCCAAGAAGAGTAGTTTGACTCGTTGAGGATGGGTAGATTGCTCTGTTTGGAGGTGTCTTCCCTGTCTGACATGGTATTGATCTTTTGGTTCTTTTGATTGTGGGCCAAGAGTGAGCAATTTGAGACTGTAAATCTGAATATTTGACAGGCTGAAAGAAATTGATTATCAGGTAAGGTTCAAGAACTGCATGAGAAACAAGAAAAGATATGAAGAAGGAAATAACCTGAAAGAACCAAAAGAGAGGTTGAGCTAGACTCTGGTAGGCATTCAGAAACACAAGTGAGTCACAGACAACATCAACTAGAAGGTTGATCAGGAGAGAAGGTCAATCTAGGATCCAACTTGATAGAGAGGCAAAGATTGTGAAGAGACACTTACCCAACTGACAGGAACTGAGAGCCCTAAGGGCAAAAACAGGTTCTCAGTCGAGCATTACAAATAGGAAACCATGAGCCAGATGCAGAAAGCGCGCACTGGGCAGATGGTGACTGAGAAGCGCGCAGGCACAAAAAATAAAACAAAAGGAATAAAACAGCAGAACAGGAATGAAGATGAAAGAAAAAGTCTAAGATGAGATTTCTGACACCTTCCTCCCCTTCCAATCAGTTACACTTGACTATACAAGTACTTTCCATCCGTCCTTGGCTCTGTGTAGCCTTATCAATACTTCTCATTTGGCTCTTCAGTAGCCCACCATACTCCTTCCTTCTCCAATCAACCTTTCTTCTCACCTTAAAACTTTTCAATAAATTTTCCCCTGGATAGTAGATAGTCTAAAAGTAAATAATATTATATGAAAACACTTAAATAACTGTTATAGGTCTTTTCTATTAAATATAATTCAAAGTACCAAGAATTTCAAAAATAAGACAATGAAAACTTCTAAAAATCTATAAAAATAATTTAATATACTATTATGAGAATTTATAGACATCAATATTTTAGTGAAATACTAAGAAAACTAATGATGTAAAAATATCACATGAATTTCCATGACTTATATTTTTAAGTAATTATTTTAGTAAATAAAATGAAACTCAAAAATAAGGGGTAGAATCAATATCATGACTTTACTCCAATTATTTAATATATATGAGAGCTTGCCTGACATCAGAATGTCCGTAGAAATGTCTATTAAAATAATAATCATTAACTCACTGGGAATATTTACTAAGAATAATTAATTCAAAAATACATAAATAGGACAGATTAGTGTTATTCACACTTCCAAAAATTAATTATAAAGTAGAATAATTCCCATACCCTGTGGAATTAGATGCTACCCATGCTACAGCACCAAGAACACATGACAGGCTATCACTGGTTACCCTGCTAGCCTTTTCAAAGTCCTCAAACATTGACTTGGTTTTTTATTCTGATGCAAGTTGGGAAGATGGTAACACTAGGGAATCAACAAGTGGTTTTGTATTCTTCTTAGGAAAGAATCTAGTGTCTTGGACGTCTAAAAAGGTGTCAGCAATAAGTCTTTTGTCAACAGAAGCAGAGTAAAGAGCGTATCTGTCAGCTTCAAAGGAAGCAAAATGGTTGAGAAAGGTCTTAGGGGATACTCATAAACCACAAGGGTTTGAGTTGTTGTATTCTGATAAAACGAGTGCCATTGTGTTGGCAGAAAATCAAGTGTTCCATTCTAGAACAAAATATATTGATGTTCATTATAACTATATACGGGATGCAGTTAACTGCAAAGAGATTGTCAGCTCTCTGATACCAGGAACCTTGCAGTCCTTTAGCTACAGAGAGTGATAAAAGAACTTGGAGCAATAATATTCCAAAGAATAAACACTTTAAAGCTCCAATAATGGTACGGTATGAGCAAGTGCAAGGTTTATTTGGTTTGGTTATAAATATTTTAAATATAAAATATAAAGAGGGGCCACAGTATTATACTACTGGGGGTCTTTACAGACTAGCAACCTCTCTTCAAGGGGCCTCCTTAGGCAGTTTAAGAACCTTGGAATTAATATGGGTGCCTTAGAAAGGACTTATTCCACTAATGGCCGGGCTTAACAGCACACGTGGCCTAGACAGGAAGGGAAACACTCACTCTGAGTACTTGACCACGAAAATCCTGGAGTAATTGGAAGGGTTTCAGAGCAGATGGGGTTGATTGCCTGACTAAACTTCAATGGTTGATTGGTTAATAAAGGTAAATAATACTACTACAGACTAAGTCATAAATCACTTGCTTATCTTCATATAAGCACTTGATTAACAATGACACCGTGTCTGATTGATAATAAATAATTCCTGATAACTGATTAACTCATTGGAAACAAGAGGGCAAAAGAGCCTGTTTAAATATTCCTTTTTGGGTGCTTGAGGACCTCTAGAAGGGGTACTAGCCATGGGCTGAGGCTAGGGGGGCAATCAGGGCAAGATTGGCACGTCCTCAAGGTGCTGTCAGCCTGCTGGCCTTAGATCTGTCAAGGAACAGCTCCTTTTTAGCTGCAGGATCTGTTAATCAATAGATTAGTCATTTTGCTGATCCTGCACTGATCCTTAATTTGTACAGTAAGTACTGGTCCAAAGTGAGCAGACGTAGATTTTTATTGATTCTCCATCCTCTGCTGATCCTGTATGTAATTTTTAATAATTTTTACGACCACTCCTTATGTAGTTTTGTGGTCTTTGAAGGTTCTGATCAACTTACTTCGTGGTGAGTCTGGATCTTTATTTAATTAATAAAAAATACTAAAAATTAGTTATTAACTAATTTCAATTGATTTTTAAGGTTTTTGAACCTTAATCTGTGCTCGTGTGTTGGCTTTACATATGTAGTGTATATCCTACTATGTTGTAGCTTCTCTGAGCGGTACCTGATTGTCATAGGAGGCGCGGGGATCAGTCCATTCAAATGCGCGCGGGGACTGATCCGCTGCTCAGATGCGCGCGGGAGTTCAGCGCTGTAGGGACGCGGGGCTGCGTGCGGGAGTTGGCGTACGCGGGAGACTGGAGCTAGGGACGCGGGGCTGCGTGCGGGAATTGTGACAAAACACAATTTCCGGTGTAACTCCTAAACTACACACAACACCTGAATTTCGACTGAAATTTAGGTGTGAAACCTATACATGACATATCATGTGAAATATTAAAATGGCTAAAAAGTGCCATACTGGTGCCGTGGTCATTTACCATTCTGTATTAAATTAATTAAAAAATATAAGGAGTACGAATTCAAGGGTGGGGTCAGTGAGTGACCCTACCTTATTTTGGGTGGGGAATCCATTTCTGCAATAATATTTATGGATTTCCTACTCCTTCATTTTATAATGATTTTATTTATTCATTTATCTTTATTTTGTTAATATTATTATTGTTGCTGCTTTGTCAGGTTGCTCTGTGCTAAGTAGCAGGCTGACAGAGATAGTGTTATGGTAAATGCCTACTGGGGCAATGATTGCCAATATCTTAACAAAGGCGTTAGATAGGAACAAACATGAAGGTTTTGTGTCTAGTATGCGTATGGTATCCCTTTCAGATTAAGGGGGTGTGTTAAAATGCGGATGCACTCAGGTAATGTGCATAGGAGTGTTTAATCCAAATGGGATGCAAAAATGGGCCCCCACAGCCCATTGGACATCACGTGGGCCACGTGGGCCTATGTGTGTGTTTTTGGTTTTGGGCATTTGGGCGCCAAAACACGTTTTTATGGTCTTTTAGGGCACGGGCCCTCACGGGCTCGCCAGGGTGGATGACCCACCAAAGCCAGATGGGCTTATTTGGTCATTAAAGGGCCCAAGCTTTATTATGGAAATACTTGGCCAGACGGGCTGGCCCACCAAAGTAGGTAATTCTCACAATTCGGGCTTGGGGCGGCCCATTGGGGCCGCCACCCCTGTCGAGGCCCGCTAAGGTCCGCCACCCATGTTGCGGCCTGTTTGGGGCCGCCTGTGTTCCTCGGTATGGGCCATGCGGGGCCCGACAGCCCAAGCGGGGCTGTTGCATGGCCGAGGGATGTTGGGCTGAGGAAAATTCAGAGAGGAGACAATAGGTAGAAGGATGAGGAAAGGAAATCCTTCCACCAGTCTCGAGCTCTGTCCTCAGGTGGACACAGCAATAGACATGTCACAAGAGCGTGACATGGTTAGTGAACATATGAGAATTGGAAACAGAGCGCACGCGTGTGACAATGAGCAAGGACAACTGAGTGGGGATGAGTTTTGAGTGTCACACTATGGTGGGAATGACAGGGAACAGAAGAGGTGGAGGAGAATAGAAAATAGAGATGATTAAGAACAGAACAGACAGAAAAGAATGAAAGAAATTAGAAGAAACTACATGGGATTAGAGATGAAAGAGCAGTAATCCCAAAAAGGGATCCCGTGCGGTGCAATGCCGGGCAGGCCCGGCTGGTCGCGCCCGTCGACCAGCACCGCGGAGCCGGAGCTTGCTCCCCCTCCCCTTGCTTGCCGTCACAAGGGGGATGGGGGCAAGCTGGCTGGGTTGAACCAGCCAGCGACGGGCAGCGACAGTGCGGTCGGTCAGGGAAGGGGGGACCTGACCACCTCCTGGCCCAAGGAGGTGGCGGCGCCGGCCGCAAGTGTAGCAACCGGCAGCTGGGGGGGAATTCATCACCCCTCCACCATTGAGTGTGTGAAGCAACCAAGCAGGGGCGCTCTCCCCCCCCTTTACAAAGGGGGAGGAGCAATGGGCCTGGGGGGAACTGATCACCTCCCAGGCCAACTTTCTTGACAATGCCCTGGGGGTATCAACCCCCAGGGCCCCTGGTGAGGGTATTTGACCTCCCCCACCAGGGATTTGAGAGAAAGAGGGGGGGGACAGCATGTCCGCTGGTCACACCCCCCCGTGTGAGTCTGAGACTGGACCCAGGTGTGCCCTGGGTCCCACCTGGCCCATTTGAGGGGCCAGGGGCTGGCTGCATGAGGCAACCAGCCCGTAAACAAAATAATGAGGTCATGATGGCTGGTTGTAACGGACAACCAGCCAAGGGGATTAAACAGCAAGGGGCTGGTTCAGCCCCATAACGGTTGAAACACTTGAATGGACCTGAATAGGCCGGTTGTAAGGGTTCAGGAACTGACGCCATGCGGGCTGATGTAGTCCCAACCAAGTAAAAAGGCTAGTAGAGCCTGTAGAGCTCTTTTGGGGCGGAAAATTTGCCTTTTGACTTGTTGTATCATGGGCTCACAAGAGGCCAATCTTTTGTACTTAAGGAGCTCTTCTCCCTGCTGTTTTCCATCCATTCACTCATCATTCAAATCAAATTCATCAAACATATTGCCCCATTGTGAGAGGCCCATTAGCCAATATTGACACCCAGTGTCCAGCATTTCTTTTGCTTTAAATACTGCTCATTTGCCTAATATAATTGCTCGCCATAATTCTAACAGAGGATTCTCCCCCAACTTGATCGGAAAACATAAGAGTTGCTCCAAAATCAATTAAGAAAGGTTGACCCAAGATCATAGGTCCATCCAGGCGTGTGATCCAGAAATGACAAGTCCCAACAATGTTTCTGCCAATCTGGACTGGAATGTCTTCAACAATTCCAACCATTTTGAAAGACTTATTTCCTATTCCATAAACGTAAGAGGTGAAGCTGACCCTAGGGCTGAGTTTAAGTTTGCAGGCCATAGCATCTGAGATCAAGTTGAGCTGAGAGCCAGAGTCAACAAGGAGTGAAACCGCTTTTGCTGATTCACCAAGATAGAAGGGAAGAAAACCAAGAGGACAAGAGTAAAGACTAGACTCAGGAGAGGGATCTGTTCCACCAGAATCCCCCATAGAAGTTCCAGAGGAGACCATGAGTTCCTCAGGACCAATTTCCACACGTTTACAAGAAACCCATTACTTCATTCCTTCAGCAACAGATGGAAAGATTGACAGGAGATCAGCCACAGAAAGATCAGGAATTTTAAGATCAGAAATTTTCTTTATTACTCCTTCCACACCATTGGGGTGATCTTTGGAAATTCCCCTCTCAAACCAAACTTTGGGCTGGGTGGAGGGAGGAAGATTGGGTGAAGCAGGAACAGTATCAGGGGATTGAGGAGTTTTAATAGATGAGGGATGAGGATCAGGGTGATCTTGAGACCTTTCCATGAGTGGTTATTTTTGAACCTTCATGTCTTCTACATCAGAAGAGGGCTCAGGTGAGGATTGTTGTTTGGGTGGTTTTTGGAGGATCAAGGTTGGCAAGGAAGGAGCTTCATGAGGTTTGGGCTCCTCATGTTGCTTCCTAGCTGGATCGGAATGGTAAGTACCAACCAGAGAGGAGGAGGAAATAGCTGGGAGATACCAGGGTTCAAGAGTACCACAAGAAGATTGGAAATACACAGAAGCCAAGGATGCCTTCATAGAAGGGGGTGGCTGGTAAGAGGCCACCACATGACAAATAGGGCAAGACAAATCAAAGGGGATTAGGGCACCATTAGGAAGAAAAAAGTTATTCCCTTTTTGATCAACCAATTTCTTGTCTTTTTCATTTTGGAGTTTGAGACATCAACCTGTTCCATGGCCTTTGTGGTGACAATAATAGCAGACTAGAGTATTTTTAGGAACAGCACTAGAAGGTTTAGGAACAAAAAGAGAGGAAATCTTTTGATCCATTTTTTTCTCAAAGGCTTTGAGCAGTTTAGTGATCTTGTACATTGTAGCAGTTTCTCCGTTAGGCTCAGGGTTCTTGGGCTTGCGACCAAATTCCATTTTATTCATAATCTTGTTTGACTCTTTGAAAGAGGGAGCATGGACTGGTTCAGTGGTTTTAGATTTTTCAAAAGTGAGGGCTGTTTGACCTTTCATAACTTTATCTACCACTCCCCTAAGGATAAGAAAAGCAGGGAGCTTGAATCAATTATCCCTGGTAGTGATAATGGATAAAGACTTGACCAGTTTGTCCTTGATTGTTTGCCGCACTCCAAGAGAAAAAGATTGGAAAAATTGGACTCAAATTTCATCCACTGTGTTGATTTGATTTTTTTGGACAAGGTAGGATTGGATGGGATCCCAAGATTCCCTAAAGGACTAATAATCAGAAGCTGAAGCCACACCAGCATTGGAGATCCACTGGGAGACAAGGTTATCTAGATTCTGAAAAGTAAATTGTGCTACATCTATTTTTCCTCAAAAGGCCAAAATTACTTCCCACAGCAGGGCCCAGTTATGTTGTTCAAAACCTTCAAACAACTCAATGATTTCCATCACTTCATCAGAGGAGATAAAAAATTGTAAATGGTAGGCCATATCAAATTTGCTAGCCCCGTCCACCAAAGCAGCCATCTCAAACAAGTCCAAGAAGCGTTCAACATTTTTCCCATTTAATCCTAAGTTCTTGTTCTGGGGCTTGATATTAACCATCTTAGGATGAGTAGAAGAGGCGCTAGCAGATTCCATTTTGACAGAGTTTCATAAAAGATCCAAGGAGCAGATTTCCAAAGTGGCTCACAAATGTGGCAAGAGTAGGGTTTCTTTAAAGACAAAAAGTATCTTGCCCAGATGGTGCACTATTGGGAGGAATTGCTTCTAGAACAAGTTGCCTCCACGGATCTAGATGATGACAGAAAAAGAAATACAAAAAAAAGAGATTGGATTCCAAAGTTGATGATTGTTGGGAATGTAAATACCAAGGTTGCTGGTTCAATCCTGGCCCAGGGGACCAAATGTAAGACTCCAAACAGTGCTAGGCCTTTGCAGTTGTGTGGAGGGTAAAGGTGCTTTTTAGGCTGCCCTCCTGAGTGTTACAAAAATATTTAAATGTAACGCAGATCAAAGTCCAGAACCTGGTAAACAAGGCACCAAATGTAAGAGGATAAAGATGATATTAGTCAGTAGCTGGGGGGGGGGAAACAACACTATCTGAGGAAAGATGATGCCCGGGAAAACTTGAATAGAAGAAGTCAAGGATTGTTCAGAGTTCAACAAGACAAGGCAATCTTAAGTGACAACGCCCACAAGCTAGTAGCTCTGGTATTCAGCAGAAGCTTAGGAAAGATCAACTCAATCCCAAACAACCTCCAGGTTCTCAATGAACCTGCCCAACTCTCCGCAATCAAGCGCTTGAAGGGTACCAGATAACTGTTGGTGGCTGCACAAGACAAAGCTAATTGTTTGAATAAGCTCTAGAAGAAAAAAAATAACTGATTAAAACAAGGATAACCCAACACTTCTCATGGGAACCAAAAGTAGCATGGCGGAATTCAACTTCAAACAAAATTAAGGGAGGTTTAACACTCCAGGTTTTAAGGTTAATACAATATCTTCAGTCAAACGTGACTGGTTCCAGAAAGATAATAAAAGGATGATCAGGACCAGTATGGTTGGATAAAGGGATCAGGAGTGGTGTAACACACTCAAGAATTCAATCAATTGAATTCTTCTACAACCAGCAAAGCCATTGGTTGGTGATAAAGATCAAGGATCAGGGTTTGAGTATGGAGGCTCAAGGATCAAGGGGGAATCATGGATATACCCAGAATTCAGTCTCAGATAAAGGGGAATGAGACCCCACAGATAATATATTTCAAGATGGTAGTAATGATGTTACTCTCTTGTAAGGTACCATATCATACTCCCCCAAAAGGCAGGGGAGAGCCCCTCCTTATATGGGCAGGAGGCCCTGTTAGGCTATGTACAAATGATTCTACAAATAGAGAGGTTTTTTTTTCTTTTTTCTTTCTTTTTTTTTTTAATTTAAGATGATTGGTGTAGGACTTGAAACGGTGCTAGGCCGTGGAAGTTCTGTGGAGGGGAAAGGTTCTGTTTAGGCTGCCCTCCTGAGTGTTACAAAAATATTTAAATGTAACCAAGATCAAGGTCCAGAACCTGGTAAATGAGGAATCAAGGAGTAGAGGATAAAGATGATAATAGTTCGGTAGCAATGGAACAGCACTATCTCAGACAAGATTATGCAGGGAAAAATTTGAACAAAACAAGTTAAAGTCTGCTTTAGAGTTGAAAGAACAAAAGCTGTTGTATGTAAACAACACCCACAAGCTAATAACTCTGGTTGTCAGCAGAATATTGGGGATGATAAACTCAAAACCAACCAACCTCCAGGTTCTCAATGAACCTTCCCAACTCTCCGCAATCAAGCGCTTGAAGGGTACCAGATAACTGAGGGTGGCTGTACAAGACAAAGCACAATGTTTAAGAAGCTCTAAAAGCAAGCAGTAACTGATTTGAAGTAAGGATAACCTCAACACTTCTCAAGGGACTCAAGAGTAGGCTGGAAGAATGCAACTCCAAAGAAAATAAAGGGAGGTATAACATTCCAGGTCTTAAGCTTAATAAGACCTCTTTAATCAATCGTGATTGGATCCAGAAAGATGATCAGGGATCAGGACCAGTATGGTCAGAGAAAGGGATCAAGGAGTGGTATAACACACTCAAAAATTCCAACAGACAGAATTTTCTTCAAACAGCAGGGCTATTGGTTGGTGATAAGGATCAGGTCACAGAGGGGCAAAGACTCAGGGTCAAAAATGGATCAGGGGGCAATCAGAGATATACCCAGGATAAGGATCAGGATCAAATTTCACGAAAATGGGGGAACATAGGCACACACTCCCATGGATATGATTCTCTATCATATGATGCAGAAAAAGGAGGGGAGATCCCCTCCTTTTATAGACCAGAGGCCTGTAGACTATTTACAAGAGAGATTTACAAATAGAGCGGAAAAAAAGATTGAAGAGCCGAATCAAGACCCTGGCCCGTGCCAAATGATGGGCACAGGCAAGCGAGTAGCTAGTGGGACGCCCGCAGGCATCCTGATGGGCCTGGGCAACTGCCAAGACTGCAGATGACCGCCAACAGGTGTCTGACAGGAGTAGAAGAGACACACACGGGCAACGGACAAGCCGCGCGGGAGAATGGTGAGCTAGAGGTGGAAAGGATTGATGGACGGCCGCTTGAGACGGCCAAATGAGATAGATGGCCGCTGGAGACGGCCAAATTATTGGTTGTTGGTTGTTGTTGCGGGAGGGTGATCTGAGATGAACTGATGGATGGGATTGTGAGCTGGGGGAGAGGGATAGTCTAGCAAAGGCACTGGTGGGAGAGGTCCATTTCTCGGGGCTCCTCTCAAGGGACTTGCCTTCCCTGTTCCGGCTTGAGTGGGCGCTGAGACAGGATGGAAGGTTGGAGGTGGAGGTCCAGCAGAGTTGAATTTGATTTACGCTTTGCCCGTGTTGGAGTCTTTTGGGATTTGAGCTGTTGTTTGATACCAGCTTGAATCATAGCTTCCTCAGCCCAACCAGTTCTTGTTTGAGATGACGCTCAATTCCCAGTTGAGCGCGGCAAGGATGGCAGAATTGTAAGAAGTTGCATGGTTCATCATCTTGAGGGCACCTGAGAAACCTTGGAAGCAACAAAGTAGATAATCCCTTCTCTGAACGTCCCGGTTGGCTGAGCCAGATGTGAGGAGTTGTTTGAGATTGTTGATGAGTTCAAATACCATCTCGGTCTTGTGTTCACTATCCCTAAAGCTAAAAAATTGGAGGTATTTTAGGGCAGAGATCCTATGCATCTCGCAGCGGAGATTGTTGGAGTACTTCTTGCAAAGTAAGCTCAAAGACTGATTGAACTTAGACTTGAGTTTGAGGGGTTGATGGATGAACCAAGTAAGTGGGCTCGAGTTGGGTATGAGGGATAGGATCAGGAGATCAATCCAAGTCTGATGGTTGTTGGGGGAGATCCAATTGATTCTGAGCCAGGCCTCCAGCCAAACCTGGTGCAAGTCCCAGAGTTTGTGAAATTTGGCGCCAAAGCTGGGCAGGAGGGCAAGATTCATGAGCGTGGAACAATATGCTTGTTGTCAGCCAAGACTGAGACTGAGACTGAGACCGAGGCTGAGGATGAGAATGAGGATGAGGATGAGGCTATGATGATGAGACTGAGGATCGGTCAATGATGATAATTGAGGCAAGCGAGCCAAGCATGAAGTTAATACAACAATAACTGGGGACAAGGTTGATGGAGGAGGCAAGGACGCTTCAATGACCGGTTGGAGGATGAGATCAAGATCCACCAGGAAAAATCTGGTGGATCTAGTCAGCCAGTGACATCACATCCTTTTGATGAGATGGTTGAATCCAATGGATTTCTTGAATGTTTCCATAATTTGGAAACACAGCTGACCCCCAGTTTACAATAAGCTGCTTCACAATTTCTCCAATTATTCACATTTGTTTCTGATTTCATTCCATTCTGTTTCACCTTTTGATATCCTAGCTTTTTCCTTCTTTTCTTCCTGTCTTACCTATGATTTCAAATGGTATTCTCCAAGGTTTCTATTTTACTTCCTCCCAGATTCCACGTGGTTTCCAATTTTTTTGTCCCTTATTTCCCCCTGATTTCTCCCTGATTTCTCTCTGATTTCTTGCTGATTTCCCACAAGTATCCATTTTCCCCCCTATGAGGATAATCACTCATAATTTTCTGAAATGAAATAAAAGCATTTTTTGAACAAAATTTATCCTCAACATTCATACAATTCCTTTTCTAATGCAATTTCTGTTCTATGTACAGGTAATGCTTGATAAATTTAATTGCAATTCACTCCAAAAATAATTCAAATAAAAAAGATGGAAACAATTTGTAACACTTGGGATATTGCATAATTTTTAAATTTCACTTTCAGGAAGATATAATTTTGTGACTAGTATGATTCCATTTTGAGAGAAATATGCACACTGGCCATCAACAGCATCACAAGAAATGATTTTTTGTTCAATCCCATTTTTAACTTTGTACACATTGAGATGCTTCCAATCAACTAAAAAATTCCTGTCAATTTGAAATGGATTCACTTCCAAGAAGTAACCTGGTATGCTCCCATATGGATCCACCACACTGAATATGGTTTTGATCTGACCCAAGGAGACTTTACCCAGATTATATGACACAGTAATGTTTCCATAATTTGATTCTGTTGTGGATAATGCCTTTCTATTCCAATGGAGATGATTCCAATAGTTCCACCATGGTGAGAGAGTAACAGTGTTTGGTTCATTGGCACTATTGATTTGATTGAAATCTTGCCAATTTGTAGAAGAGATGGAATTCCTGAGATAATTGAGGAATTTGTAATAAGATTCTGGATTTGCATGGACTGGATTTAGCTGTGGGATTGAATTTGACCTGGTGGATGATTCAAGAATTCTTGAAAGTTGATTCACCTCTGGTGGTGCACCTGGTGAGTTGATCAGGGACTTTAAATTTGAAAGTCTGCAGAACCTTTGAACTATAGTAAGTGGTACTTCATCTGAGTTTAATGTAAATCATAGTCAGCATTGTTGTATTCTGTATATCTTTGATTTAAAGGAATTCACACACCCAAATAATTTTTGGTGTTGAACTTGGAAAATAGCCCATTCAAGCGCTCATAAGCCCAGGTAGCACATGTGGGGTCAGGCCCCCACCTTTGTAAAAGCTCAGGTATATGGGATGCAAGATGATGATTTGGCTTTTGATTTTGCTTTGGAAAGAGCTTCCTACAAATTTGGCAATATTTTGCCCAGTGCCTGGTGAAATCAGAACCATTTTGGGAGCTGGTATTTCAACTAGTGGCAGTGTTCAAACAGGTCACTAAAGGGAAGGTATTTTCAACAACAATTTCTGGGAATGTACATTGTTCAAATTGCATGGCAATGATGAAATTGGGAATGTAGACTTTATAAAGGAGAGACCACTCTGCAGCCTTGAGACTTCCATGACTTGCTGCTCCAAGGTTTTTTGGTACTCTTGTCCAATCAGATGGGATTAGAATAATCTTGATGACTTGTTGAAGATTTTTCAGCAGAACAGAATCAAACTTGAATTTTGACAGAATTGAAGGGCTTCGCTCAGGGATATCACTGGTGCTTGGATCCAAAAATGAGAAAGGTACACAATCTAAGTCAGAGAAAAAATAAGATTCTGCCATGAATTCTTCATGAGTTAGAGCCAAAGGTTGTTCTCTCCCTTTGCCTATGGATTTTTGTATATTTTGAATATCTTGCTGGGCATCTCTTTTCAAGTAACACAATTCTCTAGGATCAATTTGTTTTTTGCTGGGATCTTCATTGTCTCCACTTTCATCTTCATCATCATTTGATCCCTCATCTGATGAGTATGGAGTTTTTTTCTGCATCTTTTTCCAAGAGGATTCTGGAAGTTTCAATTTGGTAACAGCATGATCTTTCAAGGCTCCAAGAATCATATTGTGCATTATGTCAAGGTTGGCCGTTTTTGTGGCATCCCAATAAGGGAGTTCTTCTAATATTGATTAACAGACACCATTCTCTTTGAAGAGATGATCTCTGTGTGATTTAGTTGCATGTAACCATGAATTTACTTAAATTTTGAGCTCTGCTAAATTTCTTGGGGCCCAATTGAAAGGCACAATCTCATTTATCTCAGACTTCTCAATGGTACAGAATTTGCAAAACCTTTTTCCTGAATGACTGGTAAATCCTATGATTTTGCGCATTGCTGCAACATCTGCTATGAAAGTGAGTATAGCCGCTCTGATGGTAACTCCTGAAGGATTATTATAGTTCTTGGAGAAGTGGACACCATTCCAAAGTTTCTGAAGCTCTCTGACTAGGGGGGTGAGTATATGATTCAGTTGAGGACCAGTAGGCTCTTTGGGGCCATATATGATTCCTACCAGATAAATTTTTTCTGCTTTCAGACATATTTCAGGTGGAAGATTCAGGCATACCAAGGCAATGGTTCCAAGAGAGGCCTGACGACTAGACTTTCCAAAAGCATTAAACCAGTCAACATATAGGGTGAATTCCAAGTTCCCAGGCTTTGACAAAAAGGGGGAAGTTTCATTTGGGCCCCTGAATCTTTTCCAAACAATCCCATCCCAGATATCTTTCATTATCTCAGAGGGTTTTTTTTGGAGATGTTTGAGCAGTTCTTCCTCAATACCTGGAGGGTTCAAAAATTTTTCCAGCCATTGTTAAAATGGTTGGTAAATGAAATGTTTGCTTGCGGAGAATTTTGATTCTTTTAAATTTTTTCTGCTAGGCATGGAGTTAATGGAAGTCTTCATAGCTCCCAAGGTGGATGATCAAGGTGGACCCTGGTCAAATCTTTTTAAATGTTGTGTGCATCTGATATTGGGGTCTGTGACATGTTTTTCTTGGTCAACCAAGTAGAAGCACTCTGGACAACAGACATATATCTCCAGTGAAGCATACAGGTTGAGATGCTTCAAGATAGTCAAAATGCTGAGTGGAATCTTTGAGCTGTTGTTGGCCTGATGGTTTTGAAGAGTGTTTTGAAAAATTGTTTTATTTTGAATATTGAAAGCACAAAGCAGAAACCTTGATGCCTCTGTACTGATTTGATGATGCACATTCATGATGGCTGTGATCACCATTGGAAGGATGACATGGTGTTGGTTTTGTATCCAGCGTAATAGGACAAAGTCTTGAGTGTCAAATATGGGAACACTAGCTGGAGGTGAAATTGCAGTGATATCATCTTGAGATTAGGCCATGTTTGCATTGTTATTATCTAATGGATATCTATGGTTTTTTGGTGTTTTTGGGGACAGTGCTTGTGGAGCCGCTATTGGTTGTGGAGAAACTTGAGTGGAAAGTAAAGTTGTGGTGAATTTTTGATGCTTAGCATATCCAGAAGGGGTAAATGCTATGCCTTGCTTTATCCCATTGGGAGTCATATGAGTTTTTCTGGAGCAATTTTCACACATGCAAACAATAAGTTGGATATTCTTTGGGGCCATTTTGGTGCAAGTTATTGATGAGAGGATGAATTGATGATGGGGGAGAAAAGTGTCTCTTTATATGAAAAAACTCTGGTGAAATAGGTTGCAGGTTCAATGTTTTTGTTTCAGTGACTCGCATGGGTTATTAAGATGAAAAAAAATTGAGTGCTTATCTTGAAACATTGAAACTGATTCCATGAGACATGTTTTGGGAACTTGGATGAAAGATTTTCTTCACTTATCATGAAACAATTAATGGCTTATCATGAAGAAGTTGATGTCTTATCATGAAGCAGTTGATTCCATATCATGAAAAACAGATGATAATCATGAAAAAATTCAAGGATTATCATGAAACATTTGAAGTCTTATCATGAGGTGTTTCATTTCATTACTTATCATGAAAAATTATTTACATAGCTTTTTTGTTTGCCATAATTCATTACCCCAAGAGTGAGACTTTTGTAGAATTTTCAGGTGTGTAGTGCTGATTGAGGATAATCAATTTTTTTTGTTGAATTCCATTTCCAGCATGAAGGAATAAAACATATTACTGTAGTGAAATTGATCCAAAATGGGCTTTACGTGGAACACTAAAAACAAAATTCTCTTCATTATTCACCGATTGAAGCCAATAATCACTGAAATCAAGTACAAGACATTTTGCAAGAGTAAATCGTGAAGTCCAAGGCCGAGAGAAGGCTTTATCATCAAAGAAAGATTGTTGAATCAGAGATACAACATATGAATTGGTTCTTTTCCATATTTTTTCTGTTATATCTTTTGGCTCTAGCTGATTTATTTTAGAGATTAATGATATAAGCTGGAGAGAATT
Source organism: Puccinia polysora (assembly GCA_025617555.3). Lineage (NCBI taxonomy): Eukaryota > Fungi > Basidiomycota > Pucciniomycetes > Pucciniales > Pucciniaceae > Puccinia > Puccinia polysora. The sequence continues at coordinate 41,207,573 of CM062635.1, read as the reverse complement.
GGTGACTTTGAACCTCTTCTGATCATCTGGAATAAGCAGGAAACCACGTATTCCGGAAACCAGATATGCTGCTAGAAGGTGATAGGCAGGATGTTTGGTGAATTTTTGAGGAAGTTTAGCAAAAGCAGGAGTATATTTAGCAATATTGGTTGTGGCCCTGTTGATTTTATGTTTTTCCCAAAGAATGGAGAAAGCTATGAGCATATAGTAAATGCCATCTACCACATCATCTATTGCTTTGAAGTCGCTTGGAGGCATATTGGATGGATTGTTTTCTCCATACTGTGTGATTGCTGGTTTGCTTTGCCAAGATCTGATGCAATTGATGAAGTACTGAATTTTAAATATTTCCTCTGCAATATAATCCTCTGGATCAACTGGATCCTCAAATTCAGGGGCAGGAGTTACTTCCTGAGAAACCAACAAAATTGACTGGAACCAGATGAGGGCCCATTTGCATTTGCAGTGCTTGGTAGGAAATGAAAGTAATTGGATTGAATCCTCAAGGGAATAAGTGCCCTTTTTTGGGAGGTCAGTTGGTGTGGATGGGATTTTGATGACTTCTGGGGAGTAATACGGCTCATTGACTTGAGCTTTTAATTGGTTGAAATCTGAAGGCAGAAAAAAACCAGTTCAGCCCTGGAAAAATGCATGTCAACATTCATATTGATTTACCACTATTTTCCAACTTCTTGACCCACTCCTTCAAACCAGTGGAACATGTTTCAAAACGGATGGACTGGCTCAGAGTTGAGGGGTATGATTCCAAGGGTTTGATGTGTTTCAACCGAGCATCAAAGAGATGAATTGTAGATGAAACTGCCAATTCATATGCTGAAAGGGTGAGGGAGGTAGAGAATAATTTGAGAATTGGCTGAGCCTCTGAATGATACTTTTTGAGACAAGGCATCACATCTTGAACAAAATGAAAAGAATTTTAACATTAGTTTTGCTATCAATCAATAATAAATAAACAGATGTTGCCTACCAGGAGCTGGGTTTTGGATGCTTTGAGTGAGCTGCAGATTTTGAGTTGATTCAGCAGGTGTTTTTGAAGTTGTCTCCCTGGCTTGATTGGTTCCAGTTTCATTGTTAGGGACTGCAGCAGAATCATCTGTTTTTTCTGTATCGGGTGGTGCAGACATGTTGATTTCATCTTCTTCCTCATCACTTTCTGAAACAAATACATGCTGTTTTTTGGAAGGTCTGTTGGAGGATGAGTGAGAGGCAGATTGCTTTTTGAGGAGGTTGCCACTACCAATTCTGACCTCTTCTTCTTCAGGTAATTCTTCACCCTTTGATAAGACTGATAAAAAACACAATGGTCAACAGGGGTCAAGAGTGAAATTTAGTGGGAATGACTTACTGGCATCATATTTGTCACAGGCTTTGATTCCTTGACAAGCAATATCATGAAGAGAGCGGGTGGCTGTTTTGTCATTTGCAATTTTTTCAAATTGTTGATGTTTTCGTTTGTTACTGGAGAGGAATTCCTGGAATGATATGAGGGACACTTCTGAATTGTTGAGGAATCCACCGGTCTTGGATGGAGGAGGGGGTGGAAGTGGTTCCACTGCATTGTATTTGTCACCAACAACTTTGTTCCAAGCGGGAGGTTTAGACAGGTTTGATCTAGGGGCGGGGGGGCATCCATTGCTGCAGGCCCTGTGCTATCAGGTAAAGTTTGGGTATTGGCACAGGTGGTTGTATTTTCTGTTGATGAAAGGGGTGCAGGAGTATCATTCCCAAGGGAATGGCAAGAAGATTGAGTGGAAACCATGATCAGGTATATAATTTCAAATGAGTATGATAAGAATTGAAAGTAGGATGTAGGAGCTGGGGATGAAACGGTGGTGTAGTGAGGAACAATTGAGTGGATGGATGAGGGGGGACAAGGGCAGGGAAAGATGCTCTTTATATAATGGTGCTGGGGGATAATAAGAGTACCCCCACAGCAATCAAGCCATTGTATTTCTACACAGCAAGTATGTGATGAGGAATCATAGGACAACTGTATTTCATATGGAAACATGTGATGAGAGAACTGATGACAGGGCCTTGAATAGCATGTAACAATTTCTATTAGAGTATATTCATGTTTTGATGGTGGCAGGTGTATATTGCATACAAAACATGAATAAACAGAAGAAAGAGTACAGAGACCAGATATAGTATGAAGCATGAAATGTACTTGTTGGGAATGCCACTCGTCCCCGCGGCCAATAGAAGACTTCTTCCTCTTCAACTACAATCTCTTGAAACCTATCCCTGGGAGAACAATCCCCGGGGATCTCCAGGAGAACGGCGGCATTCTCCTCTTCCGACTCTTCTCTGTTTGTCAGCTTGGGCGACTCAACCATTTCTGTTCTCTTAAATCCTCTTTTAGATTTCAATCTCCTCTTTTATATTTTGATCTACTTTTCTTTTCTTTTTCACTTTCTTTCCTCTTCTATCTCTATTCTCTTTGTTTCTCATTCTTCTTTATTTCACCATCAAGATTCTCTCAACCTTCAAACCACCACTCATCAACGGGCCAACTCACCTCTTCAAACCCATCCAATACGCTCCAAACATACTTGTCGTCATTCCTTGTCTGGTAAGGTGATCCGCACCTCAAATCTGTGACCAACCATCAGCTTATATCTCTATCAAACTAGCTCGTATATCTTTATCGCCTCAAATCCTCTCCTTCCTGACCGCTCAGCCTCTGATGTCCTATTGCTTGTTGGTTCTCTCTTTTTCCTCTTCATTTCTATCTCTTCCTTTCTATGTTTCCTGTTTCTGATGTTGAGGATCTAAGTCTGCTGGTTCTTAGTTCTCAAATCATTCTGTGAAATCTTATCAGTACTCAGCAGTCAATTTAATTACACACAATGTGATAACTGAATTTTTAGGTCAGCATTGCATGCAGATGATCCACCAGTGATCACCTCATCCTCTTGCATTGCAGCCAAACACCCATTGTAAAGTCTCTGAGCAATTTGCACGGAAATACCAAGTCTGGTGAATGGACTTCCTGCGTGTTGATTGGATTGAACAGTTTGGTGGAATAATGGGTTGGAAGCCCAAAAGAGATTGATCCATCCATCATGTTTGTCAAACTCAATGACCATAGAAATACCTGGAAGAACAAACTGGCCTTGTTTGATGTCAAAGCCTTGACTGAAGTGAGCTGGTTCACCAGTTGCCTCATGGATACCACCAAAGCCACCATAGGTGATAGCATTGACATCATCATCAATATGAGCTTGATTGTAAAACTCCCTCCAGGTGGCGGTGATGTTACCAGCAAAAGGCTAAGTGTCCTGGGGGTCACCATATTCTTGGGCACCAAAACCAGGAATGTTGGCCTGTTTCATCTGCTTGATTGCATGTGAAAAGAGTCCAGGGGCAAACGCTTTGTATCTTTTGAAGATGATTTTTTGAACAACAGGCATCTTGTCCAGGAGTGCCTTCCACTGTTTTTATCTTTCTGGTGTAAGAGTCTTTGATGTAAAAGGCTTATATATTCCTAATCAAAAAAATTGAATTTCAATTAGTATCACTTGTAATCAAAGAATTCAGTAATAGAATTGCTTGCCAAAGTTTTCCACTTTATCATACCCCTTATGCCAACCAAGTGCTTTCATGATACCACCAAGAAAAGAGGCATTTTTTTGATTGCCATAAAAAGATCCAAGTTGGACAATGGTTGTGGTCAAGAGTCTTATTTCATCATATTCTTTGCATGACATGTCCGACCACTTGGTGAATGTGTAAACCAAGCCAAGTTCACGCTTGTGGTTGGTGAGGACAACCACTGGAGGGCCTGGGTTAATATGGTGTTTGAACTGCTCAAGGAACCTGGTTGTGTTTGCAATTGAGTGCACATCTGGACATCTGATCATTTTAAAGTCTTCAGGCTGGTTGATGGAGAGGCTGAGACCAGCGCAGCAAGTGATATTGGCCAGTGCCTCCATTTTCTTCTTCTGAGTATCAGAGCTGAAACCACAATCCTGACTGGTGGAAGTACGGGTGAGGACATGTTGGCTCTGAGTTGGACGTGGAGGAAGGACAGGAAGAGTGGGTATGTTGACCATGGGTGTTTAGATTGGTTGGCAAGAGCCGCTTATTTCACTAGCTTTCTTGGCCTTCCTACGTGCTTCTTGGGCCTCCTTGGAGCGGATTCCACGTCTCTAAAATCCACAGGAAAAACAATCAGCTTGAATCCAAGTATGGGATGACATGGTGAACCATGAAGTGCTTGCGCAACATTCAGGCTGGTCATCATCAGGAAGGTAATACAGGGCGCCTGTCCTGGATAAACTCCCTGCGTAAACCCTCCCTCAAACAGGCATCCCATCCAATGGACATAAGGGGGAAATGAAAGATCATCCCAGGGGATAATGATGTGAACCACAAAGTGCTTGCGCAACATTCTGGCCAGGTCCTCAACAGAGAAGCAATACAGGGCGCCCGTCCTGGATAAACTCCCTGCATAAACTTCTCCTCAGACAATTATCCCCTGGGAAAGGATAATAGATGAAAATGGAACAAAAAACCGCCTTTTTCCTGGGGCCTGTGTGAAAATATTGAGAGGTATCAACAAACATTCTCAGATGGAAGATGCAAGAGGAGGGGGAAAAACCTGGAAAATCCATTGTGAAAGATTGTGTGTGAAAACACTTGAACAGAATATGTGAGAGTTTGTTCAGAGTTAAATAGAACAAGGCAGTTGTAAGTAACAAAACCCACAAGCTAATAACTCTGGTTGTCAGCAGCTGATTAGGAAAGATCCACTCAATCCCAACCAACCTCCAGGTTCTCAATGAACCAGCCAAACTCTCCGCAATCAAGCGCTTGAAGGGTACCAGATAACTGTGGGTGGCTGTACAAAACAAAGCAATTTGTTTATGAAGCTCTAGAAGCAAGCAATAACAGATTCAAACAAGAATAACCCAAAACTTTTCAAGGGACTCAAAAGTAGCGTGGCAAAATGTAACTTCAAAGAAATAAGGGAGGTTTAACACTCCAGGTTTCAAGCTTAATGAAACCTCTCAGCCAAACGTGGCTGGCTCCCGGAAAGATAATCAAAGAATGATCAGGACCAGTATGGTCGGAAAAAGGGATGAGGAGTGGTATAACACACTCAAGAATTCAACCAAATGAATTCTTGTTCAACCAGAAAGGCTATTGGTTGGTGATAATTCCCACAGAGGGAAGGATCAAGGGTTTGAGTATGGAGGCTCAAGGATCAAGGGGAAATCAAAAGATATACCCAGGTTAAAGATTATGAATTGCTCAAATGGATCAGAGAAGGGATACCCCTGGATGATGATGATAGATCAATACTCCCCTGTATGGGGCAAAGTGGCCGGGGAGAGCTCCTCCTTATATGGGGAAGAGGCCCTAAATACTAATTACAAGGGATACTACAAATAAGTGCGGAAAAAATACTTTCTGACATTTTCCGGCGGCTGGGGTGAGCACAACACTCACCCCGCCGTTCCTTGCGTCCGTCCGCGGACGGGCGCGCGCGACAACAAACAGATCACCCACCCCATCCCAAAGATGGAAAGGGTGGCAATAGGTACAACCAAGACCGCCCGCGGATGATTGTGGGCGGTCAAAGGAATTCTCTTTTTGCACCCCCATACGGAGACAGAAAGGGGTGCAAGCCGACAGGCCAGGGCCAATTGGTCGTCCGTCCGCAGACGGGCGCGCGCGACTACAAAAAGATCACTCACCCCATCCTGAAGATGGAAGGGGTGGCGATAGGTATGTACAACTGAGACTGCCCGCGGATGGTCGCGGGCGGTAGAAGGAATGTTGTTTTTGCACCCCCATCCGAAGACGGAAAGGGGTGCAATCCAACAGGCCAGGGCAGATTGGTAGTCTGTCTGCGGACGGGCGCGCGCGAATACAAACAGATCACCCACAAATCGAAGCCTTTGGGATGGAAGTATAACGCAGATGACATTCTATTGAGTTACCTGAAGCAAAACGGAGTATACAAAGATACTTCATCAATCCCCTCAGCTCTCGGCTTGAAGCAGCTAACCCAAGCTTAAAAATTAGTATGAGCCAATTGAAACCTTTTGATGTGTAAAATAAAATAAAAAAACAGAAGGAATATCGCTTTTCATTCTTGGATACATCTTGCGTCCTTAAAGAAGAAAAAAAACGTTTTGGTTGCTTTCTCTCCTGTTCACATCCAAGGCCAATAGTCATCCTGATACAATCATCATTCATGATTTGTTTGAAATTTGTTTATTTGTTGATCCCAATGTTGAACTCATTGGTTAACATGATCTTTCTTGCTTGAATTAGTGTAAAGTGAACCCTCAGATACCTGTATGATTGACCCATGTGTTTGTTTGTAATACTGTCTCAACCAAGAAGAGACAAAGAGAACAGACAAGCTGCTGTATGTATGTAGATACATTATCTGGTTCTAACGTCATCAGATCTCCAACTTGTCTTGGCTCTCCCCACATCTTCTCAACCAGCGTTCAACTTGATGTGTGTGGGTCTGTGTGTGCGTGTGTGTGTATGAGTCTTTCCTTCTGCTTGGAAAGAGAACAGAAGGAGCATCATTCTCTCAAAAAACAACCGCCACTCCAAGGTGATGCCTGGTTTCCGCAAACCGGACATCATGAGCAGGTTTATTCCCCTGTAGAGCATGAAAGAACCCACATAATCCCAAGTTAAATTAATCTTACTTGTTTTTGTCCCGGTTTGGTCACCACAGCGTCCGTCCGCGGCATAACACCACTCCAAGGTGGTGTCTGGTTTCCGTAAACCGGACATCACAAGCAGTGTTATGCCCCCGTAGAGCATGAAAGAACCCACATGATCCCAAGTAAAATGAATCTTACTGGTTTTTACATGCTCTACGGGGGCATAACACTGCTCCAAGGTGATGCCCGGTTTCCGGAAACCGGAAATCACAACCCCTAGAGCATGTAAAAACCAGTAAGACTCATTTCACTTGGGATTATGTGGGTATGTGGGTTCTTTCATGCTCTACGGGGGCATAACACTGCTCATGATGTCCAGTTTCCGGAAAACGGACATCACCTTGGTGCAGTGTTATGCCCCCATAGAGCATGTAAAAACCAGTAAGATTCATTTCACTTGTGATCATGTGGGTTCTTTCATGCTCTACGGGGGCATAACACTGCTTGTGATGTCCAGTTTCCGGAAACCGGACATCACCTCGGAGTAATACCCTCTATGCATATATTTATAATCTTTATACCTGTCCCACAACTTGTACAACAATTTTTCACATGATTTTCATTTAAATACCTGCCCCATTTCAAATTCTGGCAGATTTCCCACACTATTACCATCCTCCTTCCTTGGCAAAACATCACCTGTCGTATTCCTCTAGAAACTCCCATACTCACAATGAAGTCAATTAATCATACCCCATTCTGCGTTGGCCTTGTTGAGGTTCCTCTTGCTGAAATAAATACCTCAGCTCTCGCAAAACTGCTACAAAGTGAAGGAACATATTGGGAATTGTTATACCCCAGGGATAATAAGCTAAATGTCTACATACCAGATCTTCCTTTCCCTGTGGGAGTCCTTGCCCCTCCAATTGACTCATTAAATTTACCCCTCCTTACCCGGGCCACAGGCTATGGACCAGGTGGTGATTGGCAGGCAATGATGAAGGAACTTCCTCATCCAATTCTCTTTGTGGAAACCATTCTCCATGTTGGTGTTTCCACAATTACCACATTTAAACTTGCTCTCCTTCTATTCTTTCATGAACAACATATATTGGACATACTTGATAAGCTTGTTGGTGCTCATATAATCATCCAAAGACCCCCTAAGTATAACCCTTCAAAACACCAGGGCTGCCCACTGGCCAACCTACCATCCCAAAGGCTAACCATTCCATCACTTCTTGAAAACCCTTACTATTATCCAAACCTACTTGAAATACCAAGTGGATGTGATCTCAATCCAATCCACCCCAATCCACAAATAGTCACCACTAAACTCCTCCCCCACCAGGCTCAAGGACTTGCATTCTTGCTTGATCGTGAATCATCACATTCTACCTCTGCTCTGGCCTTGTGGTATAAATCAAACATGAATGCCTGGTAAATTTGGGAAAACAAAATCAGCGGCTCAAGCTTAGCTCTAATTGATCCAACATCTGTTCCACCAACTGCTTTGGGCTCAATACTGGCAGATGATACGGGTCTTGGGAAATCTTTACAAGCAATCTCCCTTATTTGTCAGACTATACCTGAATCAACTGCTTTTTACCATCACCAAGATAACCCTCCAGCATTTGTGTCTCATCATGCCACTCTCATCATATGCCCACCCCGCCTGACTCAGAACTGGGCAAATGAACTCAGAAAACATGTTGCCCCTCACACCATCAACTAATTAATCTACCATGGACGTGCAAGGCATTGATTCAGTCCAGATGTCCTCAACTCAGCCTCCGTCATCATCACCACTTATCCCCTCATGGCATCTACTCATGAGAAGGCACAGAAGGAATCCAAACTTTCTTCTTCTTTCATTTACTCTTGTTATTGGTTCAGGATAATCCTTGATGAGGCACAGTAAGTATCACTGCCATTACCTGCAATTCCTAAAACTGATCATCTATCATTTGATAGAACAATCCGGAACAGCAATGGAAAGCTGACTCAAGCAATCTTTGCAATTAGAACTCAACAACGCCTATGCCTCACTGGGACACCAGTCCAGAACCATCTAAATAACCTAATGTCATTGCTGACATTCCTCTGCACGGATATTGAAGAATCTCACGACCATTGGGTAAAAATGCTTCTACCCCATCTCAAACTTGGAAACTTCAAACCACTCCAACTCATCTTGCGTCACCTAGTTCTCAGGAGAATCAAATAGAATGAGTTTGATAGTCTACCAGGTGCAAACCATCAAATTATCTACACACACCTGAAACCATCTGCACAAGAATATTACAATAATCAAAGGGACATCTTTGTGAAATCACTCCAAAAGAAAGAGTCCTATGTCAATCAAGGTGCCAATAATCCTGAATTCCTCACTAGAATTCAGGAACTCTGTGGAATATGTGATCATCCCCTGTTAGCCAACCCAAATCTGGTTCTCAAATCATACGGTAATTTTGAAACACAAGTGAAAGAAGAAGATTCAAATTCATCAAAACGTGGTATAATTCAACATTGAGTCCAACCTGCTTTGTGTTTGGAGAGCTCAAAAATTTAAAAACTAATCAACATGATCATGGATGAATTGGAGAAAAGGGATAGCCCAAGCAAGACAGTGGTGTTTTCTTGTTTGACAAGGTTTCTTGATTTGTAAGACTTCCTCCAGATAAGCTTCAATGTTCACAAAGAGGATTACCATTCTTTTAAAAAAATATTCAATTCTCAGAATTAAGATTGCTTTGAGTCATCAAAAGATGAAATATTTCCGCTTGGATGGCACCATGACAGCTACAGAGCAAAACAAGTGCCTGGCAGATTTTGCCAGCAGTACCTCAACCCAAATACTACCAGCCTCCATCCAAGCTGCAGGGGTGGGTCTCAACATCACATGTGCAAACATTGTTTTCATCATGGTATGTGGTCTATTACTTCTGTAAAAATATTGAACCTAGCTCATACTCCACCCCCACTAGGAGCCACTATGGAATCCCAGAAACCAGGCTCAGGCTGTAGATCGTTTGAATAGATTGGGAAAGACAAAAACAGTGCATGTGCATTACATGATTGCTCCAAAAACCATTGAGGAGAATATTCAAAAGGTGAGATCCCGTTCACAAGCAATTGTTAAGCACAAATGGTATTGATTTGCTCCTAATTTTGATTCAGGTTCAAAAGAGAAAGGGCCAACTAGCAGAGCAAGTAAAATCACTATTATTCAACCAGTCAGGAAATCTCTACTATCAAGCTAACTTTTTTTTTCTTTTTCAGATCAACCATCATCACAACTAAAGATTGGAGAGAAATATTTCAGATACTACAGGAGGAGCAATAATTTTCTTTTACCATGTATGACGTGTATTTCAAGGAATGAATGAAAATATTTAAAATAATATTTATGATAATATTTATTTTTTATTCAGGCTGCAGGTGTCCCGTCATTCTTAATCACCTCAATATCTTCTATTTTTAAAGAAGATCTTGTTGCAAGCTGTAGTGTGTTGAGCCAAGTTACATTGTAAAATTGTCAAGATAATTTGGCTGGAATCCTTGGATTGACCTCAAATTGGGTTGAAGATTTCCTATCAACAAACTTTGGCTGCCTTTTGGCCTTCCCAATCCAGCTTCCAATCAATATTTGATGTTCAATGAATTCCATCAATTGGGAAGCCCTTTCTGAACGCCAATCCAATTGCATCTTCCTGTGAATGTTTATACCATTTTCATTCACCTCTTCTGTATTGGAGCACACTGAAGGATCATTGAACTGGGCTGCAAGGGCCACATAATTGTTCTCATCACACCATTTCTGCCTCCTCTCTGCTAGCTACAAAATTGAATTGTACATTGTCAGTTCAGTTACAAAATTGAATTGTACATTGTCAGTTCAGTTGCCACCAGTGTGGGATTGAATGGCTTACTCTTTTCCGTAGTTTGGAAGTCCTTTGCTTGGCCTTTTGTTCCTCAACAGCAACCTCCCTGCTCCTTTGGATCAATCTCCACTCACCCTGTAAATGAAGAAAGTACTTTTCCAACAGTGCGGACACAATTGCATGGTTGGAATGGTCAGGGGACCATAAAAAATTGTTGTACTCCCCAGTATGAAGTGCAACATCCAGTGTAAAAAAAAACAAGACATCCATCACTTGGTTGAAAGGATGCTTCCATCCACTCATCCAGTCAAACGTAAACTGAGTCAGACCAAGCTCTTGAAGCCCGGTTTGGGTGAAACTGGTTATGGCTCGGGTGTGGTTTTCAGGTGAGGCTTGTGCAGTTGGATTTCTCTGATCAAATGCAATGCCCTTCCCACGCTGAACTGCCAGATCACGCTCATCATTGCTGGGAGGTTGCGGCAGTGTGGTGACATCCCTATTCTTCATTTGAAGCAAGAATCTGGCATGAGCATGGCCACAGTCAGCATGGTATCAGTCTCTGGTGGGAGTTGTTCATTCAACTCTTTCTGCCTATCCTTGTTAGTTTTCCTCTTGGCAGATAGGGAGGCCCTGGCTCTGAGACCTTCATGTTGTTGTGCTTGTGAGTCCCATGCATAGTCTTCCACTGGAACAAAGAGGTTATCAAACCAGTTAGTCAATTTTTAATCTTGTTTAGATAATTTAAATTCTTCTCCAGCATTATCAGGCTCATTTTCTATTTCCATGGCTAAAGAAAAATAAAATTTTCAGTTGATTTCTGTCATATGAAAAATTCAAATAATTCACTCACGTATTTCAATAGCTAACTGATCAGCTTGACTTGATTGTATGACTGGTCAAAATATCCCAAAAAATGAAGTTAGATTATTGAAAAACTTATTGATAGGAGCCACCACCAACTATCCCCACGTGAAGTTCCAGCAGTATGTAGGTCTGGCAATAAAATAGAATTTACATCCAATGTTCAATGATTAAGTTATTAGTCTTTATTTCACTTGATTTAACTCACAATTGGAACTGGATGGAAACCTTTGTGAAGTGTATGTTGTGTCAGCAAGCCCTGAAGGTGGGCTTTGAGGGGCATTATTGGATTGAGGTGGAGGTGACATTCCATGCATTGCTACATCGGTGGCTGCCGTAGTAGTTGCTGCATTCATGTGCATGGTGGTTGTTGAAGTAGGTTTGGGGGAATTAGAGCAGTATTGCATTGTTGGAGGTGTGGATCTATTGGTTCAGGATTATTCCCCACAGGGTTTGAAGGTGATAAATGTATTCCAGAGGCTTTGGAGGCTTGAGTTTGTGAGATAGCTTCAATATTTGAATTTCCCAGCACATCTGCATCTCTTTTTGGTTGTTCTTTGGGGAAAGAAGGGGGGGCCCTTGTTGATACAAATGGATGAGCCCGTACTTCCTCCAGATGTGGGGTAGACAAGCTCAAACAAACATCACTTGACTCAAACAATGTAGAAGGTTCCCTTGCCACAACCTATTTGATTGGGAGAATGGGTCACATGTCAGTCTTGCCTCTGAAGATTTGATGCCAAAATAAAACCCAAAAACTAATTTTGCAATCTCACCACTTCCAAACCACTGGTATCAATTCCACCCTGGGTCAATGTGGGCTCCGGTGTATCTTGCACTTCTGGGTTTTGTTGAGACCTCTCCATGACATTCTTGGAATTCCAGGCAGAAGCCCTCAATTTTTCCTGGAAGTTACTTTCCAAGACAAATCCACTTGAGCCACCCTCCCCTCTATTATCAACATGCTGCATTTGCCTCATAAGGCTAACTTCATGTGCTCTGGACCGTTTGAACTTGTGAACAATTTGAGAGGAAAAATCCATGGCTTGGGTAAAAAAAAAACTGAAAAATGCATCAGTTGAGCCAGAAATAATTGAAATTCAGCTGTATTCCACTCACAATCTTCTCCTATACGCCATGCAGACCAAGGAACATATGCATTAATATTTCCTCCTATGTCATCATCACATGTTTGCACCCTCTTGCGCATCTCTGGGCCTAAATAGAAAAACAAAATATTCATCCTCAAATCCACAGTCAAAATTTTGGGAAATATAATTAAGTTACCCTTTGATTTATTTATCTCTTCATACACTGGCTGGCCATCTTTGTCATACCAAACTCTTTTACCTACTACCTCTATTGCCATGTCATCATGTGACCTTACTTTTTAAGATTTTTCATGTGGCCTTCCTATCCATTCTGAAGGGTTTGGTAAAGATTGCATGCGTCTGTGAATTGGAGCATTTGGAGGCCTTTGGGATCCCAATGGATTTAATTCAAATTCTTGGCCTCCTTTAAGATTAATCCCAAATAAGTGACTCCTTCTTCCCTGGATCTATAAAGTCCCCCTCTCTGGTATTCTACGGCCAAGTTTCTCCATTCTATCCAAATATCTTCTTTGTAATTCTGCAAAATTAAAAAAAAATCAGATCTTTCCTCACAGATAAAATTAGCTGCAAATATAGATTACCATCTGGTGTGATATTGGGAGGTGGAGCTTCAAGTTGAGCACCAGGATTCATCATAGTGGAATCAAAAATTGATTGATGAATGCTAGGCCCTCCTATCATACCCCCTTCAAAATCTTTTTTAACCGCTTATTTATAAACAATTAGCGTCAAAATCATAGACAGTGACAATTTTGAAACTTTGAGCATTTCAAAAACCTACCTGGTGTTACCATGAGATTAGATCCTGACACATATGCCTCATCATTGACATTAACCACAAGAAGGTTCTGACTGTGCTCTCCTAAAACTTGTGCTTGTTTGAAAATTTTAATTCAGTTAAATCTTACAAAATAATTCCAACAAAAAAAATAGCTCACAAGGAGTCATCAAATTTATTTGCAAAGAACCCTGCCTCAAATAATTGTTTCTTTGGGGGGAAGTAAAATTTTCAGCCCCTGTTTGTATTAAAAATCAACTCGTGTTTCATTGACCAAAGCTCATGGTTATCTCAAAGTAAACAAAAGAAACACACCTCTTTGTTTTCCTTTCTGGGAAGCTGGGATACCTGATCATGTCAAAGCTGCCTCAATCTCACCATCTGAAGACAGGGAATCTGACTTGTCCATTTTTTCTGTTTCATCTCTCATTCTCCACAATGCAGGATTCTGATTTCTTGGAACACTTAAAGAAGCCTCTATCCTGGAGGCCAGGCTTGAACTCTCCCCACGTGAAGAAATTAATTCAGAGGCCACACTTGCTTCTTTGGAAAACATTGGGGAGGCACCCAATGGGAAAATCATTCCTAAAATTGAAATACAATAGAACATGTCAGAAAAAATTCAGAATAAATAAATAAATCAATGTTACATGCTACCTGGAGATGATTCCCTTGTGACATCAAGTCTCATTGCTCCTGATGGTTGAATGAATCCTTCATAAAGAAAATTAATATCACCAACAAAATAAATTGATTGAAATAAAACAAAACATACCTCCCTTTGGGCTGCCTATCCTTCTATCTGATCTCTCAGATTCAGCCTCCTGCAATTCCTGAAATCTCATATTCATCCTCCATAGCTCAGGATTCTCACCTTCAGGTGGTTGAAAATCTGCTTGAATCCTGGCACTGACACCGGAACTCTCCCCATGTGAAGATCTGCCCCCAGAGGCCCCACTTTCCGATCTGATTGAAGGTGGGGAGACTACAGGATTGATGAATAAAGGTAAATAAGAATTAATACCACCAACAAAATCAATTGATTGAATCAAAATAGAACATACCTTCCCCGGGGCTGCGTACCCTTCTATCCAATCTCTCAGATGGAGCCCCCTGCAATTCCTGAAATCTCATCTTCATGCTCCATAACCCAGGATTCTCACCCTCAGGTGGTTGCAAAGATGCTTGAATCCTGGCACTGACACTGGCCCTCTCCCCACGTGAAGATCCTCCCCCAGATGCCACACTTGCCAATCTGATTGAAGGTGGGGAGACTAGAAGTGATTACTTTTTCTCCTATGGGGGGGGGAGATAATTCCCAATGCAAAATAAGGCTTCAGAAATTTTAATCAGTTAATATTAGTAAAACCCCACACCTTTTTCTTGATGAGACATGGTTAGAGATTCATGTTGTTGTTCAACTCTTTTGGTCAAAATATTTTGGACCAATGAGCTTGCACTTTCAGACCGTGAGCAATCTGACTTATCACTGCGTCTAGCAGATGCTGATTTCTCCTTTTTATTTTTCTTTTTCACTACACCTTTCTTTCCTTTTTCTTTTATGAAAAAAAATAAATTTTAATATATAATGATTGACTAAGTTCATATTTATGAAGACTTATCCCCACACTACGTACCAGTTCCTGTTAAATCACCCCACATTAATAAATGAAGAAAATTAAACATACAGAGTATCAACCCTTCACTCATCAGTATTTTCAGATTGAATATCTTCATGCGGAGAATGTTGCCCCATTCTTGGACCCAGGCTTTTTTCATCATTTTGACTGTGCTGAATCTGATCACCTGGGGTTGGTTCTGCTGTTCATCCAAGACAAAATAAATTAATTGAGTAAAAAAATGGTTGGTATTTCATCCATTCCAAGTAAAAAAATGGTCGGTATTTCATCAATTCACACCAATCCAACTTCCTATGATGAATACACAACATTACCTGGTTTTTGAAAAGAACTTCCAACAGTAATCAAAGCTTGAGTGGGAGTAACCAAATCATCTTCCTTGATATATCGATTGTTCTCAGGATCATCTTCAGAAATACACAGGGGTTTAAGAATAATAAAAACAAACGCATCAATCCATCAGTCAAATACACACAAACTAATCTGCCGTAGGGGGAGATCACTTGTGATTTTCATGATGCACTGGGTGAGTACCCATTTAAAGCATCTATATATATCAATAACTTTTCAATTCAAGTTTAACTGACAATCAACGACATGTTCCATCTTTTCACTTTTTTCAGGACCAGTACTCTTTCACTTGGTTCAGGATCCGGGGATAAATGGATGAATGTTCTGGGAAAGTGAACGTATTGGTGGGAAGCCTGGGGATTATATATTCCCCCTGAATACCTGAGATAACCTTTGGAGTGCTCGTGCGCTCGGATTCACTGACAAATAGTCAAGTCATCAGTTAAGATATTTTTCTTGCTTCTCAGCTTGACAATATCAGAAATATGGACTGCTCAAAAATATCAGCAAAATGACTCATAATTCAATTAAAATGAAAAAATTCGACATCCTCAAAACGTTTGCATGTGTCTTGATTGTTTGTCTCATTGAACATTGGATGCAAATCATTTGATTCCCCCTTCTATACCCAATACTCATTTGATCAAAACAATCCAATAATAGAGAGAGAAAATGTCACACTCTCTGGTAAGACACTCTACATCAAATTCCACATAATATTTCTCAAATATTCTCATTTGAAAGTAGTGATTTTGTTGTTCTCAGATTCCATCACAAAGCAATCAAAGCACATCAATATCATCCCTATGCACCTTTCATGTTTTAGTTTTGATATCCTAAATACAAGAGCATATCATCCTGCAGACAAATTTACTTCCTCCTACGTTACTCTGGGATTCTTTACAAGACCAATATTCCAAAAATGTATCATGGTTGAGAAAGTCAGCACCAAAGCTTTGGCATGGCGTATTCCATCCTTGTAAAAATGAATCATTTGTTTCAAAGAGCATTCCTTCTTGATTGGTGGACCTGCCAAGATTACAAGTCATTATCTGACTTAGAAATATGATTGCACATGAACATAGCACTGACCTATTCCAAGCCATTTAGGTGCTGTTCAGCTGCACAATGTATAGTGTATCCAGTGAGTTTGGTCAGGTGGTCAACTCCCCCTGGTCATGTGACAAGACATGGTTGATGGTTGGACCAAATAGCTTGATGGGGAAATAGCCAAGGGGGCCCCATCTTTTTGGGTCACCAACTTGACAAAGTTTCTGATCAACTCAGGGCAACAAGAAGTATTTTTTCTGCTGCTGTGCTCCTCATGACTGTTACGACCAATAGTGTGGCCTCAAGTCAATGCCAGACTCTTGGTTGCTTCAGTTGAAAGCTGCTACAGCCAAGTTGATGACACACCTACATTAGTTGACCACCTGACAAGGGGTGGTTGACTAAGCGCCACACAGCTTTGAGAACCTGCCAACTGTGGTTTGACAAAAAAACCCACCGAGTTGATGAGCCAATGAAACTCAGTGGACACACCATATCTGTAACTGTAACAGATCCCCCCTTGCCAAATTGAAGTTACAAAGTTACATTCCCATGCTGCCCTCCGCAAAAAAGGTTACAGAAAGTTACAAGCTCTTACCCTTGTAACTTGCTGTAACTTGCTGTTTATGCACTAAAAATGAGAGCTCACAGGCCCCAATCTGTTTGGCTGCGGGGCCCTGATATGAGCAGGTACTTACAGTTAAAAATCCACTCATGGGCAGATTTTTAACTTGTAACCAACAGTTACAGTTACAAGTCATCTGCCAAAGGGGCCCTTACAATGCTTGGTCCAGAGTTTGTAAAAGTTAGGGTGCATTTGGACCCACATGAACCGTCATGTACCATCATGAAAATCCTGGATATTTATGAAGGCATATGATGGTTGGGTAGCTTTTCATGGTGTGTGTTTGGCGTCCACTTGTGAACTTTAGCCCAAATTACGGTAGTTGATGCTTTTCAAGGTTTGAGGTCTGCCATAAGCCAAAATTGGACACAACAGAACATTTTGGTCCGGACCAAAATGTTAGCATCATGTACATACATAGACACATCCTCTCCTCCCTCTATGCGCTAACTATTGACTTATCCCCCACTTTTGCCCTTGACATCTCCCCTGTCACTGGTGAAAGCCAAAGACATCTCCCATCAAGACTATCATGTTGCTTGTGGACACCAAACACATCAGGTTCAGAAATAAGGTTGCATCATGTTTGATTTTGCACAAAATCAAACATGACACTAACTTTATTTCCAAAATGAGGCTTCATGATGGTTTGTGTCGGTTTAAACTCACCCTTAGGGATTTGGGTTTCATTCATGCACATGGAAACTGCGTGAAAAATCCAAGCATTCCATTGATGCTCTCAAGTTTGAAGGAATCTATCATCATCTAAGATCTGTTTAATTTCAGTTATTCTATCATGAACAGGGTCAAGCTCTTCAATTTTTTTGAGAATTCTAAATCTTAGCCCATTCAAAAAATCAACTTGAAAATCACTCAGATTCTTGCTGAAATAAAGCTGCTTCTTGCTATTGTTTGGTGGATTAAATTATTTATTGTAATGAAAGCAAAAACCTCATCTATTTGTACCTTAAATTCCGGCTGATTTGCCACCCAAAAATGGTGAAAGTATCCTTTTAAAAATGTGTATTTTCAATTTTTTGTGGAATAAATGCATGGTGATTTTTTTGGAAAACAAAAAGCTTGTAATTACTGAATTTTTGGAAAGCAGTATGCAGAAGCTAAAACTGGGTTTGCAAAAATGGTCATGGGAGATACTTTCAGCTTTTTCACATTATCCTTATTCAAGAAAACATTCATCTAACCTATTTTTTCTTCAATATTAAATTATCCATTGCAACCATCACTTTCCTGGTTTCTGGAACATATTAAATGGTAGGTGATTTTTTTTGACAATTTATGAATCAAATAAGGTTTATCCACTGAGCCTGGATGGGTGGTAAACTCCTGCTGGTCATGCAACAAGCTGGAGTTTACCACCTGAAAAAATGGGTTGATGGGGCAAAAGTCAAGGGAGCCCAATCTTGTTGGGTCATCAACCTGACCTAGTTGTTGATCAAATGAAAGCAACAAGAAGCAATTTAGCTGCAGTTGTGATCCTCATGACCAGGATGACCAATAGGATGGCCTCCTGTCAATGCCAAACTCTTGGAAGCTTAAGTTGAAAGCGGCCACGCCCCAGTTGATGGAACACCCCCATTGGGTGACCGACTGACAAACAGCGGTTGATTAACTGCCATGCGACTTTGAGAAACTGCCAACAGCGGCTTAAAAAAAAGCCACCCAGTTGACCACCTGACCAAACTTGGTTGATACACCATAAGAGGAAAAAAGGTGAATTGAAGAAGTAAATACTTGGAAGTGATCAAATGGGGTTAAATTATTTGAAAATCATACAGCTCTGAAAGAGATCAAAAATTAATCTGAGGAAAATCAAATTGAAACCAGGGAGAAATCAAGGGGATTCATGGGGGAAAATTAATGGAAAAGCAAAAGAAACTTTTGATAAGTCCTGCAGAAACCAATTAGAAACACAGTGGAAAATTTGAAGAATAAAATGAGAATTCATTGGTCACTTTTGGATAATTTAAGAGGAGTCTCAGAAGCAATCATGGATCAACTGTGTTTCCATCTTTGTGAAATCTACCAGAAAAAAAACAGAAATCATGGTGATTTCCTCTGGAAATTGATTATAAACTGTGAAGAAATTGGGGAAACCATCATGGTGAAGTGAAGTCTCTGGTCAGCCAGAGATGCCTGATTTTTTCTGGTGATCAAAGGGGTTCCAGGACCGTTGAAATGTTGAGATGATTGTTCTTGGAAGTGATTCAATCAAATAAACTGGCCAGGGTGTCCAGGATGGGGCACCACATTGGAAAGATTGATCACGCGGGCCGGTGGAAATCCTGCCTCCCTGACTGGGGTGGGATCTTTCTCATCCCTTCACCTCTCTTGCTTCTCTCTGCGGATGGGTGCGCGCGACAACATCGGGATCACCCACCCCTCACCCAAAGGCAGAAGGGGTGGGAAAAGAAATGAACCAGACCCCCCACGGATGTCCGCGGGCGGTAGACGACGCTTTCCACCCCCGCCCAAAGATGGAAGGGGATCCAAATGATTGAAGAAGGTGGGAGAGTCCCAGGAGGAAGGTGAGGATGGAGGTGAAGTTGAAGGGCAGCTGATGAGCTGGATCGGTCATTTCTCAAACAAACCAATGCCTGATTGTTGATTAGGATTGGCTGATTAAGGATGATGGAGGAGCTCAACAGGTTGGGGGGGAGAGGAGGAGGAGAGGCAAGATGATGATCTCAATTGGAATAGGATGGATTTGGGTCGAATTTGGTGGTCCATCAATTGGAGGTGGAATGGTTTGAGTCTGATTTGTCTTCCAAATCTAAAGGGGGTAGCTTGATCTGAGGATGGATTGAGTTGGAGTCAATTGCACTCTCTCAATTGGAATTGTTAGGGTCCAAGCATAGGTTGAAGGACCCATGGCGAGAGTGGGGGTTACCCAGACTCCGGGATTGAAAGGTGGTGTGGTAGTAGGACGATAGGGGGCTGAATAGGTCCAAGAGACGTTTCCAATGACAGCTCAAGTGGTAGGTTGCAGACAAAGGACTGGCCATGGGATGGGATGCATTATCCAAGGAGGATGAGTGATGCCTCCCATTGGAATTGGTGAGACTGGACCTGCTTGTGCCAAATCCAGACAGATGAGGATTGAGGGGATCAACAAGGGAGTGAGTCAAGGATAGTTCAACAAGACTACCGGATCGATTGCGACAAACAGGCTACAGATTGATGATGAACTTGAGAGGGTTGTGAAGAGAGAGGAGGAGGTTGATGGAAGGATTCCTGGGACGGCCCAAGGAGACGGTCGAGGTGGAGATGGATGATGTGATGAAGTGGGATATCTTGGGCCAAGCGGGTCTTGGCCCGCGCGTTTGGCCAAAAGGAAGGGGGGAACAAAGAGGGAAGGGATTGAACGCAATGCCTAGGTGATGAGACCAAGAGAGGCCTGTCCTAGACTACTGGGACAGAGGAATGTTTTTCAGGATGAGCGAATTGGAGGACTGATACTGATACATAAAAAATCCGTTTTTTTTTTTGTTTTTTTTTTGTTTTTTTTTTCAAGGACACCTAAATAAAAGCATCGTAAAAAATTTTGAATTTCCCGCATCTGGTCCAGGGTGTCCATATTTGGTCACCACACCGTCATGCTACTCTTAAGTCCCTTGAGAAGTGTTGGGTTATCTTTGTTTGAATCAGCTATTGTTTTGCTTCTAGAGCGTCATCACACAATTAGCTTTGTCCTGTGCAGCCACCCACAGTTATCTGGTACCCTTCAAGCGCTTGATTGCGGAGATTTTGGCAGGTTCATTGAGAACCTGGAGGTTGTTTGGGATTGAGTTGATCTTTCCTAAGCTTCTGCTGACTACCAGAGCTATTAGCTTGTGGGCATTGTCACTTAGAATTGCCTTGTCTTGTTGAACTCTGAACAATCCTTGACTTCTTCTATTCAAGTTTTCCCTGGCATCATCTTGCCTCAGATAGTGTTGTTTCCACAGCTACCAACTACTATCATCCTTTTTCTCTCACATTTGGTCCCTTGTTTACCAGGTTCTGGACTTTGATCTTGGTTAAATTTAAATATTTTTGTAACACTCAGGAGGGCAGCCTAAACAGCACCTTTCCCCTCCACAGAACTGCCACAGCCTAGCACCGTTGGACTATTACACTGTCTTATCTCTTCATCTCACCAGGAATGGGGGGTGTTGGAATCTCAGAAAGAAATTGAGACCAAATTCCCAGGGAATTTGCGGTAAAACTCCTCCCAGTGGAATCCTGGGAGAAAACTCAGGGCACCAACTCCTGCCAATGAGATGTGGGGAGCTGGGGGACAATGTCATCTGCGCTGGGGGGACTCAGGACTCCTGAAAATCTGAAATGCGGTAGCCTTGAGAATTTGATCTTATTTCTTCCGTAATTGTCTTATGTGTTCCCTTCAATCACCCTGTTATCATTTGTGTCTGTCTCCTTCCTTCATCTTCTTTCATTTCTTCACTCTTTCCCAACTCAACCCAACCTCAATAATTGGCCTCTCAATCTTTCCACTGTCAAGCTGGCTCAACCAAATACCTCAACCTCAAATATTTTATAATTACTCGCTACAATTCTTTTGCTGACTGCATGCTGAGCCTGCAATTGCCTGGACTCACTTGATCCCTCCTTACTGATTGGCCACAACCATAGCCCAGGACCCACCAATTAATCAAACTTCCCTTCCATCAACTACTCTGGGTCACCACCACCTTATAAAATTGAACCCTGATTGTGCTCATCTTACTGTGTCCTCCCTCATCTCTTTGTTCTCATTCATCTTGTTGTCTCATCTACTCTTACGGCTGTGATTTAACTCTCGTGTGGCTCTTCATCAGTCCTCAGCTTCCTTGTCCATTCAATTTAAGACTTCTCAGTTTTCTTATCATGAGAGAAATCCAAATGCAAAATAAGACTTCAGGATTGAAATCAGTTAATATCAGTAAAAACACTCACCTTATTCTTGATGAGACATGGTTGGAGATTCATGTTTTTGTTCAACTCTTTTTGTAAAAATATGTTGGACCAATGAGCTTGAGCTTTCAGACTTTGAGCAATCAGACTTATCAACCTGTCTAGCAGACTCTGATTTCTACTTTTTCTTTTTATTTTTCACTACATCTTTATTTTCTTTTTCTTTTATTAAAAAAATCAAATTTTAAAATATAATGATTGAAATAGTTCATATTTATTCAGAATTATCCCCACACTATGTACCACTTCCTGCTTAATCCCCTCACATTAATAAATAAAGAAAATTTAACATAAAGAGTTTCAACTGTTCACTCAACAGTATTTTAAGACTGAATATCCTCATGTTGAGAATATTGCCTCATTTTTGGACCCAGGTTTTCTTCATTGCTTTGAAGGTGTTAAATTGGATAACCTGGGGTTGGTTCTGCTGCTTATCCAAGACAAAATGAATTAATGAATTGAAGAAATGGTCAGGATTTCATCCATTAACACAAATCAGACTTCCCATGATGAATACACAAAATTATCTGATTTTTGAACAGAATTTCCAAAAGTAATCAAAGCTCTAGTAGGAGTCTACAAATCATCTTCCTGGATATATTTATTTTTCTCAGGATCATACTCAGAAATACACATGTTTTTCATGAATAGAAAAACAAATGCATCAATAAATCAGTAAAATACACACAAAATAATCTGCATTAGGGAGAGATCACTGGTTTTTTTCATGATGCACTGGGTGAGTAACAGTTTGAAACATCAATATATAGCAATAAAATTTCAATTGAATTTCAACTGAAAATTGAAAAAAACTTCCATCTTCTCACTTTTTCAGGATAAGTATGGTTTAAGATAGTATATTGAATTTTAATGTCAAAAATTGAGGAGCAGTGGTGGGTTTGGGATTATGAGGGGATAGATGGCTGAATGTTCTGAGAAAGTTAAATTTTTTGGTGGGAAATCTGGGGATTTTACATTCCCCCTGAATTCCTGAGATAAACTTTGGAGTGCTCACGTGCCTTTTTTCAGTTTCCAATAGTCAAGTCATCATTTTAAATATCCTTCTTGCTTCTTGGCTTTACAATAACAGCAACATGAATCATAATTTAGTTAAAATAAAAAAATTACCCATCCTCAAAACATTTACATGTGTCTTCATTGTTTGTCTCACTGAAAGTTGGATGCAAATCATTTCATTCCCCCCTCTATACCCATACTCATTTGATCAAAAAAATCAAATAATAGAGAGAGAAAAGGTCACAAGCTCTGGAAAAAACTCTACAAAAAATTTCCCATAATTTTTCTCAAATATTCTCCATTGAAATTAGTGATTTTGTGGTATTCCTTACAAGACCAATATTCAAAAAAAGTATCATGGTTGAGAAATTCAGCACCCAAGGCTTGGCATGGCTTATTCCTTCCTTGTGAGAATGAATCATGTATTTCAAAGAGCATTCCTTCTTGTTTTGTGGATCTTCCAAGATTGTAAGTAATTATTGAAGTTGGAAGGTTTTAGGCTAATAAGGCCAGTAGATTTCAATTGTCAGATAAGCTAAGGTGACTGATGAAATGGAGAAACAATGAAGAAAAGGACAAGGATAACAGCTATGAACCTAATAAGGCCAGGTTGCAAGTGGGTTCAGACACAGAGCAGAGTGAGCAACAGATGAGGTCCGACGCAGGGTTGATGGAATTGTGAGTGGTTGGTGAGCGGTGAGGTTGGAGGGATTTGCCTTGAGGTTCAGTTGGAGGCATTGCTGATCAGATTCTTCAGTTGGAGAGTACCAAGAGCTGAAAGAGGAACTTACCTGATCCTAGCACCCTGGGTGTCAATGGTGCAATCTCTTGGTTGCAAGAGAAGAGGAGACACCCAGGATCCAGGATCAGTGAGGTAGATAAGTTCAAGCTGGACACTGGATTTGAAGTTGGAGTATCCGCACTTGGGTGACAAGTCCAGATGTGTGGGTGTTGCTACGTCAAGGAGTCAACATGACAGAGGGAAAAAGAAAGACAGAAGGAAAAAGAAAAAGAGCTCATAGACTGAGGGTAAGAAAGGAATGAAACAGCACACAACACACAAAAATGCAGAAAAGACAGAGGTTTAGTAGACAGCTCATTCTCAGCATTATCAGGAATCCAAGATTGATTACAACATCCTCCCTTGCTGAGAATGCGTTCAGCAGAATCCCAGATTGGATAGAGAGGTGATCAGTTTGGGACAGCTGAGAGGCTTGGTGCAGAAATCGGCTAGATTTGCTTTTGACGAAACCTTTGTTAACACGATGTTACCTTTTTCAATCTCCTCACAAATGTAATGGAATCTGAGTTCCATATGTTTGGAGTGGAAGCCGGAGTTATTTGCTTGATTCAGGGCCAGTTTGATGGCACCCTTGTTGTCTTCAAATAGAGTTGATGGGTTTGAACCGCTTCCAGGGAAAACTTGATGTATTAGGGAGTTTAGCCATGAGAGCTCCTTCACAGCATTGGCCATGGCCTTGTATTCAGCCTCTGTCGTAGATAGAGATAGTGTTGGTTGGCGTCTGGATTTCCAGTTGATGAGGTTTCCCAACCACCTGATGGAGATTCCCAAGACTGATCTCCTGGTGCTTGGGCAGGTTGCCCAATTGGCGTCAGCAAATGCAGCAAGAGTTTTGTTGTCATGTCTGAGAAATTTCAGCCCCCGGGTGGAGGTATGTTTGAGATAGTTGAGGGTCTTAAGAGCAGCATTGAAATGATGGTGGGCTGGCTTATTCAAGAACTGCGCTAGATAGTTCACGCACAATGTGATGTTGGGGCGTGTACAGCAGCTTAGATGGTTCAGCTCTCCTATGATTTTCCGGTAGTTGTGATGCAACTTCTCAAATTTGAGATGCTCTTTGTCAGTTGAAGGCAGCAGCTTGCCACCAGGTTGGAAAGGAGTGGAATGCTTTTTTAACACCGGGAGGTTGTAGCTGGGAAGTATATGCTGTATGTAGGTGCCTTGGTGCAGTTTGATACCTGTCGAGGTGGCTTCTACATTCATCCCTAGTAGTAGTGAGGCTTGGCCAAGATCCTTTATGGTGAATTGGGACCCAAGCGCCGTAATAAATTCCTCCGGCTTCCTGCTGAAGACGGCTATGTCATTGACATGGACATAGAGCCATGTGTCTTTTCTCCAGAACATGCAATGGGCAGCGTTGCAGCGGTTGAATCCAATGCTAAGGAGCCAGTTGGTCAGAGTAGTGTACCAGGCATACGGTGCTTGCTTGAGTACGTAGACCGCCTTCAGGAGGTTGAGCGTCTTGCCAGGGGTGACGTGGATGTTCGAAGGCGGCTTGATGTAAACAGTTTCTTTGATTGGCGCATTTAAGAATGCAGATTTTACGTTGACTTGGTGGAATTTCAGGCCTTGGGACGCTGCAAAGGAAATGAGTACCCGGAGTGAAGCTTTGTCGCCGGTAGGTGAGAAGGTGTTGAGATAGTCGGGGCCCCATTGTTGGTGGAGGCCCTGGGCGCAAAGCCTGGGTTTGAACTCCGTAATCCAATTCCTTGAGTCCCGTTTGGTTCTAAAAATCCACATGAAGTTGATTGGCACGGATTCGGCGGTTGAGTCAACTTCTTTCCAGACGTCATAAGATATGAGGTTGAGTTCCTCTACATGCATTGCTTTGATCCACTTGTTGCAGTACTTTGAGTCTAGGGCTTCTTTGAGGTTGGCCGGATCTTTGTATTCTGAGTCACAGATGAAGTATAGTTGAGTTTGACCAATGGTGGAGTCTTTGCGACGGGGACCCGGGAGGATGTTGTTGGGGGTTATGCAATTGTACCACGGGGTGATCGGTGTTGGCGAGGAGCTGGTGAGTGAGACAGAGGAGTCGGAGTTGGAGTTGTTGGGGGGGGGAGAGGGAAGTGTCAGCTTCAGCTTTATCCAGAATGGAAAGAAAAGCAGGCCCTGAGTTGTAGAAATAGTTGATCTCCACAACACCTCAACCGCGACACCTTGACATCGATGGGGTGCGGCTACTTCAATTTGAAATCCTCCAGGAATCTTGCTTGGCCTCCCCGAGTCCTCATGCTTCGCTCCGACTTATCCCACCTCACTTCCTGTTTCCATCGACCATTCCAATCCACCATTCTCCTTCCCACTCTCATTCGATCTCCTCCCATTCAACATCCTTCTCCCGCTTCCTTCCAAATCCTCTTCTCATTCTACATCCATCATTCTACGATTCCTTCCGAATCCTCAACTCATCCACTCATACGAATCTCAACAATCCCTTTGACTCCCTCCGATCCTCTCACCCAACTCCCTCCGATCCTCTCGCCATCTCGATCAACTGGCCCATTGCCTTTCCCCAACATCTCCTAGCCTATCCAATCAACCATTCCTTTGATCTGTCTAGTTGTAAGATCGTCATCTGCTACTTTCTCTTTTCTTTCATGATTTTACACGCTCTTTTTGTTTCTTTAAAATTTGTTTAAAAAAACTCACACTCATTACTTTGTACTTTGAAGTCTGCTGGTCTTGTTTTCAAATTCAGTTCATTTAATGCTTCACGGTTAAAAGCCAAAAGATCCCCAACTCAGCAAGCCTGGCGACGATGACTACCCCAGGACCAGCGGATTCCAACTCTTCGCTCCTGAAGACCTTGACAGACTCAATACCCAATCTCTCGGAAAATAACTTCTCCTTATGGCGATCAAAAATTCTCACGATCTTCTCCCTCAAAGGCATCACTCCGTGGCTCTCTTCAACCAAACCGGAAAAATGCCCAGTCAAAATCAACCTTGAAATTGTTGGATACATCCTTGCCAAATTAGACAACAAAACCTATGTGAACTGCGTGAAGGAACACCATCTGACCAATGTCATCGATCTGTGGAACTCGATAAACAAATTCTTTGCCTCATCCCAAACTGCAAATCGATCAAGGGTTTTCTTTAACTTCCTCAACCTCCAATTCGACCCGAGGAATATTGAGAAATTCATCACTGAAGCCAAGTCATGTTTAATGCAAATCTCCAAAATTGGCATCAAGATGGACAACAATATAATAGCCTACCTTCTTCTCTACAAATTTCCTCCTCAATTGGATCATCTGAAAACCATCATCACTCACTCCCTTGGAAAAAGGAAAATCGACGGAGATCTAGTCCTGAGACATCTTAACCAAGTCAAACACAAAACCGCCTCGGGATCCCAAGCCTCCGCCATGATCATGCAACAAAATCTGTTGAGATGCAAGGCAAACTGGCATAATCCCCAAGCCAATCACCCAAAAGAACAATGCTACTGGCTATTTCCCCATCTGAGACCGAACTTCACAGCCTCCTCACCCTCCTCATCCTCCAATAAAGCTAATCCCTCCAGCTCGAACCCTGCCGCCTCAGCACACTTTGCATTCACTTTTGCTATGACTCACTCCCATTGCCTAGATCGGAACAAGATAATTCTTGACTCCGGTGCCTCCCAGAGCATGTTTAACGACTCCCAATTCTTCAGTGGTCTGAAAGATGACAACACCACCATCCAGACTGGAAAATTGGGATCCTCAATAGTCGCCTCGGGACTAGGCACCGCAACCATCATCACTTCTCATTCCAAACTCAACCTCAAAAACTCTCTCCTTGTCCCAGATATAGCCATAAACTTGATTTCGCTAGGCCAACTCATTCTCGGAGGTTGCTCCTTACAACTCACCACTACGAACAGATTTGTCATTGTTCTCAATACAGAAATCGTCCTTGAAGGCTACATCAAAGACAACCTCATGTTCTTCGAGGAATCCATCAATCCCAACTCACCTACCGCTTTCTCCTTCATTTCTTTCTCCACCCTCCACAAAAGATTTGGCCACTTGCATTCCGATTCTGTCAAGCTGCTCGCTTGAGAATTCCCAAAACTTAAGTGGGATAACCACGATTGCACTTCCTGCGCCCAAGGAAAGATCCACAGGACTCCCTTCAAAGGAATATTTCCCAAGAGCGAAGCAAAATTTGACAAAATCCACGCCAATCTCTGCGGCCCCATCTCTCCTCCCTCCAAAACTGGAAACAGGTTCTTTCTTGTCCTCACCGACAATTTCTCCCAATTCAAGACCTGTATACCTCTCAAATTCAAATCCGACGCCACCAATGAAATCATTAAGTTCATTCAACTTTACTCCAATCAATTCAAAAAGAAATTAAAAAAATTCCATTCCGACAATGGTGGTGAATTCCTGAACTCTCAACTAACCTCCTTCTTTGCTGAAAATGGAATCCTCCATTCAACCTCCGAACCGTACACTCCCCAACATAATCCCATTGCCGAACGCGCTAATTGCACCTTAATCAAAGCTACCAGGACCTTTATGCTGGACATGGAAATTCCTCTCATCATGTGGAACAAAATAGTATCCAGATGTTGTCTCTTATTGAATCTTATCCCCTCAAAACTTGACAAAGTCTCCCCCTACAAACTCTGGAAATCCTCAATTCCCAAGCTCTCGGTCATCAAAGTCCTTGGCTCTAAGACTATCGTGTTAATCAGCAACAAAATCTCTCCAAGTTTGCCGAGAAGGGACTTTAAGGCATTTTAGTTGGATTTGACCTAGAATTACACTCTTATCGGGTCTTCTGCCCCGAAGTTGGTGATTTCATCCGCTCAAAACATGTTAAAATATTTGAAAACACTCCTTTCTCTTCCTCTTCTCTCCATCCCTCTGAATCTCCTTTTGATCCTCTTCTATCCTTAGATGAAACACTTACTGATCTCTTAAATTCTACTACTCCCGCAATCTCCTCCTCCTCCTGTTCTCACCCCAATCAGATCCCTGAATCCTCTCTCCCTGCGTCACCTGAAAACGTCTTAAATAACGCTCCTCTTCCTTCCCCTTCTCTTCACTCATCCAACCAATCATCCTCTGATTCCGACGCCTGCAAGATCGCCCAGCATCTCATCGATCCGCCCACACGCACCTTACGCAATAGATCCACCATCAAAGCTCCAAATTGATACGGTTTCCTAGCTCGCGCGGTTCCAAAAAGCTACCCCGAGGTTTTGAAATCCAACAATAGGGATCAATGGCTGGATTCAATGAAGACCAAAACCGACGGCATCGAGAGTTTCGACGTGTGGGAAGGCTGTCACTCTCTAACTCTCGGCAAATCCGCTCTCTCCACCACCTGGGTTTACCGCCTCAAAGATGACCCCAGCGGAAATGGAACAATTTATAAATCTTGACTGTGTGTCCAAGGTTTCAAGCAACGGGAGTTCCTTGAATATGGCGAAACCTACACTCCCACAGGTCTCATCACCACCCTACGCACCCTCCTTGTCTACTCTCTTCACCACAAGCTCAAGATCGTCCAAATGGATATCAAAGCTGCCTTCTTGCATGCTCCTTTGGAGGAAGAAACTTACATCTCCTGAAGGCTACAAATGCAAATTTCCCTACCTTAAATTGAAGAAGTCCCTTTACGGCCTCAAGCAAGCTCCCAAGAGCTGGTGCAATACCCTAAGGCGCTGGCTGCTCTCCCAAAACTTCAAATCCTCAGCCGCCGATCCTTGCCTCTTCACCAACCAATCCGAGTCTCTCTTGTTTTTGTTTACGTCAATGATTTGCTGATCATAGGCGAATCCGAAAATTTTAGATCCAGACTCAAAAATCAATTCCACATCTCTCACAAGGGCGATCTTACTAAAATCCTTGGAAATCATGTCATAACTTGCGGCAATCTTCACTTTCTTCATCAACCCAAGCATATCGCCACTGCCCTCCAGGAGGTAGGTCTCAATGAATCTAAACCCATCACCACTCCAATGACCCCTAATGTTAAGCTAACTCCCAACTCAGAAGAAGATCATGCAAAATTCCTGCAACTTGATATCAACTACCGTTCAGCAATGGGATATTTGAACTTCATTGCCAGTCGCACCAGACCTGATCTTTCATACGCAGTCTCCAACCTTTCACATTTCAACAATTGACCTGGAGTTTCCCACTGGGAACAGGTCAAGCACGCCTGGAGGTACGTTAACGCCACCCGTGACCTTGCCCTGCGCTTAACATCCCCAAACTTCAAATACAACATCGAATGCTTTAGCAACTCCGACAGTGGAGATGATCCAAACAGTAGAAGAAGCCACACCGTTTTCATAATCATGCTTTACGGGAGCCCAGTCGCATTGCACAGCAAGCTACAGTCCACCATATTGCTCTCCTCAACCAAAGGAGAACTCAAATCTCTGGTTCTTGCCACACAAGAAAAGATTTGGCTCCAAAATCTCCTCCTTGACCTGAACCCCGAGTTGAAATTGACTCATTGCACCTACATCAATAATAAAGCCCTCCACGACTTAGTCAATCTCGACTCTCATCACAACGCTCTGAAACATGTTGACATACACATCAAATGGCTGCAAGAAAAGAAAAACAAAGGAAACCTTATCACCACTCTAATCACATCTGCAGAGATGCTTGCCGACTCCCTCACCAAGCCGGCCATCAAACCATCCGTGATCAATTTAACATCCAAGGTCCTTGATCTTCCTTCTAGACATGGCGGTGTGTAGAAATAGTTGATCTCCACAACACCTTGACCGCGACACCTTGACATCGATGGGGTGCAGCTACTTCAATTCAAAATCCTCCACGAATCTCGCTCGGCCTCCCCGAGTCCTCATGCTTTGCTCCAACTTATCCCACCTCACTTCCTGTTTCCATTGACCATTACAATCCACCATTCTCCTTCCCACTCTCATTCGATCTCCTCCCATTCAACATCCTTCTCCCTCTTCCTTCCAAATCCTCTTCTCGTTCTACATCCATCATTCTAAGATTACTTCCGAATCCTCAACTCATCCACTCATACGAATCTCAACAATCCCTTCGACTCCCTCCGATCCTCTCACCCGACTCCCTACAATCCTCTCGCCATCTCAATCAACTGGCCCATTGCCTTTCCCCAACATCTCCTAGCCTATCCGATCAACCATTTCTTTGATCTGTCTAGTTTTAAGATCGTCATCTGCTACTTTCTCTTTTCTTTCATGATTTTACACGCTCTTTTCGTTTCTTTAAAATTTGTTTAAAAAAACTCACACTCATTACTTTGTACTTTGAAGTCTGCTGGTCTTGTTTTCAAATTCAGTTCATTTAATCCTTCATGAGTTTGTATCATGCGACATGGTATGAGGAGAGGAAATGGAAGGAAAAATGGATTCGCAGAAAACAACATTTGCAGTTATATATATTTTTAAGGTGGCAGGATCTAAACATCTGTACGACGAAAAATTGTTAACATACCCCAGCAAAATGCACTTCTTGCTAGTGGGGGCCAGCTTTGATTCGCGAAGATGCTTTGGAATCAGGGAGTAGCCGAGGCATCCAAACGGTTTGAGGAAGTCCAGGTTGGGATCTCTATTAAGCCAGAGCTTTTACGGGATGTTATTTGATTGGGTGCAAGACGGCAGAAGGTTGAGTAGGTGCGTGGCCGTGTTGACGGCCTCATCCCAGTAGGTGAGTGGCAGTCAACTTTGGGAGAGCAGGCATTGAGCTTTCTGGAGAATGGAGCAGTTTGTTCGCTCGGCTAGGCCATTCTGTTGGGGTGCATAGGCAGGGGCAAAGTTCTGAACTATACCTCAAGCTGAACAGTAGTCCTTGAGTGTGGTTGACGTGAACTCCCCTCTGTTGTCTGAGATAATGGTTTTCACTTTCTTAGTCGTTTGTCTTTTGGCGGTGGCGATAAAGTTGATGAGGGCCTTTTCCGCCTTGCTTTTGGACTTGAGGAAAGATACAGCCTTGAAACCGGTGTGTTGATCCGTAATTGCTAGGAAGTACAGGTTACCGGAGCGTGATTGAACAGATAGGGGACCCACCAGGTCGAAGTTTAGGGCTTCCAGCGGGTCTTTCACAGCCTTGAAGTGGTGGTTGAAGGGAGTGGCTGTGCCCTTGCAAGTTTTGCATATTTCGCACACGCCCTTGGTGTCCTTGTTGGAAAGATTGAGAAGTTTCAAGACAGATGGATTGGGGTGCCCCAGTCAGTGATGCCAATTGATTGCGTTGGAGTTGGTTTTTCAGAACACACTGGGGTCCTCCTTGGGTTGTATGAATTTCACTCCGCACAATTCGGTTAGTCTGTTGTGGGTGCTGCCTAAAAAGGAGAAGTTTTCCAGGGTCACCTCAAATCCCAAGTGACCGACCCTATTGAATACTGCCTTCCTTGACTTCAGCTGAGTGAGGGATATCAGTGATCAATTTAGGGAAGGTATGAGAAGGACGTTTTCCAAAACCAATACCCTTCCTTCATGGTTCTTGATAACAGCACTGCCGATGTGTGTGGCTTTGAGACCAGTATTGGGAGCACCGGTGCCAACTTCAACAGCTATGGCTTTGGGTTGGTGAAGGTACTGCAGGTCGTTGAGGATGTGATGGCTTGATCCTGAGTCAAGAACGGGCAGTCTGTAGGACTCTTTGGAGAAGGAGTTTTTGAGGTAGAGTTGGGCATTGAAGTGGAAATTAGCGGCTTCAGGTCCAGGCAGTTGGTCCTCGGATGTTTGACCTGATGCATTGAGATGTACAGCAGGCTTGGAGGAGTTATTTTCAGGGCGCAGGTGCGGGTGGAGAAACCAGCATTTGCTTTCTGGGTGGTCAGACAGTGGATTGTGATGACCCTTAGAACATGGGTGTTTGGGTCGAGGACAGGAGTTCAACTTGGAACCTGTTTTGATGAGAACTCTGGGCTTGCGAGCATCATTTTTGATTTCCTCGGGATTCTTACTTTGAGATGTTTCGAGGTGGATGACTTCTCGCAAATTTTTTAAGACGTTTTTTGGATTCAGCAGGAGCTCATCGTTCAGGAGAATGGTATCAACGATGTGGTAGAAATTGCTGGGAAGTTTTGCCAGTATTGTGTAGCTTAGGATGTTGGGTGGAACCTCGAGCTTGACAACTGAAAGCTTGTTCATTGTTTTTTGGCATTCTTGAATGTATGTCTCCAAATCACCTTTGTATTGGGATTGGATGAAATTGAGCCAGATGCGGCCTTGGTTGTTGGTGGATTTGGAAGCGTATTGTTCCAGAAGGCTGTTCCAGATTGCGTGAGGATCACCTTCATTATCTTCGTTGATGACAGCGTCAAAGGCTGTGTCTCCTAGATGTTGGATGATAACTTCGGCAGCTTCGTACAGCTTCTTCTTCTGAGGTGCATTGAGGGGAGAGGGCGGTGGTTCAAGGACGTAGTTCAGGATGCCTTTGAAACGCAAATAACTTCGAAGTCGGAGACTCCATGACAGAAAGTTCTCATTGGTGAGAAGAGGAATATTCAATTTGGTTGAGCTTGGGGCATCTTTGTTGTCCGACATGATTCTTGTGACCTGGCCTTTGGGACTGTAAATCTGAAGTTGGAAGGTTTTAGGCTAATAAGGCCAGTAGATTTCAATTGTCAGATAAGCTAAGGTGACTGATGAAATGGAGAAACAATGAAGAAAAGTACAAGGATAACAGCTATGAACCTAATAAGGCCAGGTTGCAAGTGGGGTCAGACACAGAGCAGAGTGAGCAGCAGATGAGGTCCGACGCAGGGTTGATGGAATTGTGAGTGGTTGGTGAGCGGTGAGGTTGGAGGGAATTGGCTTGAGGTTCAGTTGGAGGCATTGCTTATCAGATTCTTCAGTTGGAGAGTACTGAGAGCGGAAAGAGGAACTTACCTGATCCTAGTACCCTGGGTGTCAATGGTGCAATCTCCTGATTGCACGAGAAGAGGAGACACCCAGGATCCAGGATCAGTGAGGTAGATAAGTTCGAGCTGGACCCTGGATTTGAAGTTGGAGTATCCGCACTTGGGTGACAAGTCCAGATGTGCGGGGGTTGCTACGTTGAGGAGTCAACATGACAGAGGGAAAAAGAAAGACAGAAGTAAAAAGAAAAAGAGCTCATAGACTGAGGGTAAGAAAGGAATGAAACAGCACACAACACACAACAATGCAGAAAGGACAGAGGGTTAGTAGACAGCTCATTCTCAGCATTATCAGTAATCCAAGAAAATTATCAGACTTAGAAATATTATCACACATTAACATAGAACTGACCTATTCCAAGCCTTTTATGTGGCCTTCAGCTGCAAAATGTATAGTGTATCCAGTGATTTTGGTCAGGTGGTCAACTCCTGCCAGTCATTTGACAAGAAATGGTTGATGGCTGCACCAAATTGGTTGATTTGGAAATAGCCAAGGGTGCCCAATCTTTTTGGGTAATCAACTGGACCAAGTTGTTGATCAACTCAGGGAAACAAGAAGTAATTTTTCTGCTTCTGTGCTCCTCATGAATGTTAAAACCAACAGGGTGGCCTCAAGTCAATGCTAGACTCTTTTTGGCTTCAGTTGAAAGATGCCAAGGCTAAGTTGATGGAACAACTCCATTGGTTGACAACCTGACAAGGGGTGGTTGACTAAATGCCAAACAGGTTTAAGCACCTGAAAACCATGGTTTCACAAAAAAACAACTGAGTTTATGAGGCAACCAAACTCAGTGGACAAACTTTATCTTTAACTTTAACTCCCGCCTTCCTGAAAAATGAAAGTTACAGGGAGTTACAGCAGGTTGCAGTTAAACATACAAAAAAGAGGTGTTTGGCAACAACTGTAGGCTCTCAAGTTTGGTTTCAATTGCAGTTACCCTCCAATGCTGCCCTCTGGAAGAAAATATTAGAGAAAGTTAAAATCTTTTGCCCTTGTAACTTGCTTTAACTTGCTGTTTATGCGCTAAATGTTAGAGCTAACAGGCCCCAATGCCCAGAAGGTATTTGGCTGCAGGCCCTGATATGAGCAGGTACTTACAGTTACAAATCCACCCAGGGGCAGATTGTTAGCTTGTAACCAGCAGTTAAAGTTTCAAGTGGTCTGCCAAAGGGGCCCTTACAATGCTTGGTTCAGATTTAAAAAAGTTGCGGATTTGTGTTTTATTCATGCCAATGGAAACTGCTTGAAAAATCAGAGAATTCCATTGATGCTCTAATTTTTGAAGTAATCCACCATCATCTAACATCTCTTTGAATTCAGTTCTTCTATCATGAACAGGTTCAATCTCATCAATATTTTTAAGCATTCTAAATCTTACCTGGTAAAAAAAAATCAACATGAGCATAATTTGAGAATTAGTGGCCCACAAGCTTAGTCAAAGAGCAGTACTTAAAGCAAAAGAAATGCTGAGACAAAAATGTCTTATGATTGACCCTTAATATGAGGCAGAGGCAATGGAACACTTGTGAATGTGAATGAATTGTTGAATGAATGGATGGAAAAAAGCTTGGAGAAGAGCTCCTTAAATAAAAAAGATGGTGCTCATGTGGAGCTCATGTAATGACACACAAAAGGCAAAAATTCCGCTCACAATGGGCTCTTGAGGCTCTATAAGCCTTGCTAATTGGTTTGGGCTTACTCAGCCTAATTGGCAGTAGTCACTGAACCCTTACAACCAGTCTGTACCAGTCAAACATGGTGTTTCCACCCTTACTGGGAGGAACCAGCCCTTGTTGCTGTTTATACCCTGGGTGGTTGTCTCTTGTAACCAGCCCTGTTACCCCTCTGAACATACTTACCGGCTGATTACCTCATGCAACCAGCCGCTGGCCCCTCACATGGGCCAGGTGGGACCCAGAACTCACCCGGGTCTGGTCTCAAACTCACATGGGGGGATGTAACCGGCAGACATGCCGCCTCCCCCCTTCTTTTCTATCTAGTTGACCAGCCGGGGTGGTCAGATCCCCTGCTTGTTGCCTGGGAGGCAATTTGACCCAGGCAATCTGTCAAAAACAATGGGCTGGAGGGGGATCAGGTCCCCCAGCCCTTGGCACCTCCCCCCCTGGTAACAGGGGGGGGGGGGGGAGAGCACCCTGCTTTGCTAGGTGGGAGGGTGATCAGGTCCCCCCCACCACATCATCACCTCCACCACCACCAGGTGGGAGGGTGATGAATTCCTCCCCACCCTGGTTGGTTGCCACATGCAACCAACCTCATGCTAGTCCTTGATTAGGGGGAGGACCAGCCATCCTCCCTCCCCCTCACAAACAAGCAAGGGGAGGGAGGGAGGTACGGGCCTTCAGCCACCGCGGCTGCCGCCAGCCAGGTGGCGTGAACGAGGCAGCGGCCCCGCACAAGGTGGGAGGGAGGACTCCAAACAGAGTCCCCTGCCCCATATTATGGCCCCGCATGGGCCTTTGGGCCCCGCAATGTGCCCCAGAGAGAAAAAAGCGGCCCCAATGGGCCACTGAGGCCCAAAGACAGCAAAATACATAATTTGGCCTGCCAGCCCATCTGGCCAAGTATGTTCAAAATAAATGCTTGGGCACAGTTATGCCCAGATAATCTCGTCTGGATAAGGTGGCCCATCCACCCTTCCCACTCACAACCAAGCAAGGGGAGGGAGGGATGCAGGCACCGCAATCCACCGAGGCCCCAACCCACCCTGGCAGTTGCAACAAGCCAGGTGGCATGACTGGGGCAGCGGCCCCGCACAAGTCGGGTGGGAGGACTCCAAACAGAGTCCCCTGCCCTATATGACCCCTGCACGGGCCTTTGGGCCCCACAACAGGCCCCAGAGAGAAACAAGAAGCCCCAATTGGACACTGAATCCCAAAGACCACAAAATACATACTTTGGCAGGCCAGCCCATCTGGCCGAGTATGTTCAAACTAAATGCTTGGGTCCAGTTATGCCCATATGGCCTGTCTGGATAAGTTGGCCCATTTACCCTGGCGGGCCCATTAAGGCCCGTGTCCCAATGGACCTAGAAAACATTTTTTGGTGCACAAACACCCAAAACAAATAACATCCACATAGGCCCACATGGCCCACGTGATTTCCCATGGGCCGTGGAGGCCCTTTTGTGCATCCCATTTGGATTACACACTGACATGCACATTACCTGAGTGCATCCGTATTTTAACAAACCCCCTCGATTGAAAAGGGATTCCATGCTCATAATAGATACAAGACCTTGATTTTTCTTTCTATCTAATGCCTTAGTTCAAATATCAGCAATCATTGTTCCAGTCGGCATGTAATGTAACACCATCTCTCTGAAGTTCACTGCATCAAAAATATAGTTATAATGAACATAGATATTTTTTGTTATTGAATGGAACACTTAATTTTCTTCCAATTAAATGGCACTCCTATTATCAGAATACATAAAGACAAACCCTTGAGGTTTATGAGTATCCTCCAAGACCTTTCTTAACCACTTTTCCTCCTGTGAGGCTGACAGTTACACTCTGTAATCAGCTTCTTTTGATGAAACACTTATTGCTGACACCTTCTTAGACAGCCATGACACTAGATTATTTCCTAACAAGAATAAAAAACCACTTGTTGATTCCCTAGTGTTACCATCTGCCCAAATTGCATCAGATTAACCAACCAAATCAAAATTTGCTGACTTTGAAAACTGCTTTCCCAGAATTCTTGTTCCTTTAAGAAAACTCATAACTCTCTTAAGCGCAGAAAAATGCCTCATGCTTGTTTTCTCTAAGTGTTGTGACAGTATTCCAATTGAATAAGCAATACCTGGCCTTGTACACTGCCCCAAATAATTTAGCAATCCAATAGCTGACCTATAATTGTTCACAGATTGGACAAATTCCAGAAGCTCTTCATCTGTAGACTTTTCTAACAAAATGTTAGACTGAATTTGGGTACCGAAATCCTTTGCATCCTCTAAGCCATACTGCTTAAGTAGAGCAAACACATAATTATTTTGATCTAGCTTGATCCCATTATTGATGTTACTAACTTTCATTCCCAGCACCTGTTGTGCCAGGCCAAGATCTTTTATCTTGAACTCCTTTTTAAGTGCCTCCATGAATCTCTCTTTACTATCCCCAATAATGATAATGTGATTGACCAATACAAACAAAATGGTGTACTTTCTCACAAAGAGACAAGGGTTGGCTTCACTTTTCCTGAAACCAATCTCTATCAGTTTCTTACTCATAGTGTTATACCATGACCTAGCTGCTTGTTTCAATCCATACAGGGATCTACACAGCTTGAGAACATATTCCCCTTTATCTTCTGAGAGGAAAATTCTCACAAAGATTTTATTCATAGTTTCTGGCTTGGTCTCTACCCGCCATTCCTTGAAACCGTCAGGGATTGACATATAAACAGTCTCCTCTTCTCCAACTTTTTCATTCAATTATGCAGTCACAAAATCAGGCTGTCTGATTTCTTCACCCAACTCCACTGCCAAAGAAATGATGTACCTGAAGGTGGACAGCCTTCCACTTGGTGAAAGTTAATAAATACCCTCTTTCTGTTTGAAGCCTTGTGCAACGCATCTAGCTTTGAACCTTTTCAAAACTCTATCAGTATCAAACTTCTTATTCAACACTAACCTAGAACCAACAATGGTCTTTCCTTTTGGAACTAAATCCTGCTTAACCACTTCAAACACACTATTAATTTCCAGAGAATCAGGTTCCTCAAAAATAGCTGTCTTCCAATTGGCTCTATCATCAGAATTCATGGCTTGGCCAAAGCTATTTGGCTTAACCCTATTAACCATTTCTGAACTTAAATGTAGAATCTCATTAAGAATACATTGTTCCCAAAACATATCTTCTTCATATTTTTCAGAGGCATAATTGGACTTCCATTCCCCATACCTATCAACAGGTATTCTACTTCTTCCACTCCTTCTAACTGGAGGTGGAGTCTCATCAGGTTCTGATTCCACAGACTCCCCTGAGGTGGGTACTGAACCCTGGGTGGCAAGTCTGCCATCTCAAAATCATCACTAATGATATTCTCTACAGAATCTTTTGGTGAAATAAGCTCCAATTCTATTTCCTGCTGCAATTCCTGAACATCACTATCTTCACCCCTTTGATTGGAAAGGTACTTTATTCAAATTTTACATCCCTACTACAGATAACCTTTCTTGTCCCTGGACAATAAATCCTGTATGACTTACTTAAAAAATAATAGCCTACAAGTGTCCCTGTTGTGGCTCTAGGATCTAACTTTCCAAAAATTTCATTATGGTGAACACAATAATACACAAAGCAACTGATTGTTCTTACGTGTGATATTTTGGGGTACAACTTCCAAAACAGATAATATGGAATTTTCCAATTAACACTTACAATATTATGCAACAGAAACACTGTGCACACCAACTCAGACCATCAAAACTTTGGAAAACCTGATTGAGCCATGATGTTTCTGACTTTGTCCAATAGTGTCCTATTCATCCTCTCAACTATTCCATTGTTTTGTGGAGTACTTGAAGTAGTAACTATATGAGTGATACCATAATCATTCAACAGTTTCTCAAACTCTTTACTCCCAAATTCACCCCCTCAATCAGTAATAACCCTCTTCATCCTTCTCATCAAACCATTCTGTTTCCAGACTTTGAAGGTTACTGAAACCTCCTCTGTGGTCTGATCTTTTGATCTTATGGGTTTCACCCAAACATAATTAGTTGCTGTATCAACCAAATTGATGAAATCATTTTCTCCCCCAAGGGACACTGGTGAAAATGGCCCTGCCAACTCAATGGAAAATTCCTCTTTAGGAACTTCTGTGCAATCTCTACTCTTTGAGAACACATTCCTGGTCTTGGGCCCTAAATTACAACTTTCAAAATTGCTGTAATTTACCTTATGGCCACTTTCATTGTGAGCAACAGTTTTAAGAGCTTAAAACTATAACAAGTTTGCACAGCGCAACTTATTCTGAACTTTTCCACTCAGGATAGTTCTCCCATTCAAATTAATAACAAACTTATCTTCTTTAATATAAAAAATCTGGAAACATTTTTTCCAGAGAACTCCAAGAAACACAAGGTTATAAAGAAAATCTGGTACATAGAACACTTGATCAAAAGATATTTTGAAACCCAAGTTATTTGCAACAATAACTTTTCCAATTCCTTTGATCTGAATTTTTTTTCCTTTTTGGAAATATTTCAAACACCATCAAAATATCTAAGATTTGAAAACAAGTATGGCTAAAAAAACATGTGGTCTGTACAACCAGAATCAATCAAAACAAGAAAATCCTCCTTCAATCCTCCTGCAAGGAAATGAGAATTATCAGCCACTGATAAGTTCTTATCATCAAGGTTAAGATTAAATTCTTCATAATAAATCAAGTCTATTTCTTGATCATCATTGATTTTAGCCTTCTTGTTGGGGACTTGTTCCTCAACAGCTTGTTCCATTGAAACATCCACTTCCACCATAGCAACATTTTCCATGGCAACTTTGACCTCTTTATCTTCCTTTTCAATTTCCTTGGGTTACTTCCTCTTCTTTGCCTCCTTGCAATCATTTGCATAGTGCCCCTTCTTCTGAAAATTGTAACACAAGAACATTGATAAATCCCTTTTTGCCTTTTCCTTCTTCCCAGATTTTCCTTTCTTGCCCACCAGAGCAGTTCCTGTGCCCTGCTTCATTTTGAATTGAAGATCATCCTTTTCAATCCTTCTATGCACATCCTCTTCTCCAGGAAGGGGATCCTATTGAGATATAATCCTAATCAAGGATTAATTTTCCTTTGGTAGCTTTTGAAGAAATAAGAGTGACAAAAACTCAGGATCCATGTTCAGCCCAGATGACTTGAACTTAGCAATACTTGATCTTGCCTCCCCCACAAATAGTTTGCAGTTGGCAAATTTCAACTTGAACAAATTATTGAAATCAATCCCCTTCTGATGAACAGAATCACCAGCATACTTGGCCTTGATAATTTTCCATAAAACACTCCCCATCCTCTTATGTTCCTCTTTGAGTGTATCAGCAACCAATGCAATAGGACTCTCATCAAAATGCCTAAGAATTTGATGATAAGACTTCTTCTCCACATCTGAACTAATGAAAGTGTCATCTGCATCCAAAATTTCTCCACAAAAAATTTTGTCCAACTCACTGTCCATTCAGAAACACCAAGCAATATAGTTTTTACCATTCAAATCAATCTTGGTGGAGCTGGACTCTGGGATATAAGAAATCTTCTTGGAAAACTTGAGTTCTTTGAGGTTGTCCAGAGTAAGGTATAAGGATCTATTCTTCTTGGAAGTAATTATGATGACGGTACTCATAATGTGTGAGTATTTGCCCACAAGCTTAGTCAAAGAGTAGTAATTAAAGAAAAAGGAATGACGATAAAATAGTGTCTTATGATTGATCCTTAATATGAGGCAGGGAAAATGGAACACTTGTGAATGTGAATTAGTTGGTGAATGAATGGATGGAAAACAGCAGGGAGAAGATCTCCTTAAATAAAAAAGATGGTACTCATGTCGAGCTCATGTAATGAAAAGCAAAAGGCAAAGAATTCCGCCCCAAATGGTCTCTTCAGGATCTACAAGCCTTTCCAATTGGTTTTGGCTTACTCAGCCCACTTGGCATTAGTCCCTGAACCCTTATTAACAGTCTGTAACGGTCAAACCTGGTGTTTCCACCCTTACTTGGCTGAAACAGCCCTTTTTGCTTCTCATACCCTGGCTGGTTGTCTCTTACAACCATCCCTGTTACCCCTCTGACCATAATTACCAGCTGATTACCTCATGCAACCATCCCCTGGTCCCTCATATGGGCCAGGTGGGACCCACCACTCACCTTGGTCTGGTCTCAAACTCACATGGGGGGGATGTAAGGGGCGGGCATGCCGCCTCCCCCCTTTTTCCTTCCTAGTTGACCAGCAGGGGTGGTCAGATCCCCTGCTGGTTGCCTGGGAGGCGATTTGACCCAGGAAATCTGTCAAAAAGAATGGGCTGGAGGGGGATCAGGTCCCCAAGCCCTTGGCTCCTCCCCTGTGGTAACTTGGGGGGGGGGGGGAAGAGCACCCTGCTTTGCTAGGTGGGAGGGTTTTCAGGTCCCCCCCACTGCATCATCACCTCCACCAACACCATGTGAGAGGGTGATGAATTCCCCCCACCCTGGTTGGTTGCCACAGGAAACCAACCTCATGCTGGTCCTTGATTAGGGGGAGGACCAGCCATCCTCCCTCCCCCTCACAACCAAGCAAGGTCAGGGAGGGAGGCAGGCACCGCCATCCACCAGGGCCGCAAACCACCCTGGCAGCCGCGACCAGCCAGGTGGCGTGACCAGGGCAGAGGCCCCGCACAAGGCGGGTGGGAGGACTTCAAAAGGAGTCCCCTGCCCCATAAGATGGCCCTGGGTAGACCGTTGGGCAAGACAACAGGCCCCAGAGAGAAACAAGCAGCCCCAAGTGGCGTGGCGGCCCCAATGGGCCTCCAAGGCCCAAAGACCACAAAATACATACTTTGGAGGGCCAGCCCTTCTGGCCAAGTATTTACAAAATAAAGCTTGGGCCCAGTTATGCCCAGATAAGCCTGTTTGGCTAAGGAAGCCCATCCACCCTAGTGGGCCCATTAAGGCACATGTCCCAATAGACCTAGAAAACGTGTTTTTGTGCACAAATGCACAAAACGTTATTATCCACATAGGCTTACGTGGCCCAAGCGATTTCCAATGGGCTTTGGAGAACCATTTTTGCATACCATTTGGATTACACACTAATATGCACGTTACCTTAGTGCATCCGTATTTTAACAAATCACTCAGATTCTTGCTCAAATTAAGCTTCTTCTTGCCATTTCTTGGTGGAGTAAATTATTTATTTTGATAAAATGAGATTATATGCTGTAATTTGTAGGGATGAAGAGGGTTGAGAGAAGTGGAGGAAGCAGAAAACCTATCTAGTTGTACCCTAAATTATGGCTGATTTGCCACACAAAGATTTGTGAAATGATGCTTTTATAAATGTTTATTTTCATTTTTTTTGAAATTAATGCATGGTGATCTTCGCAAAAATTCGGTAATCAAAAGCTTTTTGAATTCCACAAAGATCACCATGCATAAAAGCTTTTTTTATTTCCACAAAGAAGTATGCAGAATTTAAAACATGGTTTGCAAAAATTGTCATGGGAGATAATTTCAGCTTTTTAACATCATCCTCATACAAGAATAGGTTTGTATCACCTATTTTTTCTTCAATATTCAATGATCCATTGAAACCTTGAATTGCCTGGTGTCTTGACAATATTAAATGGTAGGTCTTTTTTTGAAAATTTATGAATCAAATCAGAGGAAAAAAGGTTAGTAATTGAATAATTATATATTTGGAAGTGATGAAATGGGGTCATATTATTTGAAAATCATACAGCTCTGAAAGAGATCAAGCATTAATCTGAGGAAAATAAAAGAGAAAGCAGGGAGAAATCAAGGGAACTCTTGGGGGAAATATAATTGCAAAGCAAAAGACACCTTTGATAAGTCCTGCAGAAACAAATTAGAAACACAGTGGAAAATTTGAAGAATAAAATGATAATTGATTTTTAAATTTGGGAGAATTTATGAGGAGACTCAGGAGCAATCATGGATCAAGTCTGTTTCCATCTTCGTGAATGCTACCAGAAAAAAACCCAATTTCATGGTGGTTTCTCCAGAAATTGATTATAAACTGTGAATCAATTGGGGAAGCCATCAAAGTGAAGTTAAGTCTCTGGTCAGCCAGAGATGCCTGATTTTCCCTGGTGTATTTTAAATTAATTATTTTATGAAAAATTCAATATTTCAAGAATAACTATCAACAACTTCACATGAACTTAAGTCCCACTCAAATTTACATAACCAAGACTTTTATGAAAACAAAATATTTTGACAATCTCCAGCAATAATAATATAAAATTCAATCTCTGAAATACCCATGACAGACTTGACAAAAGTGAAATCATCAGAACTATTGAGCACTGTTTTAAATCAAAATATTGAATTTTGATGGGACATAGCTCACATAAAGTTCTTACCTATCTTCAACCTGTGCTAAAGCACCTGGAATGCATTCTTTCCCACCACTGGCTACCCTTCTAGGCTCAGGAAAAGCTCCCTTGGGCCCCTATAGCCCTCAGAAGAACCTTCTGGGATTCAAAAATATATAAATAAGGACACCTTTGATCATGTTTCAACCCCAGAACCAGTTAAATATACATCCAGAAACCATGCTAAAGTGATAAAATCCTTATAAAAGATACTTTGTTGACTTATTTTTTGATTCTGATGATTTTTCACCATCCCAAAAATCCTTATAAATGATTCTATGCTCCTAAAAATAATCTAACCCTAGAAACAGGCTTAAAAAATTCCAGTGTGAATTATGACAGGTACCTAAGGAAGATAATCCTGAACCACTAAGTGATTTTTCTCCTCTATGCCACAGAATTTTTGCCACAAGGCTGAACCACTCCACCATGTATTTTTTTTTGGCAATAGTTCCTTCCATAATTATTATTAAAGGTTCTGGAGTAACCAGGTATACAGGTTAAAAATTAAATCTCCTGAAGAAGAGGTGTTAAGGATCCCCAGTAGACTACTTTGGCCCCTATATT
This sequence comes from Puccinia polysora, assembly GCA_025617555.3. Taxonomy (NCBI): domain Eukaryota; kingdom Fungi; phylum Basidiomycota; class Pucciniomycetes; order Pucciniales; family Pucciniaceae; genus Puccinia; species Puccinia polysora. The sequence goes on along the minus strand of CM062635.1, from coordinate 41,163,263 downwards.
TATTTATATAGTGATTGATTTATTAAGAATAATTACCCATAACCAAAGAAACTGACCTTGAATTTGATTTATTCATACATTTACCAATCATTGATGCAGAATTTTCAATAATATATTTATTCTATTATCTATCACCTCTGGTAGCTAAAATGCAGCAGGGATATTGCAATCCAGAAGGCTGAGACCTTGGGCAGGTATTTAAGGAATATAATACTGAACCATTAAGTCATTCATCTCCTGTCTGCAGCAGCTGTTTTGCTACATGTCTTCATTCACGGTTAAGGGTTATGGTATTCTCCACTTTGACATATCCTTTTCCCCATTACCATCTACCTTATTCCATAAGGGTACCACAAATAAAGCACAGCATCAATGGTGCCTTTATGCTTACTTCCTCTGGCTTGTGAAGTAACATTCCAATATTGGCAACTGACTCAGTATCTAATTGCAAATCTTGCATTGAACTCTATAACGTTCAGCCATCCATTCAAGCTTTGCTCTTCTACCTTGGCTATCATCAGTCCTTTGACTTCCATTCTTGGTCATGCACTCACAATAGTTTGCACTCATGCCTAGATAGCCAAATCAAATGTATAGTTCACAAATAGACTAGTCCCTTACCCTGCATAAACTAAACCTTTGTATTTGCCTTTTCTTCATATGTCATTCCTTCCAGTCTCATCCATTAAGCCCTTGTAGGATCAGATTGTATTGTCTCAAACCTAAACTACAACCTCAGGAACCATTCTACTTTTATTTCATTTCAAATTCTGTTCATTTCATTCATTGCCTCACCGCTCTCGACTATAGACAACCATTGATTGGGTTATATCTAGTCACCTTTGGATTACCTTATGAAGGCTGTGTTGCCTTCCTGAAGATTGTCTCATCAGTTGGTTAATTTCATAGTTTCTCACATTTTTTGAATCAGTTCATAACCTTGGGCTTGGATTTTTTTTCCTTCCATTGGAACACCTCCCTCTCCCTGCTTTTTTTTTGAGTCACCAAATAAAAAGTTTGCACTTTGCAGTTGGCCTTGCTACCTTGCATTTTCCCTCACACTCAGTTTCTCCCTTTGCACTCACAATCATCCAAGATTGCCAATAGTATGTGGGATGGTTTTTTGAAACTGTATGAACTAACTCAAATCCTCTCTTGTAGTTTTCCAACCTATAATCTACTTTTCTTTACAATTTCACATACTTTCTCAACTGAGAATGCTTCCCTCACCCCTTACAATGATGATATACATTGGGTAGGAAGATCCAGCTCTTCATTGGCCCAAAAACCTTTAGAAACCATTCCTTATTGCAAATCTCCTTTGGTTGAACCTCTTGAAAATCCCCTTGCTCCTCAATTGGAAGCTCTGGTGGATCCTCTTGAAAAAATAAAAGATTACAAGCATTCCTCCAATGAAAACTTCAATTTTGGTAGATCAAAGGCTTGCCCTTGTGCTCCCAAGACCAAAGTTGAAACCTTTCTCTTAAACTTGATCCAGGCTCTCCTTCAAAATGCCTTGCAATCTGGCACAAGTGGTCCTAGGTTACATACTCCAGGCATGAAGCAACCTGACCACTTTAAAGGAGAGCACTCCCATAATCTTAGATCCTACTTACAGTCTTGCAAAATAATTTTATCAAACAATCCCCACAATTTCCCTTCTTATAGACATAAATTTATTTATGTGTCCTCATTCTCAGGGGGAAGAGCCTTGCAGTGGTTCAAAACACACATTGAACTATTATCCAATACCAGTTCCACTTGTATTCTCAACAATTGGGACAAGTCTTAGCAACAACTTTTCCTACTGTTTGGCAACACCAATGAAGTCCAAAACTCCAAATTCAAACTTTATAATCTAGTTATGAAAGAGATTAGTAGAGTTTTGTTTATATCTCCCATTTCTGAACCTTGCAGTCTTGCACCCAATGGAACAAGGCACAACTTTCATTTCACTTTAAAAAGGGTTTAAAGCATGCCTAATTGAAAAGCTTGCAGTTGGGGGAAATAAGACAAACTCCCTTCAGCAGCTAATTGATTGGGTGATTTAGATTGATGATAATGGCTATAAAAACAAGAACTTCTCTTGGAAAAAAAACCATGGCATTTCAACTTTGACACCAAAGGCAGAAAACCCCTTGAAGCAAAATTAAAAGAATCTCAAAAAATTCAAACAGAATCCAAGGTTGAACTGAAACTCATAATCAAAAACCTTTACCCAAACTCAAAATTCCTGGATAAGGAAAAATGGATGCTCCAGAATGCAGTATGTCTAATGAGTGAAAAGGAATGGTTATTTATTTATTGTGGAGGAAAAAATGATGTCAATATTTGTGAAAAGTGGCTAGCGCTTGAAGCAGCTAAGCAGTCAAGAAATTAGCTAGTAGTTTTTCTAATACTTGCAATAAAAACTAAACATTATCTAAAATACAGCAAGTCAAACTTTGCACTTTCAAGTAACTTGGTGCTCCAAGCTCAAGATTTGTCTTATTGCATTCTGAAAATAATCCTTATTGTGTCTTACTGAATTCTGGGGCTAAAGTTTCCTTTATAAGTTCATCTTTTTCCACTTCCAAAATCTTCAGCATTCCAAGATAGATAATTTTTCCATCTATTTAGTAAGTGTTCCAAGTGAGCCATGTCAATGGGTTTCCCAAAGGGGAAAATGGACCTTTCCATTCTCCAATTTCCCCATCTTCAAATGGGATTTACTTTTTGTGGATATCCATGGAATGGACAACACCATTCTGGGTCATGACTTCCTAGTTTACTGGAATCCAGATGTGAATTGGAAAGAAGGATTAATTTAACTTTGAGCCTTGAAACCCCAGGAGGCTAACCTTTCTTTCAAACAGGAATTCAACAGCCTACCTTCCACTTTCATTGAGGTGGATAACCATTTTCTTCCAGGAAATTTTCAATTTCCTGAATTCCATTCCCAAGTTCCCTATTCTTATTTAGGAGTTATTGCTTATTTATCAGAATGACCTCTTCCTTGTTTATTTTGAAGAGAAACAGGAACCTACAAAACAGTTTATTTTGAGTTCCTTCATTCCTTTGCATAAAGCAAGCACTTCAAGCCCAGTTCTCAAAGATGAAAAGATTGAAGATTTTGAAATCATTTGAGAGTCTTGAACTTTTGTTTACCAAAACTTTTCTGACCTCTTCTCAGCTTTAAAAGATGATAAAATTCCTCCTTCCCATTCTTAAAATCACTGAATCCTACTAACTTTCCAACCTTTGGAACCCCAACCAGTCTACTCTCTGCCAAAGCAAGAACCAACTGTGCTTCAAGAATACATTTCAGGAAATTTATTGACAGGATTTCTTTGAGAAAGTGAGCTGGAGTAAGAGTTGAGACTGCAGAGAGCCAAGGGGGTAAAATTGGGGTCTTGTTTGTTTTTGTGACAATTTTATAGTTTGATGGAGGGGAGTTTCATCATCAGTTGAGAAGGTAGAGAGTGTTTGCATGCTGAAGTAGAACTGTAGTCAAAGTGAGAACTTTAGTCAAAGTGAGATTGTAAGCGCAGCTCTGGTAAACACCACCATTCTAACACCCCTCCATGCCTGATTAGACTCGAGGTTGAGATGATCTAACACAGATATTAGGCCCAAAATTTTCAAAAACAAGAAAAACATTGAATGGTAAAAGACAATGAAGATGCGCGATAACAGACAAAGGAACAAAAAAAAGAAAGGAAAATTATTTTTTGCTGGTGTAGTATTCTACAAGAAGGTTGATGCCTGCATTGAACAGGACTTGGTTAGTGCTTCCCCCAGCATACTTTCAGAGCGGATTAGATTTATGAGTATGTTACCTTGGCCGAGTTCATCTCTCATCCATTTTGTCTTGAGGTCAAGATTTCAAGTTTTGAATTCAATCCAAATTTCCAACTCTTGTCTTCAAGACCGCTGTTGTCAATTTTAAGGGGGATTGTTGTGATACTTAACTGAAAGATGTCTTTGATGATGGCTTTGATCCAAGTTGCCTTGTGAAAAACATCCACCAGCGCGTTTAATTCAGCATCAGTGGATGACCACAAGATGTTCCGCTGCTTGCTACTTTTCCAAGATATTAAGCTTCCATGCAATAAACACAAGTATCCATATTGAGATTTGCAAGGGGTTTGATTGTTGGCCCAGGATGCATTGGTGAAGACCTCTAAAGGGGTACTGGACTCTTTGAATTCTAGCTTCAGTTTTAGGTCCCTTGTGCCTCTCAGATATCTGCACACCCATTTGAGCTTTTTGCAATGGGTCATTCCAGGTTTGGCTGATAAACTTTCTAGACTTGATACTGCAAAGCTCAGTTTAGGTTGTGTGTACCAAGAAATGTGGTCGAGGAGGCCAATTTCTTAGCAATAGTTTATGTTGAGAGCTTTGAAGTTTCTGTGCTCTTCATTCTTTGCAGGTTGAAACTGCAGTCCTGGGGTGAGAGATGTGGAAGACTCTTTTTCTCCAGAGATCCCAAGTTCATTGAGTCCAGTGAAAATGAGATTTGGTTGAATCAGGAGGATTGAAATTTCCAGAAGATCAATCTTCATGCCAAGGAATGTTTTTAGAGTTTGAGTTGTTGAGCCGGGGAACCTCTCCAATAATTTCTTCTTGAAATTGTAGCCTTTTCCTACCAAGATAAGCTTGTTGACATGAAAGAAGAGTTTTGAGACTCCCTCGTCAGAGATTTACAAGAAAGGGTTGCAGTTGGACTCATTGAAGCCAACTGATTTGAACCATTCCATGAGGGTTTCATACCAATTCTTTGGAGACTTTTTTAGTCCTTATAGTGATTTTTTCAGTTTGAGGAATCTTCATACCCAATTCAAACTTTTAGGATTTCTGATAATTACTTCCTTGTCAATGGGTGCATGCAGGAAGGCACTTCTTACATCAAATTTTTGGATTGGCTGCTTGGAATTGAGGACTGAGAGGAGAAGGAGCTTGAGTGTTGGGGGTTTTCTTGTGGGCTTCAAAGTCTCTGAATATTCCAGGCCTTCAATTTGCTTGAAGCCCTGAACACACAGTCTTGCTTTGTGCTTGAAAGGGTTTCCATGACAGTTTTTTTTAATCCCAAACGCCATGGTTGTCTTCAAGCAGTTCCATGGTGGTGGTCCAAAATATTCCTCCCATATATTCAGCTCCTCAATTGTTGAGAGTTAAAAATTGATGGCTGTTCTCCGATTGTTGCTTTCTGCACAGGCAATTGCCTTTTTTTATGTTGTAGGTTTGTAGTGATGGTAGAACCTGTACCATTGGGGGGGGCTAATTGATGAGCCTTCTCTAAGGGTTTGAATGGTAGTAGCTTGAAGATAGTTTTGAGATGTATGATGAGTTCTGCCGGACTGGGCAGGTTGAATTTGAGATGGCAGGTGAGATGGGCTGGCCTTTCTAGCACGCACTTCTATTTCATTCTTGTTGGAGGGTTCTGTTGCCTCTGCCTCCAAGGGTGAGCTATCTGAATTGACTTCTCTGTGCTCTCTGTATCCTTCCCACTGAGCTTACCGCTGTCTTTGCCCGCTTATCACATTTGAGAGTGGTATATCTTTGACGTTATGGGCCTGATTGTCTTCCTCTTCAGGATACAACGGAGATTCTGCCTTTGGGTGATTCATCTTCAGGAATCAAATATTTTTATTTTAGATTATGTTTCCTTCTTTTGTTAAAACTCTATAAGAGAGGAGGATTGGGTTGAAGCCAAATAAAACTCCTTCTTACCCTTTTTGGTCAAATTTCCAAGACTTTGTTCTTTTTTCAAGAAGATAGATGCAGGGATTTCCTAATTGTTTAAAAAATGAAGGAGGGAATGAGCAACCATGAACCTTTTCCCAGGGAGTTACCTTATCCTCCCCTCTTGGTATTTGATTTAACATCAGGCAGCTACCTTTGATGATCTTGTCCCATGTATTAGCCAGAATTTTCCCGTCTTTAATGACTGATTGGGCAGATTCAACTATTGTTTGATTAGCTTGTTCAGCATTTTCATTATGCCCAGGATGGTAAGGTTCCAATGTGATCTGGGGAATGTGATTTTCTTCAAGGAATGATGTAAGTTTTTGATTTACAAATTCTGTACCCCCATCTGAGAAGACCTCCAATGGGTAGTATCCCCTTCTCTTGAATTCTTTCTCCAATAGATTGATAAAAAAGTCAGCTTTCTTGTCCTCCAATGGCAATGGGAAAGCTGCAAGATCTTCACAAGTGTTGTCAACAAGAGTAAGGTCAAATCAAGATCCTCTTTTTGATTGGGGTTTGAGGGGACCAATCAAATATAGGTGAATTCCCTCAAATACCTTGTTGAATCTGTTGGATGAAAGCTTGATTTTGTGATTTTTCTTCTAATGCAGTTGATGCACTGAAATTTGGAGCAAATTTCACTAGGGATGTGTTGGAAAAACTGACCAATTTGTGAGAGGGAGGTGTGGCCAAACTTTTGATGGATAGTCATTAGTTGAGATTCCTCTGAATTGAGGAAAAAAGATCTGTTATCACACACTAATAAGTTCTGATCAAATTCTGGAGTGGGTATTGAGTATAGATTGCTCCTGATCAATCCTGAGAATATTTTAGTATTTGAATGGGAAACTGAGAAAGATTCCTTTATCACATTGAGGGTAAATACAGCTTGATTGAGAGCGCTGGAACTGACAAATTTGATTGTGACTTTGGGGACATAGAAACAATCAGAGATTTAAAGAGTGAAGTCTTTCCAACGGAGTCAGACGGTGCCCTTCCATTATATTCAAGCTTGCCCCTTCTTTTCTGGTCTTTATGGTGTTTTCTGTGCAGGGAGCCATGTCAATAAAGTATTGAATATCATTGATCATGTGTACTGATGTGCCGCTATCTAGGAGAAATTTTGTTTGAGGGTCTCCATGATTAATCCAGAGAGAAACAAGGGCCAGATAATGTCCTGTCAAAGCCTTTTTCTTTGTCCCAGATTTCTTTTCCTTCCACTGTGCCTGATTGTCTTTCCACCATTCAGGAGCAATTTATGGATGAAGATTCCAGTAGTTTTCTGCAGAGTGTGATTTATCCTGCTTGGGGTTGTGATAGCCATCTGTGAGTCATTTTCTCTCGCCGCCCTGACCCTTTAAGTTTGGTTTCAAGGTGGTGGATACCTGATCTACCTTGTTTTTTTATTATAAGTTTGGTTCCATTGAATTCTGCGCCTTGGACTGGTTGTTTAGTTGGTTGAAATGATTGAAAACAAAGCTAACTGTTATTTCTTTGTTGGTGTGAATAATCTGGCACTTGAAGTCCTTCATGGATTTGGGAAACTTGAATAAGAGAAAGTAGGCAAGGATGTCTTCTGGGAGGGAAATTCCAACCTCAGACATTTTTTTGAGATGGACTTTGGCCTTGGTGGTGAATTTCTCAATTTAATAGCAATTGAACTGGAGATCCAGGAAGTCATCAAACACTCTGGCCTGATTTGAAGCTTGAGATTAGGCATATTTTTTGATGATAGTGTGTCAGAGAAGCTTTGCAGAATTCTTGTTTTCAGGAGTAAACACATTGTTGTGAGTAGACAATTCCAGTTTTAATATGATCAGCAGCTTCAACTCATCATTGACTGTTGATTCTAATTGCAAGTTTTCTCCATTGATTCAATTGGTTCATCCTCTGACATCTAAGATGGCATCCAATTTATCCTTCCCAATCATTTGGTTATCCTTTCAAAGCATGGGGATTGTTTCTAGTGCAGTTTTGAGCATGGCTTGTCAAAAGTGATCCATGGTTAGGGTTAAGGTTACAAATCTGAGTTCCTTGGCTCTTGGTGTTGGGGGGGAGAGTCCTTTTGGCTTTTAAGCGTGAAAGAGGTGATTGCAGCTGAATTTCATAAGAACCAAGAAATGTGACAGAAGATGAAAGACAACAAATGAAAACAAACAAGACAGAATATAAGGCTGAATTGAAGAAAGATTCAAGTCTCACCAGGAAGGCATGAAAGTTTACTGGTTGTGCATGAAATGAGAGTTTGAGGTCAAGTTGTGTATTGGTGGATGAAGGATTGGTGTTGGAGTGGTTTTGCTAGAGTAATAGTTGAGACTGCGGAGAGCTAAGGGGGTGAAAGTTGAGGTCTTGGTTGTTTTTGTGATGAGTTTGTAGTTTGATGGTGGGGAGTTGGATCATTAGTTAAGGAGGTAGAGAGTTTTTGCAAGATGAATTAGAACTGTAGTTAAAGTTAGAACTGTAGTTGAAGTGATATTGTAGTTGCAGTTGTAGTCAAACCACTATCCCAACAGAACTCCCCCAATTTGGTTTGTGATTTCCATGCAAATTACCCTTTCAAACCTTTCCAATCTTGATTCAATCCATTCCAATCCCATTTTGCACTCCTATTCCATTCCATCTCATAAATTCTATCATTTTTCCCATTGCATCCTATCCTACCACTTTTTCAGTTGCTGAAAGAAAAATTTTTTCTGTCCTGCAACCTTTGATTTTCTACATTTATTTCAAGAGAAAATTATGTCTCTTCAAAACAAAAAATAAAATAAAATAAAATAAAAATCAAAAGTAATAATAATAAAATAATAATGAAATTAAAATACATAAAATTAAAAATTTTCCTTTATCTTTTGTTCTTCCTCTTTCCAATTTTTGTTCAACTCGGCTACCATTGAGCTAAATTTGTCAAGATCTTCATTGTTTATTAGAGTCAATATTTTCAGCAATACAAGAAATTGTGAAAACAAATGCTTCTCAAATGTATATTTCCACTTTGAAGAGCAAGCCCTCTTTGGCCAGACCTGCCATCCACCTCCCTCCAAGAGTTCCTCATAAGCTCTTTTCCTCCAACCATGCTACAAACCTTCTCCAACATTTCCAGTCAATTGCCTTGCATTGGTCTTGATTGGCACTAATACTTGCACTTGGTTCACCTTGCCTCAACCTTCCTTCCCATTCCCTTCCATCAAATTTCCTTCCATCCCACCTCCTTTCACTAAAATCCTTTCTTTGTTTTCTTTTTCATTCCTTAACTCCTTTCCCTTTCCTCCATTTTATTTTTTTCTTTCCTCCTGTTCCATTCCAGTTCAACCTTCTACTTCCACCCGTTCCTGCCTTGCCTCCTCAGTTACTGCTACAATTTTCTCCTCACCTAGCACCTTGCTTTGCGCCTCAGAGTTCGTTTAGTTCACTTGGATCTCAAAAAAGGGCCCAAAACACAGTGGCGACGGTAGTGGAATATTGGTGGTATATCTTCAAAACCTTGGCAATACTAGAAACAGAAATGGTTAAATTATATCAGTTTTATCTTTCCCATTCAGTCAGTATCTATTATTACTTACCTGGGTTCAGTCCTTGCATGAATTCAATCTCCAGCACTGGATAGATGTGATAATTCACTTGGGGAGCAGACCATTGACTTTGTACTTCAATTGTGGACCCCACTGGGGTATTGGTCACTGGTTGGCTATTTAAAGGAAACATACTGGCCAATTTTTAATGACAGAATTGCTTGCATTTGCCTCAGAGTCCCCAAGCTGCAGTAATAGGGACACATTGCTCATTTTGACAAATGTGGTTTTGCAACAAAGGAATAAGGATTAAAAAATATTTAATTCAAATTTTATTCTAGAAAGAAATTAAGTAGAGTAAGAAACTAACGGGGTATAAAGTAGGTAAAACAACTTTGAAAATCATCTGAATGCTTGCAGGAGCTTGGGAAATTATACCCGGGAAACTTTCCTGCTTCAATGTTAAGGATTATTGTCTTCTACACTTTGACATATCTTTTTCCTCAGTACCATATACCTAAGTCCAAAAGGGTGACACAAACAAACCACAAAATCAATGGTGTCTTTGGCTTACCACCTCTGGCTTGCTTAAAAACCTTCTAATCTCTACGCCTGACTCAATATATACTTGCAAATCTTGCAGTGAACTCTTTACTGGTCAACCATCCATTCAAGCTTTGCTCTTCTACCCTGGGTATCATCAACCCTTGGAATTCAATTCTTGTTCACGCACTTACACTATTTTTTACCAATACCTATTTTTCAATTAGATTATTCCCTTACCCTGCATAAACTACACATTTGCATTTGCATTGTCTTCATATTTTATTACTTCCCGTCTCATCCATTATTCCATTGTATGCTCAAAGTCTATTTTCTTGCACCTATGCTACAACCTCAGAAGAAACTGTACTTTGAATTCATTTCCCATTCCATTAATTTCATTCATTGCCTCATTGCCTCTTAACTGTAGCTGGCAATTCATCAGGTTGTATCTAGTCACCTTTTTTGAAGTAAGAGAGGATTTCTCCAGTCGAGAGTATTTAAAAGAAGCTGAGGAGGAATCTTATGACGCCATAATGAGAGGACCTGGGGAGCCAATGAGGTAACTCTGTTTCAATATGAGAAATAACAGATGATTTTCATTTACTTGATAGCAGGCTGTTTTAAGTGGACTAAGTACAAGCGGGGCTGAATAGTGGTTGACATGATGAGAAAAAATAATTAATAATAAGTATTCAAGATGAGCCTTGGAGTCTGCACTGATTGAAGGAAAACATAGGACAGGGTAGCCACTAGGATCTAATTCAGATTTGCAACTGGAATAGTAACTAATCTAGTAAAGTTTAGAGTGCACACTTTGCAGAGACACTCAAGAGCATAACAATATTGACAAAGGTAAGAGTCAAAGCTTTAACCGCACTAAACATTCAGGCAGAACTAGGAAATGACAGAAATTCTAACAACCTTTGGATAACCTTATAAAGGCTGTTTTTTCTGCCTGAAGATTGTCTCCTCATTTATTTCATGTCATATTTTCTTGAATTTGCTAAATCCAGTCATCACATTGGGCTTGTCTTTAGTGTTCTTCCATTGGAAAACCTCCCTCTCCTTGCAGTTTATTGAGTCAACAAATCATAATTTTTCACTTTGCAGTTAGCCTTGCTACCTTGGATTGTCCCTTGCACTCAATTCCTTCCCTTGCGCTCACAATAAATTAAAATTTCCCTAAAGTACGTAGGGTGCTTGTGTGAAACTAAAAGGCTCTACCTCTCCACCACATCTATCTTTGGAAAGTAAGAACTTTAAAAATTATTATGAATGTTTCTGAAGTAACAAGGTATACATTTTACGAAGTTGATCTCCTGAAGAAGAGGTTTTAAAGATCCCTGGCATACTATTGGGGCCCCTTGTCTTATTTATATATCAATTTATTCATTAATAATGATTTTAAGTAACCAAACAAACTCACCTTGCATTTGCTTTGTTCATATGTTTATGGATCATTTCTGCATAATTTTGAATAATATATTTATTCCATTCACTATCAACTCTGGTGGCTAAAATTTAGCAAGGAAAATTTTGTCCAGGAGGCTTTCAATCTGCCTATATATATACCAAATGAAATTTCAGAAGATTTCAATATTTTGTTTGACCCATCACATATATGGTGTTTAAAGTCCATCTGGTATCCATGTAAAGTTGTTCCAACTTTTTTTAAAGTGTTCTTGGTGCTTTTAAAAGTTGAATTAGCACCTTTCCAAGTCATATAGGCACCTTTTAAATCACCTGTTTATTCTCAGCCAAATTTTGTTTGCCATCTTACTTATTCCAGGAAACTTTCAGGCCTTTAGCTACAGCAAGTGATATTGGTTTTGGAACAATATTAATTCCAGCAAAACATGCAATATGCTCAGCATTAATTATATGATTAGAGAAAGTAAAAGTTTTGGGTTTTCATTTGTTTAAAAGTTGTTAGGTATATATTCAAAGGGGGGCCACATCATATAAAAGACTGGGGATCTTTATTAAAAAAACCTCTCTGCATCAGGCTACTTTGAACCGTGTAAAGATCCTGGGCAATGAGGTCCAAAGTGATTTCTCAAAAGTGGTTTAATCAAGGGATGGATGGACAGACTGTCTCATAGCACTTGATTCTGTAGGCAAGGAGGAGATGAATCACTTTTTTAAGAACGCACTCCAAGAATCTTGCAGAAATTCATGGTTGAAGGGGTGTGAGGGAAACAATTTGTGTTTTTTCTGATTTTGTTCAATGGAATCACCAATAGGGTTAGAATTTATAATTATACTAACAGGCTGAGGCCATAAATGATTGGTTTGCTTCTTATAAACACTTGATCACCAATCAAAATTTTCTGCATTTATTACTAAAAATTACTTGTATTTAAATCATTCAAAAGGGCTGTATATATACCTTTTTGGGGGTAAGAGGACCTTTGCAGGGCACTTAAAGATAGTTGTTCTTGTGGGATAAAGCTAGAAGGCTGGCAAGGGATAGTTTGGCACGCATCCTTAGTGCTGTTTCTCAGATGGAACTGTCTTTGCCATATTTATGTGTGAAACAATTGTCAGAATTTGTTGAAATGTTAATTTTTTATTTTTACATTTCTGACATATTTGTTGATTTTGTATTATTTTCTTTTAATTGAAATAGCCATAGGTGGGTATTTTTATATTCTAAGCCATTTTTTGAACATGTTGATCATTTTTAATAATTTTTAGGGGAACTCTTTGATTTGTTTTGTGGCTCATAAAGATTTAACAATAGTGTTTATGTGACAACCTTTATTATTGTTTTCCCCAATTTGTCTGTCTTATACTTTTAATTTCATAATTTTTATCAAATATTCATAGTTTTCAGACATTCCCCTATCCTTCATTTATATTTTTACATTTGCATGATGCATGCATGTGGGTTGTAACCTTTTACTGCGGTACCTGGCTTTCAGGAGTGGTGCAGTTATTTTTCACACGCGCATAACTGACAGCTGTGTGCAGGAATCAAGAATCCTGGCCAGAAGCATATTGCATGCCAGTTTTTTGAAAGGTGTATGTACCCTTGATGTATGGATGCAGGGCTGCGCGTGTGAATTTTGACAGAACACAAATCCAGCTGTAACTCCTAAAACATAAACAACACCTCAATTCTGAGTGAATTTTAGGTTTGAAACCTATACATGACATTACTTGTGAAATATTAAAATGGGAAAAAATCCCATAGTGATTCTGTGGACTTTTTGTCATTCCCCTTTTTTAATATTGAAAAATATAACGGGTTGAATTTCAAGCGTGGGTTCAGTAAGTGACCCTACCTTATTGTGGGTGAGGAATACAGGTCTGTAATAATATTCTAGCATTTATAACTATATTTATTTTATGATTTATTTTTATTTTCATTTTACTTTGAATTTTTTCTCTGTTTAAGTAGAAATCTGACATTCCCCCACTCCAAGATATGTCTATATCTGAAAAAGAATCTGGGGCTCAATTTCTCTTATTGGCTCTGTAATTTCTTAGGTGTATGGGTCCATCTGGAATTTTATTTTCAGGCAGCCATTCATCTTTATCCGCGGATTCTCCTCTATATCTGACCAGGTAAAGTCTAAAATCTCTTCCATTGATCCTTTCATTTTTTCTTTAATTATCTTGGTGATTTTCCATTTTCCTTTTTCATGGTCAGCTTCCATAGTTATCTCTGGTGGAGGGATTTTCTACCCTTCTCTTGAGCAAAAGTTTTTGATTAGGCTCACTGGGAATACAGGGCTTTTCCTGGAAATCAAATCACTCAGGATTTCTTACAGCATTCTTTCCATGAAGATTTTTGATAGTAAATGGTCCTACAAAGGAAGGTCCTGATTCCCTTTTCCCTGAAAGGTTGTTAAAATTATTATTTGAGATAAGGAATTGGTCTCCAATTTGAAAATCATGTTCTTTAAGAGTTCTATCCAATCTCTGTTAATTATCCTAAACAGCCTCTAGAACACATTTAGTAGCATATTCGTTGGATATGTCTATCATGTTCTTAAAGTCTCCTGAGGTACAATTTATAGTGAAAATTTTCTAATTAAGATTGCCTTTGGGTAGCTTGGGTATCCATCCTCTTTCTAGGAAATAGGTAATTTATTTGGTGGAAGAATTTTTACTGCTGTTGTAAGCCATTTTTAGGTCAGGTAAAGGACTAAATCATTCATGGAAATATAAATCTATGTTTTTGCATTCTAGTAAAAAGCAGCAGAATCTTTTCAGAATTTCTTCTAGAGTTTTGATCATTCATTCTGCTAATACATCAGTTTGGGATGAGAAAGCTGTGGAGAAAGCTAAGGTAGTTCCAAAATATCATGAAGAGGTCTCCAGAATTCAGAGGTGAGCTTGGGGTCTCTATAACTTATCATAATCTGGGGGACTCCTACATCTGCAAAGAGTCTGTTCCAGAAAAAGAGAGCTACTCCCATGGCAGTATCATATTTTTTTTTGGGTAAGAATTTAGATTTCTTGGTTAACCGTTCCACTACGACTGAGACTGGGTTGTAAGAGTAAGCTCCTCTTGGAGTTAATCTTGTGAAAAAGTTCATCTGAATGATTTCCCATCTATTTTTGAGTCCAGAGATCTTCTGTAATAAGCCAAACCTCTTCCCAGTAGTTCTGTTAGATTTTTGGCATGTCTCACAGCTAGAAACATACTTGATGGTGGAGTCTCTCCATTCAATCCACCAGGATTTCTTTTGACCTTTTCTAAATTACTGTCAGTAGATAAGTGTCCAGAAGAACAGTTATCATGGAATTCAGCTAGGATATGTTTAATATGTTCCTCATTAGTTGAGACTAGGACACTGGACTTTTGATTTCTGTAATACACAAGTCCATCCCATGAGGTAAATCTTGTAGCTTTTAATTCTTTCAGTAATTATTTGGGAAAGCTGTTGATTATTTCAGATATAGGGTTAGTGCTTTCCATAATAGAGATCAAGATTCTCATACTAGGGCTGTAAGTTCTCATGGATTCAAAAAAGGACTCATCTAATTCACAGATATGTATCCCAGTGATTGGAGTTTCATGATCAAGCAAGTTCATTTTGAGTAAAGGAAAAATTTCATGATTTTCAGGTTCATGAGCAGCATTGCTAGGGTCATTTGGTAGAGCATTCATACTCAAAATTTCAGCTTTCTGGTGTTTGCTTCCAGCTTGATGAACTATAGTAATATGTCCTCTATAATGTTCAATAGCTATCTTCCATCTAAACATATGCCCGCTAGGAGTTATCATGTTCATTAGAGTTCTAACAACATTGAAATCAGTGATTACCACAAAGTTAGTGCCTTCAAGGTAGTAATGCATTTTTTATAAAGCCCATACTAGTGCAAGACATTCCATTTTTCTGGCACCAAATCTTTTCTCTGTATCCTTGAGTTGTCTAGAGATAAAGATTATTTTTTTGATGGGTTTATCATCTTCTATTATCTCCTGTTGAAGGGCAGCTCCTAGTTCTTCAATGCTAAAATCTATTGAAAGCTTGAGAGGTTTGCTTTAATCAGGTTGGATCAGCACCAGGGCTGTAATCATGGCTACGTTGAGTTATTCCTAATTCATTACTATATCATGAGTTGTATCAACGAGGGTTTTGTTGTTGCAAATCTAAAAAAAAATTTAAGTCAACAGTGCAAACTTTGGTAATGACTTCCTGTAATAGCTGCAGAAGCTGATGAAAGACAAGACTTCAGTCTTGTTCTGGGGAATTGATCTATTCATAACAGCAGCTATCTTGCTTTGATCAGCTTTAAGTTTTAGAACAGATACTATTTGTCCTAGGGCTTTGAGTTCTCCATACCCAAAATTACACTTCTTTGTGGATATTTTCAATCCCATAGTGGAGATGGTTTTCAGAACTAGTTTAACTTTATCCATATGGGTAGTCCAATCATGATAACATCATCAATGTACAGCATCATCCAGCCTTGTCTAATCAACTGGACTAGTACTTTATCCATCATTCCTTGGAAGTGGAGGGAGCATTTTTGATTCCAAAGTGCATTCTTGAATAATCATATATTCCTAGGTGGCATATGATCCTCATGAACTTCCTGTTATCAGGGATGATAGTGATCTGGTTGAATCCTTTCAGAATTTCAATATTAGTAATAAACTTAGCTTTTGAGAGATTGTGGAGAGAATGGTCAATCCTAGAAATAGGATAATAGTCTGCTTGAGTATAGTGTTTAGAATCCTAAATTATCCAACCCTTCTGGACTTTTCATTATGCCAAGCTTTGATCACTTTTTTGGTGACATCTACTTGCTCATTATGTCCTACTTCCCTCAAAACTTGCAGGTGTATTAATTCCTGGATGTGAGTTAAGAGGGCAGCTCTTCATTTTGGGCTGGAATGGTAAGCAGGTATCCTAAGACTTGGAGGATAATGAGGTTCAATTTTTAAGATAAAAATAATTTCATGTCCTTCAATATCACCAATAGAGTTCAAAAAGCATTTTTATTTTCAAAGAAAATTAGGAAAATATCCTGTTTTTTGTCTTCACTGAGCTGGGAATTCAAAGCTGCTTGCAATATTTATTCTTGGTTGAAAGTCTCCAAGTCTTTCTAATAGGTGGAATAAAAAGTTTGAGCATTAATATGGCATATTTGTAGCTTCTTTTTCCAATCTCCTCCTAAAGTAAAGAATCTACCCCTATGTTGGAGCAAATCTATTCCATAAAGGCATAGAGAATCATTTCATAAAATAAATTAGTCACATACTCCATTTTTTAGTACTAAAAATTCAATTTTTGGTCTAAGTGATTTTTTAGAATGAGGCAATATGATATCTGTTGTCCATAATCCAATAGCATTTCAAGATGAATTGCAACTGCTGAACTTAGCTTGGGGTTCTTGTAGAAGATTTATTTTCCAATTTGGATCATGTTTTTAGAAATAAGATGATCCAAAAAAAGATCAAAAGGCTCCACTATCTAGGAGTAACTTAACTGGCGAGCCTTGGATTAGACCAGTAGCATAGCAAGATTTACCAGAAGTGTAAATTTTGCCTGCAGAGGGTCTAAGAGTCAAGGGTTTAGCCTCAGAAACATGTTGAATCTTCACGTTGGTATTCCATTGTTGTGGTAAGTTAGAATCTTCATTTACAGAGTTTAATTTCATGGAGAACTGTAGAATTCCTTCAATGACATTGATGGGTTAGTAATAACTAGTTGACACTCAGATATTGATCCATAAGTGTCATCAATTTGAGGATGAGGATTATTTTCATAATCTTCTCCTTCAATATGGTTTTTACTTCTCCTGGCTTGATTAAAATTAGGTCTTACACTCCCTGTCTGTTTACAGTTCCAGCATACCTTTTCCTTGGTGTCTTAATTCTGCTTGAATTATAAGTTTCAGCTGGAAGAATAGTTGGTTTTGCTGCTGTATTCTTCTTTATTCTTGGTTCTGTGATCCTTGAGTTTGTTGGTTCTTTTGTATAAACCATTCACATCAATAGTTTCCTCTAATATACAATTTATTGTAGAGAGGTCAGAATCTATAGGCATTCTACATCTTACACTGTGGGTGAGGCTTCCAGGACATAAATTAAGGCTTCTTTCATTACTCTTTTCTTTTTCAGCATCAGAGTACAAGCAATAAAATATATTCTTTTTTTCTAGACACCATTTATGAGTTTTCTCCTTTGGAGGGTCAAACAATGAGTTTTCAAAGGTCTTCCTCATCTTTCTTTTTGAAATCCTGGTGCCAAATGGGCCTTTCATCACTAATTTCCATGAATTCCAATTTTTAGATCCAACTTCTTCTATTTTTTTCAATGAACTAATCTAAGGCTCCTCCTTTAAATTGGCTGGGAAATTGAACTACTGCTATAGTATCTGGGATCTCATATGAAGCAAGAGCATATTCAATCAATTTGATGAAGCTGATATGTTTTTAATCTCCTTCTTCTGAGAATTTGGGCAGTTCAGTTACAGGGCTAAGAGTTTCAGGACTTGGTGTTCCTCAGGGGTTAGACTGTGCCTGTAAGATTAATTGCTGTCTGTTCCAGACTTATGGGGAACGTCAGGAGTTATACTCATTCTGATGGTTTTTGCTTCTTTGAAGTTTACCAGGGAGGGATCAGTTGAATGAATTTTGAGGTCTCTAAGGTCATTCTTAACCATTTCTAATTCTAACACAATCTTACTGCTCAGAAATTCTATTTTATTAACTAGATGATCAGAGGGGGTATCAGTTTTGTTTTTAATTTATCCTTAAATTTTTTCAATTGAGAGGAGAATGTCTTCTTGAACTGAAGAGTAAGTGTTTTTTATTTTTTTAATCATTGATAATTTATTAATATTATTAGTATCTCTCAGTTGTTTGATTTCCAACTGACTAGTCTTAAAATGGGCAGCTTCATTGTGGATTCCTTTTCAAAATTTGAATTATCTTATGCAATTGGCCAATGTTAAGTTTGCAACCTTGCAACCCCCTGGCCCAACCCAAAAAGGGTTGAATGGCGCAACTTGCAACCCAGCTTGGTTGAAAGCAGCCTCTCAAATCCCAATTTGGAGTTTTGAGAAGCCATTTGCTACCCATTTTGGGTTGTGAGAGGCCATTCAAACCTCATTCCAAAAAACAAATTAAAAAAAGAAAACCAAAAAAAGAAGATAAAAAAAAGATAAAAAAGGGTGATCATAAATTCACCTCAAATGATCCTTGTTGCCCAGCTACAAGGCTACACCTGAGCCAAGTAGACTCAACACAATTCAAGTATGTTTGGGCTTTACTCCACATGGCACTGGAAAACCATGTGATGGCCCCACAACTTTATTTGAGCTGTGTAGCGCGCCACATGGTTCAAATGTATTCGTGTTGCTGTGCCACATGGACAGCCCAACCACATTTGTTTTGTGTGAGGCTCTAAACAGCTTCAATGTAGTGGTATAGCCATCCCACACAGCTACAAGTCTAGTGGGAAAAAAAATAAATAAAAAAACAAAGGGTATAAAATAAACCAAAAAACTAAATAAAAATACAAAAAAAAAAAACAGAAATCAACCACAAGATCAAAAAAAAATTGATTTTTTGGTTAAAAAAACATTAAATAGAATAAAAACAAGTAAAAAGAAAGAAATAAAAATAAATTGAATAAACACTGAAGACAACCAACCGTTTTTCTTCAGATTCAAGTAAAAAATTTGAGTTCAACTTGACTAGACTTAAAGTGAGGGGGCCAAAAAATGCAAGAATTCTTTTGACCAGCCCCAAAGTGAAAGTTCCAAAAAAATACAAGTTTTGACCAGCCAAAAAATTCAAGAATTCTTTTGACCAGCCCTCAAGTGAAAGTTCCAAAAAAAATACAACTATTTTGACCATCCTAAAGTAAAAACACCAAGAAAAACAAATTTAACTTTTTTTAAGATGATCCCATCACGAGCTTAACACAAGTTAAGCTTGTGATGGGATCAGCCCAAGACATGTTGAACTGAGTTACCATTAAAATTGCATTCAAAACACTTATCTTATGTATTTAAACTCAAAAAAATCAACATAATGATGTTCAGAATGTGATAACCCTTTATATTAATAGAATTAAAATATCAGCATGTTAGACCCAACCCAAATGATCAAATTAATCTATAAGTTGGAATAAAACTCAAGTTGATCTTTGAGATGATCAACTCAACAAGCTGCTTTTTTAGATATCATAGAACATGGTTTGGAAACTATGGGTGGGATTGGAATCCCATCTCCCTTAAGTACAATTTGTACCAAATGGTTATTGTTAAAAAAAGCAAATGAAAATAGGATGAAATTTTTTGTTTAAACCCATTTTCATAGGAGTAAAGTAACAAATTATTATAATGAGATGAAAAATATTGGTCTTCCATAAGGATCTGCTATCATTTGACCCATTTCAAGCTTTGAAAGTCATTTGGAAGAGGGAATCTTTCCATTGATGTCTTTGAGATCAATTCTTTGTTCTATCTTTGAACATCTTTACTGACTACAAGGATCTTGGAATGGCACCCCTTATTTTTCCTCAATATTTCAAGAATTTTGTTCAGAAATTTAAACAATCCATCCTCATCATAGCCAAGTTTTTTAGCAATGAAACCAAAACCACAATTTCCATCACCAACTGGGTCCCAAACCAAATCCAAGAGCTTATATAAGTTCTCACTTATTTTATTGTGGTAATTTACTTCCTAAAATTAAAAATTAGTGAGCTAAAATTCTAACCTCATTAAAGGAATCACCACTCACCTAAGATGAGTCTCTTTTTGACTCCTCCATTGCATTGGCTTCATACTTTGAAAAGGAATTGGATTCCAAAGGCACCAAACCCAATGAACTTTCAGGCTCTTCTACTGAGCTACAAAATTTAGATGAAGAGCCTGACTTGGACTATAAAAATTTCTCAATCAGTTCATTAAACCAAAAAAATGAACCTTTTAACAAAGAAAAGACTTCAAATAATTCATCTTTTCTTCTTTGGTGCCCTTCTACTTCTCTTTGCCCACTTAAGTTCATTTTCAATGTGTTCAAATCAAGAAGGATCTTGCTGGTTCTCTGTCAATTTCGGAGCGCCTCTTCTTCATTGCAAGAATTTAGGCTCAAGTAATGGATTTGATTGATAATTGGCCGTCTCCTTCATCAAGTGCTTCAACAACCCGCAATAACCTTGATAAGGATGATTCAGGATTATTGCATTAATTTTGTCGTTTTACTGAGAATTTTTGAGTAGTTCATCAAAATTGACCTTTAAAAATTCAAAATGATCAAATATCAGTAAATTAGGAAGAATCATTTTAGTCAATTAGAATCATCATTCTAAAAGCATTTATCAAAAATTATTAATGAAAAAGCCTTAATCAAAAAGAATTTATCAAAAAGCATTAATCAAAGAGCATTAATCACAAATTAATTTGAACAATCCAACATAAACCAACATAAAGCACTAGAAGTGCAAGTTTCATAATTCAACCTCCACTGAGGATGAACATCTATTGGAACAATGGAGACTCTTGACACTAAAAGGTCTCTTATCTGATTGGAAACAGGCAAACCCATATTCATTGAGTATGACTTGGTGCACACTTCCCCATCATGGTTACTCTTTAATCCCTCTAATTGATCCCCAACACGTTTGATTGCTTGTAAAGACACCTGGTATCACAATGGTAACAGCTCAGTAGGAAGAACCATTCCAATCTTTTTTGAGACTTGTAAAGGGCAGCCCGAACCAATTGAATTGATTGGAAACTGTGCCCTCTAGTTTTTGCAAAACATCCAACATGTTTCCCAAAAATTTTGCAGGGAATTTTTTGAGAGTAGCATGGGCCCCTTCATCCCAGGACGTTTTTTTATTTCCAAAGTCTGGCTTTTGAAAGTCCAAGCCATCACAAGCATCTCTTTAATAAGGAAGATATTAAGATCAATATACTTTATTACATCCTCACATTCTGCCAAAAAACACTTTATAAAATTCAGAATGTAACCAACCCAAAAAAAAAGAAGATTAAAAGTAGAGGCAGTTATTTGGAACTCACTCTAAGTTCCTCATCATTGACTCCTGCCTCCCCCTTGGTTTTTGAGGACCCACACTTAGCCCACAGAGACATAAAGCTTTGAAACCCTTCAACCTCATCATTAAAGCACAATTTACAGTTTTCTTATATGTTTTTAGACAAGTGCCATTGACAGAACTGTCTTTTTAACTCAGGAAATATTTTTTTCAGAGTATGGATCCAAGCTTTTTCACAGTCTGTCAGAAAGACTTTGGGATGTCTCTCAGGATCATAAGCCAACTCCTTTAGAAAATTTACAGACCAAGTGTAGAGCTCAAACATTTTTTTTTGTAAAAACAAGAGCTTTTGTGAAAGTTTTCTGGTGGTGAGTAATTCCTACAAAGCGCAATAGGGGGATGTTGTAGTTATTTTTCTTAAAATTACAATCCATAATAGGTTGATTGACCAATCAATTTGCTATTGATTGACCAATCAATTTGCTATTGATTGACCAATCAATTTGCTATTGATTGACCAATAAATTTGCTATTGATTGACCAATCAATTTGCTATTGATTGACCAATCAATTTGCTATTGATTGACCAATCAATTTGCTATTGATTGACCATCACTTTAGTCTCACTTTATGATTGCTAGATCTGGAAAGAAAGTCCCACATTGTAAGCATTGATCCCAAATTTGGGTTTATGGAACCCAAATGTGATTCAGGGGGACCAAAAAAGTTTGGCACAACCCCTGGGGGGCTGTGTAGACCCAAAAATGGCACAAAACCGCTTTTTACAGGGATAAACAGATCAAATTATCCGTTTACAAGGTGTATACAACCCCTGAGGGTTGCGCGTGTTTGAAAAAACCCCTTGGCTGTGTCCAGACGCGTTTTTTGGCCAGCACGCGCGTCTTGGATGCTTGTATGTGCCCCCACGCGTCCATTGGGTTGTGTAGGACCTGAAACAACTCCAAAAGAACTGGGAGTTGTGATTTTAACAAAACCCAAAAATTAAAAGAAGAGATGTGGAAAAAAAATAAAAAATGGAAGAAAAATCAACAAAACTAAATAGAAATGAGGCTTAAATAAAAATTAATAGATAACAATAAAGAGTCTATGGAGCAGCCCTAAAGTAAAAGCACCAAAAAATAAAAGTTCAACTTAACAAGGCCTAAAGTAAAAAAACCAAAAAAAAGACAAGTAACTTTAGCATCCCCAAAGTAAAAGCACCAAAAAAAACAAGTTCAACTTGTTTTAAGCTGATCTCATCACAAGAAGTAAAAATACTCCTTATGATGGGATCAGCCCAACAAAAGTTCAACTGACTTACAAATAAGGTCTTACTCAAAACACTCATCATAAGGATGTTAACTCAAAACACTAAACATGATGATTTTCACAATGTGATAACACTTAGTATTATTTGAATTAAAAGATCAGCATGTTAGACCAAACCCAAATGATTAAATTAATCTATAAGTTAGAGTAAACCTCAAGTGGAATCTTGAGGTGATCAACCCAATGAAATTCTCTTTTAGATATCATGGAGCGTGGTTTGGAAACTATGGGTGAGATTTGAATCAAATCTGCCTTAAGTACAAGCTAAAAGCAATGTTTATTGCAAAAAATGAAAATTAAAACAGGATCTCATTTTTATTTTACACCCATTTTTATAAAATCATAAGTACAGCATAAATCCAATCAAATGTAAAATATTGGTCTTCCATAGTACCTGCTATTATTTGACCCATTTCAAGCTTTGAAAGCCATTTTGAAGGTGGCCTCTATTCATTGATGGCATTGGCATCAAGTCTTTTTTATTAAACTTATTTAATGCCACCCAGGATTTTAGCATGGAACATCTTATTTTTCTTCAATTTTTCAAATATTGCTTTTCTTACTTGAAACCATCCAAGCTTATCATACCAAATTGATTTATCAATGAATCTAAACCAACAATGTAAACTATCTATCCTCATCATAACCAAGTTATTTAGCAATGAATTTAAAACCAAAATTTCCATCACCAACCGGATCTCAAACCCCACCCAATAACTCATGAAAGTTCTCATGTATTTTATTGGGGTAGTTCACTTCCTAAAATCAGAAAATTAGTTAGCCAAAATAATAATCTCCTTAAATAAATCACTACTCACCAAAGATGAGCTTCTGTTGGACTCCTCCATTGCGTCTGCTTCATCCTTTGAAAAGAAATCTGATTTCAACAGAACTTAACCCAATGAAATTTCAGTCTCTTCCACTGAACTGTGAAATTCAGATGAAGAGCCATCCTTTCACTACATAAATAATTACCCCATTATTTCATTAAACAATAAAAATGAAAATTTCTTAAAATCAAAGGCTTACTATCTTGGGTCTTTCTGATCACCTTTTAAGTGTTTCTTCAGTCTAATTCTCTCAAGTATGAGATTCAGATGAAGAGCCATCCTTGCAAGTCAGAAATAATTTCCCCATCAGTTCATTAAACCATAAAAATAAGCATTTCTCACTCAAAATAAAACACTTACTGTATCTGGTCTTTTGGGTCCCCTTTTAATCCTTTTTTATGTATTAACTGCTCTTTTCACATGCTCAAATTCGGAAACCTCACAATGGGTTGCTTTCAATTTTGGTCCACCGTTGCTTGAACTTAACACCTTTGGCTCACGCCTTTGCTTGGCAATCAAAGTGGTTGTATTCTCAAGCATTGACCTTAAAATCTCCAACCTAACTTTTTTAGATTGTTCCCTATAAATTGAATTCCACTTGTTCAACATTTGAGATCCTTCATCAAGCCCTTGATCTGCTTGAAAATTTCAAAAAAAATATCAATTTTTGAATCCAATAATAAATCTGTCAATCAAATAATTAATCTGACCATAAAATTAGTAACCTTTCAATCCAATAATTTGTACCCCTCAAAAAACCTCACTTACTTCATTGGAAGGTTCATAGTCTAACTTCCACTGAGCATGAACATCCTCAGGAACCAAAGATTCTCCTGACGCTAGTATTATGGCTAAAATGTGGAAAAATGGCAAGCCCATTGTTTTTGAACATTACTGGGAGCACACCTTGCCATGATGTTTGTGCTTTAACTTCTCAAATTATTCTGCACTGACTCTAATGGCCTCAACTGATAATCTGTAACCAAAAGGTAATAGTTCTGTTGTAGAACCTTTTCCGAAATTTATTCAAGAGTTTTTAAGTGCTTCATGGACTGATTTTTTTTTTTCTTCAAGGTGTTTCCACACATTCCAATTGTCCCCCAAAGATCCCAATAGTAATCGTTTGAAAACAGAATGGGCCCCTTCTACCCAAGACATTTTTTAATTTCCAAAGTCTGGGTACACACAAGTAAAAGCCATCAAAAACATCTCTTTTATATGGAAAATATTCTTTTCCATATACTCAATTACATCCTTGAAGTCTTTCAAGATACAGTGTATACACGTTTTGAATTAAGCACTCCCAAAAGAGAACAATAGAAGAAGATTTAAATTGGCATACTCTCATTTCTGCATCTTTTTATTCTTCCTCCCCCTTGGTTTTAGAGGCCCCATACTTCCCCATAGAGTCAGAAAGTTTTTCAATCCTTAATTTTCATTACTTAAGCACACTTTACAAATTGCTTGAATGTTTTTATACAAGTGTCATGTACATCACTGTCTGGATGACTCAGGGAAAATTTGTTTAATAGCACAAATAAGAGCTTTTTCAGGGTCTGTCACAAAGACTTTTTGAAGCCTCTTGGGTCATAAGCCAACCAATTTAATGCTTTCAATGCCCAAATGTGAAAATCATACGTTTATTTTGTTATAAAAATAAAATCATTTGTAAAAGTCTTTTGATTGGCAGTCATTCCTACAAATTTTTTACCTATTTTTTTTATAAGTACAATTCCACAATGCAATATGATGGAATTTTTTGAAAAGTTTTACAGAATCAGGATGAGCAAGAATAGGGCCTCTAAGCAACCCTCTCGGTCAAATTTGGACCTTGAAACCCACTCAAATTCCTGAATTGTTTCCAATAGAAAGTCCATGAGACCTTCCCCTTTCAGTTCTCCTCCTTCTTAAATTCTGCTTACTGTTAAATATTAATTTATTCTTCACCCTCAAACTTTCTCATTTACTTTCAAGTTGAACCATATTGAGCCCAT
Source organism: Puccinia polysora (assembly GCA_025617555.3). NCBI lineage: Eukaryota > Fungi > Basidiomycota > Pucciniomycetes > Pucciniales > Pucciniaceae > Puccinia > Puccinia polysora. The sequence goes on along the minus strand of CM062635.1, from coordinate 41,137,846 downwards.
CTTCCATGCCTTCCCTAAGTTTATCTAATGCTTGACCCTATATTCTCCTCAGTTGATGATGAACTGATGGACTTTCTGATTGTTGATGATTGTGTAGGCCATTTTTAATGAAGAGATTCCATGTGGAATCTGCTTCTTTCCTACTTGCACGTATCATGAATTAAAACCCAAACTTCCTAATGTGAGTTTGCCTTTGATTTTCTGTGAGGCATGGCCCTTCATATAACCCAAATCTTTCACATGCTAGATCCAATTATTTGTCTCTCATTGACTTGAAAGTTCTCATTGCAAAGCAATGCATGTCTGCCCATTTTTGGCAATAAATATTGGCATCTTTACTAGTAGCATAGGCTCTCACAAGGGGAGAATCAAGCGGGTATGGAACCCCTTATTTAAATAAGTATTTTTCAAGCCAAATACTTCTAATTCAATTGACATATTAAATGTTAACCCACCACCTTTATTCATTTCAAATTGTGAAAAAACATCTTGTTCCACTTGTGAAAAAAAATCTTGTTCCTCAATTGTAACTCTAGATGAGAATTCAATTGTGGCTTTCAATGTTTTCTTATCCAACTCCCCACCCAAATCCCTAGATTCCACAAAAATTCCCATCAGTACACTTTTAATTAAGTCCTTTTTGTAGCCTTGTTTAATATGGGAGGGCTTGGGCTTGCCACTTTTTCCATTAACCAAAACAAATTCAACAAATTCAAGTATTACTTGCAATTTTCAATCCAAAAACTCCAAAAGTTTGCTCAAAATTTGGTTGAGAAACATTAATTTTGAGAAAAATCAATTTATGAAATGGGAAATTTGTGTGTGTATAAGTGAGTGCTTGATGACAAGTTTTTAATTTTCTTTTTGTGTTCCAATAATATTCCACATAGTATGCCAGATTCCCAAATTTGGGTTCAAAGCACCCACATGTGGTCCAGGGGTGCCTAGGTAATCCAAACTAGGTACCCCAAAACCCCCCTCAAATGGCCCATTTTGGGGGAGCGTAGCTCAAATTGGCCAGTAAAACACCCAAAAACCCTGCTTGCAACTTGCGCATTCCCCGGGGGGTTGCAAAACCTCCATTGAGACCCCATATTTGGTTGCAAATCCTCAATAGCGACAAAATTTGGGTTGCAAACGGTGGTTTTCAACCCCCCAGGGGATGCACAAGTTGCTAGCAACCTGGCTTGCTAATTTCTGGGCCGTTATTGGCTTTTTTAAAAACTGATTTTTCAAATTTAACATTGGCCTATTGAATTGTTTATAAATACTATCCAAATTTCTGCTTAAAATGTTAAAGTTATCAAATAAAATTTCAGAGAAAGTAGTAAACATGGGTGTGAAATATAGATTCATTTGTGATATATTTTTTTTCCATTTCTGAGCTAAGGATATATTTTTGTACCAATCCTTGGAATTCCTCATTATTTGGTCAGGAGAAGATCTCATATTTTTGAGTTATTTTCCCTTTAAATTTTACAATTGATCCCAAGGATTCTGATTTTCAACATATTTTTCCACTTCCTTCCTGGGGATCAATTTATGAAGGGCTATCTTTAAGGATTTGGCCTGTGATATTGCCTTTCTCATGGCTAACACGTCCTCTTGGACATGGGCCAACGTTTAGCCCTCCCAATAGCTCACATGGTCTTTTACTAGAACATTTATCTTGGACTCTTTGATTTAATCCAGCTGGGGTGGCATGGGCAGAGGTGTATGCACCAGGGATTATTCTTTGCATAAGGTAGAGATCTCCATCAATTGATTGGTCAAGTTGGGTGGTGCTAGCGCTTGCCGGTCTTGCAGTGCTGGTGCTGTTGGTTTGAGTCCCTCATTTTGCTTGATAAAGGCACTCTTACGGGCATGGGCTTCTCCGGGAATTGATTCTAAGGAAGGGGCTCTTTTGGTTGCACAGGTTTTGGACCAGTTTTGGGAAATGTTACAAAGTATGTAATGTTTTCATCAAAATGTTCAACAAAAAAAAACAAAACAATGAATTTTCTTTGTTTTTAAATTATTTTAAGCTCACTGAGACTTGAGTTTAGGGGTACTAAGACCAGGTTAGGGTTATAAGAGTCCTTAGCTGGTAATCCAGGAGGGTCTTGGTGAGCAAAAATAAGATATTGCCTGAAATCTGGGGTCTGACTGACTTTCCAAAACATCTTTCTCAATCAATTCAGCAAGGGAAAACGTTTTTTTCCACTGAAAAAAAATTAAAAAATTAACAATAATAGTCATTATTATTATTTTTTTATATTTTTACATATTTTTTATAATTTTTATAAAAAGAATTAAAGTCTCACTTTGTTGTCTATTTTTGCAGAAGAAGGGGTGATTTCTATACTTCCCCACTCCTTATGTTGTATCAATGAATAATTGAAGTTCATTAGCCTCTCCAGCTCAAGTTATTTTTCTTTCATGTGCTCTTGTTCATCGTCCCAAATTCTTTGGTTCTGTTCATCAGGAGTTAAAGAATACAAGTAATTAGGTAAAAAATTATGTTTTCTTCCTTCCATTTGGTGTTTTAGAAATATTAAATAATGATTAAATAATTCCTGATTGTTCTTTAGATCAACTGGATTATAAATAAAAAGATAATTAAAATAAGCATTTTTATTTATTTTTTATGTAATGTATCTGGTCTTAAAGAGAATTAACTAATTCAATATTAATTTTTCAGGTATATTTCCTGCCCAGACCCCCAGTTGTCAGCTTAATAATGCCAGGAAACCTTCATTCCTTTCGCTAGAGCAAGTGATATTGGTGTTGGAACAATAATAATTCAAAGAAAACTTGAAATGATGAGAATTAATGATATGACAAGCGCAAGTGCAAGGTTTGGGATTTTTTGTGGTTAAAATTTTTTAAATATATTTTAAAAGAGGGGTAAAAGATAATACGAGACTGGTATCTTTATTGAAAAAACCTCTCTTCAAGGGGCTACTTTGAACTGTGTAAAAACCTTGGGAAAATGAGGTCCTAAGTGATTTCTCAGAAGGTTTTTCCTCAAGGGATGGGGGGACAGGCTGTCTTATATTGTTAGATTTTGAGTTTTCATTTATGTGACTTTCACTGGAGTTCAGAGTACCATTGATTGGATTGATTTGATCTTATTATTTTTAGCCTTCAAGTACTAAAACAACAGGTAAAATGTAACTTGGCTGTGTTGTAGTATTGTAATTATCAGACTGTTTAGTCATGGCTATCATACTCTTTAGTCATAGCATTTCACTTACCATGTCACTTAAACTGCTTATGCTAATTTTACCTTATTCATTTTGTACTCAACCACTTTTCAGCATATAGTGTATTTAGTCTATATAAACACCAGTGCTCTCAAGTGGAATTGATCATCTGTTTTAGCTAACACATCAACTGGAGAGCCCCTTTCCTCCTGATCTCAGGTACGTTATGCTTGACGTTACAAGCTCCTTTCACTAATTTATCAATCCATCCATCCAATTTGAGCTTCAGCTCTTTTCACCTTTTACAAGGTTAAAAGCCTATACTCAACCCAAGCCAACGGCCTTTCATTCAACTGGTTGCCTTCAATAGTCTCATCCTGAAACCAATCTTTGACTCTTTTGGTGAGGGGGTGAGATGAGGATGAGCCTTGTCATTGACAATTCAGCTCATCTCATCCATTCACTTTGACACTAGGCATCAGCATCTCAAGAAGTATCCAATCGCCACTCAAGATCATCACACCAACCTTTTGTAGACAACGGATAGCCAAGATAGAACAAAGCTAGGAGTTGAATTAAGTCACAACATAGGCAACAGCCAAGCCACCGACAGCAACATCAAGCTACAATTAACAAGGTTGAAATTATCAAGTCATCCCAAACAAGTGGCCATACTCAATCCCATCTTGCAATTTAGGTCACAGTCTGGTCCACCCAGTTTGGACTGTTCACCTGCCTCCAGAATCATCCATCCGATCTTTGTGTCGGGTCCTTGCAAATTGGAATCTATCTTTTGCCAAAGAAACCAAGCACAATTGGCAAGCTCAAGAAGCAAATCTGAACACGCTCCATGGGATGATCAAAACTAACATCCACACTCAGTACACTCCTGATTTCATCATTGGTCTCAAGTCTATCTCAGAGGGCTTACTAAAGTCTCTGTCATCCTTGCAAACGACTATGGCCGTTGGAGTCTGTAATGCCGGTCTCAAGTCTATCTCAGAGGGCTTATTGAAGTCTCTGTCATCCTTGCAAACGACTATGGCCGTTGTAGTCTGTAATGCCTTTGTCAAACTCAGCTCACTCGGTCAAGCGCTCGATCTGCTCATCGACATCATTCTTCCCCCATTACTCCAAATGGCATCCCAAACAAAGAAAATTGTCTTTCAGGCCTCACAGGACGCAGTCTTGGCCCTCATCAAATCGGTTTCCTCTCAACCTTGTCTGCTTCAGTACATTTTGGTCTGCATCAAGGAGAAGACTGTACAAGCTCGCGTTGCTGGAATTAGGAGTTTTTGGAGTGTCACGGGCAGCGATCCAAATCTCAGATTGACTCGGGAGGTGGACTTGGATTAATCGAGAAGGCGTTGAAACAATCCTTGGATGATGCCAGCCCTATGGTACGTGAAACGGCGCGTGAAGCATTTTGGATTTGCTCTGCAATATGGCCTCAAATGACCGGCGCTTTGTTTGAAACCCTCAATGGATCGACTCGCAAAAAAGTCAGAGAAGGCTAGCACGGGCCGCCGAGTAGTCTCAAGTAACTTTTTCAAGGCTGAAAAGGAACCACCAACTCAAGTTTTGGTTAGATCACTCATCAAATCATCCCCCCTCATAGATTGAAACAATCAAAGAAATCTTATCCAAAAAAAAAATTCAACGGACTACTTGTCCTTGACGAGGCCTACATTGATTTTGCTGGGAACAAAAAAAAAGTGTCATCCAACTCGTTTGACAAGATCCGTTGCAATCAAGTTTGAACCCCGCAAGTCTGATGCCCCTCAACTTTACAATGAGTACCGTACCCACAAGACCTTGGCTGGATCTTCTGGTGTCCACTCATGCTCATCCTATATTTCCTTTCATCAATCATCCATCAATCTATTATGTATTCCAGTACTCAACTCTGAAAATCAACCAACTCAAACAATTCTGTTCCACACAATTAAACCCAACCTTGAACAAATTCAACGCATCTTACAAGTAATTCACCATTTGATCTGAAGAATTTTCCAGCAAATAGTAGAATCATTAAGATAGCAGTTAGAATCAGAAATGCCCCAGGAAGTTTACCAGTCATTCAGCTCATCTTATTAATCAGTCACTAACCTGTATGTAGAATTATTCCAACAGTTAGTAGAACATTATGTTAATTGAAGAAAAAGAGTTAGATTCCTTTTTAGGACAGTAACTTCCTCCAATGAAAGTCAAGCGGGTGTGTTAGATTTTGAGTTTTCATTTATGTGAATTTCACTGGAGTTCAGAGTACCATTTATTGGATTGATTTGATCTTATTATTGTTAAACTTCAAGTACTAAAACAACAGGTAAAATGTAACTGGGCTGTGTTGTAGTATTGTGATTATCAGACTGTTTAGTAATGGCTATCAGACTCTTTAGTCATAGTATTTGTTGAGATTTCACGGCAGTGATGTTTCATCTAACCGGGGGGCGTGTCATGTCTTTCACAAACTCACTCACCCTGTCGCAATCCCCCAAGGGACTCTACTCGACTACTTCTCACTTGATCATTCACTGAATCACCATCACACCATCACCATCATCCCAGAGATGTTCATCATCCCATAGATTCCATCACCTGACCATGATCACCTAACTCAACTCAATCACCTCACTTGATTCACCTAATTCAACACAATCATCTAAATCGATTCGATCTCAAGATTCTTCTTACTTTATATTTCTTACCTTATATTTCTTACCTTATATTTCTTCTTTACTTCTTTATTTTCTTTTTGTCATCTTTATATTTCCGTTGTCCATCTATCAAACTCATCCCGTTGACTTCTCCCTGCCTGAAATCATGCCCGGTGAGATCTTTCTTTTCTTCATCATTCTCTACTTGTCCCAAATGCTCATCATCTGCTCAAAACTAGCCTTTCCTGCTTGACTTAACCTCATTCCTCAAGATCCTGTCAATTAACAGTCTCACATATCTCCATCATCTCTGATAGTGACCTTAGCAGTCATCATTTCCTGTTTGTGTTTACTCTCTTCATGATCTATGAGCTGTTTTTTTTGTTCTCATCTTTTCTTGATTTATTTCTTCCTTAGCTCTTGGTTCAGCTGTCAATACATATAAATTTCATTCCTTTACGGTTAAAAGCCAAAAGTTTCATCAAATCAGCTCTACCACCAAAGAATCAACTAAGAGAGGAACCTCATAATTGGGCATCATGGATACCTTCAAGCAAATGATGCTCAAGACTGCACTCAAAACCATTCCATTGCTCGGAGATGACAACTACGGAATATGGAGAGACAAGAGGGACGCCGTGCTGGATGTTCAAGGATGCGCTGTGGCCATGAACAATGAAACTAATGCGCTGGATACTTCCGTCAAAGATGAATTAAAACTTCTTATCATCTCAAAACTGGATTCTACGGCTCACAAGAATATCGTCACGGCCGAAAATAGGAATTCCGCCAAACTTCTGTGGAAGGCAATCATCCTGAAATACGCTTCATCTCAGGCCTCCAACCCTGCTAGGGTCTTCAACGGCCTTCTTTATCTGTCTTTCAACCCTGACAACATCGTCGATTTCATCACTAAAGTTTAGGTGTGCCTCAAGAAGATGGGTGAGGTTGGCATTAAGCTCCCAGATGACATTGTAGCTTATCTCATTCTATTCAAGTTTCCCTCAACAATGGATGATTTCAAAAGGCCAATAATGCACTCAGATAAAGAACTATCCGTCAAATTTGTACTCAATCACCTCACTCAATTAAATAACAAATCGAAGGCTCAGTCATCTATTGCTAGCTCACGGTCGAAGGGAGATGTTGCTCTTTTCGGAGGAAAGTCGACATCTAGCTCAACTTCCACCAAGGGATCAGATGTGAAGCAATGCGTAGAAGGCTACCACCATCCCGGCCAAGACAGAAATCATTTGGCTGGAGATTGTTGGCACTTACATCCTGAGGTGGCTCCTGAGTGGTGGAGAGACAACCAGGAAAAATGGAAATCTAAGAAGGGCGGCTCAAAGGCAAAACCAGAATCTCACTCCGCTCATTACCTTGCGTTACTCAACTTGTGGATTGAACACGGCGATCCAAATCAGCGGTTTCTCCTCGATAGTGGAGCATCTGTCCACATGATTAACGATAGTCAATATTTCAGCAAGATGGAGCCATACTTTGGAGATCCTATCAAGACAGGAAAGGAGGGCGCTAGTTTACCTATAAAAGGCAAGGGTACGGCTCTGCTCCACTGGAACAATCTGACGCTCAAACTTGGAGAGGCCTTCTATGTGCCTGATGTTACCATCAACTTAATCAGCGCTGGCGCTCTGAATGGCAAGGGTTGTACAATTGAATTGAGTGAATCTAGGTTTGCCGTTACTCACTCAGGTAAAGAAGTTCTTACGGGACAGATCAAACATAATCTCTATACTCTTCCAACCCCCTCTTGCATTCCTCTCTCGTTGTCAAAGTCGCTTTTCTCGTCTATCTTTTGCACCCCCAAAGAAGCTCTACTAGAGATTCATAGAAAATACCAGCATGCTTCACTTTCAAGACTGGAACCTTTGATTCAACACATAACTCTCGACACAAAAAAGAAATTTCAGTGGGTAGATTGCATCAGGAGAAAGATCACTAAGTCTCCCTTCAAGAACACTTCCACCTGAGCCTCAAAAGTATTTGATTGGATTCACCTTGATCTAATGGGACCGATTCGTCCGTCATCAAAGTCTGGTCACCGGTTCATCCTTTCTCTAGTCGATAACGCCAGCGGTTATCTTGCGGCTTTCCCTCTTGCTTCAAAAGACAAGAACGCCAAGGTTATTATCAAATTACTCGAGAAGGAACATCATCAATGGGGGGTTTATCCATCCGAGGTCTGTTCCGATGGAGGAAACGAATTCGTCAACCAAAAACTTACCTCTTTCCTGGAAGACCAACATATCTCTCACGTCATCTCCGAACCTTATCATCCAGAACATAATGGTTGGGCCGAGCAAGAAAACCAAACCATTGTTGAATCTGCCCAAGCAACTCTCAAAGATTGCCGTCTTCCCCCTTCAGTGTGGCATGAGGTAGTAAAAGGGTGCTTTCTCATGCTTAATCATATCCCTTTGAAGGGGGAAAAGGCAACTCCTTGGGAGAAGATGCACGGTAGAGCTGTTCCATCCTCTTTCCTGAAGCCCATAGGTAATCCTTGTATTTTCTTAATCAATAAAAGAGGGAAAGGTTTAAAATTTAATTCAAAAGGCGAAGAAGGCATTATAGTAGGCTTCAATCAACTATTGCTTTCATATTGAATTTTAACTAAGAGTGGTTCTATTATCTCTACTAAGCACGTCATATTTCTTCACATGCCTCAATCAAGACAAAGTGGATCAAACTTAAACATTGACTCAGAAAATGATGCTTCCAATCAGACTTCCATCTCCAATCGTGGTCCTGAAGATCGTCTCAATCCTCAAGTTCCATGGTCGGAATACCTGGACACATCTGATGACTCAATCAGCTCAGCTGATGAAACTGAATCAATCAGCCAATCATCCGATGAACCTGAAGAACCTTCACCGCCTGTTTGTGAGAGTCAATTAGTGATTCCAGATACTGCTTGTACTAATCCACGGGGTCTGGCGCCTACGCCGCGGGTTTTGCGAGATCGATCACAAGTTAGGCCGCCTCAGCAGTACGGCTTTGTTCACTTTTATGAAACCAAATCTTACCAGGATGCCCTTCAATGCAACAAATGCCAGGAGTGGATGAAGGCAATGGACATTGAGCTGGATTCAATTGAAGATCTCCACGTCTGGGATGAGTATAACAGTCCCGCGCCAAAGAACGCTCTCAGGACTACGTGGATATTCAAAATCAAACAAGATTGTCTTGGAGATCCAGTCAGATACAAGGCCCGACTTTGCGTCCAAGGCTTCAATCAGGTCAAGGGTCTGGATTATTCAGAGACATTCTCTCCGACGGGAAAACCCTCTACGTTGAGACTTCTCCTTCTGTATGCACTCAAGACTAAACTAAAGATTTGACAATTCGACGTCAAGAGCGCGTTTCTTCATTCGCCAATCGATGAAGAAGTAATTATTCAAACTCCCAAGGGATCAAAAAGACAATTTCAATTCTTGAAGATCCACAAGTCACTGTACGGCTTGAAGCAGGCCCTGAAAAACTGGTATGAAACGCTCACCAGCTGGTTTAGAGAAGTAGGTTTGGACAAATCCTCCTGTGATCCCTGCCTTTACTTGTCAAGGGATGGCAAATCTCGTATCTTCTTTCATTTAGATGACCTAATTCTGGTTGGTGACGGCGAAGACTTTGAAAGAAAATTCTTAAGTTGTTTTGCCGGCTCTACAGCAAAGAATCCCAATACCATCTTAGGCATGCAAATAGAGATAAACCGCGATGAAATTCTTCTAAGACAACCAAAACATATCAAAAGGGGTCTCAAAGAATTAGGTTTGGAAGATGCAAAGACCAGCAAATCACCTCTCAATCCAAATCAACAACTCATACCTGAAACTGATGAGAAATTTGAACAATTCAAGGCCTTAAATATAAATTACCGAGCTGCTATTGGACTTCTCAATCTCATTGCGTGCTACACTCGTCCCAACGTAAGTTTTTCTGTCTCCAGTTTATCAAGATTTAACTTCAAACCAGGCCTATCCCATTGGAATGAATTGAAGAAGACCTGGAAGTATCTCAAAGGAACTTCAAACATCAAGCTTTGCTTGAGGGTGGAAGACACGGATACTCTGACCTCCGCTTTTTCAGACGCATTGTGGGCGGATGACCCTGACACCCAACAATCTCAGACGGGTTATCTCTGTGCGGTTCATGGGTGCGTTGTATTGTGGAATAGCTGCAAGCAGAAGAATATCACATATAGTTCCACCGACGCAGAACACAACGCTTTTGTCGACGCTTTCCAAGAATCAACTTGGATTTTTTCCCTCACCTGTGAGATCTTTGGCACTGAAGTTTCTCCAATCATCATTTACACGGACAATAGTGGTCTGGTCGACAAACTTGAACGGTTTGGTTCAAAATCAAAAACCCGTCACCTCAACCTAAAAACCAAAGGCATGAGAGAGGAGCTAAAGTCTGAAAACATCGCAATTGTTCTCATCAAGTCAGAAGAGATGCCTGCTGATGCTCTCACCAAGAGCTCAGATCTTGCAAGTCTCAAACATCTTCAGCTTTCCTTCTCTTTGTCTAATTCCTCTTGATCTCAGTAATTTTTTTTGTTTCTCTGTTTCCTCGTTTTTTTTTTGTTATCCTATTTCCTTTATTTTTCCTTTTGTTTGATGGAGTTGGCACATGTCTTTATCTCACCAGGCATGGGGCGTGTTGAGATTTCACGGCAGTGATGTTTCATCTAACCGGGGGGCGCGTCATGTCTTTCACAAACTCACTCACCCTGTCGCAATCCCCCAAGGTACTCTACTCGACTACTTCTCACTTGATCATTCACTGAATCACCATCACACCATCACCATCATCCTAGAGATGTTCATCATCCCATAGATTCCATCACCTGACCATGATCACCTAACTCAACTCAATCACCTCACTCAATTCACCTAATTCAACACGATCATCTAAATCAATTTGATCTCAAGATTCTTCTTACTTTATATTTCTTACCTTATATTTCTTCTTTACTTCTTTATTTTCTTTTCGTCATCTTTATATTTCCGTTGTCCATCTATCAAACTCATCCTGTTGACTTCTCCCTGCCTGAAATCATGCCCGGTGAGATCTTTCTTTTCTTCATCATTCTCTACTTGTCCCAAATGCTCATCATCTGCTTGAACCTAGCCTTTCCTGCTTGACTTAACCTCATTCCTCAAGATCCTGTCAATTAACAGTCTCACATATCTCCATCATCTCTGGTAGTGACCGTAGCAGTCATCATTTCCTGTTTGTGTTTACTCTCTTCATGATCTATGAGCTGTTTTTTTTGTTCTCATCTTTTCTTGATTTATTTCTTCCTTAGCTCTTGGTTCAGCTGTCAATACAACTCAATTTCATTCCTTTAGTATTTCACTTAACATGTCACTTAAACTGCTTATGCTAATTCTAACTTATTCATTTTGTACTCAACCACTTGTCAGCCTATAGTGTATTTAGTCTATATAAACACCAGTGCTCTCAAGTGGAATTGATCATCTGTTTTAGCTAACACATCAACTGGAGATCCCCTTTCCACCTGATCTCAGGTCCGTTACGCTTGACATTACAAGCTCCTTTCACTCATTTATCAATCCCTTCATCTGATTTGAGCTTCAGCTCTTTTCACCTTTTACATATAGCACTTAATTCTGCAGGCTAGGAGAAAATAACTCAATTTTTTAAGCAGACACTCCAAGAATCTTGCAGAAATAAATGTTTGAAAGGGTATCAGGGAAATAATTGGGGTTTTTGCTGATTTTCTTCAATGAAATGAACAATAGGGTTAGAATTAATAATTATACTAACAGACTGAGGCCATGAATCTTGTGTTTATTTCTGATGAAAAATTGATGAAGGATGGAAATGGGTCTGGATTTATTATTAAAAATTAATTTTATTTAAATCATTAAAAAAATGATGTATATATGCCTTGTTGGGGTAAGAGGACCTTCCCAGCAAACACAAAGAGGGTTTTGCTTCTGGGCTAAGGCTAGTAGGATGACCAGAGCCATTTTGGAAAAAATTGTTAATTTTTTCACTCCGCTGGGCCTTTCTGTGCCATATGTCTGTGTGAAACCATTGTCAGAATTTTCTTCAAGGTTAATTTGTTATTTTTAAAGTTCTGAAATACTTATTGATTTGGCATGGTTTTATTTTAAGTGAAAGGGTCAGAATTAGGTATTTGTATATTCTATGCCATCTTCTGAACATTTTGATAATTCTTAATAATTCTTGGGCAAACTGCTTGATAAGTTTGGTTTTTCATAAAAAGTTCGCCATAGTATTTAATTAACAGCCCTTTTAATGTTTTCCCTGATTTTTCTGTCTTATACTTTGAATTTGAAAATTTTCATTCAATAATCAGATTTTTCCTCTATTGGCCAGTCATTTTGTTACATATGCATGATGCATGCATGTGGTCTGTAACCTGTTCATGCAGTACCTGGCTTTGAGGAGTGCTGCATTTTTTTTGATGTGCGCATACCTGACAGCTGCGTGCGGGAACCAAGAATCCACAGACATCAGCATATTGCATGAGGGGTTCTTGACTTGCGCATGTACCATTGCTGTATGGATGCAGGGATGGGTGCCAGAATTGTGACAGAAAACAAATCTGGCTGTAACTGCTAAAATATACACAAAACCTCAATTCTGAGTGAATTTTTTTATGTGTGAAACCTATACATCAAATTACAAGTGAAATATTAAAATGGAAAAAATTGCCATAGTGATTCTGTGGCCTTTGGGTTTTTTCCCTTTTTAATTATTTAAAAGGGAAATGTTGAATTCATGGCGCATCGAGCCGTGGAGACGGTTTAAAGGGGGTTGTGTGGCATGCCACACGGTCCAATCTGAGAAGTGTATGACCCCCCATGGCTCAAAGAGTCACGCGGCAGAACCAGCCTGGTCCAATGGCATGTTAGATTCCACACAACTACATTCAAGACATGTGGAGTTGTGCATGGCTCAAATTTAGTCGTGTGGCATCCCACATGCCACCAGTCCGCGGTGAGCTCAAAAAATGAAATGAAAGGGCACTAAAATAACCCTTGAATCAAATAAACCTTCAAAAAAACAAGGAATAAACCAAAAAATCAAAAAAATCAATAAATTATGATTTTTTGGTTAAAAAAACAACAAAAAAATAAATAATAAAAAAAAACTGGGACTTTTGAATGAACTAGCCCTATACCAAAAAGAACCAAAATAACAAAATAACTGGAATAGCCCTAAACTAAAAACACCCAAGAAAAGACAAGAAACTTGACAAGCACTGAAGTAGGTTCAACTTGACTAGCCCTCAAGTAAAAGGGCCCAAAAATTAAAGAAGTCTTTTGAACAGCCCTAAAGTTAAAGTTCCAAAAAAAACCAGTCCTTTGAAAGTAAAACAATACAAGAAGTCATTTGACCAGTGTAAGACTCCAAACAGTGCCAGGCCGTGTCATCTTTGTGGAGGGGAAAGGTGCTGTTTAGGCTGCCCTCTTGGGTGTTACAAAAACATTTAAATGTAACCAAGATCAAAGTCCAGAACCTTGTAAACAAGGGACCAAATGAAAGAGGATAAAGATGATAGTAGTTGGTAGCTGGGGAAACTACACCATCTGAGGCAAGATGATGCCGGGGAAAACTTGAATAGAAGAAGTCAAGGATTGTTCAAAGTTCAACAAGATAAGGCAATTGTAAGTGAAAACACCCACAAGCTAATAGCTCTGGTCATCAGCAGAAGCTTAGGAAATATCAACTCAATCCCAAAAACCTCCAGATTCTCAATGAACCTGCCCAACTCTCCATAATCAGGCGCTTGAAGGGTACCAGATAACTGTGGGTGGCTACACAAGACACATCCAATTGTTTGATGAAGCTCTAGAAGCAAAACAATAACTGATTCAAACAAGAATAACCAAACACTTCTCAAGGGAATCAAGAATAGCGTGGCGGAATTCAACTTCAAAAGAAATGAAGGGAGTTTTAACACTCCAGGTTTTAAGCTTAATAAAACCTCTTCAGTCAAACGTGACTGGTTCCAGAAAGATAATCAAAGTATTATTAGGACCATTATGGTCGGATAAAGGGATGAGGAGTGGTGTAACACACTCAAGAATTCAATCAGTAAAATTCTTCTTCAACCAGCAAAGCTATTTGTTGGTGATAAAGATCAAGGATCAGGGTTTTGAGTATGGAGGCTCAAGGATGAAGGGGTGTTCATGGATATACCCAAATTTTAGTCTCAGATAAAGGCAAATGAGACCCCACGGATGATTTATTTCAGGATAATAGTGAAAATGATTCTCTTGTAGGATATCATATGATACCCCCCCAAAAGGCAGGGGAGAGCCCCTCCTTATATGGGCAGGAGGCCCTGTTAGACTATGTACAAGTGGTTCTACAAATAGAGCAGGAAAAAAAAACTTTTTTTTTTGTTCTCAGATGATCAGAAAAATTGATCACGCAGGCTGGTGAAAATCTGGCCTCCCTGAATGGGGTGGGATCTTTCTCATCCATTCACCTCTCTTGCGTCCGTCTGTGGACAGGCGCGCGCAACAACACTGGGATTACCCACCCCTCACCCAAAGATGGAAGCGGTTGGAAAAGAAATAAACCAGACTGCCCGCGGATGTCTGCGGGCGGTAGAAAACACTTTCCCACCCCTTCCCAAATATGGAAGGGGGTGTGAATGATTGACAGAGGTGGGAGAATCCCAGGAGGGATTATGATTGAATCGGGAGGAGAAAGATGGTTGGGATGATGGTTTTGAAAGAATTGATTGAAGTGTAAGGATCTGTATCAATGATTGAGATCATCTCAGAAGAGCCAGAGATCAAACGCATAGCCGGGATCTAGATTTTTGACAATCAATAACCTATGTAATGTTTCATCATCATGAGTAGACAAGACGGTCTTCAAGAACTCTAGTTGAACTCTCAGTCAATCCTCTCAATGGGGATTGTTTGAGATCTTGATCCAATTCTTGGTTTCCGACCAGTCCAAGAGCTCTTCTAACGTAATGACTAGGTTAGAACTCTTACAATGATAGATGCTATGAATCTTGCCAGTCTTGATTCCGAGTAATTTGGATAGAAAAAAGATTTGACTATCACAAGTTTCCCAAGCGTTGTTGAACTTGATTGTTCAATTCGGTCGCTGGGTGTATTGGTACCTTTTTTGAGTTTGCCTCTGTAGGACATTGTTGAGATGAAATTTTTGGAGCAATTGGTTTTGTTTCTGAAGTTTTCTGGCTTGATGATGAACAGGCTTGAGATCTCCATGGGCATTGGGACAATCAAGAAAGATTTGTTGATGATGGTCAAACTTGAACTGGGTAGAGAGTAAGGAATCAAGGATTTCATTCAAGTGATTAGGATCTGATGATACGTTTGAGATGGCTCGTTGGATGATTGATTCTGATAGGGCTGGAAAGATTGAGTCAAATTGACTGATCAAAGTTTGGTTTGGATCTGGTGGTTGGTTGGAAGAGAGTTGAGGTTTGGAGTGCCTGATGAGAGGATCAGATGATGAAGGTTGAAGGGATCCATCAATTTGGTTTGAGGGTGGGATCAAACTCTGGGATGGGATGGATTTGGAGACAAGGAGATCTTGGGGATAGTTTTAGATTCGAGCCTGTAGGATTTCAAGATGATGGATGGTCGGGATATCTTGGGGCAAGCGGGTCTTGGCCCGTGCATTTGGCCAAAAGGAAGGGGGGGGACAAAGGGAGTAGGGATCAAACACAATGCCTAGGTGATGAGACCAAGAGAGGCCTGTCCTAGACCACTGGGACAGATGAATGTTTGAAAGGATGAGGAAATTGGAGGAGTGATACTGATAAAAAAAAATTCCAATTTTTTTTTTTTTTTGGAATTACACCTAAATAAAAGAATTGTAAAAAGAATTTTGAATTTTCCGCATCTGGTCCAGGTTGTCCAGATTTGGTCACTACACCATCCCTAAAGTAAAAGTTCCCAAAAAAATACAAGTCTTTTGACCATCCCTAAAGTAAAAACACCAAAAAAAACAAGTTCAACTTGTGTTAAGCTGATCCCATTCCAAGCTTAAAATGAGTTAAGCTTGTGATGGAATCAGCCCAACACAAGTTGAACTGACTTACCATCAAACTCTAATTCAAAAAAATCACTATAATGATTTTAACTCAAAACACTCAACGTAATGATGTTGAAAATGTGATAACCCTTTCTCTTGATAGAACTTGTTAGCTGCATTGGAATTACAATTTATATGAAAATCAATGATGAAATCAAGTCAAAGTCTATAATATATATAATCTAGCATACATTTGCAGTTGATCTTTGAGATTATAAACCCAACCAGAGGCTTTTGTAGAAATCAAGGAACAAGTTTTCGCTACAATAGGCAGGATTGGAATCATTTCTCCCTCAAGTATTTAGAACCCAGTGTTTATTGTTTACAAAGGAAATGAAAATTGGATCTAATTGAACAGTAACACCAATTTTCATTGGAGTACAAGTATCACATGACTCAAATGAAATGAAACATATAGGTCTGGAATATGTGTCTGCTATGATTTGACCCATATTCAATTTAGCCAGATATTTTGAGGAGGGAATATTTTCATTGATGTCTTCAACATAAAGTCTTTGTTTATCTTTTCAACCTCCTTCTCACAAGGAAGCATCTTAATCTATCATGCATGCTTTATGTTTCTCTAATTTTTCAATCATTTCCTTCTTAAATTTAAACCAATCATGTTCTTCATAACCAAGAGGTTCAGAAATGACTCTAAATCCCCTATTCCCATCTACAATCAGATCCCAAACCTCAATAAAGAACTTATGGAATTTCCTGGGTATTTTATTGAGGTATTTCACGTTTGGTTCCTATCATGAAAACTAACTTAGTATTCATTTCTTTAATCAGATCAATCAAATGAATACTCACCAAAGGTGAGCTTCTGGTTGAGATTTGCTAAACTTTTTCTTCTTCTGAAGAGGATTCAAATTCAAAATTAAGTGATCCAAATTCAGTTTCAGTCTCTTCCTCTGAACTATGAAATTGAGATTCAGATTCTACCAAATTTGACCAACAATTCATCATTAGTTAGTAACTAAGTTCCTTAAACCAAAAAGATGAACATATCCCAAAAGAAAAGACTCAAAATCTTTCATCTTTTCTTGTTAGGAGCCCTTCTAGTCATTTTTTGCCCCTTGAGTAATTGTTCAATATGCTCAAAAAAAGATGGTTCTTGCCGCATATCTATCAATTTTGGCCTGCCACTACTTGAAATTAAGACTTTAGGTTCAAGTATTGGCTTTGATTGATATTTTGTAATCTTCTGAATGATATACTTCAATAGGCCACTTTCCTCATAATCTGGAGATTCCAAGATCATTGAATTCACTTTTTCACATAAATTAGGAATGCTTAGAATTTCATCAACATTGCACTTTAAAAATTTAAAAGGATCAACCATGAGTGAATTAGGAATAATTCATCAAAAAGCATTAATCAAAAGGCAGTAATCACATAATGATTTGAACAATCCAACTTGAGCAATCCAACGCAATCCAACTTACAGAACTAGAACTACATGGGTCATAGTCCAACCTCCGCTGAGAATGAACATCTTTGGGTACCATGGATCCCCTGAATGCTAGACAGTCACCTATTTGGTGGGAACAGGGAAAACCCATAGTCCTGGAATATGACTTGGTGCACACTTTGCTATCATTATCATGTTTGAATTTCTCAAATTTTTCCCTAATGAGATGAATTGGCTCTAAAGACAATTTTAACCCAATGGTAACAGTTCAGGTGGAAGAACTGTCCCTAACCTAATTCAAGAGTTATAAAGTGACACATGAACCAATTTGATTTGATTTGAAACTGTTCTGTCAAGGCTTTTCCAAACATCCAACAGGTTTCCCAAAGAGTTTGCAAGGAATAGTTTGAGAGTGTCAGCTCTCTGATACCAGGAACCTTGCAGTCCTTTAGCTACAGAGAGTGATAAAAGAACTTGGAGCAATAATATTCCAAAGAATATACACTTTAAAGCTCCAATAATGGTACGGTATGAGCAAGTGCAAGGTTTATTTGGTTTGGTTATAAATATTTTAAATATAAAATATAAAGAGGGGCCACAGTATTATACTACTGGGGGTCTTTACAGACTAGCAACCTCTCTTCAAGGGGCCTCCTTAGGCAGTTTAAGAACCTTGGAATTAATATGGGTGCCTTAGAAAGGACTTATTCCACTAATGGCCGGGCTTAACAGCACACGTGGCCTAGACAGGAAGGGAAACACTCACTCTGAGTACTTGACCACGAAAATCCTGGAGTAATTGGAAGGGTTTCAGAGCAGATGGGGTTGATTGCCTGACTAAACTTCAATGGTTGATTGGTTAATAAAGGTAAATAATACTACTACAGACTAAGTCATAAATCACTTGCTTATCTTCATATAAGCACTTGATTAACAATGACACCGTGTCTGATTGATAATAAATAATTCCTGATAACTGATTAACTTCTCTGGAAACAGAAGGGCAAAAGAGCCTGTTTAAATATTCCTTTTTGGGTGCTTGAGGACCTCTAGAAGGGGTACTAGCCGTGGGCTGAGGCTAGGGGGGCAATCAGGGCAAGATTGGCACGTCCTCAAGGTGCTGTTAGCCTGCTGGCCTTAGATCTGTCAAGGAACAGCTCTTTTTTAGCTGCAGGATCTGTTAATCAATAGATTAGTCATTTTGCTGATCCTGCACTGATCCTTAATTTGTACAGTAAGTACTGGTCCAAAGTGAGCAGAAGTGGATGTTTATTGATTCTCCATCTTCTGCTGATCCTGTATGTAATTTTTAATAATTTTTACGACCACTCCTTATGTAGTTTCGTGGTCTTTGAAGGTTCTGATCAACTTACTTCGTGGTGAGTCTGGATCTTTATTTAATTAATAAAAAATACTAAAAATTAGTTATTAACTAATTTCAATTGATTTTTAAGGTTTTTGAACCTTAATCTGTGCTCGTGTGTTGGCTTTACATATGTAGTGTATATCCTACTATGTTGTAGCTTCTCTGAGCGGTACCTGGATGTCATAGGAGGCGCGGGGATCAGTCCATTCAAATGCGCGCGGGGACTGATCCGCTGCTCAGATGCGCGCGGGATTTCAGCGCTGTAGGGACGCGGGGCTGCGTGCGGGAGTTGGCGTACGCGGGAGTTCAACGCTGTAGGGACGCGGAGCTGCGTGCGGGAGTTTGCGTACGCGGGAGACCAGAGCTAGGGACGCGGGGCTGCGTGCGGGAATTGTGACAAAACACAATTTCCCGTGTAACTCCTAAACTACACACAACACCTGGATTTCGACTGAAATTTAGGTGTGAAACCTATACATGACATATCATGTGAAATATTAAAATGGCTAAAAGGTGCCATACTGGTGCCGTGGTCATTTACCATTCTGTATTAAATTAATTAAAAAATATAAGGAGTACGAATTCAAGGGTGGGGTCAGTGAGTGACCCTACCTTATTTTGGGTGGGGAATCCATTTCTGCAATAATATTTATGGATTTCCTACTCCTTCATTTTATAATGATTTTATTTATTCATTTATCTTTATTTTGTTAATATTATTATTGTTGCTGCTTTGTCAGGTTGCTCTGTGCTAAGTAGCAGGCTGACATTCCCCCACTCCAAGATATGACTATATCTGAAAAAAAATTTTTGGGGTTCAGTGTCTTTTACTGGCTCTGTAGTTTCTCAGGTGTATAGGTCCATCTGGGATGTTGTTTTCAGGTAGCCATTCATCTTTATCAGCTGATTCTCCTTTGTATCTGACTAAGTAAAGTCTAACATCTTTTCCTTGGATCCTTTCTTTTTTATCTTTAAGGATTTTACTAACTTTTCCTTTGTCCTTCTCAGGCTCATCTAAGACTGGTATTTTAAGTGAAGGGGTCTTTTCTCCTTCTCTGGGATGGTAGTGTTTGACAAGGCTAACTGGGAAGACTGGGTGTTTCCTAGAGAGTTCATTACTGAGGATGACTTCTACGGCATTTTTCCCATGGAGTTTTTTGATAGTGAAAGGCCCCACAAAGGCTGGTCTGAGTTTTCTATTTCCAGCCAAATTGTTGAAATTGGCGGTTGAAATTAGAACTTGATCTCCTATTCTGAAATCAGGTTCTTTGTGAGTTTTATCCCACCTCTGTTGGTTGTATTCAACAGCATCTTGTACACACTTAGCAGCGTGCTTGTTTGCCATATCTATCATGTTTTTGAAGTCCAGTGATGTTGGATGGATATTAGTCAACTCCTGATTGAGGTTATCTTTGGGCAATTTGGGGATCCATCCTCTTTCCAGTATGTACGGAGCTTCTTTGGTAGTAGAGTGTTTACTACTGTTATAGGCCATTTCTAGTGCAGGTAAAAGGCTAACCCAGTCATGGCAATATCCGTCTGTATATTTGTACTCCATCCCAAAGCAACAGAACCTTCTGAGCATATCCTCTAGAGTCTGGATCATTCTTTCAGCTAATCCATCTGTCTGAGGGTGATAAGCTGTAGAAAAGGCTAAGGTAGTTCCTAACATATCATGGAGGTTTCTCCAGAATTCAGACGTGAATTTGGGGTCTCTATCACTGATAATAATCTTAGGAATTCCTACATCAGCAATTAGTCTGTTCCAGAAGAGTAAGGCTACTTCCATAGCGGTGTCTTCCTTATGGTTAGGTAGAAACTTGGCTTTCTTAGAAAATCTGTCTACAATAACCAGGACTGAGTTGTAAGAGTAAGCTCCACCAGGGGGCAGTCCTGTTACGAAGTCCATGTTGATAACTTCCCATCTTTTCCTGGGCTCAGCTATTCTTTGGAGTAGTCCAAACCTTTTCCCAGTGGTCCTGTTGGACTTCTGACAGATTTCACAGCTTGAAACATACTTGATAGTGGAGTCTCTCCAGTTGATCCACCAAGCAGTCTGTTTTACTTTATCTAGAGTTCTATCAATAGACAGGTGACCCGAAGAGCAATTATCATGACATTCAGCTAAAACAAGTTTGATATGCTCTGCTTTGGTCAAGACTATAACACTAGAGTGTTTATGCCGGTAATATAATATCCCATCCCACAGTGTGAATCTTCCTTCTTTATAGGACTTCAGTAGGGGTTCAGGTAAACTGTTTATGAGTTCAGATGGAGGGGAAGTACTTTCTATGATTTTAATCAAAGTCTTCATGTCAGAGTTGTATGCTTCTCTGATGGAGCTGAACAGTGATTCCTCTAGTTCACATATGTGAATTCATATGATGGGAGCTTCCAGATTAAACAGGTTAATGTTTAGTATAGGAAATATATCATGATCTTCTGGGTCATGAGCAGGATTGCTAGTATCATTTGGTAGAGCATTTCTGCTAAGACTGTCAGCATTCTGATGTTTAACTCCAGCTTGGCGGACTATTGTCATCTGACCTCTGTACTGTTGTATGGCTATCTGCCATCTTAACATATGCCTGCTAGGAGTTTTCATGTTCATGAGAGTCCTAACAGCATTGCAATCAGTGATTACCACGAAGTTTGTACCTTCCAAATAATAGTGGAGTTTTTCTAATGCCCATACTAGAGCAAGGCATTCCATTTGGCTGGCACCATATCTCTTTTCAGTATCTTTGACTTGTCTAGATATGAAGAGTATAGGTTTCTCTACTGGTTTATCCTCTTCTATTACTTCTTGGTGTAATGCAGCTCCTAATCCTTCCATGCTAGCATCTATGTAAAGTTTGAAAGGTTTAGAATAATCTGGTTGTATCAACACTGGGGCAGTAGTCATAGCTACTTTGAGTTCCTCATAATTCTTCAATCTTTCATGAGTCATTTCGAACAAAGTGTTGTTGTTGCAGATCTCATATAAACACTTGGTGAGGTTAGCAAATTTAGGTATGTACTTCCTGTAATAGCTGCAGAAGCTTATAAAGGATAAGAGTTCCGTTTTGTTCTGGGGCATAGGTCTGTTCATTACTGCTGCTATCTTACTTTGGTCAGCAGTTAAGGTTAGTCCAGAAACAATGTGTCCTAGAGCTTTGAGTTCTCCGTATCCAAAGTTGCACTTTTTCATATATACTTTTAATCCTACTGCAGCAATTGTTTTAAGTACTAGCCTTACTTTGTCCATGTGAGTATCCCAATCGTCTGAATAAATGATAACATCATCTATGTATACCATCATCCAACCTTGCCTGATGAACATTCCTAAGACTGTATCCATCATTCTTTGAAAGTGGGAAGGAGCATTTTTAATACCAAATGGCATTCTGAGATACTCATATATGCCTAAATGACATATAATTCTCATAAATTTCCTACTATCCGGACTGATAGGTATTTGGTGAAAGCCTTTCAACATGTCCATAGTAGTAATGAACTTAGCTTTAGAAAGATTATGTAGAGCGTGGTCAATCCTTGGGATAGGATAATAGTCAGCTTGGGTGTAGTTGTTGAGCATTCTAAAGTCTCCAACCATCCTAGACTTATCATTGTGCCAGGCTATTATCACGGGGGTAGTTATGTCTACTTGCTCATTATGCCCTACTTTCCCTAAGACTTGTAAGTCCACTAGTTCTTGGATGTGGCTTTCTAGAGCAGTCCTAGATTTTGGACTAGAAGGGTAAGCTGGTCTCCTGAGGTTAGGAGGGTAAGGAGGCTTAATAGTCAAAGTTAAGACCATATCATGACCTTTGATATTACCAATGGGATGGTCTTTAGTGCAAAAAGCATTCTGGTTCTCAAAGCATGCTTGGAGAATATCTCTTTTCTGGTTTTCACTAAGCTGGGAATTCAAGGCAGCTTGGGAAAAGTATTCCTGGTTAAAAGTTTCTAAGTGTCTCTCATAAGTGGAATCAGCAGCTTTAGCATTGATATGGCATATTTGGAACTTCTTGTTCCAATCTCCTCCTATAGTGAAATATCTCCCTTTACTCTGGAAGACATCTATCCCGTACAGGCAAAGAGAATCATTTCCTATAATAAAATAATCACATACTCCATTTTGAAGTACTACAAATTCAATCTTTATCTTGATTGATCCTTTAGAGTGGGGGAGTATGATTTCTGTTGGCCATACTCCAATAGCATTAAGAGGTGAGTTACAGCTGCTGAACTTAGCTCGAGGTACAGGTAGTAAGTTTTTCTCCCAGTTGGAATCCTGTTTGTCTAAGTAGTCAGTTCCAACACAAGAGCAGAAGGCTCCACTGTCTAGAAGTAATTTTACGGGGGAACCTTGTATCAAGCCAGTGGCATAACAAGTTTTACCACCAGTGTACCCTTTTCCAATAGAAGGTTTAAGGGTTAAGGTCTTAGCTTCAGAAACATGTTGGATTTTCATGTTGGGTGTCCATTTTTGAGGCAAATTGCTATCTTCATTAACAGGGTTAATATCTAGGGAAGATTCTATGTTGCCTTCGATGACATTAATGGGATTAGTGATAATTAGGTCACATTCATAGATGGAACCATCAGTGTCATCTAGTTGAGGGTCAGGATTAGTGTCATCCTCTTCTCCTTCAATAGGATTAATCTTTCTCCTGGGTAAAGGACAGTCAGGTCTTACATGCCCTGTTTGGTTGCAATTCCAACATGTCTTTTCTTTGGTCACCAAAGTATTCTTGGCTTCTGAGTTGTTAGGTAGAAGTTCTTTGTTCTTGTTATTATAATCTTCCTTATTCCTAGTAGTTGGTTCTCTGGGTTTATTAAGCTTTTTGTCTAAGCCATTCATGTCAATAGTTTCTTCTAATACTCCTATGAGAGTGGAAAGGTCAGAGTTCATGGGCATTCTGCACCTTATGCTATGGTTAAGTTGTCCTGGACATAGGTTGAGGAGTCTTTCATTGACTTCTTCTTTATCAGCATTTGGGTAGAAGCAGTCTAGTCTTCTCTTCTGGTCAAGGCACCATTTGTGAGGTTTGTCCTTAGATGGATCAAACAAGGAAGTTTCGAAAGTCTTCATCATTTTTCTTTTCCAAATTCTGGTACCAAATTGTTCCTTAATCAAATCTTTCCATGAATTCCATGACAAAGATCCTACCTCTTCTCTCTTATTGATGAACCAGTCAAGGGCTACTCCTTCAAACAGTCTAGGTAGTCTTACTACGGCTATGTTATCAGGAAGTTCATAAGAGGCCAGAGTATAGTCAATAAACTTAATAAAACTGACATGATTGTATTCTCCTTCTCCAGAGAATTTAGGCCACTCCGTGATAGGGGGAAGTAATTTTAATGCTTGTTCTACTTCAGGAGTGGGACTAGGTCTGAAAGATTCAAGCCTTGTTAGTCTTGGTCTAGAAGGTAGTTGGGGCGTACTGTGGTACCTGGAAGGTCTGATTTCATCAGAGTCTGCAATGGGTTGAGATAAGTTTATCTTTAGATCTCTGAGATCATTCTTAATCATACCTAATTCAAGGTCAAGTTTGTTACTTAATGAATTAATTTTATTAATAATATGAGTGGGTGAAGTGTGGTCTGTTTTATTAATACTTTCTTTGATTTGTTCAATAGATAGAAGAATTTCTTCTTGGACAGCTGAAGTATTGTTTTCTAGGTAATTTATTAGTTCTCCTTTACTCAAACTAATGCTGTCTCTTATTTGTTTTACTTCTAACTCATTGATTTTGATCAAGTTGGATTGGGATTGCATGACTTTACCAAAATTGGTATTTACTTTATCCAATTGCTCATATACTTTATCAAAACATTTGCCAATGATTTCAAAGTTATGAGAAACATTTATGGAAAACAAATTGAAAGTTTCTACGTCTAATTGCGGTAAACTTTCTTCCATTTTCTTGCCAAAGATATTATGTTGTCCCACTCTTTGGGACTCTTTAACTTCTGATGGGCTAGAGATCTCTTCTTCTTGTTGTTGTTGTTTCCTCTTAAGGAAACTAATTGGTCCCAAGGATTCCAATTCATCACGTAACTTTCTACTTCTTTCTTGGGAATTAATTTTTGGAGGGTTATTTGAGTCTTCTTTGCCAAATATATGGCTTTTCTCATACCCTGATGGTCTTCCTGGGTCTGAGCCTGTTTGAACAGTTCCCAATGACCCACGTGTTCTTTCACTAATACCTTTATTTTCTCCTCCTTGGAGGAGTCCGGCTGGGGTGGCGTAGGTGGAACGGTATCCTCCTGGGATTTCACGTTCAACAATGGACGGCCCTCCAACGGTGAGTTGGTCGAGTCGGCAGCCGCGGTCGTTGTCACGGTCGCTCGGATCGGAGCAATCACTGGCTCGATCCTCATTGCGTTCGCGACTGGCATCCTTGCGCACACGGGTTCCTCCGGGCAAAGATCCATATGATGGGGCGCGTCCACTGGCACGGGTGTTGCGTCTGTTTTGGAGCATTTTTAAAGGTTATATAAGTTTTTGTCGAAAAATAATAATTTTTTTCGAGTAATTTTTTTTTTTTAAAAAAAATATTTCTTACTTATATGAAGGTTTAAAGGCACTAAGTCCTTGTTGGGGTCAGGTCCGTCCTTGGAGGGTATTCCAACGGGATCTGAGTGGGTTCCAATTAAATCTTGGGACAAATCCAAGGGTCCACAGTCTGGGACATCCTCTAAGAGGTCTTGGTCAATAAGATCACCAAAGACAAAGTCCACTAGAAATAATAAAATATAAGTTATATATTTATTTATTTTATAATAATTTTTATTATTATTTTCGAGTTTTTTGTGATTTTTTTTATATATAAAAAAAAATAAAAAGGAGATCAAAGCTCACTTTTATAATTTGGATACCGTCTCTTAAAAGCAGAAAGCTTTCTTTGATAGGTTTTCCACTCTTTGTGCTGTCTTAACAAGGAGTTAAAATTGATAATTCTTTCTAACTCTTGTTCCTTTTCTTTTGAGATTTGTTCTCTGTAATAAAGAAGTCTCTCTTGTTTCTGCTCAGGAGTTATAACAACAGGCACAAAGTTACGTAATTTTTCTTCTTTTTTCTGTTTAAGAAGATTTAAATAATAATTGATCAATTCTCCGTTGGTTTTTAAATCCACTGGACGAATCAAAAGATCAAGATAAATGATAAGTATTTCTACTTATATAATTTTTATATAAATAACTGGTCCAGGAGATAATTAATTAAATAATTAATTATTGAGGATATTTCCCGGCCAGACCCCCAGTTGTCAGCTCTCTGATACCAGGAACCTTGCAGTCCTTTAGCTACAGAGAGTGATAAAAGAACTTGGAGCAATAATATTCCAAAGAATATACACTTTAAAGCTCCAATAATGGTACGGTATGAGCAAGTGCAAGGTTTATTTGGTTTGGTTATAAATATTTTAAATATAAAATATAAAGAGGGGCCACAGTATTATACTACTGGGGGTCTTTACAGACTAGCAACCTCTCTTCAAGGGGCCTCCTTAGGCAGTTTAAGAACCTTGGAATTAATATGGGTGCCTTAGAAAGGACTTATTCCACTAATGGCCGGGCTTAACAGCACACGTGGCCTAGACAGGAAGGGAAACACTCACTCTGAGTACTTGACCACGAAAATCCTGGAGTAATTGGAAGGGTTTCAGAGCAGATGGGGTTGATTGCCTGACTAAACTTCAATGGTTGATTGGTTAATAAAGGTAAATAATACTACTACAGACTAAGTCATAAATCACTTGCTTATCTTCATATAAGCACTTGATTAACAATGACACCGTGTCTGATTGATAATAAATAATTCCTGATAACTGATTAACTTCTCTGGAAACAGAAGGGCAAAAGAGCCTGTTTAAATATTCCTTTTTGGGTGCTTGAGGACCTCTAGAAGGGGTACTAGCCGTGGGCTGAGGCTAGGGGGGCAATCAGGGCAAGATTGGCACGTCCTCAAGGTGCTGTTAGCCTGCTGGCCTTAGATCTGTCAAGGAACAGCTCTTTTTTAGCTGCAGGATCTGTTAATCAATAGATTAGTCATTTTGCTGATCCTGCACTGATCCTTAATTTGTACAGTAAGTACTGGTCCAAAGTGAGCAGAAGTGGATGTTTATTGATTCTCCATCTTCTGCTGATCCTGTATGTAATTTTTAATAATTTTTACGACCACTCCTTATGTAGTTTCGTGGTCTTTGAAGGTTCTGATCAACTTACTTCGTGGTGAGTCTGGATCTTTATTTAATTAATAAAAAATACTAAAAATTAGTTATTAACTAATTTCAATTGATTTTTAAGGTTTTTGAACCTTAATCTGTGCTCGTGTGTTGGCTTTACATATGTAGTGTATATCCTACTATGTTGTAGCTTCTCTGAGCGGTACCTGGATGTCATAGGAGGCGCGGGGATCAGTCCATTCAAATGCGCGCGGGGACTGATCCGCTGCTCAGATGCGCGCGGGAGTTCAGCGCTGTAGGGACGCGGGGCTGCGTGCGGGAGTTGGCGTACGCGGGAGTTCAACGCTGTAGGGACGCGGAGCTGCGTGCGGGAGTTTGCGTACGCGGGAGACCAGAGCTAGGGACGCGGGGCTGCGTGCGGGAATTGTGACAAAACACAATTTCCCGTGTAACTCCTAAACTACACACAACACCTGGATTTCGACTGAAATTTAGGTGTGAAACCTATACATGACATATCATGTGAAATATTAAAATGGCTAAAAGGTGCCATACTGGTGCCGTGGTCATTTACCATTCTGTATTAAATTAATTAAAAAATATAAGGAGTACGAATTCAAGGGTGGGGTCAGTGAGTGACCCTACCTTATTTTGGGTGGGGAATCCATTTCTGCAATAATATTTATGGATTTCCTACTCCTTCATTTTATAATGATTTTATTTATTCATTTATCTTTATTTTGTTAATATTATTATTGTTGCTGCTTTGTCAGGTTGCTCTGTGCTAAGTAGCAGGCTGACAGAGAGTTTCATGGGTCTCTTCAACCCCAGATGTTGTTTTGTTTTTGAAATGTGGGTTTATACAAGTCCACGCTGTTACAAATGTCCCTTTTGTAGGGCAAAAAGTGATTTTACATATACTGAAGTACATCCTCATAGTCTTCCAAGAAACACTATACAAGTCAGAAGGTCAGAAACCAAAAATAGGAAGAATAAGAAGCAGTGATTTGGAACTACTCTGAGTTCTGCATCATTGACCTCCGCCTAATCTTTGGTTTTTGAGGCCCCATACTTTGCCCACAGAGTCATGAAGCTTTTCCATCCTTCAAAGTCATAAAGAAAGCACGCTTTACCGTTTGCTTGTATGTTTTTAGACAACTTCCAAGTGAAAAATTGTCTTTATGACTCTGGGAAACTTGATTCAATAGCACAGATCAGAGCTTTTTCATGGTCCGTCAAAAATAATTTTGGAAGTCTCTCAGGATCACAAGCCAACTCCTTGAATGCATTTACAGACCAACTGTAGAACTCAAATTTTCCTTTTTTTTATAAAAACAAGAGCTTTTGTGAAATTTTTGCGATTGGCTTTCATTCCTACAACATGCAATAGTGCGGTTTTGTACTTATTTGTTTTATAAGTACAATCCAACATAGGAAGATGATGGAATTGTTTTGAAAGCTTTGCTGCCTCTGGATGTGCTGAGTACAGGGCCTCCAAGTGACCCTCTCCACTGAAATTTGACTGGTGAATCCAACTTGTTTCTTCAAGCTGTTGATAGAGCACCTCCATAAAACCTTTCCCCTTTATTTCTGCAAGCGTTACCTCCCAATTAGTGTTATAGATTTTTTGGTCATCAACATAATTGCTGCAACCAATCTTCCTCAATTTTCTGTTAAGTTGTGAGATATTGAGCCCATCTTCTATGCCTTCCTTAAGTAGATCCAAGGCTTTCCCAGAGATTCTACTCAGTTGAGGATGCACAGAGGGATTTTGAGATGGTTGATGGTTATTTTGGGTTTCTTTATAGGAGATTCTCCACAAGGGGTCTGCCTTTGTGTAACTTGCGTCAATTATAAACTTGCACCCAACCTCCCTTGTGTGAGTTTGTATAGAACTTTTGATAAGAAGTTGTACTGAATAGCAACCATGGCAATCACAGGCCAAATCCACATATTTATCTTTCTTTAAGTTAAAAACTGTCAGAGCGTAACCATGCTTCCTAGCCCATGTTTGACAAAACTTTTGGGACTCTTCCCTAGTAGGAAAAGTTCTCACAGGAGGTGGGTCAAGTGGATCTGTAATAGTTACATAGTTACATTGATGGAATGCACTCCATCAGTTTCAATCAAATTAAATATGGCAAAGACCAGTAACATAAAATTTAATCACAACCAGAGTTCAAATTCCACTGTGAAACATTTTATTCCACAATTTTCAACCTTGATGAGGATGCAATTGGGGCTTCAAATGTTTCATTACCCAAAATCTTTTTTTCTTGTTCCAAAGCTTTGTTAATGGCACTATCAATGTAGACCTCTATTCAGCCATGTCAGAAGAAGGAGGGCTTGCCATTGTTCCCATGCAAAAAAATTCAATGGTATACTTCAGGATTCAATCAAAATTTCAATTTAACAAACAAAGTTTGCTCACTTTTGAGTTTAGAAAGAATTTTTTGCAGGTTTCTATATGATTTCAATTTTCACTTTACTTTCACTCTGGTTTGAGTTGAAAGTCACTTTAGAATGGCTAGGTATAGAACCACAGTCCCACAAATTATGTGTTGATTGCAAATTTGGGTTTATGGAACCCAAGTGTGGTCCAGGGGGTTCCCAAAATTCTGGAACAACTTCTTTGGGGTTGCGCACCCCAAAAAATGGTGGATTCAAGCCGTGTACGTGGGTACACGGCTTGAAATCGCCGTGTTTGGGGGCTAAATGGCTCCTACATGACCCCCTGGTGGTTGCGCGTGTTTGAAAAGGCCCTTGGTAGTCGTCTATGGGCCCCCACAGCTCATTTGAGCCTTGTAGGGCCCTAAACAACTACCACACAACTGGAGTTGTGAATTTAACATCACCCTATTTAAAAATATAAGGAGTTTGAATTCAAGGTTGGGTTCAGGGGGTGAACCTACGTTATTTTGGGTGAGGAATCCAAATTTATAAGATTATTTTAAGAGTTCTCACTTTATTTTCCTATTTTTCTACTTTGACAGGTTGCTCTGTACAATTAGCAAGCTGAAAATCTTGGTTATTTTAACAAGCTCGCTTGGCTTCAATAAAATCTGGTTGCAATGACCACGAACCTCATTTTTTTGTTTCATATAAATCTCCAAGATGAGGAGAAAAGAAATTTTTATTTCTTATTCTTCACTTTAAAGTTGTTTTTCTAGATAATACAATATTTGAAGCTATGAATAAAAAATAGATATCAGGGTCAGTTCTAGTCCATCCTTCAAATATTCCTCCAAGTATCCCCTAAGAAATCATCATCCATTCCCTCTGATACTTCAGATCAGAATCAGATCTTCTTGAAAAAACAGATTTGGTTTATTGTGATTGGCCATCAATCAACCCTTCTTCATACCAGGTCTACCCTCAATCTACCAGAAGTCTACATCCCAAACTCGGTCCATTCCATGCTGAGATCAGCTCAACCATCATCCCCAACCAAATCAATCAGCATTGTCTACTGGATCTATCATCTTCCCCAATCTGTTGGCTTGCTACTATTTACAGAGCAACCTGTCAATGTAAAAAAAATACAAAATAAAAAAAAGAAAAAAAATACTAGGAAGGTTTGAGAAATCCACAAACATTAATGAAGAAATGGATTCCCCACCCAAAATAAGGTAGGTTCACTCACTGACCCCACCCTTGAAAAATAACTCCTTCATATTTTAAATAATAAAATAAAAATTGAACAAAAGGTCAAAACACCATAATGGCACCTTTAGGCCAATTTAATATTTCACATATTTTGTCACATATAGGTTTCAAACCTAAAATTCATTCAAAATTGAGGTGTTGGGTATATTTAAGGAGTTTGACACAGAAATGTGTTATGTCAGAATTCCTGTGTGCAGCCCCGCATCCCAATACAACCCCTATGCATCACCTTCCTGCGTACAGAAGTCCTGCGCGCAGCCAATTCACAGCTGATCCTACCCTGCGCACATCTGGATGGACTGATCCTCGCATCAGGATCAGTCCTGACATATCTGACAGCAGGTACCGCTCACAGGAGCTAAAACCTAGGAGGGTTTGCCTGGCATATGTAATAACTTTAAAGATTCATTACAAATGATATATAAACCTCAAAAATAAAATAAAAACATTATATAATTAATTTAAAAATATTTTAAATAATAAATGAAATATTGAAGTTTACCACAAAACAGACAAGTCCTAATCTATGAAGACCACAAAACACCACAAGGAGTTGCCGTAAAAATTATTAAAAATTATCTACGTGCTCAAAAGATATTAAAAAAATAATGAATATCCACATCTTCCTACTTTCAACCAATATTAATAGTGAAAATTAAGGATAAGTGCAGAATGATCAGAATTAAGCCATTTAGACATTAACAGATCCTGTGGCAAAAATAGTAAAGAAATCCAGCAGATCTGAGGACAGCTGATTGAAAGCACAAAGTGGACGTGCTAAAAATTTCCTGACTGGCCTACAAGCCTCTGCCCTTGAGCAGGGCCCTCTCTTTGTGCCCTGAGAAGCTCATTATCATCCAAAAAGGTATTTATACAAACTTCTTTGGATCCATTATTCCCCAGAAGTATTACCAAGAATTTATTATTATCAATCAGAAACCATTTCATTTTTGATCAATTGCTTATAAAGAGATAAGCAAGTGATTTATGACTTAGTCTGCATTATTATTATTATTTCTAAAAAAAGAATCAACCTGATTAATTAAAGTATAGTCAAGCAATCAACCCCTACTGCTCTGAAACCCTTTACCTCAATCTTTGTATGCCTTATGGGGAATTATTACTCAGAGTAAGTTTTTCACTTCCTGCCTTTGCCATTTTGGTGTTTTTCCCGGGCCATACCAGTGGATGATTCCTGATAAGGCACCCACTATTCATTCCAAGGCTCTTAAACTGACTAAGGAGGCCCCTTGAAGAGAGGTTGTCTGTCTGCAAATTTCAGCTCTCTGATACCAGGAACCTTGCATTCCTTTAGCTGCAGAGAGTGATGAAAATACTAGAATTATAATAATGATAATTATTCCAAGAATAAACGCTGAGAGGCTCAAATAAATAATATAATAAGAGCAGTTTCAAGGTTTAACTGGTTTGGTAATAAAAGGTTTTCAATATGTATATAAAAGAGGGGCCACAGTATTATACTACTGGAAGTCTTTACAGACAAAGCAAACTCCCTTCAAGGGGCCTCCTTAGTCAGTTTAAGAACCTTGGAATAAAGATGGGTGCCTTAGAAAGGACTTATTCCACTAATGGCCGGGCATAACAGCACACTGGCCTAGAAAGGAAGGGAAAAACTCACTCTGAACACTTTATCACGATAATCCTGCAATAATAGGAAGGGTTTCAGAGCAGATGGGGTGGATTTCCTTACTAAACTTCAAGGGTTGATTGGTTTTAAGAAATGAATAATAATACTACAGAGTTGTCATAAATCACTTGCTTAGACCCTTCATAAGCACTTGACTAACAATGACACAGTGTCTGAGTGATAATAACAATTCCCGGTAAACTGATAATGGAATAATGGATCCAAAGAGGTCTGTATAAATACCTTTTTGGGGTGATTTTGAGCTTCTCGGGGCGTGTAGAGAGTTCTTCTCATGGGCTGAGGCTGGAAAGCCAGTCAGAGCAAGATGCGCACGTCCACCTCGTGCTATTAATCAGCTGAACTTAGATCTGCTGGATTTCTGTACTATTTTAGCCACAGTATCTGTTAATCTATTATGGCCTAAATTTGATCATTCTGCACTCATCCTTCATTTGTACTATTAGTATTGGTTTAAAGTGAACAGATGTGGACGTTTACTGATTTTCCATCATCTGTTGATGACGTAGATAATTTTTTATAATTTTTACAAACACTCCTTGTAGTGTTTTGTGGTCTTCAAACATCAGAGTCAATGATTTATGTGGTAATCCTTGATCTTTAATTTATTATTAAAAATGTTCTAAACTCAATTTTCATTAATTTTAATTAAGTTTTGATCTTTTTAGATTATTACTAATGCATATTTCAACTTGTTACATATGTCAGGAAACCCTAATTAGGTTGTAGCTCTTTTGAGCGGTACCTGGTTTTCAGATTAGTCACGATGGATCCAGACGCGGGGATCAGTCAGTACAGATGCGCGCGGGGTAGGATATGCTGCGTGCGTGGAAGAATTTAGCTGCTTGAGGGTCTCTAGTACGCGGGAACCTGCTACTATGAGTACGCAGGGGTATGTAATGATGCAGGGATGCGCACAGGAATTGTGACATAACACATTTCCGCGTGTAACTTCTAAAATATAAACAACACCTCAATTATGAGTGACTTTTAGGTGTAAACCCTATACCTGACAAAACTTGTGAAATGTTAAAATGGCAAAAAGGTGCCATACTGGTGTCTTAATTTTTTGTACTTTTCTTTTTAATTCTTTTAAAAATGTAAGGACTGGGATTTCAAGGGTGGGGTAAGTGAGTAACCCTACCTATTTTTGGGTGAGAAATCCATTTCTTCAATAATATTTATGGATTTATCACTCTTTCTTTTGTTCATGTAGATATTCTTATTTTTATAGTTTTGTGTTGCTATGACAGGTTGCTCTGTACATAGTAGCAAGCTGACAGCAAAGATCCCCAGTAGAATAATACATTGGCCCCTCTTTTTACAATATATTGAAAACCCTTTTAAAAAAACCAATTAAACCTTGCACCAGCACTTGAAGTATTTATTGTTTGAGCCATTTCAGTGTATTTTTTTGGAATATATTTATTCCAACATCTGTATTACTCTCTGTAGCTAAAGGACTGCAAGGTTCCTGGTATCAGAGAGCTGACAAAATCAATAAAATCAATTTCCAATTGGCTCATCAGGAAACAGACTTGATAATTCCATCTTGAACAGTGGAGGAGAGGGAAGCTGGTTGGCCAAGTGAGTCCAGCTTTGATTGGAATTCAAAATAGCTTGATATTCCCCCATTATTTCGCCCCCAGAAGCCCAAAACAATCATGTTTTATGGCGGCGCAATCAAGCCCTCTGGGATCCTATCCCAGTCCCACTTGTTGTGCACAAAGTGGACTTGGCCAGCCGCACAAAAACACTTGATACACCATATGTTGCCTGACTAAAATCAGTTCAGAAATGGAGTTTTTTGGTCATTTTAGGAGATATGGAAATAAATGTGTTTTTTCAGAATTCCTGCATGCAGATTTGTGAAACATTAAACCCTTGAGAAATCCACACATAAAATTTCTCTCAATATCCCACGCACAGATTTTTCAAAGCAAGGCTGCATCCATTTCACAGGCTGAAATATCCACATGCAGCTTTCAGAGCCAGAATTATTACAAAAAGGCATGAGATAAACGATAAAACAGAAATGGGAATTCCAATCCATCAGAAATGTGACCAAAGCCTTTGGATAAGCCAACAGTGATATATTATCCACATGAAAGCCCCTAAAAATAAAATCTGACATATTTGACAAAAACCACAAAAAAGGCCAAAATTTACTTTCACAGACTTCTCCAGGATGATGCAGTGACCCCTGAAAAGGCTCAATAAAATAAGAAATTTCACAAATTTATATTTAATTATTAATAATTATATATAAAAAAACCATTAAAATACAAATAAACCCACCAAAAGGAGGTATGCAAGCTTGAATGGCTCATTTCCCCGCTATTATCAGACAATGAATGCCAGGTTCAAAGATAAAAGGCCATCTGGCATACAAAATCAAAGGAAGAATATGGTCCATGAATTGATATATTTCCAGCCCTATAAAAAAGTTACTTACCATCCATTCAACCTGATAGAACTAAATGATAATCAAGGTAGCTTGAAATGGATAAAGAAAGGCATATTTTAGACTGTTTATCACACAGATAGTCATCAAAATAAATACATAAACTTTTTCATAAATTAATCTAATACTTAAAATTGAAATGAATTGATTCATGGCTTTATTCCAACCTTTTTATTAAACATTTCAACCTTAAAACTCAGATTTTTCATTTTTTTAACACCTCAAATAATTTTAATAGCCTCAAAACTCACCTTCTTGTTAAAATATTTTGGTTAAATTGATATTCAAAACTCACCAAGGAATTTTTTGTCTTTGCAACCCAAGCCCAGCCATAGCACATATTTACTGGATAGGAATTCCTTTATTTAAAGTTCCCAAATTTGTGGGAGCATTCATTATGATTTCAATTCCATCATTTGAGGCTTTAATGATCTACAGTTATAACTTTGGCCACCCCTTTTATTTTATTAATCATGAATTTTTTAATTAATCTAACTTTCCACCACACAAAAATCATTCCTTGAATTTGCTTGATCCACATAATTATGGATTATTGCAGCACCAATTTGGTAAATTTATTAATTTTGACCCTATAGCCTCTATTGGTGAAAATATTTTGAGTGTCCTGCCATCTAGGAGTGTGGAAATTTTTGGTAACAGAATCTCCCAGTAAATAATTCAAGGAAAAATTGGGAAGAACAGATTGCTGCAGAAATTCTGTCAAACAAGTGTTATCTAGTGTAGTACATTCCAATGGGACCAACAAAATTGAAATGTTATCTTAAGGTTGAAATTTGTCATTAGAACTCTAGAAAATTCAATATCAGAATTAAAAAAAGAAATAAAATATAAGCCTAGAAAGATTTCATCCATGCTGGGTACATACAAGATAAGTAGTTCACATATGTAGATTAAGGAATTTTGAAAATCAAACTGCCATTGAATCTCACTTTTAGGATAAATACTAGAAGATGTTACCCCAATAATTCAGAGATGGGGTTCTTTGGCAGAAACAAAAATTATGCTTTTCTACAAAATAGTATTAATAAAAGAGAGATATGCGCCTGAGTCAAACAGAGCACAATTAGTATGGCATTTTCCAAATAGAATTAAATGAATCTCATGAAGATCTTGTGCTCAGAATAGTCAGTAGATGCAAAAAATCATTCAGGTGAAATGGAGAAGGGTGATTTTCAGAAAAGAGAAATAAACACTAGTTTTTTATATATTTTTTCCCTAGTTTTCCTTATGCTTATTTGAATAATTTAACAAATTATTTGTTCTAAAAGAAATAAATAATGATTAATGTTTTCTCCTGGTTCTCATAAGTTCTTTAAGTAAACCATAGTTCAATAATTCTTCAAGCTTGGAATAAAACTGCTTCTAAGAATTTTTGGGGGTGTCTTTATTGTTAATTCTAGTCTTTGATTTGTGCTTTCCATCTAAAAGATTTGGATTCAGATAACCTCAAAGTAGCTTTTGGTTTGTTTCCAAGTTGTCCTCAATTGTAAAATTCTTGATGAAACCAGTCAAGTTCCATGTTTCAATCAATCAATTTTCAATGTTTTTTTGACTTTTTTTTGGTTTGAAAAGAGTGATTTGACTATTCTCAAATGGGTCTCTTTGGTAAATTTCTAAGTCATTTCATTTTATTTGAGCTTGGAGATAGAAGAATTTGGAGATATAATGGAAAGTGAAGTTATTTTACTTCATATTTAAGTGCTTGAGTTCCATTTCAAAATTTGATTTTTCCTCAGGTTTCAAAAAAAGGATGAAAATGTTTCTTTAAAGAAAACCAGCTGTTTATAGGTTAATTTTGGTCTGTAAATTTGATTTTGCTGAATTATAGTTTCAAAAAAATGATGGCTTGACCAACAAGGAGGCAAGAGGCAAAAATAAATTCATCCTGATTTCTCTGAAAGAAACACTATGAAAATAATTGATGAAAATCCCACCAGGTTTGGAAACAGCAGTGATGATTAAAACCTCCTTTTACTTTTTTGATTTTTTGAAGTCAAACTTCAAATTGATACTTGGATCTTTTGGGAAGATTTATGAACAATATATATGTAATGAATGAATTGAATTGACACAACAGCAAAAATTGTCAGTTGATTTGTTTATGTTTAACCACATATTTCTTTTACAAGTGTTAAGAAATTTGGTTCAGAGCTGTTTTTTCATGAAGATTCAAAATGAAATTTTATTGAATCTTTCCAAAAAATAAGATTTACTTCTTATTGATAGACTAATTTTTGTTTGTTTTATTTCTTCTCGAAGAATGATTTTTATCCCAATGATACATATTAATCAAAGTTTAGAAACTTTTCTTTTTTGAGAAAATTATCTTCAAAAAAAATGCAAAATGAATGCGCTTTTTGCCTTCAGATCCATAACTGGAATGAAAAGATGGCTCAGTGGTGTGGAGAATAATTTTAGTTTTTTAAAAAATGATTCTTGTTCAATTTTTATTCCTTTTTTTGTTCTTTTTTTTTCAAAAATCAAGCTCTTTACCAATTTTTTAGATTTCAATTTTTTTATCTTTTTTCCTTTTTGCGTTTTGATTTTTTGAATGTTTTTCTAATTTTCTGATTTTCTAATTTTTTTTTTTTTTTGTTTTTTGTTTTTTTTTGTTTTTTTAAAGGGTGGTGTTAATTTCACTGCCCTGGGTTGCAAATTGGAATGAAAATCCCTTTGAAATCAATCTTAAATTTGAATGCAGGTTCACAAAAAAGTCACAAGAAAATTTTCTTACAACCTGTGTGACCCCCCATGTGGTCACAAATTACTTGTTTTCAGCCCAGATTGGTGACAATCTACCTGTTTGTGACCCATTTGGGGCTCAAATGGATTTCTTTCAATGTCCCAGGGGCCACACAAGTCTTTAACAGGTTTGAACGTGTCTTTACTGAGACCTTTGGCCAATTTGGGGGAAAATATCCCTAAATGGGCCATTTCGGTGTCAAATAAGGGGCGCCTAGGCACCCCTGGACCCCATTTGAGTGCAATTAAACCCAAATTTGGGGATTTCGCATACATTATGGGGCTATTATGGAGCCAAAAAAAGAACTTGAGATTTCATCCTGCCTATTTTCAAAACAAAGTCTTGTCAAAAACAAAAACCAAAAGTTTCTCATTGGATAGTTTTATTTTTCTCAACCCAAAAGTGAGCAGGCTTTGGGTTTTTAAATTTAACATTTCATTGAATACTGAAGTGCATTTGAATATTTTTTTTGAGAAGAAAAGTGGAAATCTTAAGCACTCCTCCTGGTTTCAGCATGGCTGTGTTGAAGGAATAAATGGAAAATTTCCTTAATTAAGACAGGGCAGAAGCTGGGGATTTGGGTAGGGATTTGGAAAATGAAAAATTGGAAGTCACGATTGCATCCTTTTCTATGGTTAAAATTGAGGAGCATTATGTTTCACAACTGGAATGGACTGGTGGTGGTGCTTAAAATTTAATTTTCCATTTGGTTGATTTGGTTTGAGGGGAAATACTTTAACTGTGGCGGTGGTAACTGTTGAATGTTGAATGGTGAAAGAGGCCATAATGCCTAATGTGCCTTCATCCTTCTTTCCATTTCATCTCATCTCCTCATTCCGTCTCATGTTATGTTTTCTTCACCTCTTGTCTCCAACCGTGTGAATTGTGCAGTACGCCCAGGCACTTGAGCCCAGGGCGCGTCCCAATGCCAATGGGCGCGCACCTGGCTGCCACTTTTGTACCTTCACCGGCTCAGAACCAGGATTTTCTCCCCTCGTGCGGTTCGACAACCGTACCATCTACTTCCTGAGTTCTGAGCTGGGTAAGCAGTTTCCTCATTTGTTTTCCATGATTTCTCTCAGTTCCACTGATCATCTCCGGCTCCTGTTCTCTTCAATATTCACCAGCTACTGTGCTGGGTGTGGTGTTGTTCTGCTATCTATTAGCTTTGAGCCTTTTCTATTCAGGTGTGAATTGTCTTCTTTCATTTTTGTTTGTCTCATCTGAAATATGAATCCTTTTCTATTCAGCCTAAACTTACAGTAACTATGTACCTATTATGTTCCAGAACCCCTTGACCCTTCTACTTTGAGAGCATACCTTGATAGGAAAAAAGCCAATGAATATTTTCAAAAATGGGCAGCCATGCATTGCTATGCATTGACAACATTCAATTCATAAAATAATAAAAATTTTGACCTGGCATGTGACAGATATGGATTATGCAAAGGGTCATTGCTCACCAAATGGCAAAGTCTAGCCCACAAAAGAAATTTCTGATTTAATTGATGATTTTTTGTGGAAACAAGATTCAGGAACTCTCCAAGTTGTCATCAAAATGGGAATTTATTAGTCCTAGAATCTGTAAGGAGCGGGATGCGCCCTTGGTAAGAGAGAGATAGAGAGATAGATGAATTCCTTCATTCCATGGGGGCACACCCCCCTCCCCCTTAGCACAGCAGTAGGGAAGGGTATTGTACACTTCCCCCACACCTTAACCTAGGTACAACTGCAAATACAACCCAAAAACAAACAGAGAGAACCCTGAGAAAACAGAAACCCTAATCCAACACTATCCTCCCCCCAATGCTTGCACCACTCAATTATTCCAGTTTTTCCTTCTCATGGCGTGCGCTGCGCCTTACTGGGAGCCCCCCAAACCTGCCTGTAGCCTCCAAAACTCTGCCTTCCTGCCACCATCACCTTATGTGTGGTTTGTCCTACTTGGGGCCCTGTAGAGACTCCATTGGGTTTGGTTTTTTTTAGAAAATAGCTTTCTGGAAGTCACTTGAGGGGGAATTTAGTACTACAATTATTTGATATGAAAGAGGAATATCAGGGGTGTTTTTGAATTTCCTGCTCCTATAAGTACTATATTAAGTCTCACAAAAATAAAAGAAAAGGGAATTGTGGCTGATTTTTCAAATAGAGTTTCTACTATATTAGTTTCTATGAGAACTAGGATCAATGTATTCAAGCTTGATAAGGAATAAATGGTGGAAAATATAGTTGACTGTGGCTATTGAAGCTGAGTATGGCAAGAATCCTTTATCCAGTCTTATACATCATATTTTTTTTCTAGTTTTATTGGTTACTAATGTATAATACTTTGATGTTACAGGTGGTTGTTTGATAAATATAAGGGTTGATCATAGTGGGTAATGTTTCATATCCTTTATAAGGGTTCAATATCTTTTAAAAGGGGTGAAAACACCAGGATGGGTGCCTGGGGGGGAAATGATGGGCCAGGGGGCCTGATATGGTTAGCGATACAACTTGGATAGGGCAGAGAGGCCCTCCTTAAATAGAAAATTCCTTCCCCCAGGGGTGCTCAAGGCTTCCCCTCAGGGCTCTCCCTGTTCTGGTGAGGAACAGTGAGATAGAATTACATGAGAAATTTCTTCTGGTTGGAAAAACATTGGACAGTTACATGAGGAATTTCAGCTGGTTGGAAAAAGCTTGTACAGGGGTTTCATGAATGCACAGCCCTGCATAAACTGCTGTGAATTGCAGATACAATACATTCCTTTTCAGTACTGGTAGTTGTTTTAGTACTACCTGATTCTTCCTACATGTACTGCTGTCCAACCACTGTTGGCTTGATTGGTGCTATTTGCTTCTACCTTCATGTATTTCTGTGCATTAGTGGTGGTATGTTTGGTGCTTCTGGTCTTGAATGCCTGCATGTTTTGCTGGGTATCCCTGTGGTACTTCAACTGGTGGGTTGTTTGGTTATCATGTGCTTCTGACTAAATAAATTTCTGTGTGCAGCTGGGGTTGTTTGTTTGGCTCTGGTTGAGCCTGGTTT
Source organism: Puccinia polysora (assembly GCA_025617555.3). NCBI lineage: Eukaryota > Fungi > Basidiomycota > Pucciniomycetes > Pucciniales > Pucciniaceae > Puccinia > Puccinia polysora. The sequence continues at coordinate 41,097,355 of CM062635.1, read as the reverse complement.
CAATTTATCCTGCCTATACTACTCCTGTATAATCCTTCACAGCTTTCTGTATATATATCTTCTTGTTTTTTGGTTTTCATTGAGACTTGTTTTGCTTCCTCCTGCATTTACTGTTCCTGTATACCTCTGCAAAGTCTTCTGTATGTATATTTGCTTGAATTCAGGGTGAAGTGACAGGAGCTGAACTAGTTGAACTGTCTCCTGTATCTTTTTTTCTGTATTCTGGCTGAGCTGAAAGGGTTGGTGTACGGTCGTGGTGTTTAGCTAAGCTATTACTGGTATGTATTTGAGAGCTTCCAAGCTTTTTACCTATGCCATCCTCAGAGCTGTGACACCTGATTGGGTATGAGTTTTCCACAGTTGAAGGTTTCTTAGGTTGTATTTTCCAATCCATGAGGGATAGGAGGGTACCTTGGCTGAGTGACTCTGGGTTGTTTTATGATTTAGGATCAATTGCTGAGGTTAATTTGAGGCTTTGAGCTGTTTTTATACTATAGAATCAAGTTTGATGGCTATAGGACAGGCTTGGTCAACCACAGTGCCCTCCGCGCCCTAGTTGAAGCCCCCCCGCTTACCGTAAACACTTGAAGAACCTTTTGAAGCCATGCTTTGGTCCCTGATAAAAATCCTGATCCATCTCTGCATGCAGTAGCTGATGCTGAGCCCGCAGCACTGGCCCCATTCTGAGCCACTTGGGATTTTTGCTGAGCGGGCTGCGCAAAGGCTGAGCCCATTTGCGCTCATTGTTGAGCATGCAGGCTGGGACCGGTTGTTGGTATTCAAGTATCTGCTCAAATCAGTCTACCTTATTCTGTTCCATGTTATTCTATTTGACCCTATCTCTTTTCTATTTTTCTCTGTTCTATCTCATCCTTACCTTGTTTCCTATTCTCTACCTACTACTTTGTTCTTTATAAGTTTACCTCATTTCCTATAAGCTCCCAACCTGCTGCCTTCATTTTCTCTTCCTCCCGTGCGCCCCCTATATTCAACTGCTGCCAATACTCCATTTCTGAAGGCTTGCAAGACTGCTCCCCTGGATCTCTCAAACCTTCATCCTCAATCACCTGGACGGGCAATCACTCTTCAACCAACTGGAAGCTTGACATCAACCAGCTCACTCACCATCCACCGCTACAGCTCAAGCTCAAGCTCACTCAATTACCAACTCCCAACTCCTGGAGCGCTACACCGGATCACTCCTCAGCTATTCCTTCTTTTCCCCTTCTTCTTCTTCACCGCCTTGTCTAGTCAACACGCCATCTGGTCCTTTTAAGGTGTCTACTCTACTATGTTTTCTTTCTTTCTGATTCTTCCTCTCTGACCCTTCCTTGCTGAAATCAAACGTCCTTTTAAGTCTCTTATTCCTTCAGATTTACAGTCCCACCACTTATTGGACCAGATAGGCTCTATGTCCGACTCGGATGAACAACTCAACTCTTCAAAGCTCAACATTCCCCTCCTTAATGACTTGAACTTCCCATCTTGGAGTCTCAGGATCAAGAGTTATCTCCGCAGGAAAGGACTTCTCGAATTGACCGTTGAACCCCCTCCTTCACCCATGACCGGGCCCCAAAAGAAGAAGATATATGAGGCCGCTGACATAATCATCCAACACCTCGGCAAATCGGCTTTTGAATCCATTATCAATGACGACAACGACGGTAATCCTCACGCCATATGGCAGGCCATTCTTGAACGATACACCTCACAATCCTCCAACAATTGCGGCCGCATCTGGCTTAATTTCATCCGGTATCTCTTCAAAGGCGATCTGACGACCTACATCAAGGACTGCAGGAAGCTCATGAACGAACTAACAGTTGTTAGACTTGAGGTTCCTCCCAACATCCTCAGCTACACCATCCTTGCCAAACTCCCCAGCTCATTCTACCACATCGTCGACTCCCTAATTCTCAATGACTCCCTACTTCAAAACCCAACCGGCATCTTGAACAAGCTTTGCGAGGTCCTTCACCTCAAATCTTCTCGACTACCGGAGGTCAACTTGTCACTAGATACGACTCCTTCAGTCGCTCTGCACAAGTCCACAGCTAGGTCCACAACAAGGAAAAAACCCAAACACCCCTGATCCAAAGGACATCACAATCCCTTAGCTGAACACCCAGAGAGCAAATGCTGGTTTGTCCACCCTCACCTCAGACCCGAATGGAACAAGATACCCTCATCAAATCTCCACTCAGTCAACAAATGCCCTTCCACCGAGGATGTAAGCAGCTCCAAAGGTGCCAAACTACACTTCAACGCTCAAATCTACCTGTCATCTCACAGAAAAGACTCTCACCTCCCGGTCTTGGACTCTGGGGCAAGTCACCACATCGTCAATGACCCCAAGGTTATGTTTGATTGCACTCCCATTCATCTTGAGGTGGGAACCGGCTCCCCAAACAACTCCCTTACAGCTACGCATTCTGGATCAGCCAAACTCACCAACCATCTTGGCTCATCTATCATCCTCCGAAACGTTCTTCTCATTCCGTCAATTAACCGGTGTCTCATCTCTCTCACTCAACTAAACTCTTCTAAGGCGAACTTCTCAAAAATCGGATACTCGGGCTTTGAAGTGAAGCTGGATAAGATTAGCTTCGTGGGCACCACAAACAACAAACTAACGGAACTTTGTGGAACTAATTTTCAGCAATGCGATCAATCCACAATGCTCTTCAAGGCTCCGGACAACCTCTGGCATCTGCGACTTGGCCACGCTAGTAATCAATCCCTCAAGACTCTCAATCTACGCTCCGATGACTCTGATGCTCGATCCTCCGTCTGCCAAATATGCAAGACTTTCAAGCAAGTGTCGACTCCTTTCAACCACAAATTCAAAAGGGTAACCGACCTTCTTGAAGCTGTCCACCTGGATGTGGTCGGACCTTTCTCCATCACCTCAAACTTGGGGTTCTCCTATTTCCTCTCCCTCACAGATCAATTCTCCGGCTATCGCTCCGTGGCTCTGCTCAAACAGAAAAGCGAGGCTTTTCCCGCCATCAAGGACTTTGTGACGCGAGCCGAACGTCAAACTGGCCATTCTGTGAAACTTCTGATCTCTGATAACGGCGGCGAGTTCATCTCCTCCGAACTTCACGCCTACTGCCTTGAAAAAGGAATCTCTCAACACTTCTCTCCCCCTTACACTCCTCAGCAAAACGGACTGTCTGAAAGATCAAATTGCCTGATTCTGGAGAAGGCTCGCTGCCTGCTAAACCAAAGCAATCTACCGCTCAAGTTCTGGGACAAAGCCGTCAACACCGCCACCCACATCCTTAACGCTCTCCCCTCTAGAACTCGTGGCAACACTGTTCCTTACAACACCTGGCACGGACAACCTTTCAATCTCAACTGCTTACAACCTTTTGGATGTGCCGCCTTTGCTATCATTCCCAAAGCTGTTCGAACCTTCAAACTCCTCCCCACCAGCAAAAGAGCGATTCTGCTCGGGTACGTCAATGACTTTTTGTCATACAGACTGTTGGACCTGGACTCCTCCAAAATCTTCATCTCCGCCAACACGTCGTTTGACCAGCTCTCCTTTCCTTCCCTGCCCGGCTCAAAACCATTGCATTGTCCTACCAGCTCCAACCACATACTGACCCCCTTCTCTCCTCTTTCCCCTTCCACATACAACTCTTTGAATCCTACCTCTGCTCCTCTTCTCTCCTCCCCGAATTCCCTTGATGTCTCCCCCGCCAACTCAACCCCCACACCTGTATCTTCTCATAACACCCCTGGCTTCACCATTCCATCTGCGATCAATCCCCCTCTCTCTGCTCCTCAACTGTCACACGACAGGCTAACCCACGACAACATTATCTCCCATCCATGTCGTCTCAACTCAAAAGTGGGCCTTCCCGCCATCTATCTCATTGTTGACAACCGCTATTTGGATCCCAAGTCAGTCCAAGAGGCCCTCAACTTGAAATACCGAGAAGAGTGGCTTGAAGCAATGAGGCACGAGGAACTCAACTTACTTGACTATCAAGTCTGGGAAGAGACCAACCTCCCCAAGGGCAAGCTGGGACTTTGATGCGTATGGGTTTTTCGGACAAAGCGAGACGAGCAAAACCGGATCGTTGAGTTCAAAGCCCGCCTATGTGTACAAGGCTTCAGCCAACAGTATGGCATTGACTTCACTTCCACCTTCTCGCCCACTGGGGACAAGACCTCTCTCCGTATGCTCATCGCCCTGGCAGCTCAGCTAAAACTCAAATTCCACCAGGTCGACGTAAAGGCCGCCTTTTTAAACGCCCCTCTTCGCGAAGAAGTCTACCTCACCCCTCCACCCTATATCTCCGTGGCAAGCGGAAAGTATCTCAGGCTCAAGAAGGCCTTGTACGGTCTCAAACAGGCACCAGTGGCCTGGTACGACACACTGAGCAGCTGGCTTGTCAACCTTGGTTTCCACAAGAGCGAGGCCGACCAATGCGTCTTCTGGAAAGATTCCACCTACCTCTATGTCCATGTTGACGATATCGCAATATTCAGTGATTGCCCGGACATTTTTGTTAACCAAATCAGCTCCAAATTCAAGACAAAGGACCTGGGACCGGCCTCCAGACTTCTCGGAATGAATGTCACTCACCTTTTGAATGGATTCAAGCTCTCCCACTGCTCGTACATCAACCAAATTTGCGGACAATATGCGCTTCCGCCGCACAAGTCATTCTCAACTCCCTTCAGGCCTCATGGAAAGCTGTATGCCTCAAGTGAGGAAGACCATCACAAGTTTCTACATTCAGGGGCAAATTATAGAAAGATCGTTGGTGAGCTCAATCATATCAGCATATGCACAAGACCCGACATCACCTTTGCGGTCACTACCTGGCTCAATTCCTCGTCAAACCTAATCTTCACCACTATCAGGCGGCGCTGCAAGTGCTCCAGTATCTCCAGCACAGCTCTAGCCGAGGAATAACTTTCACTTCCTCCTCTGCTCCCCCCGGCCTTGAAGCATATGTCGATGCCGACTGGGCAACCTGTCCCACCACGAGGAGGTCTGTCTCCGGGATGGTCATCCGCTGGCTCGGCAGCGTCATCACCTGGAAATGTCAGAAACAGCCGACTCTCTCACTATCCACCACTGAAGCCGAGTACAAAGCGCTGGGCGACGTCATCAAGGAAATAAGCTGGGTAAAATCGCTCATGAGCGAATTTCTGCCGGAAGAAGCAATCAAACCGTCCATTGTCCACGAGGACAACGAGGGCTGTATTAAACTAGCTCTCAACCAAGCTAATCACGCCACGTTTCACACCAAACACATGGAATTGCGATTTCACTATCTTCGCAATGAAATTCTGAAAAACGCGATCAAGCTCCAGAAGGTGTCCTCCAAGATGAACCTGGCGGACTTCCTCACCAAACCGTTAAGCAGGATAGCGCTTCATCGTGCGCTAGACACTCTAAAAATCTCAAAGTGATTTGAGCAAGGGAGGCTGTTGGTATTCAAGTATCTGCTCAAATCAGTCTACCTTATTCTGTTCCATGTTATTCTATTTGACCCTATCTCTTTTCTATTTTTCTCTGTTCTATCTCATCCTTACCTTGTTTCCTATTCTCTACCTACTACTTTGTTCTTTATAAGTTTACCTCATTTCCTATAAGCTCCCAACCTGCTGCCTTCATTTTCTCTTCCTCCCGTGCGCCCCCTATATTCAACTGCTGCCAATACTCCATTTCTGAAGGCTCGCAAGACTGCTCCCCTGGATCTCTCAAACCTTCATCCTCAATCACCTGGACGGGCAATCACTCTTCAACCAACTGGAAGCTCGACATCAACCAGCTCACTCACCAGCCACCGCTACAGCTCAAGCTCAAGCTCACTCAATTACCAACTCCCAAATCCTGGAGCGCTACACCGGATCACTCCTCAGCTATTCCTTCTTTTCCCCTTCTTCTTCTTCACCGCCTTGTCTAGTCAACACGCCATCTGGTCCTTTTAAGGTGTCTACTCTACTATGTTTTCTTTCTTTCTGATTCTTCCTCTCTGACCCTTCCTTGCTGAAATCAAACGTCCTTTTAAGTCTCTTATTCCTTCACCGGTCACCAACACGTGTTTATAAAATGCCACCACATCCCCCCTGAGTTCAGTTCTGTCCCAAGAGGTCTTCCCACCATTACCTTGACCATACGTGCGCTTCCCATACTAACCACCACCCTTGCGCCCTTACGCCCAACCACCCAACTCCTCTCTTCACCGCCACCATGGCACCCTTGAGCTTCTGTACTGGCAATGGATTTTAATGATCCATAATTCCCAGTTGTTGAACATGCACCTCCTGCTTCTGAGACCGTTGGTGCTGTTCCCTTATCCAGGAGATGCCCAGGGCACCTCCCAACTCTGGCCTTTGCCCTTGACCATGCAAGAGGGAACTTCAATATGCATTCATGGTGTTGGACAACAACACCATCTTGGAGGACTTATGGACTTCACCTGTTTATCCCTCTGCCCCTGTGAACCTTGGGCAAAATCTGTGACTCCTCCTCTCCTCTTTGTGCATGGGGCCACCCCAAAGGTAGGATTCTCCCAATTAGAGTGCTTATTGGGAAAATCTTGTAAAGATCAATCAAGGGGCAAGGGACCCATGTGTCAATGAACTATTTGGATGACGCCCAAATCCCCCACTGGCTCCACCACCAACTCCTCCATCAACCCCCCAGCCTGCCCCTGCTCCAGCCTTGTATTTCAACTTGATTTATTTGTCAGACTTGGAGGAATGGGCCTCAACCCCACCATTGGCCCCTCGGGATCCACCGTCTCCAGTAGTAATCCTGTTGTCCCCTCCGCGTGGAACAGGTACCCCAAATGGCTCACCAGAGCCCCCTTCATCTTCACTTTCCCCCCTCCACCCAGCCCACAAAAATTCTGGATATTTCTATTGTGGTTGCTTTCTGGAAGCCAAATTTGAGGATTTTTGAGAACAATCAGACTTGCTCTTATGGGACTTCCTTGCGGCCCCCAGCGCCCCATGTTTGCAGAAAAATTGCAAGCTACTGGCATCATTCCAGGCCCTACTGATGTCTTTACAGTCAGAGAAGGTGAAAAAAAAGAAGATGGCTTAGGTGCATTGCCCCTCATTCCCCTTCTCCAAATCTCCCCTTTCCTTCCACTTTTTTGTATCCGCTGTGTTGACCAAATCTGGAAACCTTGGACCAGATGCGGAAAATTCAAAAATTTTTACGATTCTTTCATTTAGGTGTCATTCATCAAAAAAAAGAAAATTGGCATTTTTTTTGTATCAGTATCACTCCTCCAATTTCCTCATCCTGCCAAGCATTCCTCTGTACCAGTGGTCTAGGACAGGCCTCTCTTGGCCTCATCACCTAGGAATTGCCTTCCATTCCTTCTCTCTTTGTTCCCCCTTCCTTTTGACCAAACACGCGGGCTGAGACCCGCTTGGCCCAATCTTCCTCTGCTCCGCCGGTGCCGGCCATTTCTTGGACCAGCATCCCAAACCAATCCATCCTTGGCTGCATCCTTGATAAATAATCCCACGACCCTCTCCCATCCTACAACCTTGACCAACCAAAGAAATATGGACAAGACCCATCTCCATTCAATCTCCTTTGGCTTAATGAACAATCCCCCGGTCCATCATCTTCCCCACAACGACGGCAATGATGACAAACAATCCATCAATCAAACTCACCCTTGTGACCCTTCGCGACGCATCCCACAATCCCTTTGATTGTCTATCTACCCTCCATCTCTTCTCTCTTCACTCAATCCCCCTTGGTCTGCAAATCAGCCGTCATCAACCACCTATCAACTTCCACTCAAACCTCCCTCTGTGATCGGCCAACATCAACCAATTGCTCAACCAAATCCATCAATCCATCAATTGCTTGCACCCCACTTCCATCTTTGAATTGGGGTGGAAAAGTGTTCTCTTCCGCCTGCAAAAATCTGCGGGCAGTCCGGTTCAATTTTTCCCCACCCGTTCTGCCTTAGGGTGAGGGGTGGGTGATCTTTGTGTTGTTGCAAATGCCTGTCTTTGGATGGACGCAGGAAAGGTGAAGTGATGAGAAACCATCCCACCCCAGTCAGGGAGGCCAGATTCCCACTGGCCCACGTGATCTATTCTTCTGATCATCTAGTGTCTGAAAAAAAAAAAATCCGCTCTATCTGTAGTATCACTTGTACGTAGTCTAACAGGGCCTCCTGCCCATATAAGGAGGTGCTCTCCCGTGCCTTTTGGCAGGAGGTATCTTATGGCATCTTATGATGGAATTATCATCATTATCATGTTGAAATAAATTATCTATGGGGTCTCATTCCCCTTTATCTGAGTCTGAATTTGGGGTATATGCATGATTACCCCTTGATCTTTGAGCCTCCATACTCAAATCCTGATTCTTGATCCTTATCACCAACCAATAGCCTTTCTGGTTGAAGAAGAATTTGACTGATTGAATTCTTGAGTGTGTTTCACCACTCCTGATCCCTTTATCCGACCATGCTGGTCCTGATCATCCTTTGATTATCTTTCTGGAACCAGTCACTTTTGACTGAAGAGGTTTTATTAAGCTTGAAAACTTGAGTGTTAAAACTCCCTTTATTTCTTTTGAAGTTGAATTCTGCCACTCTACTCTTGAGTCCCTTGAGAAGTGTTGGGGTATTCTTGTTTGAATCAGTTATTGTTTTGATTCTAGAGCTTCATCAAACAATTAGCTTTTTCTTGTGCAGCCACCCACAGTTATCTGGTACCCTTCAAGGGCTTAATTGCGGAGAGTTGGGCAGGTTAATTGAGAACCTGGAGGTTTTTTGGGATTGAGTTGATCTTTCCTAATCTTCTTTTGATGACCAGAGCTATTAGCTTGTGGGCATTTTTACTTACAATTGCCTTGTCCTGTTGAACTCTGGAAAATCCTTGACTGAATATTCAAGTTTTCCCTGGCATCATCTTGCCTCAGATAGTGTTGTTTCCCAGCTACTGACTCCTATCATCTTTATCCTTTACTCTTTGGTCCCTCATTTGCCAGGTTCTGGACTTTGATCTTGGTTACCTTTAAACATTTTTTTAACACTCAGGAGGGAATCCTAAAAAGCACCTTTCCCAACCACAGAACTGCTGCGGTGTGGAAACAAGAAGGTATACCCCCTTAAGTTTTCCTTGAGTTCCGGAATTTTTTGGTCTAAGTGTCTGTAAGGAGGTTGGATGCAACCAGTTTAAAGAAGAGAGAGAGTCTTCAGAGAAAAGGGAGAGAGAGAGAGTGATAATAAGATGAGTTCCTTCCTTTCCAATCCAATCCAATCTGATGTGATGATGTTCCTTACAACCTGGAGTTGAGAGTGAAGTATTTAAGTCCTCCCTCTCAACCCTAACCTAAGTACAACCGCCAGTAAGCAAGAATGATGGAATACAACCCCTAAGCCACAGAAACCTAGTCCAACCCTATCCCTCCGTCCCCCGTCCCGTAACCCATGCTCCACCCCCCCCCTTCCCCAAGCCCCGTCCATTTTGCCCGCTGGTTTGTCCTTCTCATTATGCGTCCACCCAACAACCCGTTCCAGGCATCCGGGGCGTACCCGCGTGATCCAATCCGCTTGTCTTGCAATGCGCAATCTTCTTGATCCACGCAAGCCTTCCAATCTGGGCAATCCGTCCAATCTGCGCAAGCCTTCCAATACACGCAAGCTTTCCAATCCGTGCAAGCCTTCCAATCAGCGCAATTTGTCCGATCCGCCCAAGCCTTCCAATCCGTGCAAGCCCGCAGCGCGCAGCATTTCCCAACTTGCTTCCATGAAAGAGCACCACATCCCCCCCAACATGAGTTCTGTCCCCAGAGATCTGCCACCATCTCACCTACCACGCTCATCCTCCAAGTTTCCTTCCCACCCGCCTGCCCTCTATCCTTTGCTTCACCTTCCCACCCACCTGTTCTCTATTCCGGCAACCTTCTGCTTCATCAGAGAAAGGATCTGCATGCCTTCATCCAACCCCACATGGGTTCTGAGCCCGAATTGTTGTCCCAAACCACCTTGGTGCACCTCCTGCCGCCAAGACCCTCCTGCATCCTTTGAGATTCAAGCCCATCCGCGCGCAAAACCCAAACAAAATCAAACACCCCCAGACGTCCTTACCACAACCCGCCGTGGAGGAGGAAAGAGGCTTCCAAACCCTTTCAATCCCAGCCCCCTCCTCCCCCGCCCCGTCCACAAAACATTCCTTGCCCTTTGCAGTTCCCGAGGCCTTGTTCTCCCCTCTGGAGATTTCTGACCGCTCCCCGCCCGCCAGACCGCGCGTGAAGGCTTGATTCTTCTTTCCGCCCCACCAACACGACACTCCTTTCCATTTGCAGTTCCCACAAATCTGTTGTCCTTCTCCCCTGCCGTGCCATTCACACCCAATCCCTCCCCGTTCCACCCCTGAAGCCCCGCCACAAGCGTCCCCCGCACCAATCCCAAGGCTCTTGCTAGCCATGATGGCTGCGTGCCCGTTCTAGGACTGTCCATCCTCCGCTCCTGGCACCCCACATCCTTCCGTTCCTTGTCAATCCTCTCTTTTGCAGCCACGTCCTTCTGTCCCCTACTTTTTCCCCCCACCATTGAAGAGGTCCGGCTCTGGTTGCCATCCTTTGGCGCGTGGTTTGTCCCTTCCGCCACTGCCCCTACCCTTTCCAAATGCGGGCTCCCCGCCATCAAAGAGGTCCAGCTTGGGTTGTGATCCTCCTACCCGTGGTCCGTCTCTTCCGCCTCCGCGTCTACCTTCTTTGCGAGGCCCGTCTGCCGTTCACTGGTTCCCGGGTGGCATGGTGTGGTGACCAATCTGGGACACCACGCAAAAAAAAAAAAAATATCTTTGTTGGTTGTACCCCTATGGGTACCTTTGTTTCCCCCCCCTCCTCCTTTTAATCCAACCTCTGACTAGTCATTCTCCAAATCAGTTATTGCAATTTCCAACTGATCCCTATATTTAAATGCTCACTACTCACTAGTACTAAATTGGTCCATTCTTCTTCCACCCTATCTCATCTCACCATCATCACCCTTGTCTTCCACCCGAGCTAGATCCTCATCAGGCCTTCACACAGTCCTTTCAAACCTTCTGCTTCTCTCCCTCCTCCCACCCATTGTCCTCTCGGCTTCCTCCGACCAACAGAAGCCTCCCTTGATCGATTGGTCTGCACTTGGAAACGTCGCCATCCTCGGCTCCTTCTTGACTCTGTCCTTCTACGATCCATCCTCCTCCTCCTCCTTCTCATCCCATCCCATCCTCGCCCATCATCCGATCCGATCCGACCGACAACCGCGAGCGACCGCTCGCGGCCGTCGGAACCTTCACCCCGTTGTCGCCGCCGATTGGGCGACGACAGCTGTTGTCGAAACCCGCGACCGCTGTTGCGGGTGTCCATCTGGTTGGCCGCGGTCATTCTTGACGCGGGCGACATCTCTTTTTCCTCTCATGTAATTTTTTTTTTTTTTTTATTTTTTATGTTTTCATTTTTCCCGCACCTATTTGTAAATCTCTCTTGTACATAGTATACAGGGCCTCATGTCTATAAAAGGAGGGGCTCTCCCCTGCCTTTTGGCCCAGCATCAGAGGATCCCATCCATCCTATGAGACCATCATCAGTAATCAACTTATCTGTGGGCATCCTTCCCAACCTATCTGAGCAAATTATCCGGGTATATCTATGATTGCCCCTTGATCCTTTGAGCTTCCACACTCAAACTCTGTCCCTTGTGACCTTTATCCTTATCACCAACCAATAGCCTTGCTGGTTGAAGAAGAATTCCTGTCTGTCTGAATTCTAGAGTGTGTTATACCACTCTGATCCCTTTTTTCCGACAATACTGGTCTTGATCTCTTCTTGATCATCTTTCTGGAGCCAATCACGTTTGATTGAAGAGGTTTTATTAAGCTTAAAACCTGGAGTGTTATACCTCCTTTCTTTTTTAAGGTTGAATTTTGCCACGCTATTCTTGAGTCCCCTGAGAAGTGTTGGGATATTCTTGCTCAAATTCATTATTGATTTGCTTCTAGAACTTCATAAACAAATTGCTTTTGTTTTGTTCAGCCTCCCACAGTTATCTGGTACCCTTCAAGCGCTTGATTGCGGAGAGTTGGGCAGGTTCATTGAGAACCTGGAGGTTGGTTGGTATTGAGTTGATCTTTCCTAATCAGCTGCTGACAACCAGAGTTATTAGCTTTTGGGCTTTGTTACTTACAACTTCCTTGTTCTATTGAACTCTGAACAAACATTGACTTATGTGTTCAAGTCTTTACCTGCACCATCTTGCCTCAGATAGTGTTGTTTCCATCGCTACCGACAACTCTTATCCTCTTCCCTTACTTTGATTTCTCATCCATAAGGTTCTGGACCTTGATTCCGGTTACATTTAAATATTATTGTAACTCCTAGGAGGGCAGCCTAAACAGCACCTTTCCCCTCCACAGAACTGCTACGGCTTAGCATCGTTTGGAGTCTTACAACGGAGAATCCGTTCCCTTTTCCTTTTTTGTCCTTGCCGGCTTCTTGTCAGCAGGCTGAACCGGTTCCACCAAGACCCGCTTCCCCAACACATACCCCACCTCCACTGGGGATACCAATCCTGCGTTCCAATCGGCCTTCTGGTGCCTGTGTCCTGTCTGCCAATAGCCGTTGTTGTCCCCATTTGCACACACGCGGGGCGCAGGCGCGCTGGGACACTGAATACTTTCGAGGTAGGCCTCAAGGCCCCTTGACATCTCCGCAAGTTTGCTAGCCCAAGGGATGGTTGCTGGTGGTGGGGCTGGAACGCACACTGCCCTGTAATACAGCTCTGCCCAATCCAATTCTGCTTGCAACCGGATCCCGCCGCGCAAGCCTGCCTTGTAATCCAATTCTGCGGATGGCTTGAGATCATCCTTCCAAAAGCAAGAACCGCGCCTCCCCCATCTTGCCAGCATGTTCCCCTTCAGTTTTGGCCAATCCAGGTTCTGGTAGCCTCCAATCACTTCTACGTCCCGACGCTCTTCCCTGTCCTCAATGAACAGGACAACGTAGCGCCCCTTCTCAAAATCTGAAGCGCCTTCAGAGTCTGCGATTTTTTCATATTTTGAGATGAATCACTCCACATCCGCAATGTTGAATCAAATATGCGGGTAAACCTTTGGGGGGGTGCGGAGACTGCGGGAGGAGGAGGATCAGAGAGGGGTGACTGCTGGTAGAATTGATTACCTTTGAGAGAATTCAACAAAAGATTGTTCACGGCCAGGCCCCAGATGTGGAAAAAAGAAGGTCAATACCCCCTGAAGTTGTCCTTGAGTTCCGGATGTTTTTGGTATAAGCGTCTGTAAGGAGGTTGGATGCAACCAGTTTAAAGAAGAGAGAGAGTCTTCAGAGAAAAGGGAGAGAGAGAGAGTGATAATCAGATTAGTTCCTTCCTTTCCAATCCAATGCAATCTGATGTGATGATGTTCCTTACAACCTGGAGTTGAGATTGAATTATTTAAGTCCTCCCTCTCAACCCTAACCTAAGTACAACCGCAAGTAAGCAAGAATGATGGAATACAACCCCTAAGCCACAGAACCCTAGCCTAACGCTATCCCTCCGTCCCCTGTCCCGTAACCCATGCTCCGCCTCCCCTGCCCCATGCCCCGTCTGTGTTGCATGCTGTTTTGTCCTTCTCATTATGCGTCCACCCAACAACCCATTCCAGGAATCCGGGGCGTACCCGCGTGATCCAATCCGCGTGTCTTGCAATGTGCAATCCGCTTGATCTGCACAAGCCTTCCAATCTGAGCAAGCCTTCTTATCCGCACAATCCGTCCAATCTGCGCAAGCCTTCCAATCCGCCCAAGCTTTCTGATCCGCGCAAGCCCGCAGCGCACAGCCTTTCCCAAATTTCTTCCATGAAAGAGCACCACAAAGGCCTAGCACCATTTGGAGTCTTACATTTGGTCCCCCGGGCCAGGATCAAACCAGAAACCTTGGGATTTACAGTCCCGAAAATCATCAACGTTGAAATCCAATCTCTTTTTTTTTCTTTCATTTACTGTCATCATCTAGATCCGTGGAGGAAACTTGTTCTAGAAGTAAGTCCTCCCAATTGTGGACCACCTGGGCAAGATACTTGTTGTTTTTCAAGAAACCCTACTCTTGCCATATTTGTGAGCCACTTTGGAAATCTGCTCCTTGGATCTTGTAGGAAACTCTGTCAAAATGGAATCTCCTAGTGCCTCTTCTGCTTGTCCTAAGATGGTTAAGATGAACCCCCAGAACAAGAACTTAGGTTTCAATGAGACAAATGTGGAACGCTTCTTGGACTTGTAGGAGATGGCTGCTTTGGTGGATGGGGATAGCAAATTCAATATGGCCTACCAGTTAAAATTTTGTATCTCCTCTGATGAATTTATGGAAATCATTGAGTCATTTGAAGGTTTCAAATGGCATAACTGCGCCCTGCTGGGGGAAGCAACGTTGGCCTATTGGGGAAAAATAGATGTAGCACAATTTACTTTGCAGGATCTAGATAACCTTGTTTCCCAGTTTATCTCCAATGGTGGTGTGGCTTCAGCTTCTGATTATCAGTCCTTTGGGAAATCTTTGGATCCCATCCAATCCTACCTTGTCCAAAAAGATCACATCAAGACAGTGGACAAAATTTGAGTCCAATTTTTCCAATCTTTTTCTCCTGGAGTGCAGGAAAGGATCAAGGACAAACTTGTTGAGTCTGGATCCATGATCACTACCAGGGATAATTGATTCAAGCTCACTGTTTTCCTTATCCTTAGAGGACTTGTGGATAAATTTATGAAAGGTCAAACAGCCCTCACTTTTGAAAAATCTAAAAACACTGAACCAGTCCATGCTCCCTCTTTCAAAGAGTCAAACAAGATTATGAATAAAATGAAATCTGATTGCAGGCCCAAAAACCCTCAGCCTAACCTAGAAACTGCTATGATGGACAAGATCTCTAAACTTCTCAAAGCCTTTGAGACAAAATGGATCAAAAGATTTCCTCTCTTGCTGTTCCTAAACCTTCTAGTTCTGTTTGTAAAAATACTCTAGTCTGCTATTATTGCAACAGTGAAGGCCATGGAACCAGTCAATTTCTTGAACTCCAAAAGGACAAAGAAAAGAAATTGGTAGAGCACAAAGGGAATAAGTTTGTTCTTTCTAACGGTGCCCTTATCCCCTTTGATTTGTCTTGTCCTATTTTTCATGTGGTGGCCTCTTACCAGCCATCCCCTTCTATGGAGGCATCCTTGGCTTCTGTGGATTTCTGATCTTCTTGTGGTACTCTTCAACCCTGGTATCACCCAGGCTATTTCCTCCTCCTCTCTGGTTGGTACTTACCAATCCAACCAGCTAGGAAGCGACAAGAGGCGCCCAAACCTCATAAAGCTCCTTCCTTGCCAACCTCAATCCTTTGAAAACCACACAAACGACAATCCTCACCTGAGCCCTCTTCTGAAGGAGAAGACATGGAGGTGGAAAAAGAACCACTCATGGAAAGGTTTCAAGATCACCCTGATCCTCATCCCTCAAATATTAAACCTCCTCAATCCCCTGATCCTGTTCCTGCTTCACCTGATCTTCCTCCCTCCACCCAGCCCAAAGTTTGGTTTGAGAGGGGAATTTCCAAATAATACTCCAATGCTTTGGAAGGGGTATTAAAGAAAATTTCTGATCTTAAAATTCCTGATCTATCTGTGGCTGAACTCCTGTCGATTTCTCCATCTTTTGCTGAAGGGATAAAGAAATGGGTTTCTTGTCAACGTGTGAAAATTAGTCCTGAAGAACTCATGGTATCCTCTGGAACTTTGATGGAGGATTCTGGTGGAACAGATCCCTCTTCTGAGTATAGTGTTTACTCTTGTCCTATTGGTATTCTTCCATGCTATCTTGGTGAATCAGCAAAAACGGTCTCCCTCCTTGTTGACACTGGCTCTCATCTCAACTTCATCTCAGATGCTATGGCCTGCAAACTTAAACTCAGCCCTAGGGTCAGCTTCACCTCTTCAGTGTATGGAATAGGAAACCAGTCTTGCAAATTGGTTGGAATCATTGATGATGTTCCAGTCCAGATTGGCCGAAACATTGTTGGAACTTTTCATTTCTGGATCACATGCTTGGATGGACCTATGATCTTGGGTTGACCTTTCTTGATTGATTATGGAGAAACTCTGATTTTTTCCAATCAAGTTGGGGAGAGAATCCTCCTCCCTGATTCTGATGGGGGAAAAATTGAGGTTCCTCTTTGTTCTTTGGATTCTTGTTGCTGGGAAAGTGATTTGCCTGGTAATTTTCCTAATTCATCTCTAAAAGGAAAACAGAAGGATAATTTTAGTTCCTCTCATTTTTTATGGGAGTAGTTGATCCTACTAATGGTTTTAGTTTTTTTCAGCCTCAAACTTCAACTCAAGGGTCAACTCTCATCCCAGAGGCTAATTTCTCTTTCTTTTCAACTTATTCTTCTGATCTCAAAAACATCAAAAATCAAAAACAAATCAAAATGGAAAAATCCAAAAATATTTCTTCTTCATCTGTTGTTTCTTCTTTTTGTTGTACTCTTATCCCTAATCAATCTTCTCTCAGGAACGGTTTGAATTTGCGCAATGAGTCTAAAATAGATCCCAATCATGATCCTATTTTTGGTGACTTTTGTATGGAAGAATATGGGCTTCAGTGGAGGCAAATACGGGTAGAAGTAAGTCCTCCCAATTGTTCACCACCAGGGTATCCTACTACTATCATTTTTGCAACCCTACCTTGTGCCCCACATGTGAGGAATGTATTATCTCCTGGGAATTCTTTTATGGAAAAGGCACATTTTGAAAACGTTGCAAAACATCAAACTTGGGAGGCGTTAGAATTTGGTCTCAATCCTAGTAGTCAGATCTCTCTGGTCAACTCTTGGGAAAAACAAGAACTGCTCTCTTTTGCCTCCAAATATAAACCCGTTGCTAGGTAAATCCAACCAGTCAACCAACCAATGCCTCTCAATCTCAACCCTCCTCTTAGGCTTCCTCCTCTATCCTGCAATCCTTACTGTGGTTTACCTCAATCTCTCACTGGTCCATTCATCCCCTCTGGTTGTGTCACTGAAGAACGTCTTGGAGTGGTCAACTTTGGACCAGATGGATGTCTTCTACCTGATGAGTTGAATTTGATCCAAAATGTCTTGGCTCTTAGGGAAAAAGCTATTGGTTTCTGTGAAGAAGAGAAAGGTCTCTTGAAAGAATCCTATGGTCTGCCTTATATCATTCCTGTAGTAGAACATGATCCATGGCAAAAGAAAAAGATCCAAATCCCTGCTGCCAAATTCAACGAATTCATCAATTTGGTCCGGGAACAAGTCCAAACCGGTTTATACAAACAGTCAACTTCTAGCTATTCCAGTCCTGTTTTCTTTGTCCTAAAAAGTAATGGTAAACTTAGAATAGTTCATGATCTCCAGCCTTTAAATAAGGTTACTATTAAAGACTCTGGTATTCCCCCTGCTACTGAAGAATTCATTGAATCCTTCTCTGGGAGAGCTTGCTATGGTCTAGGTGACATTATGGGTGGCTATGACAAAAAATCCTTACATACAATTTCTTGCCCTCTCACTACTTTCAATACTCCCCTTGGTTTTTTCCAAATTACTCAATTGCCTCAAGGTGCCACCAACTTGTTTGCAGTCTATCAGGCTCAGATAATTTGGATCCTCCAGGATGAAATCCCTGATCATGCTGGTATTTTTATTGACAATGGCAGAATTAAAGGACCAGTTTCTGATTATAACAATGAGCTCTTACCCTGGCATTCAGGAATCCATCAATTTATCTGGGAATATGCAACCACTTTGGAAAGGATCTTGTTTTGAATCAAAGAATCTTGCCTCACTGTCTCTGGATCCAAATTTGCTGCCTGTTTCCCTGCTCTGGAAATTGTTGGTCATGTTGTCTTCAAGGAGGGAAGAAGGATGGCTCCATCCAAAGTCAACAAAATCCTCTCTTGGCCCACTCACATCAATCCAACTGAAGTCAGGGGTTTTCTAGGTGTTTTTACTTATGTTTGAATCTTTATCCCATCTCTATCCAAAATATGTTCTCCTCTACTTTGCCTGACCAGAAAAGATGCTGAGTTGATCTGGACCCAAGATTGTGAAAATTCTTTTCAGCTGCTTAAAATGATGGTTGGCATCTTGAAAAAGATTGCTTATGGACCTGGAGCTGGCAAGATCAAATTGGCTACTGATTCTAGTTATCAATCTGTTGGGGCTGTCCTCACTCAGGAAGATGAAAATGGTTGAGACCGTCCTGCTCTCTATGAATCCTTGTTATTTTCAGATGTAGAATTCAGTTACTACCAACCAAAACTGGAACTCTGCGGCATGGCTTGAATATTGAAGAAACTCCAAACTGTCCTCTGTGGTCAACACTTCAAGTTACAAGTTGAGGCACAATCCATCATTGAAATGATTAATGCTCCCAGCCTCCCAAATGCTCCTATGACTTTCTGGGTGGCCTTTATCCAACTTTTCTCTTTTGATATTGTTCATAGACCTGCAAAATCCATCACCATGCCTAATGTTTTATCTTGACGCCCCCTTGGAGATGAAGAATCAGTTGTTGAAGTGGAATTTGATGAGGAGGAGCCTTTAATTAGTCAAATCTTCACCTTTTCCTCCCAAGATTATTCTGGCTTCCAACAAGGTTTCTGAAAGGCCTCCTGATCTCTCTGCTAAAGATTTTCAATCACTCAAAAGGAAGTCCTCCAATTCCTTTGTCCAAGGTGCTAGGCTTATGAAAAGAGGAAATCCTTGTGCTATTATTGTGGTCACCTTCCACTCTAAACAAGATTCAATCGTTGAAAGTCTCCATGAAGGCCTTGGGCATTGTGGGGAAACCAAAACCTATCAACATATATCCAAACAATTCTGGTGGCCATCTTTGAAGGAATCAGTCTCTCAATGGTTCAAGAGTTGTGAAGTATGTCAGAAACATGGTCTTAGGCACACGGCTGAAATTTGTTATCCCACTAGAGAGTCCAGTGTCTTTGGAAGGATTGCTATGAATGTGGTTCACATTAAGGCTGGTGGAGCTAAGTACCTCATTGTGGCTAGAGATGATTTTTCTGGATGGGTTGAAGCAAAATTTCTTAAGAACCTCAGCTCTGAATTAGTAGCAGCCTTCCTTTAGGAGACTTGGAAAATACGTGATGGCCTGGCTGGATCTTATTCAACTGATGGTGACTCTGAGTTTGGTGGAAAACTGGCCAAAATGATCCAATTGCTTCCCGGTCAACATAAAGTGACCACTCATTACTATCCTGAAGGACAAGGCATGGTGGAAAGAGGCCATGCCCCTTTGAAGGCTGCTCTTGTCAAGTTGGCTGGTGAAAGTGGAAAATTTTTTTGCAAATTTCTTCCTCTGGTCCTCTTCTCTTATCAAATTTCAACTAAACAAACCACTGGCTACTCACCTTACAAAATCCTCTTTGTTCAAAGGGCTGTCCTTCCTCTTGATCTGAAAATGGAATCTTTCTTAGGTATTTCTTGGGAAAAGTTTTCTTCCACCAATGATCTATTATTTTCTAGATCCAAGCAACTGAAGCAAAGTGAAGATGTTTTTGATGAAGCTTATCAGAAAATGATGGAGTAAAGGTAAAAATCAGTCCAGTATTGGGAGGATAAGCATTCCAATTGAATCAGGGCTCCCTTGAATCCTGGTGATCAAGTTTTAGCTTATAATTGATCCTTGGAAACTCAGTGGTGGAAGCTTTTTTCCAATTGCTGGAATGGTCCTTATTGAATGGTCCGTTAATTCAGAGGTTGATCATATTTTTTGGAAGAACTGGATGGTACTCAGATGGCCAGAAGGTTCTCTGCTGATCAGGTCAAGAAATTTGATTGTCATGGAGGAAAATTCAATCAGAAGTAAGTCCTCCCAATTGTGCACCACCAGGGTCATCTGCTGCGTTTTGTTGTGAAACTCTACTGTATTCCACATACGTGAGCATCTGGGAAGCCTTCTTCATTTTATCACAGTCAACTCTAGGATTTTCTTTGGATGGATCAAGATATTCTTTTCAATCACCCTCAAGATCAAATGGCCATTTCTTGTGTTTGATCATCTTTCCTTTCTTTTTTTTATGACACCAAGCTCAGATTCAGACTAGGGAAAGTGTGTAAGTTAGGTAGAGATGGGGTGACCAAATCTGGAAACCCTGGACCAGATGCGGAAAATTCAAAAATTTTTACAATTATTTTATTTAGGTGTCATTCATCAAAAAAAAAAATTGAAATTTTTTTTGTATCAGTATCACTCCTCCAATTTCCTCATCCTGCCAAGCATTCCTCTGTCCCAGTGGTCTAGGACAGGCCTCTCTTGGTCTCATCACCTAGGCATCGCGTTTGATTCCTGCTCTCTTTGTTCCCCCCTTCCTTTTGGCCAAACGCGTGGGCCAAGACCCGCTTGGCCCAATCATCCTCTGCTCTGCGGGTGCCAGGAATTGCTTGGACTGGCATCTCAAACCAATCCATCCTTGACTGTATCCTTGATCAATCATCCCACAACCCTCTCCCATCCTACAATTTTGACCAACCAAAGATGGATGGACAAGACCCATCTCCATTTGATCTCCCTTGGCTTGACAAACAATCCCCTGGTCCATCATCTTCCCCTCAACAACCGTGATGATGAAAAACAATCCATCAATCAATCTCAACCTTTCAACCTGTCGCTACGCATCCCACAATCCCTTTGATTGTCTATCCTCCTCCATCTCTTCTCTCTTCACTCAATCCCCCTTGGTCCAGGAATTGGCCGCCATCAACCACCTATCAACTTCCACTCAAACCTCCCTCTGCGATTGGCCAACATTGATCAATTGCTCAACCAACTCCACCAATCCATTGATCACTCGAACCCCCCTTCCATCTTTGGGTGGTAGTGGAAAATGTTGTCTACTGCCCGCAAACATCTGCGGGAGGTCTGGTTCAATTTTTCCCCAACCCTTCTGCCTTTGGGTGAGGGGTGGGTGATCTTTGTGTTGTCGCGCACAAAAAAAAGGTGAAGGGATGAGAAACAATACCACCCCAGTCAGGGAGGCTGGATTTCCACTTTCCTGTGTGATCTATTCTTCTGATCTTCTAGTGTGAAAAAAAAATTCCACTTTATCTGTAGTATCACTTGTACATATTCTCACAGGAACTCCTGCCCATATAAGGAGGTGCTCTCCCCTGCCTTTTGGCAGGAGGTATCTTATGGCATCTTATGATGGAATTATCATCATTATCATCTTGAAATAAATTATCTATGGGGTCTCATTCTCCTTTATCTGAGTCTGAATTCTGGGTATATCCATGATTGCCCTTTGATCTTTGAGCCTCCATACTCAAATCCTGATCCTTGATCCTTATCACCAACCAATAGCCTTTCTGGTTTAAGAAGAATTTGACTGATTGAATTCTTGAGTGTGTTACACCACTCCTGATCCCTTTATCCAACCATACTGGTCCTGATCATCCTTTGATTATCTTTCTGGAACCAGTCACATTTGAATGAAGAGGTTTTATTAAGCTTAAAACCTGGAGTGTTACCCTCCCTTTATTTCTTTTTGAAGTTGAATTTGGCAAAGCTACTGTTGAGTCCCTGGTGAAGTGTTGGGTTATTCTTGTTCAAATCAGTTATTGATTTGCTTCTAGAGCTTTATCAAACAATTAGCTTTGTCTTGTGCAGCCACTTATCTGGTACCCTTCAAGTGCTTTATTGCGGAGAGTTGGGAAGGTTCATTGAGAACCTTGAGGTTGTTTGGGATTGAGTTGATCTTTCTTAAGGTTCTGCTGACAACCAGAGCTATTAGCTTGTGGGCGTTTTTACTTACAATTGCCTTGTCCTGTTGAACTCTGAGAAATCCTTGACTTCATCTATTTAAGTTTTCCCCGGAATCATCTTGCCTCAGATAGTGTTGTTTCCAAGCTACCGACTACTATCATCTTTATCCTTTACTCTTTGGTCCCTCATTTACCAGGTTCTGGAATTTGATCTTGGTTAAATTTGAATATTTTTGTAACACTCAGGAGGGTAGCCTAAACAGCACCTTTATCCTCCACGGAACTGCCACGGCCTGGCACCATTTGGAGTCTTACACCAAACTTTCCCCTATGTCCTTATAAATAAACAGTTTACATGGTGATTCCTTCATGCGTTGGGTAATCCTGTGAGGGTGGCCTCCCACCCTAAGTGAGTGGGAGAGAAAATCTGGTTCCTGACCCCCTTTGCGTGCTATTGCGCAACCATAGATGCCAGGTGAAGAATGCTAAGCCCATTGCGCTTTTGTAACTACCAAAATTTTCTGGAAAGGTACCTAGACCACCTCAGACAAACTGCCACAATTACCTGTACCCATTGTGTATCAAACACAAATACCAAAACCAGCGTGCACCAATCATAAGGAGGGGAATAGAATTGATGATAAAAATTCTGGGGTTTCTAGTCATTCTGTCTGTGAGCTGGCTAGAGCACCCCGTCATCAAGTTAAGCTTATCCCATGATGCGCTCTGTCCATACCTGTCTGCGACCTCCATACACGCTTGTAGATAGAGAAATAGAACCAGAGTAAATAGAAAAGGAGGATAAGAGAAAAGAGAAAGAAGGGAAGTTTTTTTATTTTACACTTCTCCTTGTCCCGCCTACCGCTTGCAGGGTGTGTCCTTGTGTATATGGACCCAGCTTGTGCCGCGCACATGTTCCTGCAACAACTATAAACCAAAGCCAGTACCAATCCAAGAAGCCAATCCAATCAGAGAAGTAAAGAAATGAACATTATGGGTTTTTTAGTCATACTGGCTGTGAATGGGCTAGAACACCCCCTCACCAAATCAGGATTTATTCAGGCACTAGCACCCCCCCAAGCTTGCTAGCTGTCCTCAGCATTTTGGAGTCTCCTACTAAGCCAAGGTGGCACCTCCCTTGCGGGCTCCTTGGAATAAAATGAACTCAAGCCTGCCGTGCCATTTCCATCTTCCAAATCCATGGCCTTGTTGCTGGGATCAACGCTTTCCCCTTCCTTCTTGTCAAAAAAGTGAAGCCTTGCGCAAAGAAGCGCTTCACATGCAAATCTGTGCCCTTCCACCTAAAAAAGGTCCCATCCAATTCCTCCAGCTGATAACTGCTGCCCTCAAAATTTTATTCCACACCATTTTGGAGTGATCCTATCATATTCTAAAACATTCAACTTCTCTGTGGTTTCTCATGATTTTTACCTGCCCTTCCACAATCATCTGTTGTTATCTCTGTCTTCTTTTTCTTTTATTTTCTTTGGTTTTCTATTATTGTAACCAACATCAACGAACCTGACAAAAAATCAAAGGCAGATTGAACTTCCAACACTCCTTATCAGAAGCACCAATTTCCACAACCCCTGCTTCTTGCTATACTATGGATGCTCATGACTTTTTCCAACCTGGATCAAACAAACGCTACCACTTTCCTCCAAAAATTAAACACTATCCCCAGCTCTCCATTTAACACTCCCAATTCTCAAAGCTCCCACGAATTCACATCACCCCTCTCAACCACTCTCTACATCCACCAATATTTATTTTCATTTCTTTTCATAATCTTTCCAAATTTAGCTTTCTTTACCTCTCTGGTCCTTTTAGGTATCATCCTCAAATCTTGTTTTCCTTCAGCTGTTTATTTCTATTGAACTTTGTCAATGAAATTAAGATTCCTTTTAGCCTTTCATTTCTAAAGATTTTCAGTCCCAGTAAAAACTCCAACAAACGGGTAGGAGCTCTAGCTTGATGATGTTGTCAATGGAGGACATCAATTCATCCAAACTCAAAATACCTCTCCTCACCTACTCAAGCTTCCCTTTGCGTTTCTCCACATCAAAAACTACCTTTGTGGTAAAGGCCTTCTCAATGTGGTCACTGGAGCCCCTCCTCAGTCTCCACTCCCACTCATAAAAAGAAGATTTTCAAGGCTTCCAAAATCTTAATCCAAAATCTTCGAAATTCCGCATTTGACGCTGTGGTGAAAGGCAACAATGATGGTGACCGTTTTGCCATATGGACAGAAAAACTGAATTGCTATTCCTTGCAATGCTCTTAAAAATGTGGTAGGATCTGGCTAAGATTCATCTGGTCTCAGTTCAAAGGTGACCTCAATCGTTACATCAATGATTCCCAAAACTCATGAATGAGATTTCCGTGGTCTGACTTGAGGCGCCACCCAATATCTTAAGCTAAACCATCCTGGAAAAACTGCCAATTAACTTCTAAAAAATTTTTGATTCCATCATCCTCAATGATGAACTTATTCTGAATTCCACTTGCATCCTCAATAAGCTTTGTGAAGTGACCCACTTAGAATCCTCTTGATCTATTCCCCTTAACCCATCTCCAGAAACCAGTACCAATCCCTCCATGGCATTGAAAAAAAATTCAGTCAGAAGCAAACCAAAGCATCCATGCTCCAAAGGAAAGCACAATCTATTGGCCAAAGATCCTGAGAAAAAGTGCTTTTTTGTATATCCCCACCTATATCCCAACTGGATTAAAAGCAACCCAAGCTCAAACCTTCACAAAACAAACAATGTTCCTGCCACTCCTGCTCTCCCCAACCCCTCAAAAAAAGCCCAGCTGCATTTCAACGCCCACATCTATCTCACGTCTCAACAGCCCTCCACCAGCTTACTGCCCATCCTGGATTCAGGTGCCAGCCATCAAATTTTTAATGATTCAAGGCTTCTCTACAACCCCACCCCCACTTGAATCAAAGTCAGACCCAGATTTCCAAACAATGCCTTGATGGCCACACACATGGTAACTGAAAAGCTCATCAATCACAAAGGCAGAAAAATAACACTTTTAAATTTCCTACTCATACACAATCTAAACCTTGGTCTAATCTTTTTCACCCAACTGAAGTCCAGCATGGCCTTGTTCAGGCCTGTGGGATAATCTGGTTAAAAGGTTGATTTGGAAAAATTCTCTCTGATTGGAACCACAAGATGAAAGCTCACAGAAATCCGGGGTGCTTGTTTTGTTCTGAAAAACTCAATTTCTGTCCTACTCACCTCCCCGCACAATATATGGCACCAGGTGCTTGGTCATACAAGGGACCAATTACTCAAAATGCTTACACTTCCCTCTTCTCCAGATTCATCTCCCTCAAGCCAGGTATGCAAGACTTTCAAAGTTTCAGGAACCACCCTTTTCCCACCATTTCAAGCCCAACAGCAACACTCTGGTAGAAATACATCTGTAGTTCCTTGGGCCTTCTCTGTTACTTCTTCTTCTGGCTTCAACTAATTCATGTCCCTCACCAACCAAAACTCAGCTTTCCAATCCATTTCCCTTCTCAGGAATAAGAGTGACACCTGCTTCACCATCAAGAACTATGTGACCTGATCCAAAATTTTAACTGAAAGCTCATTCAAAAGCCTAATCTCCAACAACAGTGTGGGGACTCCTTTGGGATTGGGTAAAGTTTAGCAAATAAGTTGCTAACAGTCACTTGAGGGGGAATTTAATACTAAAACTAAAGATAAGATAGATGAATAATTGGTTTTTTTGAATTTTCTGCCTCTCCAAGTACTATAGTAGTCTCACAAAAATAAAATAAAAGAGATTAGTGGCTGAGTTTCAGATAGAGTTGCTACTATAGTAGTCTCTATCAGAACTAGGATCAAAATGTTTCAAGCTTGATAAGGAAAAAATGGTGGAACCAATGGATTAATTGGAGGATAGAAGCTGAGTAAGGGAAGAATAATTTATCCATTCTTAATGATTTATGTATTTTATCTTGTTTTATTGGTTACTGATTGATAATCCTTTCATGATACAGGTGATGATTGAATAAAGGTTTAAATGGTTAATACTATAGTTGGTAACTGATGATGAATAGTTGATGATGATTGATGATGATGATGATGGATGATGACAATGATAGTTGGTAAAGGTTGATGATGATGGTGATGATTGATGATGGTCAAGGTAGTTGAGGATGAGGTTTCAATATTTTTTATAAGGTTTTAATATCTTTTATAGAGTTTAATACCTTTTATAGGGGTTTAATATTTTATATAAGGGGTCAATATCCATTATAAGGGTGGCCAACCCAGGCTGGGTGCCTGGGGGGATGTAGGGGAAATGGCTGGAGAGAGGCCATCTATTTATAGATACCAGGGGGGATGCCACCTGGTGGCTGACTTGTGGTTGTGGATGGTTTTTCTGGTTGTGCATGCAGTAACCTGAATATATTTCTTCTGTATCATGTCCTGTAAGATGCTGTACAGCCTCTGCATGGAGTGTCTTGCTTATTTTGCTGGGTATACAGATGTTTGTGATTTTTTGGTGCTGTATAAATTGTTTCTGTACTGCATGAGCCTGCTTGTATATATTGCTGCATATACAGATGAGTTAATTTTTTTGGTGCTGTATTAATTGCTTCTGTACTGCATGTGCCTGTTTGCACATATTGCTGTGTACAGATGAGGTGATTTGTTTGGTGCTGCATGCAGTGTCTTTCATATATTAATTCTGTATATTCTTGTGAGGAGTTTGGGTGGTGTATGAGTTTAATGTATGTCGTATTTACTTGAAGTCTTCCAGAGTATGTCCATATATGTCTTTCACTGAGCTTTGCCACCTGATTGGGCTGTATATTCTAATCCATGAGAGATAAAGGGGTACTTTGGCTGGGTGAATATAGTTTTTTTTGGTCTAGAAACCATTTTTGAGGCCAATTTAAGTATTGGATCTTTCCTTATATTAGAAAAGTGGGTCCAATTGCTATAGTTTAGGTTTTGGTTTATCACAACAGGGGCTAGTTCCTCTCCTCCAATATGGTCAATTTCCGTGCTGAAAGGGCATTATCCAGCCCTTCTCCCCCCCCTACTCACCCCAACAAAATGGATTGGCTGAACTAAAAAAACAAGCCATTCTAGAAAAGGATGGATGCTCACTTTCTCAATCCACCTTCCTGCTAAATTCTGGGATGAAGCTCTCAACACTGCCACTGATCTCCTCAAAATCCATCCCTCTTGCACTTGCTACAATAAGATCACATATGAAACTTGGAATGGCCGGACGTTCAATTAAAAATGCCTAAATCCCTTTGGTTGTGCTACCTTCTTGCTCATTCTTAAACAGCTGCTCTTCCCAAAACTCAATCCAACAAGCAAGAAAACTATATTTCTTGGGCATTTGAATGACCTCTTCTCATTTTGACTTCTGGAAATGGATCCGTTCAAAATTGTGATCTCCACAAATTTCTCTCTTGATGACCACTCCTTTCCTATCCTTGCTTCTGCTTCCAGATCTCACTCTTCTTCCGGCGTACCCATCTTGTCTTTTCCTACTTTTCCAGAATTCTCCTCCTTTTCTCCTGCTTCCCTTCCACACCCTGTTGTGACTCATCCTCCTCCTCCCTACCATCTGAAATCTGCCCCGCTGCCCCATCTGGAAATGGTTCCAACCCTCCTAGTGTCTAATTTTATTCTCTCACTCATGATAGGCTGTCCACCCACAACATTCTCTCAAACTAAAGTTGCCTAAACTTGCAGGTTAAAACACCTTTGCTCTATCTCATTGTGGACCACTTTTATGAAGACCCAAAGAATCTCCAAGAGATGCTTAAATCTAAATATTGTGAGGAGTGAATCAAAGGCATGAAATCTGAAAAACTGAATCTCCTCACAAAAAGATCTGGCAAGAGAAAGAAAGATTTCCAATCTCCATGACTCTCTGCTTTGTTTTGGTATTTTGCACAAAACTGGATGACCAAAACCAAATTTTCAAATTTAAAGCCTGTCTCTGCATGCAGGGATTCAACCAAGAATATGTGCTAGATTTCAAAAACACCTTCTTCCAAAAGGGTGACAAGACCTCCCTCCCTTTTCTCATCTCAATTGCTGCTCAAGATAACCTCCAGTTCCATCAGGTAGATGTGAAATGCGTCTTCCTCAACGCCTTTCTCAATGAAGAGATTTTCACCCATCTAAAATAGTGGTATCTTATGGAAAATTTATTTTCTTGATGAAAGCCATGTAAGTTCTGAAGAAGGCCCCGCTTGCCTGGTATGATACTTTCAGGAACTGTCTGTTAGAAAAAGGGTTCAACAGATGCAAAGCCATCTTGTCCATATTCTGCAAGGACTCTACCTATCTGTACATCCATGTCAATGAAATTGCGGTTTTCAGTAAGGATCCCGCCTCATTTATAACAAAGCTTGGGGAGAAATTCAAAACAAAAGAACTAGGAAAAGCTTCTCTCTTTCTAGGTATGAATGTTGCCCATTGCACTAATTGTTTCAAGCTTGACCAGAAGGCTACATTCAGCAAATCTGCTCTCCATATCCTCTCCCGCCGCACAAGATCTTCTCCATGCAATTCAGACCACATGCCATGTTATTTCCTGCAAGAAAAGTGGACCATGCTGACTTCTCAGCATCTGGGACCAACTACTGGAAAATTTTGGGTGATTTGAACCACATCAGCACGTGCACCCGACTGGATATCACCTTTGTAGTAAACTACCTTGCTCAATTCCTGTGACAGCCCAAGCTTTTTCATTACAAGGTGGCCCTCCAATTTCTAAACTATCCTAAACACACCATTTCTAAGGGCATCACTGACACCAATTCAGGTTCCAATGATCAAATTAAAGCATATGTGGATGCAGACTGGGGCACGTGCCCTAGTACTCAAATATCTATATCCTGCCTGCTAATGCTTTGGTATGGAAATATTGTCACCTAAAATTCCAAGAAGCAGCATAATCTGTCCCTCTCAATGACTGAGGCGGAATACAAGGCAATTTGTGACACCCCCAAGTAAATCAGCTGGGTCTGTTTTCTGCTGCAAGAGGCATTTCATTTTGGTTCCAATAAGCCTGCAATTGTCTATGAAGACAATGAAGGATGAATTAAACTCACACTCAATCAAGCCAACCATGCTGTTTTCCATCCCAAGCACGTGGAGCTGCATTTTCATTCCATAAGAAGTTACCTCCTCAAAAACTCCATCCAGCTCCAAGAAGTATTGTCCAAGGGGAACATAGCCAACTTTTTGATGAAACTGGTTGCCCACATTCCTTTTTTCACTGGAAGTCAGATTCATTTTAGCCTCTAATTCCTACACACAATACAGCCCATTCCATTGGTTAGAAAAGAGCTTTCCCCACTGTGACTCCAGACTTTGATAGTACAGCAAAACCAAGTCCCCTTTCCAAGACAGATCTCAGAGGCCGTGGGAGCAGCTATCATCCAAGTAGCCAAATGAAAACCTCTGAACCTTTTCAACCTTCCTGCGGCCTTTGCCAGTTTCCCGTTGCCCCTCATGAGTTTTTAGCTCATTCTTCAACAAGTTTTGCAGAGGTCTTGACCTTCCACAAGTCCACACCCAGAAACTTCTCCAGCTCAATGTCCATGGGAAGCACAGGTTGCTTTCTGAAGAGTAATTCATATGGAAAGTAGCCCATTGATTGCTTCACAGAGGTGCGGTCCACAAAGAAGGACCACCAGAAGAGTGTCTTGCCACCACTTGCTATCCTCACCACACATTTTCACTAGATCATCTTTGATGGGTTGATGCTCACTCTTGATCATCCAAGTGCCCTCTGGATGGTACTCTTTCATGCACCAAAAGTTAAAGCCACAACTTTGAACCAGCGCCATCAACCAACCCCAGAACTCTGCGCCTCAATCCACTGTGATCATTCAAAGAGACCCATAAAGTGAAAACCAGTCATCCTCCAAGAACTGAGAAAACTTCTCCGCCAAAAAATTAACCAGAGGGCGCGCCTCTACCCATCCCAACAGGTTGTCACATGTGACAAGCAGGTACACAAACTTCCCTGCCTTTATGTGTACCACTTCAAGAGAAACCTTCCCAAAAAACTTTTCCTGCCCTGTAGGATGACCAACCTCCTTGTACAAATAAATCTCCTCCATTTAAAGGCCTTGCACAACTTCACCCATTTATGGACCATGCACACAACCCATGGCCACCGGAACAATTCCTTCAGCATCCTCTGCGTCTCAATCTTGCCGCAATGGCCTAGGCCCGTGTTTAGACACACTCAGGATCACCTTGTTGTCTTTAACAGAGATTAAACCACAAGCGGCACGGGAGAACTCTGCTGCCACAGCAGGCCTTCCTCCAAATGGAAATTCCCTGCGCACCGCTTTCCCTAACAAATGACTGCACTTTCTGTTCTGTTGGGGAACCAGAGACCCTGCAAGTAGGAAGAAAAAAACCCATAGCGCCCTGACTGGCGTAGTGGTAGCCAAACCTTTGCTTCCAAAACTCATACCCAAATGACTGGGGCTTCCACATTGAGGGTCTCTGCCCCTTTGTAAGGATCCTCCGGAAGATAAAGAAACAACACATCTAGCATTTTGCACTCATTTAGGGGAAAATTAACCACACTAAAAGAAAAGACCTTGAGGAATGCCACCCAGCTGGTCATAGGGGTGTTAGGCAGTGCCAGAAAGTTAATCATTGGCTCCAAGCCCTCCGCATACACAAGGACCTTGAATTCCAACTCATAAAGTACTGGAAAATCCATTCCTTCCTCCTCCTGAGTTAAGATTTCCCCCGCGCCAAACTTGCTATATTCAACTGCCAATGTTATACCTCCAGCGTTTTAATCAAGGTACTTCAGGAAGAGTTTGCACCACACAATCTCTTTGAGCTTTGCAAACATGTTGTTGCACCTGGTAGTCCATTCCCACTTTGCTCCTTTTGGCATAAACACTTGCAAGATTATTGCTACCTCTGCAAATTTCTTGATAAACATAAAGATATAAATGCACATTGCCAAGAATTTCAGAATTTGAAACACCGTCCGCAGGTTTGGAAACTCACAAACCTTATTCTTTTCCTTTTCCGCAATGTGCCTACTGTTTAACACAACCACATTTCCCATAAACTTGAGTGCTGGAGCACAGACCTCCAGCTTTTTCCCCAAAACCATGAGTCCTGCCAGCTCAATCCAAAACAAGATTGGCTTTAGTTTCTCTGCATACTCCCAGATGAAGCAACAAATTGCGGGGGCCTCTGCCAACAACATTCCCTCATAATCAGTCTTTGGGCTTTTAATAACTGCATCATTGATGAATATTTGAGACTCCTCTGGAATATTATTGCACAGGATCCAAGTCATTTGGTCCTGATTAATGGCCACCAAGTTAGTTGCGCCTTGCAGCAGTTGCGTCAGTTGCATCCTCCCCAACCTGGTATCAAAAGCCATCAGTGGTTGTGAGTTGGGGTGGAGTTCCAACTGTTTTTACACTCCCCTCACATCTACCAATCTGTAACACACGCATCCTTCCATTTCATCCAGGAAATCATCCACGCGCGGGGGCAGGCCCGCATTGAAAATGGTGAAGGAGTTGAGCCATTGCAGATCATGGGAAATTATAAACAACTTTCCATCCTGCTTGACCACTGCAAAGATTGGGTTAGAGTAGCTTGAAGTAGACTGCTCATTAAGGCCCTTCCTCAAGTGCTTACAAACCAATTCCAAAAAAGGCTCCCAAATGGTCTGGGGGATCATGATTGGCTTGTGCAGAACCATTGGAGTTACATAGGGGTTGCCAATCACCCCCTTCATTAATACGCCTTTTTCTGGCTTGAAAGCAAGGGCATTCCAGAAAAGCACCAACACTGATGTCAAAAATTCCTTCTCCTCCATGATCAACCACCATGGCCTTCCAAAATTAAGACCATTGACCCATTCATCTGTGACCTACACCAACCATGTTATTCAACTGGACTTCTTCAAAGGCGTCTCACAAAGATTCCAAGACCAGGAAATGGGCTGTAGCAGCCTTTCAGCCTCTTGGATGCCAAGGCCCTTGCTATCCTTGAGCTACCAGAGGTGATATAATAAAAAATAAATACATTATTTAATATATGCAGCAAAAATCCGTAATATATTTGGATTAAGCTTATTGAAAGGTTAAGTGGTTTGGTTATGGTTTATTGCTTTTAATCAATATGAATAAATTGATTATTAAATATTTTTATAGAGGGGCCACAATTATATTGGGGATATTTAACACCTCTCTTCAGGGATTTCAGTATGAAAACACCTAGTCCTGGTTACTTTGGGCTCTTTAGTTTAAGGGATATTTTACCCAAAGATAATATGTATATAAAATACACGGTGGAGTGGCAGGGCCTTGTAGCCAAGCTGCCACAACAGAGAAAGGATAATTAAACTCACTGGTATATTATTAAATGCTTTGGGTATCTGTTTGCGACGTGCACTGATGGGTTAAACCTGTATACTGGGGTTATAAGGTTGTTCAGCAGTTTTAATTGATATAAAAGAGGTTTAGGATGGATATTATTGATCAGACTTAGCCATAAATCCCTTACTTATCTCTTATAAGTACTTAATTACCTTGGCACGGTGTCTGGATATAAATATAACTGGTTCTCTGCCCATCAATATCCTGAAAAGAGCCCTTTATTTATAGCTTATGGAGTACCAAGATTGTCCTTCTGAGGTGTACAGGGGCTCAAAGGGACGGACACTAAGGCTAGCAGGGTAACCAGGGGTAGCATGTCATGTGTTCTTGGTTCTATAGCACAGGTAGCATCTAATTCCTCAGTTTATGGGAATTATTCTACTTTAGAATAGAAATTAGGACGTGTGAATAACACTAATCTGTCCTATTTATGTATTATTTAATTAATTACCCTTAGTAAATGTTCAAACTAATTTAATAATTATATTAATAGACATTTCTAAGGACATCCTGATGTCAGGTGAGTTCTCATTATGTATTATATAACTGGAGTTAAGTCATAATATTGATTTTACTCCTTATTTTTGACTTCCAGTTGATTTACTAAGATAATTACTTAAAAATATAAGTAATGGGAATTCATGTAATATTTTTGCATAATTAGTTTCCTTAGTATGTCAAAAAGATATTGATGTCTTGAAATTTTCATAAAAGTATATTAAAGTATTTATTACTTTTGAGTCATGAGTTTAAAATTCAGACCAGCAGCTAAGGAGACAATGAGGATGAAAACATAAGACTCATGAACATGAACAGGAGTTTGAAAAACGGTATCTGAGATTCATAAGAAAAGAATATCACCAACACAGAGAGATATGAATAGCCGGTGCTCAACTATGGCTAGAGATGGAAGTGGTGGAAGACACAGAGAAGCTAAGAAGTAAAAGTTCAAACTTTTTAAGTTCCTTTTGAATCGGCTGGAATCGGACTGATCTTACCAGTTACAACAGACAGTTGAATTCTCATGACAGACGGTTGATCTAGTTGATAGTCTTGATTGAGACAAGTTTGAGATATGATGAGGATTGGTTGAGTGTTGGTTGAGTTTTGAGTCGTGTTGGAGGTTGTAAAGAATAACAGAAGGGAATTACAATGAAAGAATGAAAAGAGAGGATAAATAGGAAATAGAATAATGAAGGAGACCCAAGACGAAAAGATAGAATTTGACAGAAGGCTATTTAATACAACGGCCAGCTGTTTTGGGTGTTTACGGTGTTGGAGACTGGAGACCCGCATCTCAGGTTGTTCACATGAGTTTTCACCTGTTGAGACTGGTTTCTTCACAAGAGCTGTCACCTGTTCTTGACTTTTCACACTATAGTTTACATCTTGACAGGTGACAACTCATGTGAGGCTTTCCCACTTTGAACGTTACCATTTGTAATCCACCCGCTTTTTCATTGTAAGCCCTAACAATAACCAAACCCCAGCTCTTGCCTTTGCTCACAAATGTGGCACAATGATAAGGTTTTCAAAACACACTACCTCCCACAGATGTGTACTGAGGAAGGGAACTTACTTCTTCCACCTGTGCCCTCCACCAAATCTTCCTCCTCCACCCACTCCTTTCTATTTGACCTCCCACACAAAGAAAGAGCTTTCCCCACACAGTAACCACAGCTGAATAGCCAAAATCCTCCCTGGGTTTAACCTTACAGTTGACTTCCCCATAGGACTCACTGTTGCCACACATCACTGGTCCCTGCACCCATTTCCCATTCCCATGGTTGCAGATTTTTATCTCAAACTGTGCACTGAACAATTCCTCAACTGTTAACGCTTTTGTACAATCCTTGGATTCAAACACCATTTGAGCCCATAATCTGAAGCTGAATGTTGTGGTGTTGTTATATAGCCTTGGATTGGGAACTGCGCTGCCGCCGGCGCGCTCAGCATTTGGTAGGTCAGTCTCAGAACTCGCATGCGCCCAGTCTCAGAAGTGGCCCCTTCGGGCTTAGAAGTAGGCACGGCGAGGCTTGGCATACTGGTTATGGGTTGGGCTTGATTGTATGTGGCGGGCTGCCCCCCGCTTTGACATTACAAACCCAAGAATGGAGTTGGGCCCAACCAGGTTTGTGGGCAGCTGGTTCAGAGAGGTAGGGCGGGGCAATTGGGACTATAGGCCGGGGCAAACCTGCAGGGAAGGAAATCAAGCAGTGCGCAAGGCGGATATGGACAAGCGGGGGGCTCCAAGTAGGGTGCAGCAGAGGGTTGTGTCATGAGAATGAAAAACTGGTTGTAAGTAATGTTAAGGGGGTAGGGAATTGATTTTGGTTAGAATTGGGGTTAGGCTAGGGTTATGGGCCTAGGGTTTCCTTTATATTTGTTGTTGGGCTGTCATTGCGCTTGTACTTAGGTTAGGGTTGAGAGTGTAGGCATAATTTCCACGCTCTCAACACCAGATCTCATAGATATCATATCATTGGATCTTGGGACAATGAAAGGGATTGGAAAGGAAGGAATTCATCATCTTATGATTGGATCTTGGTCAGAGAAAGGAAAAGAGGAAAGATGATGGATTGATTGATGGATGGATGGATGGATACCGTGAAGGATACAGAAAGTAATGGAAATTCATCTCTTTATCTCTCTCTATCTCTCTCTCATTACTGGAGCATCTTTCTCCTTACAGACGCTAGGACTATTTATTCCGGAACTTGAGGATAACTAGGAGATTTCTACCCTGTTGGTTTGCACAATGGCCCACGCAAGATTATGTTGCCTCATTCCACCAAAATGAACAATAGGTTATTCCAGACCTTTCAAACCTCAACCCCCTCCCCCTCCACTACCTCATCCATGCAAAAATCTCCGTCATTCAATGCCCAAAGGCCCATTCCGCACTTCCTCCACACCAAACCCAGCTTTTCCACCAAACTCAATGGAAGCAAATTGAACATCAACCGGATTTCCACCAATGCCCATACATTCTACCACCCAATTGTCATTGAAACATAGGCAAGCAGAACCAATACATACTTTAAAAGTTATAGCTTGCAATCTAAATCCTTCTGCGCCATTTTTACTTGCTGGACAGTTTTCAGAACCCAACCTTGCCCACACTTGTTCAACGCCTGGAACATCTCATTGACAACCACCAAAGACACTTCCACTTATTCCCAAAGAGTTAGAGGTATTGGTGCTGTTTTCCCCATTACTCTCCATACAATTTCTGCAGCCTTCTTCCTCCCCATGGGATTTTCTGGTTGTCCTTACCCTGTTGGCGCACACAAATTCTTTTTGGGCCAGTGATTTTTCTTTAACGTCAATGTCTATCATTCCTATTGCGCCCCATTTGTTTGCTTGCAACACTCCAACTGTGGCCTCCAATCTTGGAGCTTCCCAGCTTTCAGGCGTGGTGAAAATCCCAAGAAATACCCAAGCAGCATCAGTCAGAGCTATTTCCTGTTCTTCAATTTGCACCATAGGAGGTGTCTGACCTTTTTTCAAGTCTAATTTCTCACCAGTTGGGAATATGTATGTAAAGATGGAAATGCAAACCAACCCCTTTTTCATTTCTTCAGTGAGGTGGGCGCACCCCAACTTCCAGTGCACCTTTTCCCTGAATTACATACAAGCATGTCTTTTAAAACCTCCAGAGGGCCTTCTGGGAGGCTGGAAGCCTTCCAACATATGAGGCGGCATTGCGGGCGGTGTGGAAAGAGATTGTGTGTTCCATAAAATTCCCCACAGAAATTGCATTCCCAGTTCTGGACAGCCCACAAAACCTTGATTTACACCCCTGTTCCTCTGCAAAATGAATAAAATCTGCTCCACAAGGAAATTTATTTTGAGAATCACGCCCGATCCACTTCTCCGCTATCCCCAAAACTAATTTATACTAAGGGAGACACTCCTTAAGCTTAAATTCAATGAATTAATAGTAATAAAAAAAGCACACTCCCCAAAACGCTCTGCACTTGAAATTTTCCCTATTAAAGGCTCCAAACTTATTTAAGCCAGTCAATATTTCTCCAAAGAAAAGTTGTTTATTGTAAGCCTGATTTGATTCCAATAAGATATGAAATTATCCCCCCCTATTTGAAGTCAAGGAAAGGTTCCCCTTTTATCTAAAACTCAAAAGCACTGCTACAAAAATAATTAAAACAAAAAATGATTGACTTTCCTCCTTAACTCCTCCGTGTATTTGGCACTGATCCTCCTCACCATTAGTCAAATACCTTACCTGATCCAATTGTTTGCAGTAGTTTTGGCAATTTATGTTACCAATACTCCTAAAATTTGAGTCACACAAATTCATTAATAACAACAGATCCCATTGACCTTCCTTAGCAGATCTCTACCAATCCTGTATGCAATATAAATAACGGATCCCCAAAATCCTCATGAAGCCTCCTGAGCTTTAGTGTTGATTTTCCCATAATGCCGCAACCTCAGTGCATAAACCATATTCATGCCTTGGTCTTCCACTACATAGATTCAATCACTTGCTTCCACACTTTTAAACCCATAGTTGCAGAGGGTAAGTTTTGTTTGACCATGTTTTTTGTCTGCAAAAGGGACAAACTCTGGCCCATCCTTGTAATTTTTCCACAGAAAGCACACCCTGCACCAATGCAGAGCCTTGGCTTTTCTACCCTGTATTATCAAGTCCATCAAGGCGCTTTTCCAAGCCTATTTTACTGCAGCCTTCCACCCACTGCTGAGCAGCTTCAGGTAAAATGTCAATTTCTGAATCAACTTGCCTTTGTGACTATAAATAATCACCACAGCGGCTGGGCTTGTGAAATTTTCCAGTTGAGGAAGATTTGTAGATGCCACAAGATCTCTGTAATCTTGCCTGTTGATGGTTGCGGTGCTTTCTGGGGCTCTGCTGCACAAAAGGGTGTTTATGGTTCCCTGGTCAGAGCATGCGCAGAGGCTGGCAGCAAGAGCGTCACAAGCTTCTTGGAGACTGCCTGGTATGTCCTTGTCATGTCTGCAATCAGATTTTCTAGGTTTATTTTTCTCTCCATGGCCTGGAAGATGACCAATAGGTCTTGTAAAATTGTGATTCTCTTTTCTAAAAATCTTTTGCAAAGCCTTGATTGCACAGATACCGTATAACTTGCAATCAAAGTTGAGGCACAAGCCCACCAAAAAACACCACCTTCATGGCTGCTTTCTGCCTCAAAACAACCTTTGTTCTTCTGCCAAGTACATGTCAATCAGCTTTAACTTTGACATGTAATCCACCAGATCTTTGCGTTTTCTTACCCCACCGTGCCGGCTCAACCAAAAGTGCTTTCCCACAAACAATGCTTACGCTTTCCCCACCCTACCATCATTTTGCTTTTTAATCTTGCCCAATCCTGCCTTTTGTACCCAAAAATCTCCTGCATGTCCCAAAGCTTTTCCTCCATATCCAGGCCGGTTGTTCCCTTGTAGTCAGCAATCCCTTCAAATATAGAAAGAAATTGCTTCAAGTCTGCGGTGTTGAACCGGAGGTGAGGGTAGTCCCTTGGCCTAAGCCATACAGGCAAAGGAGTCCCAAATGCATTTTTCAATGACCCTTCCTCCATTGGGGGGGGGGAAACTGCCCTTCCTAGAAGTTTGAGAAGCCAATGTAATACTCCAAAGGGTGCTGGCCACAGGCAGCTCTATGGAGATAAAATTTTCTTTTTAGGCTTCCCTCCTGAGAGTCCCAAAAATTTTCAAATGTAACCAGAATGAAGGCTGAGAGCCTTATAAATAAGAAATCAAAGGCATGAATTTGATAGTAATTGCTAGCTATGAACAACACTATATGAGTCAAGATGGTGCGGAAAAAGACTTGAAAAAAATAAGTTAAAGTTTGTTCATATTTAAATAGAAAAAGGCAGTTGTTAGTAAAAACACCCACAAGCTTATAACTCTAGTTATCAGCAGAAAATCAGGAATGATCAACTCAATCCCAACCAACCTACACTTTCTACATGAACATTCCCAAATCTCCACAATCAAGTGCTTGAAGGGTACCAGATAACTGTGGGTATCTGAGCAAAAAAAAGGAAATTTTTTATGAATCTCTAGAAGCAAATCAATTTCAGATTTTAATAACATTGAAAAGACTCATAAAGGTATTGAATCAATGTGAATCTGAAGTATGAAGAAACAAGAAGATATGAGATCACAGGGACAGAATTATGAAGAGAAAGAGAAAGGAAGAACCAACAGCAATAGGACAGGACACAAACAGAGGATGATCTTGAGGCAAATTCTGAGTGACAAGAAGTGAGTTTGAGAGTGTAGACTACATTACAGGAGACTTAGTGAGTGAATCAGGTTAAGAGAGGATGAAAAGATGAAAAGACCAGAATCACACCAGACAAATAGTTTGCGCATCTTGAGAGTGTTAGTTTGATGCAAGGCTTGAGGAAGGTGAGAAAAGAAAAGAAAGAGAGAGAGACCAAACAACCAATGAGAGTATCAAGAAGAAAAATACCAGCAATTTATCATAAAAAATGAGGTCAGAGAATCCCCCCAGGGTCAAGATTTGGTCAAGGTATCCATTGCAGCTCTCCCGCCACTTGGACTTGGTTGAGAGTTCAGAGTAATTTCACAAGGCCTCTTTGCGTAGTGGCTTTTTCTCATTCAAATTCAAACACTCCCCATGCCTGGTGAGATGAATAGATAAGAAAATATCTGAAGAAAGAAGAAACAGGAAATATAACAGGAAGAAGAAATACAAAAAGAGAGTAACAAAAAAACTACTTCCAATCTTAAAAAAAATCTACAAAGACCAACACGCAAAGTAAGATTGAGGAAGATGGAGGCTTGTTAGAGTGGGACTCTTAGTGAGAGCATTGGCCAGAATTTCCTATGATTTGACAAGTTTCACATGTAGATTTCCACTCTTCAGCTCTTTGCGCATTCCCTTGGTCTTGAGGTCCAGGTGACAAGTCCCTTAGTTGGAGCCCCATTTTTTTTATTTTGCTGTTGATATCACTGTTTTTTGTGTGAATGATGATTGAATAGGATTCAAAAGAAAAGATTTTGCATGCAAGAGCCCTTATCCAAGTGGCTTTGTGAAAGGCATCCACCAGGGCATTGAGTCTGGCGTCAGTGGAGGAGTAGGTGAGGTTCTTCTGCTTACAGATATTCCACAAAGCCATGCAGCAATGGAAAGTGCACAGATACCCAGACTAGGATTGTCTTTTGTTTGGGTAATATTCCAAGGAGGGGTCCAAGTAAGCAGATGTTAGAGTGTTGCTGGAGCTCAACTGAAGCTGCAGTTTGAGGTCTGAAGTCCCCTTCAAGTATTTCCAGACCTATTTCAGTTTGTTCCAGTGGGTTGGGCCCGGCTTGAAGTTGAATTGGGCAAGACTTGAAACGGAAAAACTGATATTGGTTTTAGTGTAACAGGCAATGTGGTTGAGAAGGCCAATGGCCGACTGGTAGTTGATGTTGAGATATTTGAATTTCCCAAAGTCATAATCAGACACCGGGGTGAGTTTGAGATTTCAAGTTAGGGGAGATTTTCTTGTCCAAGGATTCTCAGGAACAAGCTCTTTGAGTCCCTAAGTGATGTGATTGCGTTTTCTGAGAATTATGTGGTTAATACACACATCAATTCTCATCCCTAAGATTGTTTTGGGGTCCTTGGAAGTTGAGCAGGGGAATCTGGAAAGGAAATTCTGCTCAAAGTTGGAGGTATCTCCAACCAGAATCAGATCACAGAATTGGAAGAAAAATCAAGACTGACCATCATCCAACAGGTAGAGGCATGGGTTGCATCCAGATTCCTGAAAACCAACTTCCTTAGACCAGGCTGTGAGGGTTTCAAACCAATTCTTTGAAGCCTTCTTGAGTTCATAGAGAGATCTTTTGAGCTTGAGAAAGAAAGAGGAATTTTTGGAGCCTTTTGGGGTCTTGTTGATGATCTCCGATCTCCTTGTCTACTGGGGATGGAAGAAACACACTTTTGACGTTGAACTGGCGGATACCTTTTTTCAACTGGAGAGCATGAAGGCGAATAATTTGGAGAGTGGAAAGCTTACCCTTTGCGGCAAGGGTTTTGAAGAATTACAGGACTTCAATCTGATTTAATCCCTGGAAACATAAACCTGCCATGTATTTGACAGGGTTGCCGTGGCAGTTTTGCTTGATCTTGAATATCCATGTTGTTTTCAGAAAGTTGAGGGGCTGTGGTCCATTGTACATGTCCCAGACCTAAAGATCTTCTTTTTCTTCCTGTTCAACTTCCATGGCCTTTATCCGTTGCAGATTTTCTTTGAAAGCAAGAGAATCCTTGTACAATTTGGGCTTGTAATACTGAAAGAAGCCATACCTCAGGGGAGGCTTTATTTATGAGCAATCTTTAAAGGCCCTGACTGGAGGAGCTTTGCTGTGCTGTTTTTTTTAGTTCAAGGAGGAGTTTTCTGGGGGAGATTCCAGCACATACTATGGTTCCCTGTTTGATGAGCCTGCGGAAAAAGCTTACCCTTTGCGGCAAGGGTTTTGAAGAATTACAGGACTTCAATCTGATTGAATCCCTGGAAACATAAACCTGCCATGTATTTGACAGGGTTGCCGTGGCAGTTTTGCTTGATCTTGAATATCCATGTTGTTTTCAGAAAGTTGAGGGGCTGTGGTCCATTGTACATGTCCCAGACCTAAAGATCTTCTTTTTCTTCCTGTTCAACTTCCATGGCCTTGATCCGTTGCAGATTTTCTTTGAAAGCAAGAGAATCCTTGTACAATTTGGGCTTGTAATACTGAAAGAAGCCATACCTCAGGGGAGGCTTAATTTATGAGCAATCTTTAAAGGCCCTGACTGGAGGAGCTTTGCTGTGCTGTTTTTTTTAGTTCAAGGAGGAGTTTTCTGGGGGAGATTCCAGCACATACTATGGTTCCCTGTTTGATGAGCCTGCGGAAAAGTTTTCATTGGTAGTTGAGTTAATTGAGTCCTCAGAGGTGGTAGATTTTCACCAGTAGTTAGTCCATGGAGCACTGGGAGTGAGAGATGACAGTTGTTTTGAAATAGGAAGAGGTGTTGGTAAATTCCCCAATTCAATGGGAAGAGGGTTGTCCCCAATGAGAAGGCCAGAATCATGCACTTGCAGCATCTGTAGGAACTAAATGTGTTTGGAAGAGATGATGGACCCATCTTTTTTTAGAATTTGATATGAGAGAAGTACAGGATTGAATCCTACTAGAGTTACCTATTTGCCTTTAGAGTTGAACTTCAGTCCTTTCTCCCTCCGGTTAAGAAGGAAGAAGCAGGGAGTGCTGATGGGTCTGAGGAATTTGGAGGGTAGAAGCCTGCCATGAATCTTGATCCAGGGGGTCTCAGCGCTGCCATTTTCCAGGATGTGATTCAACATGAGATGGAACCCCTTGAAAACCTTCTGCCACGCATACAATGAAAGTCTGCTATCTTCAGGGTGGCTCTGGCTGATTTTAGGATGGTCCAATTTTCCCCTTGTGCTTGACCATTGTGCTCGGGATGATGCTGTTCCAGGATTATTTGCGTGATCTGCCTCTCCTTGAGGTAAGAGGTCATCTTTGTATTGAGGAACCTGTTCCACCATCAGAACAAACCTCCAAGGGATATTAAACACTTTTCTGATGTTCCTTCTTGAGTAGATAAATTAGGATGTTGGCCTTTTTGTCTTTGGAAGCCATTGGAAAGGCAGAAATGTATCACCTGTTGTTGTCCACAAGAGTGATAATGTATTGGTGACCAAGCTTTGAAGAAGGTCTCATGGACCCTATGAGATTCAGATGAATTCTCTCAAGAACCTTGGATGCTCTGGTGGATGAGGAACTGAAGGAAGATTTGGTGATTTTTCTCACCGCGCAGTTGAGACACTGAAATTTAGCTTTGAAATTTCTCAGTATGTTTTGAATGAGTGGGGTAAATTGGCACAGAGACACATGGAAAAACTTCTGGTGGATGTGCAGGAGATCTTCCTTTGGTGTGGAATTAAAGTTAGAAACATGAGATGCCAGCTCTTGGCCAGATTTGTGAGTGGGTGTTGGCATTAAGTAGAGTTTGTGAGTAATTGTTCCACTCAAGATTTGCTTGTTGCCGTGTGAGACAGAGAAGCAATTTTCTGGGAGAAAATTGTGCATCCATTTGCATTGAGTGCTCCAGAGCTAATGAGACTGAAAATGAAATCCGTGTTAAATACAGATGCACTCAGGTAATGTGCATATTAGTGTGTAATCCAAATGGGATGCACAAATGGGCCTCCACAGACCATTGGATATAATTTGGGCCACATGGGCCTTTGTGGATGTTATTTTTTTGGGCATTTGTGCACCAAAACAAATTTTCTAGGTCTATTGGGACAGGGGCCTTAACCAGCCCGCCAGGGTGGGTGGGCCACATGGGCCTTTGTGGCTGTTATTTTTTTGGGCATTTGTGCACCAAAACAAATTTTCTAGGTCTATTGGGACAGGGGCCTTAACCAGCCCGCCAGGGTGGGTGGGCCACCTTAGCCAGACAGGCTTATCTGGGCATTACTGGGCCCAAGCTTTATTTTTGACATACTTGGGCAGATGGGCTGGCCCGCCAAAGTATGTATTTTTTTGTTCTTTGGGCCTTGGCCGCCTAT
The DNA here is from genome assembly GCA_025617555.3 of Puccinia polysora. NCBI lineage: Eukaryota > Fungi > Basidiomycota > Pucciniomycetes > Pucciniales > Pucciniaceae > Puccinia > Puccinia polysora. Next base: position 41,054,551 of record CM062635.1, on the reverse strand, counting down.
TGGGTTTTGCCCCCGCATTGCTGCCTGCTCCCGGCTGCTTGTTTCTCTCTGGGGCCCATTGCGGGGCCCAAATTTTATTGGGCAGGGGACTCCCTTTGGATTCCTCCCACCCGCTGTGTGGGGGGCCGCGGCCCGCGTCACGCCACAAGGCTGCTCTCAGCTTCTGGGGTGGGTCACCGCCACGGTGGCTGGCGGCCCCTGCCTCCCTCCCTCCCCTTGCTCAGTTGTGAGGGGGAGGGAGGATTGCTGGTCCTCCCCCTCATCAAGGACCAGCATGGGGTTGGTTGCATGTGGCAAACAACCAGGGTGGGGGGGAATTCATCACCCTCCCACCCATTGGTGGTGGAGGGGCCAATGGAATTGGAAGCGGACCTGATAACCATCCAACCAAGCAAAGCGGGGCGCTCTCTCCCCCCCCCCCCCTGTTACCAAGAGGGAGGCTCCAAGGGCTGGGGGAACCTGATCCCCCTCCAGCCCATTCTTTTCAACCAATTTCCTGGGGAAAATTGCTTCCCAGGCAAACAGCAGGGGATCTGACCACCCCTGCTGGTCACATAGGTAGGAAAGAGGGGGGGGAGGCAGCATGCCCGCTGGTTAAATCCCTGCCATGTGAGTTTGAGACTCAACGCAGGTGAGTGCCGGGGCCCACCTGGCCCATATGAGGGTCCAGGGGCTGGTTGCATGAGGTAACCAGCGGGTAAGTATGGTCAGAGGGGTAAAAGGGCTGGTTGTAAGAGACAACCAGACAGGTTATGAACAGCAACAAGGGCTGGTTCATCCCAGTAAGGGTGGAAACACCAAGTTTGACCAGTACAGACTGGTCATAAGGGCTCAGGGACTAATGCCAAGTGGGAAGAGTAAGTCCAAACCAATTAGCCAAGCTTGTAGAGCCTGTAGAGCCCATTTGGGGCGGAATTTTTGCCTTTTTCTTGTCATTACACAAGCTCCACATGAGCACCATCTTTTTTATTTAAGGAGCTCTTCTCCCTGCTTTTTTCCATCAATTCATTCACAAATTCATTCTTATTCACAAGTGTGCCATTGCCTCTGCCTCATATTGAGGATCAATCATAAGGCATTATTGTCTCAGCATTTCTTTTCCTTTAAGTAATTCTCTTTGGCTAAGCTTGTGGGCCAATAATTACCACAATCCAGTCAGTAGGAAGCATTGCTTTGTTCAAAATGATTAGGTTATTGGTTCAAATCCCATAGTGCACAACAAAATTTAGGATTCTAACATGGTGGCAAGATTCTTCAGCCAAATGGGGCACCCTAAAAGGTAGATAAAAGAAAAGATGATCATGACCAACTTGAGTTGTGAATAGCTGTGTGCACCCTGCACAGGTGAAGGGGGAGTCTTGTGTTATAATTATGGCCAGCAATTAGCTTAGGCAAATGAGCAGTATTTAAAGCAAAAGAAATTCTGGACACCTGGTGTCAAGAATTTCTAATGGGCTCTCACAATGGGGCAATATGTTGGATGATATCAGTGATGAATTTGTTGGATGATGAATGAATTATTGGATGATGAATGAATGATTGAAAAAAACAGGGAGAAGAGCTCCTCAAGTACAAAAGATTGGCCTCTTGTGAGCCCATGATACAACAAGCCAAAAGGCAAATCTTTCGCCCCAAAAGAGCTCCTTGTTACTTGGTTTGGGCTACATCAGCCCACATAGCATCAGTCCCTGTACCCTTACAACCAGCCTTTTCCGGTCACTTCTGGTGTTTCCACCAATATGGGGCTGAACCAGCCCTTTTACTGTTCAATCCCCTGGCCAGTTGTCTGTTAAAACTGGCCCTGTTGCCTCACATGCTGGCTGGTTGCCTCATGCAACCAGCCCCTGGCCATACAAATGGCCAGGTGAAACCCAGGACACACCTGGGTCCGGTCTCAGACTCACCTGGGGGGGATGTGACCGGCGGACCTGCTGTCCCCCCCTCTTTCTCACAAATCCCTGGAGGCGGTGGTCAATTCCCCCTACCAGGTGCCCTGGAGATTGATACCCCCAGGGGCCTGGTCATAGGTAAGGGGGCTTGGGGGGTGGTCAAATCCCCTGCAGTCATTTGCTCCTCCCCCTTGGTAAAGGGGGGGGGGGAGCGCCCCTCTGACCAATGTCCCTGCAATGGTGGAGGGGTGATCAAATCACCCCCACCGCTGGTTGCCTTTCTGCAACTGGCCCAGCCATCCTCCTGGGCAAGGGGGTGATAACGATTCCCTAGATCTTTTGCTCACAAACCGGATACCGTACTCGGGATGGAGGTGAATCTGACTGAAGAGGGCCTGAAACTTCACCAGCAGTCTTTAATCAATGAGACTTTAAATGAGCTGGGTTTAAGCTCATGTCGGTCATTTCTTACTTCTCTTACGCCTGGAATGCATTTAACAGCTGCCATGGATGAGGATGCTGCAGAATTCTGCAAACTGGGCATCAATTTTCGGCGATTCACAGGTATACTCAATCATCTGTCCTGTAGAAAAAGACCCAATCTGTCGGCGGCGGCGTCCTTGCTCTCCAGGTTCAATCAAAGGCCAGGTCTCACACACTGGAGGAGCTGCTTCATGTATGGAAGTACTTGTCGGGAACAATAAATCTTTCCTTAACTCTGAATCCCCCTGACAATGATGACAGTTTAACAATTTTCTCGGATGCTACTTTGGCCAATGACCCCAAGACTTGGCTTTTCGCAATCCGGCTACATCGTCAACTGGCTATCTTGTCCAGTGGCATGGAAAAGCAGGAAACAATCTAATATAACGCTCTCAACAACAGAGGCGGAATTAAATGCACTTATCAATGGCGCTCAGGAAGGACTGTGGATTAAGTCAGTGGTATGGGAACTCTGGATAAAAGCGCCAACACCAACAACATTCCTCATAGACAACAAGGGCCTTCTGGACAAAATTAGGCATTTCGGGTCAAACTCCAAAGCTAAACATATCATTATGAAGCTGAAGTGGTTTTGGGAGCTTTACAATGATTGCTTGGTGGTTGTGCGATTAATCTCCTCAAACGAAATGGTAGTGGACGCTTTTTCAAAAGGCTCCAGTTGGAAAATGTTGGATTTACTTTTAGCACATTGTTTTAGGTGAACCAGGATCGGCACCAAATTATGGGGGGAGGTTGTGATTCCAGATCAATCAAGCCTTCATCTTCTACAGTTTCTATCTTTCTATTTCTTGCTTCTTATTCTCTTTACCTATTTTCCTTTTCTATTTTATTTTCTTATTTATATTCTCATCAGTCTGGGTGACCGCAAATGAGTGTGAGGTTGAGCGCGGTTCATATTCAATGGAAATATTCATTGTCATCTATATTCATTATCATCTCTCCACCTGCGCTACTCTACAAGAATCTCAAACCCAAGTATCAAGAGGAGGAAGGAAAATTTGTCAACTCTTTCATTCTCAAAACTCAAGCTCTTCAAATCTCAAATCATTCAATCAACAACTCAAACATATGAAGGCTTCATGGAAGAGTGACCAATAACGAGGAGTTCAGGCTAATTTAGTGCAATCACTATCATTTGTCTTCTACTTTAAAGTACTGAATCAAAACCTCAACTCAGTTATCAGTACAGGAATCATTACTATGCCAATTTGAAAAGTTATCACCACTTGCTTGACCTCAATCTGTTTCTTTATCATCTGTTATCTGGGTATGAACTCTCACACCCTGTGATCTTGATTTTCTTGCTCTAATGATCCTTTTTATTATGTATCAGTTCCTTGGTTTTTATAAAAAAAGAAATTCAAAACTTATAAGCTCTTTCAACGGTTGATGAGGTGATGAAATTGGTTTTTGATTTATTTTTTTATTGGTAAACTGATAATCCCCTTTTTTGCATCTGGTTAGTACCACAGATGATTGGGTGGTAATTGGATGATGGGTTGTTGATGGGATGGGTCAGTGTGTAGGATGAGAGATGATGGGGGGATGATCTGATTTTAATAAGCTTGTACAGTTACATGAGGCATTTTGTCTGGTTGGAAAGAGGTTTTACAGGGGTTTCATTCACAGCACTTCATAAATTGCTATGTAGTGCTGGGTTAAGTCAGTGCTGTGGTGAACCTTTACCCATGGGTTTTTTGGGTCTGAATGATCCTAGCTGCCTGAATATATTTCTGTGTAACTCTATGATTCCTTGTACTGGTGGTTGTTTTTTTACAAATGATCCAAAATGCCTCCATATATTTCTGGGTAGTCCTGTGGTGACTTGTACTGCTGTTTGGTTGGTTACACATGGTCCAGAATGCCTGCATATATTTCTGGTTAGTACTGTTTTGACTTTTACTGCTTGTTTTTTGGTTACACATGGTTCAGACTGCCTGAATATATTCCTGGTTAGTCCTGTGGTTCCTTTCAATTCTGTTTGTTTGGTTACACATGGTCCAGACTTACTGCATATATTTCTGGGTAGTCCTGTGGTGACTTGTAATGGTGGTAGTTTGGTACTAAAAGATCTTGGCTTCCTGCATAAATTGCTGTGTGGTAGCTGGGGTTGTTTGGTACCACAAGATACTGGCTGCCTGCCAATTTTTTTTTTTTGGTAGCTGGGGTTGTTTGGTTCTAAAAGATCCTAGCTGCCTTCATAAAAAGCTGTGCATAGCTGGGGGTTGTTTTGTACTACAAGATCTTGCTTATAGTTCTTATTATACAGGTGAGGTGATTGGTTGTATCTTTGGTTGAAGTTTTTTTGTGAGATGTTACTGGTATGTAATTTAGGTATTCCATGTAAACCAATATGGCCTTTCACTGGTACTTGATACCTGGGTGTGATATGAGCTTTCCAAAATTGATTTTGGCTATATCTTCTAAATCATGAGACATAGAGGGTGGGGTTTGGCAGGGTGAATAAGGGTTATTTTTGGTGTAGAATACATTTATAAGGTTAATTTTATGATTGGGATTGAATCGTTGAAGAAATAATTCTTCAAACCAATCAACCTCGCCAACAACCACCAGATCGTCCATGTGAAAGATGAGTTCGTGAATTTATAGACACGGATCTGAAGTTGACTCCTTGTAACCAATTAATTCCAGTCAGCCCGTTAGAGTCCTAAACCATTTTGCCGGTGCCTGCCTCAACCCGTACAGCGACTTCTTGAGCTTCAGAAAATTAGAAGCCCAATTGCACCCTTCTGGTCGTAGTATGTAGATGGCTTCATCAAGGGGAGCAAATAGAAACACAGCTTTGAAATCAAACTGTCTAATCCAAAGCTTCTGATGCAAACCCAAGATGAGCAGTAGAAGAAGAGTGATGAACTTGCCAGTGGGGGAAAAGGTGTCAGCAAAGTCAATCCCCGGTATCTGTAAGTTCCCCATGATGCATAATCGCGATTTTTTGTTTTCAGGTGATGAGTTAGTTGCGGGTTTTACTCTATCAACCCACATAGTTCTGAGCCAGTGATCAGGAGTTTGGTCGCAATCCTCCCAAACCCCCTGATTTTCAATCTCCTGCAACTCTATCCCCCAAGAATCCTGCCATTCCGCCCGGTCCTTCAGATGCAAGAAGAATGTGAGTATTGCTGCGGCTTGCATTCTTTTGGCTTGGATATTTTAATCCCCAGCTTCTGTCTGATGCGATGACAGCTGGCATGACCCAGAGATTTATGAATAGTTTCCTCCTCGCTAAGATGAGAGGAAAGACTGGACGTGTTGTGATAAAAATGTAGAATAGGTATATTGCAATCATAGCGGCCATCAACCGACCAAATAACTTTATTGAGAAGAACCTTATCAACAAGTAGGGAAACCTCAAATCCTTCCAAAAGTAGCAATCAAAAAGACAAAAGATTAGCGGTGGAATTGGGGGTGTACAGAACATCAGATATTGTAGCTGTCTGTCCATTGTTGTCCCTGAGCGCAACTGTGCCTTTACCAGTGTATTTAAGACTGTCAACGCCTGAACTGGTTGAGACAGAACCAGTTATTGATTGGTCAAATTTATCAAAGAATGAGATATCAGATACCATGTGCATTGAGGATCCAGAGTCTATGACAAAGGCTTGAGTGCTGGAGTGAGAGAAACTGGAGTGAAAAGTTCTGACATTTGGGCCGCCTTGCTTGACCTCAGTGGTGTGGTTTTTCTTTTTCTTGGGAAAGATCCGTCTAAGTTGAGGATAGAGCTTCCAGTAGCGGCCTTCCGGATGCGCTGCCCTAGGGTTATGCCAATTGGTCTCACAAGGCTTGACATCCTTATTAAAGAAGGAGAGGGAGTTATTGGACTCTAACTTAGTGTTAGCCAAACCACTCCCAAGAGAAAGATTGTTGTGAAACAGTCTTAAATGGTCAAGAACATTATCAGGGCTAACCTTCCTGTCTGAATAGGTAATCTGTTGCACCACCGTGTCCATTGATGATGGAAGTTTCTCTAGAATAAGATACGCAATTATATCAACCGGTAGATCTATACCTACATGGTGGTTTTGGTCTCGGTGATAAACCCAATTAAGTTCTCGGAGTTGAACAATGTGCTAAGCAACTCCTTGAAGACTCTTGCTTGATTTGATGCATGGTTGGAAGCAAAGTAGTTATTGATGTCGGCCCAGATCATGTGTGTGTCTTTTTCATTTTCAGGAGTGATGATGTTGGCTTGCAAAGAGGTGTCCAGCTTGGAGGTTAGAATGGTTCTGATTCAAACGTTTTCAACTTTACTCAGCCCAATTGGAGTTCCATTTGAGGCTGTATTCTTCTTTGTCAAAAAGATCTTCTTGCAAATCCATCATGTTGACAACTCGATTACGCCAGATCGAAATGTTGTCCATGGTAAGCAGAGGAATGGCCTCAATAGCTGTCTTAAGTATGGTGGCCGTCATTGGATCAGACATGTCTAGCTCCTTTGTTCAAAGATTCAATTGTTGTAGGTGGATAGTTTGTAGTTTTTTTTTTTTTTGTAACGCCTTTGACTGTTAATCGTGATAAGTTTTGAATTTCTTTGTCTTATAAAAACCAAGGAGCTGATACATAATAACAAGGATCATTAGAGCAAGAAAATCAAGATCACAGGGTGTGAGAGTTCCTAACCAGATAACAGATGATAAAGAAATGGATTGAGGTCAAGCAAGTGGTGATAACTTTTAAAATTGGCCTAGTAATGATGCCTGTACTGATAACTGAGTTGAGGTTTTGATTCAGTATGTGAAAGTAGAAGAAAAATGATAGTGATTGCACCAAATTAGCCTGAACTCCTCGTTATTGGTCAATTTTCCATGAAGCCTTCATATGTTTGAGTTGTTGATTGAATGATTTGAGATTTGAAGAGCTTGAGTTTTGAGAATGAAAGAGTTGACAACTTTTCCTTCCTCCTCTTGATACTTGGGTTTGAGATTCTTGTAGAGTAGCGTGGGTGGAGAGATGATAATGAATATAGATGACAATGAATATGTCCATTGAATATGAACCGCCCTCAACCTCACACTCATTTGCAGTCACCCAGACTGATGAGAATATAAATAAGAAAATAAAATAGAAAAGGAAAATAGGTAAAGAGAATAAGAAGCAAGAAATAGAAAGAAAGAAACTGTAGAAGATGAAGGCTTGATTGATCTGGAATCACAACAAGAGCCCCCATTAGTTGCATTCAATAAGGGTTCTTCTGTGAACTGAGATATTCAGCATCTCATTAAGAAAACCACCCATCAACCAATAATTAACCCTTAAAAAGAAATAGAGCACAACAAAAAGGGACTACCAACCTTTTTTTTTTCCTCTAGCCAGCCCCCCTGTGGATAAGCCCATCCTTGGGTCCTCTCTTGAGCCACCCTCTTGATAAACCCTTGAACCCTTTAATATTGGGATATTAGTTAAGATCAAACATATGTGATCAACCATTAACCAATAATCCAATACAGCTGGTCTTTTCTTCAACAAATCCTACCAATAAAAGTTAAATAATTAATCTAGGTCTAATCTGAGACCTATTTTAAGTCTCAAAAGAAACCAGCCATCAATTTTGTTAAGATGAAGACTCTTCAAACACACATCCAGGTCCACGGCACGATTTGCAGAACCACTGTGTAGATACTCTAAATTCACAACCTCACAGATTCCATCTGTCACCTCAACTATTTTTCCTAATTTCTTTTGACTCCTGTTTTGTTCATCTTGATTCTCTTTCTATTTTTCCCACTCTTTCCCCAACTTCTATCTCCCTAATCGTCCCCATGACTTTTCTTGTCTTCACCTCTCTACTTCTCATCTCACTGCATTATAAAAACATCACTCTTATGTCATCACCTTCTATCCGCTTGATGCCGTTTTCCTATCCATAAATGGTCCTCTCACTTCACTCACTTCATCAATTGCCTGGTAAGATCTCTAATCCTCTGTGTCAACATTCACACTGCAAATCTGATATATTTCTTCTGAGCTTCAGTCTCATGCTCAGTATCCTGTCTACCTTCTACCGCCTCTATGTCCTTTCTGCTCTATCACCTGTCTCTATCAGTCTCTCATTGTGAACTGTTGGTCTTGTTTTTATTTCCTTTCATTTTATTATTTTTATCTTTATCTTGACTTTATCTGACACTTTCCTCTATAGTCTGCTGGTTCTAGTCCTTGAAATCAATTCCATTCTTATCACGGTTAAAAGCCAAAGGCTCTGTCAAATTCAAGATGAACAAACCAGCAGGAGCGTCTGATCATTTCCACCAAGTTGCCCTCAAAGCCTCAGTCGACGCAATACCCCCTCTCAATGAAGAAAATTATTCCATCTGGAAAGATAAAATGCTTATGCTATTCGATCTTGAAGATATTAAAGACGCCATAACAAGGAATGAAGGTCCACTATCAACAAAGCAAGATAGGGAAATTTGAGCAATCATCCTTTCCAAGTTAGACAGTACCACGCATGCCAATGTCGTCAATACAGCAAACATCTTGTTGTTGAAACTACTTTGGTCCAAAATTACTCGCAGATTTGCTTCGTCCAAAAGGCTAATCAATCAAGAATCTTCAATCAATTCCTCCACTCCTCTTTTAATGAACAAGCAGTCAAAGGCTTTTTAACCAAAATGCGTAAAGCTATTACTCAAATGGCCAATGTCAGAATCAAATTACCCAAAGATATATTGGCGTATCTCATACTATTTCAATTTCCGCCCCCACTTGAGAATCTGAAGCAACAAATTATGCACGCTGAGAGACTTGTGACTGTTGATGTTGTTTTCAATCATCTCATTCAGTACAACAACAAACAAAAGGCTCAAGTCAAGTTTGGAAAGTCTACTTCCGACATATCTTTGATTACGACTAAGACAAGGACGGATATAGACAACAGGAAACCTAGGCTCCAATGTAAGGAAGGATATCATGATCCTAACGCACCTCATCCCAAATCATCCTGTTTTCACCTACACCCCAAGATTGCCCCGGAATGGTGGTTACAGCAACAAAAAGGATGGAAAAGTAAAGTTAAGAAAGTCCCTGCAATCAACTAACATGCCTTACTTAATCTTTGGATCAATGCAAACAGCCACCCGAATCTCCTTCTAGACTTGGGCACTAATGCTCATATATTTAACAACCTTAAATTTTTTGACTCCATCAAACTCCAAGAATAACCTGAAGAAATGAAAACTGGAAAACCAAATGCAACTCTCAATTCCAAGGAACAGGGACAGTGAAACTGGAATGGAAGGACTCAGTTGTCACTCTTGAAGACTGTGCGTATGTACCCAACATAGTCGTCAATCTAATAAGTCCTGGTCTCCTGGCAAAAAAGGGATGCAAACTCTCTCAGAAAAAGGATCATTTTTCTGTCTCACAAAACGGCCAAATGGTGTTGAAGGGTCTTATCCTTGACAATCTATTTGTCATTGAAAAACCCCAAACCACCGGAGAGAATCACTTGGTTAATATGATGACACAAGATGTGAATCAATCTCTATTGGACTTACATAAAATGTACAGTCATGCTTCTCTCTTGACTCTTAAGCCTATCCTCAATGGGCGCTTCTCTAAGGAAGACATTAACAATTTTCAATGTGATAGTTGCGCCAAAAACAAGATCAAGAAATTACCCTTCTCGGCTGTCTCTACTCCTTCAAGCAAACCATTAGAAAGAATACATCTTGACCTAATTGGACTGATTAATCCTCAATCAAAAGAAGGCCACCATTAAATCCTAACACTTGTTGACAACGTCACTGGCTACTTGGCTGCTTTCCCTTTAACATCCAAAGACGAGACCCCTGATACCATCATCAACATCCTTGAAACTGAATACAAGAGGTTAAAGTATTACCCTAATGAGATTTTCTCAGATAAAGGTACCAAATTTACTAACTCCACTTTGAAAGATTTTGCACGATCAAAAAATATCAAGCTTATGACTTCTGAACCATATCATTCACAACATAACGGTTGTGCGGTAAGAGCCAACTGGACCATTGTCAAATCTGCAAGAGCCACCTTTTCTTCCTCCAGAATCACAAAACATTACTGGCACATTGTAATGCGAAGTTGCTGTTTCATGTTGAATCAAATTACCAGGGAAGGTAATCACTGATCCCCTTGGGAGCTCATGTTTAACAAGACTCTCCCTGATAACTACTTGAAACCTGTTGGGTCTCCTGTGGTATATCTATCAAATCAAATTCAGAAAGGTTGAAAATTTGATGAGAAGGGATTGGAAGCGATTCTAGTTGGGTTCAATCCTCCTTTCCACTCTTACTTAATACTTTGCTAATCTGGATCTATTATTGAAACTAAACATGTTCAGTTTCTGAAGACACACTCCAACTACTTTCCTCTTCTCGAACCGTCCGGTCTTGATATCTTTTCTCAACCCAGTCTTGATCTAACCTAATCTGACTTCTCCTCACGAGATAAGAAATACACGATAAGAGATGCAACCAGTGAACACTACGATTCAGACTCCACGCAAAAAGAAGTCGGGTTTTCTCCTTCCTCTTCTTCTGAACCTGCCTTTTCTCCATCTCCTCCTCCTACTCCACAGATTCCTGAATTGAATCAAAGACCAAAACGCGAAACCAGAAGACCTCATTGTTATGGTTTCCACCATTACTACGAACCTCCCTCCTATCAAGCGGCAAGAAAATGTTCCAAATGGAGTAAGTGGAAAAAGGCATCTGGAGATGAGTTGGGATCAATTGAATCTCAGGGAGTATGGGAAGAATATTACGGCTTGCCGGATAACTTTTTAAACACTACTTGGGTCTTTAAATTAAAGGAGAATTGTCATGGCGAACCGGTAAAATACAAGGTGCAATTATGTGTACAAGGTTTTGACCAGATACTTGGCGTCAACTACAACAAAACTTGGGCCCCTACTGGAAAACTGGGGTTGCTTCAAATAGCCCTGGTGTACGGATTGAAGAAAAACATGGACTTTACTCAATTTGACGTGAAGGGAGCTTTCCTTCACGCCCCACTTCAAGAAACGGTAATCATAAGAACTCCAGAGGGTTCTTATTGAAAATCTCCCTACTTAAAACTTATTAAATCTTTATATGGACTTAAGCAATATCCAAAGAATTGGTACGAGACTTTGACCCAATGGATAATATCTCAAGGTAACCACAAATCAACCAGCAATCCGTGTCTATACATCAATCGTCTGAACAAAGAGATTTTATACTTCCATTTAGACAATCTGATCCATGTGGGGAATACTGACAATTTCAAAATGAAATTCTTGAATCGCTTCAATAACTCTTTGTTTCACCCTCCAAACACAATTCTTGGAATGCTGATGGAGGTTAAAGACAACAAAATTCTTCTAAGTCAACCAAAACATATAGAAAGTGGTCTCAAAGAACTGGACTTATCTGCTTGCAAGGACACAAAGGCCCCCTTGACTCAAAACCTGCAGCTTAAACCAGCATTGGATTCCGACTATGTTGAATTCTTGCGACTCAACATTAACTACCGATCCGCAGTTGGTCTTCTCAATCACATCTCGCAATTTACTCAAACCAACATTGCCTTCGCCGTCTCTAGTCTGGCTAGGTTCAATGCCAAACCCGGTATGACCCACTGGAGTGAAACTCACAAGGTTTGGAAATACCTCAAAACAACCAAAACCTCTTAACTAGTTATCAGATGTGACTAAGGTCAGGAGGTTGTCTCCAGCTTTAGAAATGCCACGTGGGGTGACAATCCAACCTTCTGTAAGTCTCAAACTGGATATATTATCTTATATTACGGTTGCCCAATTGTATGGAACTCCTCAAGGCAAAGAAACATTACATACTCCTCTACGCAATCATAGCTCAATGCTCTTCTTGACAGCTATCTAGAACTCAAGTGGATCACACATCTAATCACTGAAGTGGAAGGGCTCACTGAAGTCAAGCCCACGCTATATATCAACAATAAGGGTCTGGATGACCAGATAAAGTGATTTGGATCTCACTCTAAATCCAGAAATATTGATATCAAGACTAAGGGACTATGCAAAGATTTCAATGAATCATTATTCAATCTTTCACTGATCCAGACTGATTCTATGGTTGCAGACTCTCTAACAAAAGCCTCAAGCGTCACCTTGCTAGAAATTCTGTGTACTAGGGTGTTTACTCCCCTTACCAACTCTGACCCGTCGGACGGCAAGATCTCCAGTCACCCGGGGTGTTAAGATGAAGACTCTTCTGACACAAATCCGGGTCCACGGCAAAATTTGCGGAACCAATGTGTAGATACTCTAAATCCACAGCTTCACAGACTCCATCTGTCACCTCAACTATTTTTCCTAATTTCTTTTGACTCCTGTTTTTTTCACCTTGATTCTCTTTCTATTTTCCCCACTCTTGAACCAACTTCTATCTCATTACTCGTCCCCATGACTTTTCTTGTCTTCACCTCTCTACTTCTCATCTCACTTCCTTATAAAAACATCAATCTTATTTCATCACCTTCTATCCGCTCAATGCCGTTGTTGTATCCATAAATGGTCCTCTCACTTCACTCACTTCATCAATTGCCTGGTAAGATCTCTAATCCTCTGGGTCAACATTCACATTACAAATCTGATATATTTCTTCTGAGCTTCAGTCTCATGCTCAGTATCCTGTCTACCTTCTACCGCCTCTACGTCCTATCTGCTCTATCAGCTGTCTCTATCAGTCTCTCATTGTGAACTGTTGGTCTTGTTTTTATTTCATTTCATTTTATTATTTTTATCTTTATCTTGACTTGATCTGACACTTTCCTCTATAGTCTGCTGGTTCTATTCCTTGAAATCAATTCCATTCTTATCAAATTTAAATAAATTATTGCGCAGACTTCCTATAGTACTAGAAGGGCAGTAAATTTGAAACCACCCTTAGTTTTACTTATACTATGAAGAAGTAGAAGTAATACTAAATTCCCATTCAAGGACTTCCAGAAAGCTATTGGCTAAATTATTAACAAAATCCCACATGGGTCTCTACAGCTTCTGTAACCAGTGGGATGCGCCCTTGAGAAGAGAAAGAGGGAGAGACGGTTGAATTCCATCCTTCCATGTTGGCATGCCCCCCTCCCCCTTAGCAAGACGGTGGGTAAGGTTATTTTAACCTTCCCCCACACCCTAACCTAGATACAAGTGCAAATACAACCCAACAAAAGATAGAAAGAACCCTGAGATCACAGATACCCTAACCCAAGACTATCCTCCCCCCAACGCTTGCAATGCTAAATTTTTCTAGTTTTTCCTTCTCATGGCGTATTCTGCTCCCTACTCAGAACCCCCTGTGCCCATTTTTATCCTTGAAAAATCTTTTTTCCTGCCGCCATTGCGTTCAGCAGGGTTTTTCCTTCTCATGGCCCCCTGCGGGACCTACTTGGATCACCCTGGCTTACTGTAAACACTCAACACGCCTTCCGTAGACTTTCTTTAGTCTACAATCCTAATATTGAGCTTTCTGCGCATGCAGTAGCTGCTTCGGAGCCTGAAGAGCTGGACCCATGCTTAGCTGTCTTGTGCTTGTTTCTGAGGGTGCTGCACAACTTCTGAGCCCATTAGCTCTCATGGCTGTGCGTGCAGGCCGCAACTGGTTGCCAACCCATGTCCATAAAATGCAACCACACGGTGCAAGTTAGACAGTAGAGGACTCAACAAGGGGCCTCTCCATTAGAAATGAAAAACACACTCATCAACCATCTGCAAACCACTCATTGCATCCTCAACTGAGGCGACTCGCTGGTGTGGCCTTGGATCAACTGAAGCAAGGAATGAAATATGGGCTCAATAAAGTTCATTTCAGCCTTGTGGATGCCAATTTCCTTGCTACTTTTCAGCTACCAGAGGTAATATAATAAATAATAAATATATTATAATGAAAATGCAGAAATAATCCTTAGAGATATTTGGATGAAGAAAATGCAAGGCAATACAATTTACATATTGATTATTATTATTAATCAATATTAAAAACTTTATTTTTAAATAAATAAAAAGAGGAGCCACAATGATATTGGGGATCTGTTAAACCTCTTCTTCAAGAAATTCTTTTTGAAATCCGTAGTTCTGGTTACTTTGGAACCTTTAATTTACATTCTTAAAGGAGTCATTGCCCAAAGATAATATATATATGAGATATATGGTGGAGTGGCAGGGCTTTGTGACCAAGCTGCTACAACACAACAAACAATACTAGACTTACTTTTATCGTATTCAATGCTTGAGGTACCTTTTTGGGAATTGTACTGATGGGTTTGACCTGTATTTGGGGTTAAAAGGTTAATCAGCAGTTTAAATTGATAAAAAAGGGGTTTGGGATGGATAATATTAATAGCACTAAAGCCATAAATCATTTAATTAGCTCTTATAAGTACTTGATCACTTTTGCAAAGTTCAAGGATGTATATGTTAAGATTGCACCTCAACCCCTCTCCTCTTTTCTGCTGCTCTCTCAGTAACAATGCGCGCCTCACCGCCCGGATAGACCTCCCGCAACCCCTTGGGGGACTTGGGATCTTCTCTTTTCTCGCTTCACCTTCTCCACAACCTTCATCTTGGATCTTCATCTCTGGACCACTCATCTCTTCCCCATCCATCTTGACTTCCTCTCTCTCTTCTCCTTTCCTCTCCTTCCTTCTTCCTTTCTTCCTTCCTCTTTATTTTCATCCTTTCTTTATCCTCTAAATCCACAATGATCACTTCTCAAACTCTAACTCAAGACTCAAGTCTCTCAACACCAATTCAAGCTCTCCATTCTATCTTGTTGAACCAAGTAAAGGTCTCCCTGAATAACTGCCTGGTAAGAGATTGATCCTCAAGATTTTCAACTCAACATCTCTGACAAATCAGATCCACTTTTTGTAGTCACCATGTTTGCCAACTCTACCTCATCAACTTTGACTCTGCCCACTTCTTGTGCCTATGATATTTTCTCTGTCAACTAAGCATCTCTAAGCTGTTGGTTTCTACGTCTCTTTCCTCTTCTCTCATTTCCATTCCTGATTTCTGTTTTTTCTGACTTTTATGTGCAGTCTGCTGGTTCTAATTTCTAAGAAATTACATCAAATTTTTATCATGGTTAAAAGCCAAAAACGACTCTATGACATCAAAAATGAACAAACCAGCAGGAGCCAACAATTACTTTCACCAGGTTGCACTCAAGGCTTTTGCCAAGCTTTTCCCCAGCTTAACAAGGACAATTAATCTATTTGGCGCAACAAAATGATTATGCTGTTCAATCTCAAGGACATCAAAGAAGTTATGACTGTGAATGTGGGCCAACTACCCCTAAAGCAAGACCAAGAAATTCAAGCTATCATCCTATCTAAACTTGGCAGTACAACTCATGCCAATGTGGACAACGCTTCAAAAATAAAATCCTCAAAATTGCTCTGGGCTGAGATCATCCAGAGATTTGCCTTGTCCAAAACCGCCAACTGAGCTTGCATATTTAATAAGTTCCCACATGCAGCATTTAATGAACACGCCATTGAAGTATTTATAACAGAAACTAGAATGCACTCACTCCTATGGCCGCTGTAGGAAAAGACTTACCAAATGATATACTTGAGTATTTAATTCTCTTCAAATTCCCTGCTTCCCTGGAGAACCGGAAACAACAGATCATGCACGGCAAGAAACTAATCACGGTGGAAGTGGTGTTTAACCACCTAATCCAATTCAACAATGAGCAAAAGGCACAACACAAGATGGGCAACGCCACTCCAGATGTCTCTTTGGTAAACATGAAGGGTAAACCGCTGGATAAGGATGACAGGAAAATTCGCATTAAGTGCAAGGAAGGTTATTACAAACCAAATGCACCACATCCAAAATCCTTGTGTTTCCATCTACACCCAAAAATTGCATCAGAATGGTGGGTCTAGCAGCAAAAAGAATGGAAAAACAGAATCAAGAAGACTCCTACTATCAATTACCACTCACTACTTACTCTCTGGATCAATACAGATAATACACCCAATCTCCTCCTAGATTCTGGTGCCAAAATACATGTATTCAACAATTTGAAATACTTACCTCAATCAATCTGCAGGACAAACTAGATGAAGTCAAGACAGGCAAGCTTGAAGAAAATCTTAAAATTTGGGGGACGGGCACAGTTTGGCTCAAATGGAAAGAATCTATTATTACGCTCAAAGGATGTATGTACGTCCGCAATATAGTGGTCAACCTAATTAGTCCTGTTCTCCTGGCAAAAAAGGGATTTTACCTCTCACAAAAAAAAGACCATTTCAACATCACCCAAGGCAAAGAGATGGTATTTAAAGGTTTAATTCAAGATAACCTGTTTGTGATTGAGAAGCCACAGAACATCGGAAACAATCTATCAGTTAATCCTCTAAATCATCCTACAAACAATTCTTCAGTTGAAGCTCCATCTCTATCCAATCTCCATAAAATGTATGGACATGCATCAATCTCTACGCTCAAAACTTTAATTAAAGATCAGTACTCAAAAGAGAAATTAAATAAGTTCCAATTCAATGGATGCATACAAAGTAAAATCACAAGGGCCTTGTTCCCTGCTACCTTGATGCCATCCTCAAAACCCTTTGAATGGATCCACTTGGATTTGATAGGTCAGATCACCCCTCAATCAAAAGCAGGCCATAAATACATCTTAACCCTCATAGACAACTTTACCGGCTACCTTGCTGCCTTTCCCCTCAAATCTAAAGAAGAGACCCCTAACATCATCATCAACTTGCTTAAGAAGGAATATAAAGGCCTCAATTACTATCCCACCAAAATCTTCTCGGACAAAGGCACCAAATTCAACAAAAATACTCTAAAGGAATTCGCCAATTCTAAACATATAAAACTTCTGACTCCTGAACCCTATCATTCCCAGAATAACGGCTGAGCCAAAAAAGCGAACCAAACAATTATTGAATCAGCCAGAGCTACCTTTTCATCTTCAAGATTGAACAAAGTTTATTGGCATATTCTGGTTAGAAGCTGCTGCTTCATGCTCAATCAAGTCCCTAGGGAAGGTAAAAATTGATCCCCTTGGGAGCTCATGTTTAACAAGAAACTACCTGCTAATTATTTGAAACCTGTAGGGTCTCCAGTCATTTACCTTGAGAATCAACTCCAAAAAGGTAGAAAATTTGACAAGAAAGGACTAGAAAGAATCCTAGTTGGGTTTAATCCAGTTTTTCATTCTTACTTGATTCTCAACTCATCCGGGGCTGTTGTTGAAACCAAACATGTACAGTTCCTCAAAAATTCCCTTAACAACTTTCCCCTTCTTGAATCGCCAGGGATCAATATCTTCAGTCAATTCAACTCTGAGTTGAATGAAGCTGATTTGTCTTCAATGGAAAAACAATACGCCTTCTGAGAATCTCAAAATGAACTATCAGAATCCAACTCAGATTGAGAAGATTCTGAATCTATCGACTCCTCATCCTCCAATATGTTAAATAATTCTTCACTATCCTCTCATTCTTTTTCTATTTTTATTCTCTTCTTTTTCTTTTCTTTTTTTTCTTTATGTTTCTTATTGCTCCAACATGGGTTCCCAGGCAAATGTGTGGGTCCCCATGTCAGTGCCGCGGGTTCTCATTGTCATGTCACCGCTCAATCTCATGTCGCTGTTAGTTCACACAACTACTCAACTGTAATCTCTCAGAATTACCACTGACTCCATCAGGGGCCAATCTTCAACCATGAAATACTCAACTCGACTTCCTTCCTCTTCTTAAACGTTAAATATCTTCCTCACAAACCTCCCAAAAACTCTTTCTTCGATCCAACAATTCTTTCACTTGTCTCTCTTCTTCTCTTTCTTTTCTTCTATTCATATATATTTTTCTCATGCCTTATTACTTGGAACATCCTCTGAAACCATCATCCAATTCAACACTCTAATATTCACACCTTTGACTGCAATCTCTTAAATCTGCCTAGTAAGACTTATCAAGAACCTTCTTGACTCTTTCAACTGGCAATGAATCCTCTCTAATTCAATCTCCACTCTGACAAACAGGATCTCACCAACTTCATCAACTCCTTTCTCCACAATCTCAAACTACTTGTCCTTGTCTTCTGCTACAAGCTCTAGAGACTTGATGTTTGTTTCTTAATCTTAATTCTATTTTGTCTCTTCTTTTTATTTTCTTTTATTGAACGCCTAACTTATTTCTGTTCTTGTTCTAGCCCTCTTAATTTCATTCTTTCTTTCACTGCTTTACTAGAAATTCAAATAGTTAAAACAATCCCCATCTTTCAATACCTTCTCCTGTCCCTGATCCTTCTGCTCAACCTCTCTCTCAAAGACCTATAAAAGATACAAGGAAGCCCCAGCGCTATGGCTTCTACCACTATTACAAGCCGCGCTCCTTAAAAGCTGCGCAGAAGTGTGCCGAGTGGCCCAAATGGAAGAAAGCCTCCAAAGAAGAGATTAATTCTATCATGCTTCAAGACGTCTGGGAGGAATACTACGGCGTCCCCAACAATATATTAAATACTACTTGGGTCTTCAAGGTGAAAGAGAACTGCCATGGAGACCCTGTCAAATATAAGACCCAACTTTGCATTCAAGGGTTCAATCAAGTTTTAGGAATTGACTACAATGAAACATGGGCTCCAACAGGTAAACTTGGATTACTCCGAGTGGCTGTCACGTATAGTCTGAAGAAAAAAATGAAACTCACACAATTTGATGTGAAGGGAGCCTTTCTCCATGCCAATTTGATGTGAAGGGAGCCTTTCTCCATGCCCCCATTGACAAGACTGTCATCATAAGAACCTCAGAAGGATCGGGCAGGAAATCTCCCTATCCAAAATTAAAAATGTCCCTCTACGGTTTGAAACAGTCCCCCAAGAACTGGTACAAAACATTGACGTCGTGGATCCAGTCTCAAGGATACCTCCAATCAACAAGCGATCCCTGTCTGTACCTTAATTCAAAAACCGGAGAAATTATCTACTTCCACATGGATGATTTGATTCATGTCAGGAATTCTATTCCATTTGAAATCAATTTCCTTGAATGATTCAGGAATTCTTCATGCCATCCACCCAATACTATTCTTGGCATGCTCATGGAAATTGAAGACGAGCAAATTCTCCTAAGCCAGCCTAACCATATTGCTTGCGGCCTTGAAGAACTTGGTTTATCCTCCTGTAAAGATACTAACATCCCATTGACTCAGAATCTCAATCTCAAACCCGCCTCCAACACAGATCTGGCCAAATTCTGTCAACTTAATGTCAACTATAGATCCGCGATTGGCCTCCTCAATCATCTTGCTCAATACTCTCAACCGGAAATTGCATTCTCTGTGTCAAGATTGGCAGGTTCAATGTTAAACCGGGCATGACCCACTGGAGGGAGGTTAAGAAAGTATGTCATTATCTAAAGACAACTAAGAATCTCAAACTTATCATCAAATGCGACCCTGAGCAGGAAATTCTATCCAGCTTCAGTGATGCTACCTGGGGAGACAATCCAATCTTCCGTAAATCTCAGACTGGTTACATTATCTTTCACTATGGCAGTCCAGTTATCTGGAACTTCACCAGACAAAGGAATATCACCTATTCCTCCACCAAATCTGAATTGAATGCTCTTCTCAACTGCTACCTGAAGATCAAGTGGATTAGGCATCTCATCAGTGAAATTTATCAAATTACCAAACCAAGAACTACTCTACACATCAACAATAAAGGATTGGATGACAAAATCAAGAAATTTGGCTCCCATTTGAAATCTAGACAAATTGATATCAAGACCAAAGGACTACGTGAGGATTACACTAACAAACAATTCATTCTCAATCTTGTTCAAAGCAATTCAATTATTGCCGATTTGCTTACAAAAGCCTCCTCAATGATGTCCTTGGAAATCCTCCAGAAGAAAGTCTTTCTTTCAGATCACTCTATCACCAGTCACGTGGGGTGTTAAGATTGCACCTCAACCCCTCTCCTCTTCTCTGCTGCTCTCTCAGTTACAATGCGCGCCTCACCGCCCAGATGGACCTCCCGCAACCCCTTGGGGGACTTGGGATCTTCTCTTTTCTCGCTTCAAGTTCTCCACAACCTTCATCTTGGATCTTCATCTCTGGACCACTCATCTCTTCCCCATCCATCTTGACTTCCTCTCTCTCTTCTCCTTTCCTCTCCTTCCTTCTTCCTTTCTTCCTTCCTCTTTATTTTCATCCTTTCTTTATCCTCTAAATCCACAGCTATCACTTTTCACACTCTAACTCAAGCTCATATCTCTCAAAACCAATTCAAGCTCTCCATTCTATCTTGTTGAACCAAGTAAAGGTCTCACTGAATAACTTCCTGTTAAGAGATTGATCCTCAAGATTTTCAACTTAACATCTCTGAAAAATCAGCTCCACTGTTTATAGTCACAATGTTTGCCAACTCTACCTCATCAACTTTGACTCTGCCCACTTCTTGTGCCTATGATCTTTTCTCTGTCAACTAAGCATCTCTAAGCTGTTGGTTTCTACGTCTCTTTCCTCTTCTCTCATTTCCATTCCTGATTTCTGTGTTTTCTTACTCTTATGTGCAGTCTGCTGATTCTAAGTTCTAAGAAATTACATCAGATTTTTATCAGTATATATAACTGGGTCTGGGGTATCAATAACCTCAAAAGAGCTCTTTATTTATAGCTTTTTGGGTCCAAATTCTGTCTTTCTGAGGGCCATAGGGGCTCAAAGAGATGGATGCTAAGGCTTGGAGGTTAACCAGTTGTAGCCCATCACATTTTCCTTGTGCTATAAAACAGGTATCATCTAGTTCCACAGGAGAATGGAATAATTTTACTCTTTGATTGAGTTATTGGCATGTGAATGACACCTTATTTATCCACATGATCTTTATTACATTAATTATCCTGAGTAAATATTCCCTATTTTTTAATATTTCTTCTTAGTAGACATTCCTATGGATAATATGATGTAAGATAAGTTCTTTTTGTGTATTCACTGATGGGAACAAAATCATAATAATGATTTTGGTCCTTGTTCTCAAAATTTTGTTCATGTACTTGAAATAATTAATTAAAAATATATTCTGTGGGAATATATGTAATAATATTATAGATTAAATTTTTTTTTGTATTTCATGGACATGTTGATATTGGAAGTTCTAAAATTTTTAACTTGAAGTTATTTTAAAAGATTTCTCAAGCTTTGGTTATCTTATTTGCAACATTTTAGTATTTACCTGGTATATATTGTAAAAATATTTAAAATGCTTATTTCATGTGATTTTATGTGAAATTATGTATTTTTATACTATGTAATATGCACGGGCACATTTATTAAATATGTGGTATGTTCCCGTGTTGGTAGTAACAAATTTACATGGTCCCTCAGCTCTCCTGCTGCATGTCAGCTTGTCAGCCCGTAGTCCCACAGCTGTGTACTTTTCAGATGCCAGGGGCTGCATACCCAGCTTTTCAGGTTATGTAGACAGGAGGGTGGTGCTGCTGCTGAGCTGCGCATGGATGTATTAGTTTCTGCGGCTGCATGCGGAAATTGTGACAAATCACTTTTCCGCACTCAACTCCTCTAAATCACAGAATTCATCTATTCTGACACACTTTTCACTGTGAAACCTATACATGGGGTTTCATGTGAAATATTAAAATGGCAAAAACCTCAAGGCCATGTCTTCTTTTGATCTTTCATGAATTATTTAAAAATACAAGGAGTGGGAATTTGGGGTAGGTTCCACCAAGTGACACTACCTTAAATTTAGTGTAAAATTTGAATTTAAAATAATATTTTTAAATTATGTCTTCCTTAATACTTTTTTATTTATTTCTGTATTTTTTTGGGTTCTCTGTTACTTTTGCAGATTGATCTGTAACAGTAGCAGGCTAACAGTTAAACTTAACAGGAGATTTATCAAGATTTATGGCGGATAATAAGTTGACAATAGAACAATCTATAATAAAACAAGCAAGGTAAAAGCAGCTGAATTCAAGTTGAATAGAGCTAGGGAGTTTCTATGTGAAATGCTCCAAGAAATGCAGTGGGTCTCCAGGTAAAATTCAGTTGAGTGGTTCACTTATACACCCTACTCTTGGCTCTTCCTGATTCCGAAATTCTTTTTAAAAAAAAGCATCATATTGCTTTGATGAATGGTACAGTGGGTAGACAGAAATAATGGTACTGATTGACCTAATGCAGTCAATTTATTTTCAGGGATATGTTTCAAGATGAATCAATGGTTCAAACAAAGGCATTTATTTACATTTATTCATAGGATTAGATATTTTATCATTGGTAATTTCATAATAAAACAATTTAAATTTCGAAAAAACATCAAATTATAAATATAACAAAAATATGAAAAAGCACAAAACAATCAAAAAACATGCTGGAGGGGGGAAAAAATGAAAAGCTTCTGTGCCATTGATATTTTTTCTTCTTGATGAGAGTATGAGCAAGGATCAAAAGGATTAATTTTAAAAAAATTAAAATTGAGAGTTTCTAAAAATACTTAAACCAATCTTGATCAATGTTAATTTTTCAGTGCCTTGGTAAGATGGTGATGATAATTTGATATATTTAGGTTGAAAATTAAGGAAAACACTTATAAATGCTTACTCAAGCGCTGTGTTCATGTGAATTTCACATTTTCCAAGTGTTGCACTCTTTTTTTAATTTGAGTTGCCTTGAGCTGTTTGAGTCTATCTTGGTCTGAGGTTATATTTGAATTGGTCTAATTTCAATTTCTATAAAATTGATTTGGACCATAAAAGTTCTACCCTTTTCCAATGGATTGACCACATTAATTCTGTGAAACAAACCTTCACCCAAATAGGATTAAATATCAAAATATCCCATGAATCAGAATCAAAAATGGAGAATAATACTTCAAAAAAATTACTTACCATGTTTCTTTTTAAAGTTGATTGAGTAATCTGAAATTGAAATCCAAAAACTGATTTTGTGGCAATGTGGAAATTTGGAAATGGGTCAGATGTAGTAAGACCCTGAGGATGGGTTGGTCAACAGGAAAATCAAGAGGCCCCAGGCTCCATCTACATCATTTTAAGTACTGGATTTGGTTTCTTTTCTTTAAATCATGGCCAGCAATCAGCATACAAAAATGAGCAGTAATTAAAGCAATGAAAATTATGAGCAAATAATGTCTTATGATTGATTTACTTGAGGAAGAGGGGAAGCACACTAGTGGATGTGAGTTTTTTTTTATGAATGAATGATTGGAAAACAGCAGGAAGAAGAGCTCCTCAAATAAAAAAGATGGCCCTCATGTGTCCTCATGTAATGAAAAGATAAAAGCTAAAATTACGCCCCAAATAGGCTCTACAAGCTCTAAAGGCCTTTTTAACTGGTTTGAGCTGTATCAGCCCAAATGGAAATTGTCCCTGAACCCTTTTTACTGGACTGTTCTGGTCAATTTTTCCTGTTTCCACCCTTTCAGGGCTGAACCAGCCCCTCAACTGTTCAATCCCCTGGCTGGTTGTCCCTTTCAAAAATCCTGGTTACTCATATGAATTCAAACACAGGCTGTTTGCCTCATGCAACCAGCCACTGGCTCCTTATATTGGCCAGCTGGGACACCAGACACGTCTGGGTCCAGTCTTAGACTCACAAAAGGGGGGGTTTTAACCAGAAAGAATGAAACCCCCCTTTTTTTACTACCTAGCTGACCAGCAGGGGTGGTCAAATCTCCTTCTGGCTGTCTGGGACCCAATTTGGCCCAGGGGGGGAATCAAAAATTATGGGCTGGAGGGGGACCAGGTCCCCCAAGCCCTTGGGGCCTCCTCCTAGGTAAAGGGGGGGGAGTGAGCACCCCTAATTTTGGTGGGAGGGTGGTAAGGTCCCCCCCCCAACTTCTGTTTGCCTAGGGTCAGTGGCAACAGGTTGGAGAAAATTCCATGCCAAATTTTGCCATTTTCCCCCACCCTGGCGTGCCAATTTATTTTTCAAGTTAAAAATTTCTCCCCTACAAGTTGGATACAGGAAGAAAGCAGTGCCAGCTTTGTTGGTGATTTCTGATTTTACACAGAAAATTATGCAGGAGGAATAATCAATTTGAAGCTAAGGATTAAGCCTGTTTGGGTTACTTCTCTGAGAGATGAAATCAGCTGGTGGGTAGTTTTTAAATGTTGAAGGTGGGGCTAACTTGGCAAACTGGTTGAAAGTTTCTTTTCCATTCCCAGTCCCATTTTTACTTTCCTTTTAAAAATCCAACTCCAACCCTCAATCCATAGCCAGTTTGAATGGTTGGGTTTTCTTCCCCACCTGGGCATGACACCAGGGTCATTCAGATCAACACCTCTATACCTCTTGAGTCAAATTTGGTATACACCCCCAAACTTCATGAAATAATGGCTCCTTATACTCAATTTTTATCATCATTAAATTTTCTAAAACCACCAATTCTGGGCTGGGTTCAGTCTACGTAAAATGGTAAAAAAAATGGATGCAGAGAAAGAATGGAGGAACTCAGTGATTTTTATGAGGAAAGGGGATTCACATCAAGGAAGAGATGATAATACAAGCAAATCGGACCAAAAGGTCTGGAATAATTTATTGAACTCTTGGTATTTCTGGATATTTCATTGGTTCTGTCTTTATGCTTCATTTTTGGTTGGGTTCCTTCTGGTTCTTTCTTTCAGTCTTCCTATCCACCAGTGTTCATTTATGGTGAGGTTGGTGAGTGTTTTCTTTTTCTGGCTTGATCTTCCTCTTGACCCTGCTGTCCACCTTGGTGTTGGTTTGGACTTGGTCTGTTGGTGGTATCAGAGGTTGACTGGTGTAAAGATCCAGAAGAGGTTCTTTTTATTCTCCTTCTGTGTCTTGATCTTCTTGGTCTGGGGTTGTCTTCCCATTGAGATTTGTTTGTGCCCTGGGTCTTCCAAGCTGGTTGTGATTTCTGATTTGGTCATTGTTCATTGGTCTTGCCGTCCATCTCAACTTGGTCTGATGGGATTCTGAGCTTGACTGACTGGCAGGCTGGCTGGCAGGCTGACTGGCTGGTGTGGTGCCCAATCTGGGACACCTGTGGACCAGTATGGGAAAACCCTCTCTTCTCCTAGTTGTGTAGGAAGATCTCTCAGTTCCCAGTGCTTAGTCCTATGTTCAAGTAACCCTTGCTTTGCACTGCTATCCAACCTTTTGGCAAACGCGCAGATGAAAACTGGCTTGCCTTGCAGTTTTCTATGCGGCACCAGCACCCCCAATTGGCCATCAACATCCCAGTCTTGCTCCCCACTCTTTCCGCCCTTGACCAATGACCGCAAGCAATGCTTTTGGTTGTTGGTGACCTCATGACCAGCCCCATCACCACGCAATCAACTGCACAAGATTGGTCATGGGAAAAAACAATCCCATGACCAACCTTGCACCAACCTAACAGCAAGGTCAATGCTGACTTGCGATGGCCGTCATCACCTTTCTCAAACTCATGACCAGCTCCTATGATCCATCTCCAACGGCTGAGAACTGACATTCTTGTTTGCAACCGTTGGAACCATTCCCATTTTCTTTATTACGCCCGCGCGCAACCATCTCTGATGCGCGCGTGACCAACCATCCACCAATCCAACAACAATCCTCCAATGATTTGATCAACCTTAACCCTCCTTCAAAAACCGCAGCCACGGCTGGCCAAACCTGCCATCTATGCCACCATTGTCCTCAACGCGGGCAGCTCTTCCTTTTTTCATTCCTTGTTTTTTTTGTTTATTACTCTCTCCCCATGTCAGGCGGTTCCTGTGGCCAATCTTCTTCATCCTCTAAAAACAAAAAAAAAAAATTTTCTGCCCTATTTGTAGTATCTCTTGTAAATAGTCTACAGAGCTCTTTTCTATAAAAGGAGGGGCTCTACCCTGCCTTTTCAAAAGCATCCAGGGGAGTATGTGCATGTGTCCCCCCCTCTTTATCATTGAAATTGATTCCTTATCCTCATCTAGGGTAGTATGTGCATGTGTCCCCCCCCCTTTATGATGGAAATTGATTCCTCATCCTCATCCTGGGTATATCTATGATTTCCCCCCCTGATCCATTGATCCTGAGTCTTTGCCTCTTGGTGGCCTGATCCTTATCACCAACCAATAGCCTTTCTGGTTGAAGAGAATACTGTCTGTTGGAATTTTTGAGTGTGTTATACCACTCCTTGATCCCTTTCTCTGACCATACTGGTTTTTATCCCCCCCTTGATCATCTTTCTGTAGCCAATCACAATTAATTGAAGAGGTCTTCTTAAGCTTAAGACCTGGAGTGTTATACCTCCCTCATTTTTTTGGGGGTTGTATTCTGCCAGACTACTCTTGAGTTCCTTGAGAAGTGTTGAGGTGATCCTTGCTTCAAATCAGTTTACTTTTTTCTTTTAGGTCTTCTTAAACATAGTTCTTTGTCTTTTGCAGCTACCCTCACTTATCTGGTACCCTTCAAGGGCTTGATTGCGGAGAGTTGGGCAGGTTCATTGAGAACCTGGAGGTTGTTTGAGTTTGAGTTGATCATTCCCAATCTTCTGCTGACAACCAGAGTTTTTAGCTTGTGGGCGCTGTTTACATACAAAAGCAGCTTCTTTTGTTTAAGTTTTTCCCACATAATCTTGGCTCAGATAGTGCTGTTCCATTGCTACCAAACTACTATCATTTTTATACTTTACTACTTTATTCCTCATTTACCAGGTCCTGGACCTTGATCTTTGTTACATTTAAATATTTTTGTAAAACTCAGGAGAGCATCCTGAACAGCACCTTTCCCCTCCACAGAACTGCCACGGCCTAGCACCATTTGGATTCTTACACTGGCTGAGTTTCTGGCTTGTTGGCTGTCTGGCTAAATAGATCTCCAGATAGATTATGGTCTGGCTGGTTTTCTGGCTGGATGGCTGATTGATGGTTCATCTGAGTGGCTGGCTGACTCGCTGGATTTCTGAATTGCTGGCTTACTGGTGATCATCTGTCTTGCTTGAAATGATTTTCTGATTGGGGATTGCTTTTCTGGGCTTGATGGCTTTTTTTGTGGTTGATGTATGGCTTTCTGGGAAGGCCGGCAAGATATGATCTTGCTGGCTTGATGTAGGCTTTTTGCCTTTCTCTGGGTTGGCTTGATTGGGCGGTTCCTGGTAGGATTGCTGATCTGGGCTGATTTGATCTTGGAAGGCTGGCTGGTCTGTTCTGGGTAGGCTGGCTGGACTAGGCCGTCTTTTCTGATCTTGCTGGCTTGAATTTTCTGGCTGGCTAGGTCTGCGGTGTCTGGGTTGGCCTTGGCTTTTGGTCTGTGTCTGAGCTGGGCATGGGCTGGCTGCCTAGGTCTAGCTCTTTTGGCCAGGGGCTGACTGGCTTGGTCTAGATTTGGTGGCCAGGGGCGGGCTGGCTGTCTCTGTTCTGACTGAGGGTTGCAGTCTAGCTACTCCATGGGGCTGCATTTGATTGTTGAGGACCTCAGAGCCAACAAAAAGGGTCTATTTGACTGCTGGTTATTTTGAAAACAGGTTCAAAAAACGTTCAATTGGCCATTGAGCATTGGTCTATCAAACCACTTGTTAAATTTCCATTGGTCTGGTTGGTGCCTTACTTTCAGGGTTGGAAAAACCTCTTCTTTCCCCTGTGTTTGATTCACTGGTGGTGCCCTCCTCTTGCTTACTTTTAATTGCAGTTGTGGCAAGGGCGTTTTGCTCAGTTGGTTGAATTTCCTGTGCTGTTGGAGCTGCTTGAGGTTGTCTTTCTCAGAAGCTCAAATAGCCAGCGGCTCCCACGCCACTGGTTCAATCCCACTTGTATCCTGCAGCACTTTTCTGTGGATCCATATCAAATGTGAAACCAAGCTCTCATACACCATTTCTCACACTTGAATGGCATTAATTCAGATCATTGCAAAATTTGCAATAATGATTAAAATAAATCCACAATTCAGTGCAAATTTGAAACTTATTTTTTTAAAAAAAAATGATTTTCTTTAAAAAGTTTAATCCAGGTAAATTTAATACTTCTTTGTTAACTTTTCTTTTTCATTCTGCTTTTAAGGGATTTTATTTTTAATTTTAGTTTTTTAATCATTATTTTTCTGGTGATTCTATTTGTAACGCATTATATTTTTAAATTACAAAACATTTAAAGCATCACTTTCCAAATTCTGCCTTGAGGAGTCAAGGGAAGCCTTTGTCTTAGCTCACCACACCTGGCTAAGTCTTAGGTCATACAATCAAACCATTTGCTATATTCAATGGTTGTAGTAATCACTCTGGCTACTGACCTGTCCTCCTGAGTTGCATGCAATGCACCTGAGTTGAGGATCCAATTCCTGTAGTTTGAATGGATAACTTGCAATGTTCTTTGAGAGGTATCTTGAGGCTCAACTTGAGAAATGTGAGTTTTTCAAAGCTGGAAAAACCCATCATGGCAATTTTTTTGCATATTCAATCAGCCTTTGTTTTCCAGTGTTTAATTCAAATAAATTTTTTTTAATAACAGTGTTTAATTCAAATCAATTTTTTTTAATAAAATATATTGGGAATCCAACACAGAAAAAAATGAAGAAATTGCTAACCTTACAATTTACTGTGCATTCAGAGTTTTTTTCAAAAAATTCCCTCATGTGGTAAAATGATTTGATTCCCAGAATTGCAAGCTTTTTGATTTGGATAAGATATCTTGTGGCTCTAATTCAAATAGTCTGCCATAATGAAGTGATCTTGCCAATAAAGTCAAGTGAGTTGGGAGATTCAATCTCTTTCAAAACAAAAAAAGGGGAAAAATGTCAATTTTTGTAATTTATTTATTTCAAGTAAAGCCCAAAACCTGCCAAGACTTGGTAATTCTTCTGGACTATATCATGCTTGTTTAATTGAATATTTGTAATTTGTTCAACACTTGAAGGTATTTTTTCTCTGAGAATCTGAGGAACTTGCACTATTTCTTCAGTGGCAACAGATTTTCTTTAGAAAAGGAATATTGGCTGAGGGGATGGAAAATCTGGCTATTATAACCCATGGAATGTTGAATAACTGAATGATCTTCAAATATGCTGGTAATTAATAAAATTCTTTAAAATTTGTTTGAGTCTCTTGATTTTATAACACCCTAGAAAAGAATAGAAAAATTTAGAGACTGATAATTGATGAAGCTGATGGCCAAATAATGTCCTGAACTGAGATTCTTTTAATTAATTGAATCTTGGCGTAAAATTCCATTTGAAATTTTAAATTTTTCAGTTAAATACAGACTAGCTGGACCAAAAGGCAAGACTGATTCTGGGAGGTGAAGAAGCATGTGAATCTTGGGTCTATTGATCCATTGGCCAGAAATCTTGATCAAATCATATGGAAGTTGTTTTATTTGTCCCTACAGTTGAATTTGGTATTCATTAATTTCTTTGAGGTGATTCTGAAATGGACGGTGAACAGTTGACAAAGGGAGGTCCACATAGTTCTTTGTTCAGGTTTCATAAAGTGGAAAAAAGTGAAGGGTGAAGCTTGAAGTAATATTGAGAAATCTTTTGCAACCAGGCTGAGTGATTGTTTTATTAAATATTTTTTCTGGAGGGAGGATATATTTAGAAAATTGGATTTGAAAGACTGGATGTACCCAATTAGTAATGGTAATTCAGATTTCTTAAAAGATTGAATAAAATCTGGGACCAATTATTTGACAATACCAAGAGAACCACATTTATAACTTGAACTGGAGTTTCAAGGAAGCCATAAAATCCTTTTAAATTTTAAGAAAAATAAAAAAAAATCAATGACTCATCATCATGAAAATTTAATTAATTTATTGATAAAAACACTTTCAAGATTCAAAAATGGATTGAAGAGTTTGGAGTAGTTTGTTTTTTCTAGTTCTATGATCTTTGGAATTATTGATTTTTCTGTCTTTTTTTCAATAAATTTATCATTGATTGAACCCTCAATAACGTAGCATGAAGACATTATTTGAAAATATTTTTGATTTTTTTTTGGAAATTTCATAGATTTGATGTGTGTTTTCAATTGTTTCACTCCAAAATTTGGTGGTATTAGGGTTTTATATGAGAGAATTTGGATTGGTAACCAATTCCAGAGTAGTTCAATTTCAAACACATACTCATGAGTATGACTCTTCTCAGAAATAAAGAAATAAGACAAGGATTAAAAATAGAAAACAAAAAACAGGGATCTAAACTGGCTGAGCTTGAGGAGTGAAGTTGGGTTGAGAGGGGAGAGAGATAAGCCAGAGTAGATGAAAGGACAGGCCTGAAAAATAGTCAACAATGGTTTCTGCTGAGCGCCGTGAGAGATCTAGATAGGAAACAGATGAGTTTGGATTGATTGATGAGTTGAAGGACTCAATCTTACTGAGATCAGACTGGCTTCCGGGATCAGATATGGTTGTCCGTTGAGTGTCAAGGTAAGTTGTTTGTTGCGTTCCAATAGTTTGCTGGAGTTTTTGGTCAATTCATAGATTTTTAGCAACAGGAGTCGTTGATTGAGTTTGATGAGCCAAAGTTGGATTGGGAGTGTGGTCACAAGGTTTGGAGATTGAAGTGTCTGCACAGGACTCTGAGGAAAGTAGGTGACATGTGAGAGACAAAAAAGAAAGAAGTGAAAAACAGGTTGTGAAACAAATATCGCACCAACAGTGTGCACAGAACAATTGATAATCCAGAAAAAGTAATTGAGATTGAATCAGAGACCATCTGTGAGATAAAATGAAAGAGAGAAAGTGATTCAAATTCTAACAGCCCTCCTCAACTCATCAATGAATGAAATTGAGAACTGAAATCATTTACAAGCCAATTTGTGGAGGATTTGTTAGCGGCTTTAGTCAAGGCATCGGCTTTCATCAAGAGCGGGGGAACCAGCTTGAGTTTGATAAGGCCATCATTTAGGTCATTACAAAGGCTCTTGGTTTTGAGGTTGTTGTGTTTGGCCTTAGAGATTGATCCAAAATTTTTTATCTTATCATCCAAAACTTTGTTGTTGATGAGATGGAGTGGAAATTTGAGCTTGGTTTGCTATACTTCCTTGATGAGCTGTTGTAACCAGCGGGCTTCTAGGTGACAGCTCAATAGAGCCACGGACTTGGATTCTGTGGATGAGTGGGTGATATTTTGTTGTCTTTGACTGGTTCAATACAATGGACTTCCTTTGAAGGAGCTTATAAAACTGCTTTGAGAGATTCTTGAAACAGGGTTGTCACCCCAGGTGGCGTTGCTGAAGAAGATGAGTTGATCCAAGATTGAATGGTTTCCAAGAGTCAGACTTAGGTCTTTGGTTTGGGAAAGATATTTCCACATTTGGCATACCTTGTTCCAATGGCTCAAACCAGGCTTCCCACAGTTTCTCGCCAGGCAGGACATGGCAAAGCTGATTTTGGGACAAGTGTCAGCTTGCCACTATTGCAGAGCAAGCTTCAAAAGTAACAAAAATAACATAGAAATAATAATAATACAATTAAACTAAGAAGGAGTAGGAAAACCATAAATATTATTATAGAAATGGATTCTCCACCCAAACTTATGTAGGGTCACTCACTGAACCCACCCTTGAAATCCAACTCCTTATATTTTTAAATAATTAAGGAAAGAAAAACCAAAATACTACGGCTCCACTATTGAGTTTTTGGTCAATTAAATACTTCACACACATTGTCACATATAGGTTTCACACCTAAAATTTGCTCAGAATTGAGGTGTTGTGTGTATTTTAGGAGTTACGGGCGGAAATGTGTTTTGTCACAATTCCCGCACGCAGCCGCGGCAGCCAATGCACCCGCGCGCGGCTGAGATACAGCCCTGTCACTCTGACAAGGTTATGTACGCAGCCCAGGGCCTCTGACAAGTACGCAGCCGTGGGACTCGGGGTTGACAGAATGACAGGCGGCCTGAGAGACTGAGGTACTGCGTAAACATGCTACAACCTACATGGGAAAATTCTACATATGTAATAAATGTTCTGGTGGATAGTAGACAGTCTAAAAATACATAATATTATATAAAAATACTTAAATAATCCTTATATTTTTTTTATTTAATATAATTAAAAGGAGAAAGAATGTCGAAAATAAGACAATGACAACTTCTAAAAATATATTAAAATACTTTGATATAATTTTATGACAATTTCTACACTTCAATATCTTCGTGACATACTAAGAAAAATAATGATGTAAAAGTATTACATGGATTCACGTGACTTAAATTTTGAAGTAATTATCTTAGTAAATTAACTAGAACTCGAAAATAAGGAGTAAAATCAATATTATGACTTTTACTCCAGTTATATAATACATAATGAGAACTTACCTGACATGAAGATGTCCGTAGAAATATCTATTTATTTAATTATTAAATTACTGGGAACATTTACTAAGGATAATTAATTAAATAATACATAAATAGGACAGATTAGTGTCATTCACACGTCCTAATGTCTATTATAAAGAAGAATAATTCCCATGGCCTGAGGAATCAGATGCTACCCTTGCTGTAGCACCAAGAACACATGACAGGCTACCCCTGGTGTGGTGCCCCATCCTGGACACCCTGGCCGCCTTAAGACCTCAATCCATAAACTGTTGCGCAAACGTACCACCCGGCTGAACAACTTATCCTCAGGCTCATCCAAACCATTCTTTACCCCCGCGCGCGCCGCGCCGCGCGCGCTGCGCTTCCATTATCCGCGTCGCGCGCCGCGCTCCTTTCATCCGCGCGCGTCGCGCGTCCTTTATCCATGTTGCTTGTCATCTCCGCCATTGTCATAGCACATCCTCATCTTTGTTGTTGCGTGTCTTCATCTTTGTCGTTGCGCCTCCCAATCTCCTCATTGCTACCGTCGCGCAGCGCTCATCCATGATTTACTGAATCCATCCCACCGCACCCGCAAGCATTTGGCAAATCCTTGGATCCGTCAAACCTCCCATTGCACTTGATCTATCAGTTGTGGATCTCAAGGCCGTCAGGATTTACTCAACTTTCTCAAACCATTCTCCTATCCGCCCATCCGCGTTCTCATGGACTTCATCCGTCACCTTTCCTGGGACTCTCCCACCCGCTTCCACCTTTGGAAGAGTGCCAACGACCGCCTGCGGACATCCGCGGCAGTTTGGTTCATTTCTCTCTCCCACCCGCTTCCGCCTTTGGACAAGGGGTGGGTGACTCTGGTATTGTTACGCGTGCCCATCCACAGACCGACGCGAGTGACCACATGGTTGCCTTCCCTTTTCCGCTCTATTTGTAGAATCCGTTGTATATAGTCTAACAGGGCCTCCTGCCCATATAAGGAGGGGCTCTCCCCGGCATTTTTGATCATCATTGGAAAAAAAAAAAAGCATCAGAGAATCAAATCCATCCAATGAGACCTTCATCATAAGCAATATATCCGTGGGCATCCTTCCCCACTTATCTGAGCAAATTATCCGGGTATATCTATGATTGCCCCTTGATCCTTTGAGCCTCCATACTCAAACTCTGTCCTTTGTGACCTTGATCCTTATCACCAACCAATAGCCTTGCTGGTTGAAGAAGAATTCCTGTCTGTCTGAATTCTTGAGTGTGTTATACCACTCTGATCCCTTTTTCCGACCATACTGGTCTTGATCTCTCCTTGATCATCTTTCTGGAGCCAATCACGTTTGATTGAAGAGGTTTTATTAAGCTTAAAACCTGGAGTGTTATACCTCCCTTCTTCTTTAAGGTTGAATTTTTCCACGCTATTCTTGAGTCCCTTGAGAAGTGCTGGGATATTCTTGCTCAAATTCGTTATTGATTTGCTTCTAGAACTTCATAAACAAATTGCTTTTGTTTTGTTCAGCCTCCCACAGTTATCTGGTACCGTTCAAGCGCTTGATTGCGGAGAGTTGGGCAGGTTCATTGAGAACCTGGAGGTTGGTTGGGATTGAGTTGATCTTTCCTAATCAGCTGCTGACGACCAGAGTTATTAGCTTGTGGGCGTTGTTACTTACAACTGCCTTGTTCTATTGAACTCTGAACAAAACCTTGACTTACTTGTTCAAGTCTTTACCTGCACCATCTTGCCTCAGATAGTGTTGTTCCCATCGCTACCACCAACTCTTATCCTCTTCCCTTACTTTGATTTCTCATCCATAAGGTTCTGGACCTTGATTCCGATTACATTTAAATATTATTGTAACTCCTAGGAGGGCAGCCTAAACAGCACCTTTCCCCTCCACAGAACTGCCAGGGCCTAGCACCGTTTGGAGTCTTACACCGGTTACCCTGCTAGCCTTAGTGTCCGTCCCTTTGAGCACCTACAACCCTCAGAAGGACAATATTTGGACTCCAAAAGCTATAAATAAAGAGCTCTTTTGATGATATTGATGGGCAGAGACCCAGTTATACTCATATCAAGACACCATGCCAAGGTAATCAAGGACCTATAAGAGATAAGTAAGTGATTTATGGAAATTTCTGATCAATAATATCAGTCCTCAACCTCTTTATATGAATTCAAACTGCTGAAAAACCTGATAACCCCAGTATACAGGTTTAACACATCAGTACACATCTCAAACAGATACCCAAAGGA
The DNA here is from genome assembly GCA_025617555.3 of Puccinia polysora. Classification (NCBI taxonomy): domain Eukaryota; kingdom Fungi; phylum Basidiomycota; class Pucciniomycetes; order Pucciniales; family Pucciniaceae; genus Puccinia; species Puccinia polysora. The sequence goes on along the minus strand of CM062635.1, from coordinate 41,019,643 downwards.
TTTAATAATATACCAGTAAGTTTTATTATTCTTTCTCTGTCGTGGTAGCTTGGCTACAAGGCCCTGCCACTCCACTGTGTATTTTATATACATATTATCTTTGGGTAAAATATCCTTTAAACTAAAGAACCCAAAGTAACCAGGACTACATGTTTTCATACTGAAATACCTGAAGAGAGGTGTTATAGATACAAATATATATGAGTAAAAATGAAAAACAACACAGAGGAGCAGAAGAATAGAAATGAGACCAACAGGTCTTCAAGACAGCTTCACAACAATGTTTGGGGCAGTGAATCAAGCATTGGTTGGGTCGCAGAGGATTGATGTGCTGAGGCGGACAGTTGATAATGTGTCAAGGAGTTAGGCATTGAGGACTTGAGAACGCAAAGAGACTGGCTCTTACCAGTTACCAGATGAATGAGGTTGAGTGCCCAATGGTGATGATTTGATGGATCGCAGTGTTGTGTTGGATAGCGACGGATGGGTTGGATAGCCGACAGATGAATGTGAGGAGGATGTAGGGAAGAATTGAAAAGGAAACAATAAGAAGAGAAGGATGGAAAACAATGATGAAAGGATGAGGAGGACAATGAAGAAGAAGAAGAAAGTGAGACCACCCAGGTCAGGGATGCCAATGATCAAACATCCTCAGGAGACTGGTTAAGGAGGAATCAGATCGGGTGGCTCTCCCCTTCCCACGGGGGATTTGAGATCTTGAGGTGGACACCCGGGCGGCGTCCACTGTCCGCATGGCGGCAATAGGAATGAGAATAAGTGAAGGAGACGCAGAAGTTAACACCCCCCCATAACTGGAAAGAGTCAGTTTGATGAGCATACAGGGAGTGCAAACAAAGGCTGGATCAGGTGGACCAACTTGGCCAGGATGGCTTTGGGGACCGCCTTGGTGAGTGGGTTGGCCAACATTTGATCTGAGGGTATGAGTTGAACGGAGAGATTACCTAGTTTGAGTTCCTCTCTGAGACCTTTAGTTTTGAGGTGGATGTGACGAGTTTTGGCATTTGAACCAAATCTTTTGAGTTTGTCTTCAAGTCCCTTGTTGTCGATGAGATGGGCGGAGCAGGGAATGTTGGTCAAGAAGACCTTGCCAATCAAGTTCCGCAACCATTTCCCTTCCAGGAATGAGTCAAGGAGGGCATTGAGTTCCGCTTCAGTGGTGGAATAGAAAATGTTACGCTGTTTGAAGCTTTCCCAGGAGATGAGAGATCCAAAGGCCAGCCCCACGTAGCCAGTTTGAGATCTGCGGGTCCCCGGGTCTTTGGCCCAAGAGGCATTGCTGTAAAAGACGATGGAGTCGGCGTTGTTGTCGTACTTGATAGTAAATTTCAGGTCTTTTGTAGCCTTCAGGTATTGCCAGGTCCGCTTGAGTTCTCTCCAGTGGGTGAGGCCAGGTTTATTCTGGAAGCGGGCTAGGCTGGATACCGCAAGACTGAGGTCGGGCCTGGTCCTGCAGGCAATGTAGTTGAGGAGGCCTATCCCCGACCAATAGTTGATGTTGAGTTCCTTGAAGGCTTCAAAATCCTCATCCGTGGCCGAGCTGAGTTTTAGGTGAGGGGTGAGAGGAGTGGAAACCGGTTTGCAAGTCTGGAGTCCAAGTCCTTTGAGTCCATGATTGATGTGCTTGGGTTGGCTGAGTAAAATAGAATCTTTGGACCTTTCAAACTTCATCCCCAGGATTGTGTCCGGATCATGGCATTGCGAGTTTTGAAATCTTGAGTTGAACTTATCCTCGAATCCGTTCGCATCCCCGACAAGGATCAGGTTGTCCACATGGAAGAAGATGAAGGAGTCGCCGTCCCTTGACTTGTAGAGACAGGGATCGCTATTGGACTCAACAAACCCGACAGATCTGATCCCTCAGCAAGTGTGTCATACCAGTTTTTAGGGGATTGCTTCAATCTGTAGAGGCTTTTCTTGAGTTTGAGGTAATTTGAGGGTCAATCACAACCATCTGGTGTTTTGATGAACACATCCTCGTTGATGGGACCATGGAGAAAGGCTGATTTGACGTCGAACTGCCTGATTGAGAGGTTGCGCTTGAGGCTGAGTTGAAGAATTGCGCGTAGAGAGGTCATTTTTCCCGTTGGGGCGAAGGTTTCCTTGGAACCAAGGCCGTAGATCTGATTGAAGCCGCGAACGCATATCCTGGCCTTGTGGATAAGAGTGTCGTCGTGGCAATTGTCTTTGATTTTGAACACCCACGTGGTTTCAAGGGGGTTAGCTGGATCTGGCCCATTGTATTCTTCCCAAACACCCAAATCTTCGCACTGGTTTAGTTCCTTCCTGATGGCTTCTCTCCATTTCTCTGTCTCTTCACACGACATCGCCTTCAGGTATGTTTTTGGCTCGTAGTAGTGGTGGAAGCCGTACCTTTGGGGCGGTCTTAGGGTTGATCTGTTTCTCAGAGTCCGTCCAGATAAACTGGTTTCCTGAATCTGAGTCAAGGTGGATTGGTTATCTGGAGAATCTGAGGTGATTATCATCTCTTGAGACAGTTGGTCGTCCTCAGAAGAATTTTGAGTTCCATCACCCAATGACAAGTTGTCTGATGCAAGAGACTCTGGAGATCTGTCGCGATAGCGCTCCGTGTTTCTGATTCTATCGGGTTGGCTATTGGTTGAATTTTTCTCATTGAGCTCAGGTTGACTGTGCTTTGATTCTTCAATTGAGAAGTAAAGGTTTAATGAATCGCCGCCTTCCAGATTCTTGATTGACTTGGGGTCAAATCTCACATGTTTTGATGAAATGATGCTGCCGTCCGGTTTGAGAATTTGATACAATCTGAAGTCGGGGTTGTAACCAATCAGCTTCCCCTCTAATCCCTTGGGATGGAATTTCTTCCCCTTGACCCTGTTTTGGTTGAGATAGACAACCGAGGTTCCGAGCGGTTTGAAATAAGAGAGCGGAAGGGAGCTCTTGTGCATTTGTTCCCAAGGGAAGCAGAAGCCTCCCTTCTTTGGTATTTGGTTGAGACTGAGGCAGCAGGCCTTCAGGATTTCGGGCCAGAGACAAATTGGTAGTTTGGAGGAGCTGATGGAGCAACGTACACTCTCGACGATTGTCCTGTTGGCCCTTTCCGCCCTGCCATTGTGTTTGGGGTGATGTGGTTCGGAAATCAGTTGTCTGATTGCATTTTCCTTGCAGAATTGAACTAACCTCTGATTTGTGAATTCAGTCCCTCCATCGGAGCACAGCTCGCAGGGAAAGTAACCTAATTTTAACTTTTGTCGCTCCGGCACAGCGATGAGGACTTCGGGAGTTTGATCTTTGCTCTGAAGGGGTATCCCGCTCAAGTAGCCGGTGAAATTGTCCACCACCGTGAGGATGTACCTCTCTTGTCTGGACAATGGGGGCTTGAGGGGACCAATTAAGTCCAGGTGGATGCGTTCAAAGGGTTTGGAGGCGCTAGTTGCCTGTAGCTTGAACGGGGCCTTGGTGATTTTCCCAAGAGCGCAGTCCTTGCAGTAGAATGAGTCGAGATCTTGTTTGTTGAGCCCAACGTCTCCGATCTCACGGAGTTGACTGATTGAGGCGTGACCAAGGGCAAGATGGAGCTCTTTCAGGTTCCTGCAAGAGCAGTTGTTCACAGACAGGAGACAGTTATTCTGGCCAATTTGTTTTGGGTTTTGGACCACAAAGAGGTTGTCCATGATTGATCCTCGAAAGATGAGAGAGTTTCTGTCAGAAATTTGGAAGTGACCCTTCTTGGATGTCATGTGACATCCTTTACCTATGAGGATTCCTGGGCTGATGAGATTGACTACAATTTCTGGAACGTAGAGACAATGATTGAGGACAACCGTGCGGTCCTTCCACGAGAGTTTGACAGTACCGGTTCCTTCAATAGGTAAGTTAGCCCCGTCCTTGCCCGTAGAGATACTCTCACTGACGCTTTGGTTGAGAGTGAGGAAGAATTTTTTGTTGTTGAAGATATGAGCAGAAGTCCCGCTGTCAATGAGAATATTCTGTCCAGACAGAGTCTTGGACTCAATCCATTTTGTGAGGTAGGTGTGATAGTGGGCCATTTCGTTTTTTGGTTTCTGCTTCTCCTTCCATTTGGCTTGGTTTTCTCTCCACCAATCAGGGGCCTTGTCCAGATGGAGGTGAAAAAAGTCTCTCTCGGAGTGATTCTTATCTTGTTTGGGGTTGTGATAGCCTTTGACGCACCGGCTGGTTTGCTGGTTCTTGAATTTTGTCTTGTTCGTAACCAATGCTGCATCAGTGAGGGAAACAGACTTATCGGCATTATTGGCTTTGATTTCATTGTTGAATTGGGTGAGATGGTTGCACACAAAGTCAACGTGGATGGTCTTGTACAAGTGCAGAAGTTGTTGCTTGAGATCTTGAAGCAAGGAGGGGAATTTGAAGAGTATCAGATAGGCAAGGATTTCCTGTGGTAGGTCTATTCCAATGTCAACCATCTTTTTGATAGTGGTTCTAACATCAGTAATGAAACCGGCGATATTGTCTTCCCTGAAGGTGATGTGAAGGAAATCATTGAAAATTTGAGCTCTGTTGGAAGCTTTGGACGAGGAGTATCTCTCTTTGATGGAAGCCCAGATTGATTTGGCAGAATTCACATTTGCTGCGCTGATGATATTGTTGTGGGTGATTGAATCAACTTTTGAGATGAGAAGGAGTTGAATCTTGTCATTGTCTTGTGGTGAGAGAGCCATAGATTCAGAATCCAGGGCGTGGAGGACTCCTTGTAGCTTGAGCAGGGAGTTCATCTTGTCCTTCCAGATACTGTAGTTGTCTTCGGAGAGTAAAGGGATAGTTTCCAAGGCGGTCTTGAGCATCGCCTGTCTGAATCCGTTGTTTTCATGTCAAGAGGTTGAGGCCATGGCTCACGTTGGTTTCTTGGTCGGTAGAGCGTTCGGCTTTTAACCGTATAATGGGATTGAATTGAGTTTGAAAACAAACCAATGTGCTAACGCATGAGATAAACAAATGAGTAAAAATGAAAAACAACACAGAGGAGCAGAAGAATAGAAATGAGACCAACAGGTCTTCAAGACAGCTTCACAACAATGTTTGGGGCAGTGAATCAAGCATTGGTTGGGTTGCAGAGGATTGATGTGCTGAGGCGGACAGTTGATAATGTGTCAAGGAGTTAGGCATTGAGGACTTGAGAACGCAAAGAGACTGGCTCTTACCAGTTACCAGATGAATGAAGTCGAGTGCCAGGTTCATTGAGAACCTGGAGGTTGGTTGGGATTGAGTTGATCTTTCCTAATCAGCTGCTGACGACCAGAGTTATTAGCTTGTGGGCGTTGTTACTTACAACTGCCTTGTTCTATTGAACTCTGAACAAAACCTTGACTTACTTGTTCAAGTCTTTACCTGCACCATCTTGCCTCAGATAGTGTTGTTCCCATCGCTACCACCAACTCTTATCCTCTTCCCTTACTTTGATTTCTCATCCATAAGGTTCTGGACCTTGATTCCGATTACATTTAAATATTATTGTAACTCCTAGGAGGGCAGCCTAAACAGCACCTTTCCCCTCCACAGAACTGCCAGGGCCTAGCACCGTTTGGAGTCTTACACCGGTTACCCTGCTAGCCTTAGTGTCCGTCCCTTTGAGCACCTACAACCCTCAGAAGGACAATATTTGGACTCCAAAAGCTATAAATAAAGAGCTCTTTTGATGATATTGATGGGCAGAGACCCAGTTATACTCATATCAAGACACCATGCCAAGGTAATCAAGGACCTATAAGAGATAAGTAAGTGATTTATGGAAATTTCTGATCAATAATATCAGTCCTCAACCTCTTTATATGAATTCAAACTGCTGAAAAACCTGATAACCCCAGTATACAGGTTTAACACATCAGTACACATCTCAAACAGATACCCAAAGGATTTAATAATATACCAGTAAGTTTTATTATTCTTTCTCTGTCGTGGTAGCTTGGCTACAAGGCCCTGCCACTCCACTGTGTATTTTATATACATATTATCTTTGGGTAAAATATCCTTTAAACTAAAGAACCCAAAGTAACCAGGACTACATGTTTTCATACTGAAATACCTGAAGAGAGGTGTTATAGATACAAATATATATGAGTAAAAATGAAAAACAACACAGAGGAGCAGAAGAATAGAAATGAGACCAACAGGTCTTCAAGACAGCTTCACAACAATGTTTGGGGCAGTGAATCAAGCATTGGTTGGGTCGCAGAGGATTGATGTGCTGAGGCGGACAGTTGATAATGTGTCAAGGAGTTAGGCATTGAGGACTTGAGAACGCAAAGAGACTGGCTCTTACCAGTTACCAGATGAATGAAGTCGAGTGCCCGATGCTGATGATTTGATGGATCGCAGTGTTGTGTTGGATAGCCAACGGATGGGTTGGATAGCTGACAGATGAATGTGAGGAGGATGTAGGGAAGAATTGAAAAGGAAACAATAAGAAGAGAAGGATGGAAAACAATGATGAAAGGATGAGGAGGACAATGAAGAAGAAGAAGAAAGTGAGACCACCCAGGTCAGGGATGCCGATGATCAAAGATCCTCAGGAGACTGGTTAAGGAGGAATCAAATTGGGTGGCCTTCCCCTTCCCACAGGGGATTTGAGATCTTGAGGTGGACACCCCGGCGGCGTCCACTGTCCGCATGGCAGCAATAGGAATGAGAATAAGTGAAGGAGACGCAGAAGTTAACAGAGGCTCTTCTGATTGCTTTTGTTTTGATTTCTTCCCTCAATTGTGATGGTTTGATGGTTTGAGTTCTGGAAACTCAAACCAACAGGAACTGGCAGTATGGGAGGTAACGGCTGGGTTATGTTTACCGTTCTTGCATCTGGGGCCCCAATATAGAGCTACTTTTGAAAGGTTTGGCGCGGTCCTCTTGAGCAATCACCTCATTCTTATGCTGGATAAGGTGATTGAGTACAATATCAATCTTCATTTCGCTCGTTGCATGCATGATTTGAGACTTCATGTTGTGCATTGCAGGAGAAAATTTGAACAGAAAAAGGTATGAAATGATGTTGGAGGGAATTTCAATGCCTACTTCAGTCATCTTCTTGAGATAAACCTTGACGGCGGTGACAAAAGCGTCTATGTTTGTTTCCATGGCTAGGTGCAGAAATCCGTTGAAGACCCTGGCCCTGTTTCAGATTGAGACAACGCAAAGTGGTTTTGAGTAGGAATCCAGATACGCTTGCAATTGTCTTTGTTGACATTGTCAATTACATTGTTGTAAGTGACAGAGTCCAATTTTTCCATTAAATGAGCCACAAATTCCTGATTGATCTCTTCATATAGTCTTATTGACTCTTCAGGATTGTCCACAATAGTGAATACGCCCTGCAGTTTGAAAGTTTACTCAAATTTCTTCCTCCACATGCTATAATTGTCCGTGGTGAGTAGAGGCATCAATTTGATTAATGATTTGAATGCTAGAACCTTGTAATTCATGGATGGTTCCCCCGCTGTTCCTCACGTTGATGATGATCCCGGTTGGTCCATTCCAAGCGGATGGGCTTTTAAACGTTGTAGAGACTCCTGTGGGATTATATAAATAAAAGTAGCAAATAGCTTTCTCGCAGTCCTTGAAGGGGAATTTAGTATTACTTCTACTCCTTTGGAGTATTATTATATACTAAGAGAGGTTTTGAATTGCTTCCCTTCCAGTACTATAGTAAGTCTGCACAATAATTTATTTAAATTAATGGCTGGTTTCTTTGAGACTTAATATAGGTATCAGATCAGACCTATATTAATTATTAACTGTGGTATTGGTAGGATTTGTTGAATAATAGACCAGATGTATTGGACTATTGGTTAATTTATTGATCAGATATGTTTGATCTTAACCAATACCCCAATATTAAAGGGTTCAAGGGTTTATCAAAGGGCTGGTTCAGGAGAGGACCCAAGGATGGGTTTACCCACAGGGGGCTGGGCAGAGGGAAGGTTGGTAGTTTCTTTTTGTTGTGCTCTCTTTCTTTGCAACAGTTATTTGTTAACTAATGGGTGGGGTTTCTTTAATATGGTGCTGAATATTTAGGTCATGGAAGAACCTTTATTCAAGCACCTGTTGGGTGGTTTAATTGGTTAAAGATGGGTAATAACTTGGTTTCTGATTTTCTTGTTTTTCTTTTATAACTGATTCACTACTAATATTTTATCTGGGTAGGTACCACAGATAGATGGGTTGATGGGGTGAGTAGGGATGGGTGATAACTAGGCTAGATGGCATGAGATGGGATAGCTCAGATGCGCCAGATGGCATGATGATACAACTTGGATAGGGCAGAGAGGCCCTCCTTAAATAGACAATTCCTACCTGAGGGGGTGCTCAAGGCTTCCCCTGAGGGATCTCCCTGTTCTGGTGAGGAACAGTGAGATACAGTTACATGAGACATTTCTGCTGGTTGGAAAAAGCTTATACAGTTACATGAGGCATTTCTGCTGGTTGGGAAAAGCTGGTACAGGGGTTTCATGCATGCACAGCCCTGCATAAATTGCTGTGAAGTTCAGATAAAATGTATTCCTGTGCAGTACTAATGGTTGGTCTGGCGCTACTTGATTCTCCCTACATGTGCTGCTGTTCATTCCCTGGTGATTTTTTTCGTGCTGCATGATCTTGACTGCCTGCATATATTGCTGTGTAGTGCTGTGTGTTGTTGTTACTGCATGATTCTGGTAGTTTGTTTGGTATCACATGCTTCTGACTGCATAAATTTCTGTGTGGTGCTGAGGGTTGTTGGTACTGGTACTTTGTTTGTATCAAATGCTACTGGCTGCATAAATTTCTGTGTGGTGCTGAGGTTGTTTGGTACTGCATGGTTCTGGTAGTTTGTTTGGTATCACTTCCTCCTGCATATATTGCTCCTGTATACTTCTACACAGCCTTCTGTATGTATGCTTGCTTATTTGTTTGGTCCTGGTTGAGACTGTTTTCAATTTCTCCTGCCTGTACTGTTCCTGTATGCTTCAGCACAGCTTTGTGTATGTATATTTGCTTGTTTGGTTGGTTCTGGACTGGTTGCACTGCCTCCTGGATCTGTATACTGTATTCTGGATGAGGTGACTGGATCTGGCATGCTGCACTGACTCCTGTGTCTGTATGCTGTATTCTGGGTGAGGTGACAGAGTTGGTGTATGGTTCTGGTGTTGAGGGTAAACTGTTACTGGTATGTAATTGAGGGTTTGAAAGGTATGTCTTTATGCCTTCCACAGAGCTGTGATACCTGGTTGGGTATGAGTTTGCCATAGTGGAAGGGTTCTTGGGCTTTATCTTCTAATCCATGAGGGTTAGAGTGGTACTTTGGCTGAGTGACTATAGGTTATTTGTGATGTAGAATCCATTTCTGAGGCTACTTTGAGGGTTTGAGCTGTCGTTACACTACAAAAGTGAGTCTAATGGCTATAGAACAGGTTTGGTCTACCACACCGTGCGAGAATTTGGATTGGTCACCAAGACCAGACTAGTTAAATTTCAAAAAAATACTTATGAGTATGACTCTTCTCAGAAATAAAGAAATAAGACAAGGAGTAAGAATAGAAAAAAACAAACAGGTATCTAAACTGGCTGAGCTTGAGGAGTGAAGTTGGGTTGAGAGAGGAGAGAGATAAGCCAGAGTAGATGAAAGGAAAGGCCAGAACAACAGTCAACAATGGTTTCCGCTGAGTGCCTTGAGAGATCTAGATAGGAAACAGATGAGTTTGGATTGATTGATGAGTTGAAGGACTCAATCTTACTGAGATCAGACTGGCTGCCAGGATCAGATATGGTTGTCTGTTGATTGTCAAGGTAAGTCGTTTGTTGCATTCCAATAGTTTGGTGGAATTTTTGGTTGATTTGTAGATGTTTTAGCAAATGGTGGATTGGGAGTGTGGTCGCAAGGTTAAGAGATTGAAGTTTCCGCACAGGACGCTGAGGCGAGTAGGTGACATGTGAGAGACAGAAAAGAAAGAAGTGAAAAACAGGTTGTGAAACAAATAACGCACCAACAGTGTGGACACAACAATTGATAATCCAGAAACAGTAATTGAGATTAAATCAGAGAACATCTGTGAGATAAAATGAAAGAGAGAAAGTGATTCAGATTCTAACAGTATAAATATATAAAAAATTATTATCAATAATAATCATTTTATTCAAAGAATTTAAGAAATCACCTCAAATCCATTCCTATCAATTTGAAGAAACTTTTGGAGATAGGCAATTTTTTCTTTATTTTTCCTATAGTGGACAGATAATTTGCATATTTAACATGGGTTGAGTTATATTCCAGGAACTGGGGTGTTTGTGACTTCTGAATGCATGGGTGAATCTGTTAAATTTCATGTCTCCCTCACTCATCCTTGACTCACTCAGTTCCCACTAAATAGCTCATGCGCACCCCAAAGGGGATTCTCTGTCAAGATCTCAGAACCCTTTGGGGATCACAAGCCTACCGGACTGAAAACAGCTGGGGCATTCTTGTTTCTTCCATCATTTATCAGTTACTTGTTTTGATTCTTTTTTCTTTCAGCATTCTTCTTGTACTTGCTTCTCTTCTTGTTTCTTATACCATTCATCTCTTACTACTGACCACTCAACTTACTTGACACCAATACACACTTCCAAAGATCAACCTTGACATATCAACTCCTCATTGTTTGGGTACTCAGACTTTCTTAGTTGTGTAACTGGTAAGATTCAGTCCTCTCATGTTCATAGACTCCTGACTCCTGACAGCTTGACCCAATCAATTACCATCAGCTCAGTCCACTCCACCCTTGTCAATCCAATCAATGATTGAAATCAAACCCTAAATGTTGTTGTACCGACTGCCTTAAAGACCTGTCTTTTTCCTTTGTGTTCCTCTTGTGTTGTCTCAACCTTTTTCTCATCCCAGTCTATCTGCTCTTTTCTTTTGTCATCCCACTGATTTTTTTTTGAATTCAATCCCATTTTGTTAATAGAATCTTTCAAAAACAATAAGAATGGTGATAAGTAAAACTGGTTGAGAAATGGTGATATCAAAAGCAGCAAATCCTTGGGGGGCCATTTGAATCACCAGGGCAAAATTGGGGTCTCTTGCCAACCAGTGACATGAATTCAGTTTTGGGGCCACTTTTGTCCCCCATAAGTATCAAAATTTTCCCTATGAATTCACAATGATTGATTCAATTTTTCACACTGCTGTACACAATATTTCTTCTGGGTTTCACCTTTATGGAAAAAAAAGTCCAGAAGATTTCACTGCTTCTGAAAATGATAATCACCTTGATTTCACCTTTTTTGAAATTAGAATTCACCAGTATTTCCAAAATCATGAACTTTTAATCCTTCCATTTCCAACAAGATAAAACAAGAACTATTTCTGTAGAAAATAAATTTTGTGAAACATGTTGATTTTTTTACAAGGAAATTTATTTGCAAAGGAAGTTTTTTTTTGGAAAAATCAAAATGGTTACAAGAGCATCTACCCTTGCCTCAAGAAAATCCTTCACAAATTGGACATTTTTTAAAGGCAGACAAGGGTAGATAACTGTTGAAAACCAATTTTGCACCCTTGATGCAATAAATTGGACCTGGGCAGGAGTTATCAATGATTTGGGGAGAAGGTCCCACCATTTTTGTTTTGACAAATTTCTGCTTTTGAAGTGTTAGGGGTAGTGGTTTGGTATTGCAACCTCACCTGTTGAAAGTGGGATGGGATGGGATGGGGGTGGGGGAGGGGGTTAAAGTTTGTTTTTTGGAAAAATCAAAATGGTTATAAGAGCATCTACCCTTTCCTTGATAAAATCCTTTAAAACTCTGACAATTTTCTAAGGCACGCAAGGGTGGATAACTGTTGAAAACCACTTTTGCAACCTTGATGCAATAAATTGGACCTGCGCTAAAATTATCAATGAGTTGAGGAGCAGGTCCCACCATAGCCCATGAAGGCCATAGACTTCCTTCCCTTGGATTATTCTATACCAAATCAAGTGATTTTGAATGACCCAGGAGTATTTTTCAATGCACAGATCTCCCTCATATAATTTCACAAGGGAACCACCTCAAATGCACTCACAGTTCACTCAAATATTTTAGTTTTTAAGGTTAGGTTTTTACAGAAAAGCCTTTTGTTTCATTCTGAAAAAAATTATTCCATGTAAAAAACATGGAAATCTCTGCCAGGAAATGCAGCATTTGAATAAATATCTCCCTAAGTGTGCCACATGGAGGATTGGAACAAACCCAAGGTGGCACTCATAAACTTTAATGGGAAGAAGAATCATTTTAGGATAAAACAAGACATCCATGCTGTGACTTCCAGAAAAAAAGAAAGGCAAATCTCCAATTCAGTTCAGAGAGCCAACTGATTTCAAAAAACTCCTCAACAACTTTCAAGGCATGTGGTGGTAAATTTTCCTTTCTAAGATAAATATTATTCTTCCTCATTCTCCCATCTTACATGGGGTTATTGTGTTCAATTTACTTAATATCAACTAATTTTCCGCATGAAAGGTGCTAATGTTTTTAAACCACAACAATAATATATTTTAAATATCTTTCTTGTTTCAGGGTTTATTTTATGCTTTCTCAATACTCACCTGAGGAGTTTCCTTATTTTCCTTTATTCTGCATGCACTTTTTGATCCACCTGTTTTATTTATTTGGCTTTCTGTGCCAAAATGTGTATCATCCTGGTGGGGATGTCTTTTTTTAGAAGATTCTCTTTACTGATAATCTCAAAAAAAAACCTTCTATTTCTGTCACTACAAACAATCCAATTTAAACTTATTTTCAAAGGCTAAAAGCTTGGATTTTCATTCAAAGCCTTAAACAATCATTTTTACAACTTCAAAATGCCCCCTGTATATTTATGGCATTTCCTGTCTGCATTAATGTTTACTCAAGACTATTTGACTTCAAATAAGATGTAGGAAGGAATGCCTATTGAGAATGGCGCGGCAACAGCCCAAAGAAACAAACACTATCAGCAACAAAAGCCCACACATTGCACTGTATCCTTAATGGACTAATTTTTGCATGTGAACCAATGTCTCCAGGATGCAAATTCAAACTAATATTGACCAGAGCAACTCCCCAAAAATCTTTTTTTGACAATATCTTAGACTTACAAAGCAAAATTTATTTTATTCAACAAACTTGTTTCTCATAAAAAGAGTGAAGTTACTTTAGAGACTCATCATAGTGTGTATTTCATCCACATGAAAGGGTGGGCAGAGGAGGGACTACACTCTTATGTGGTTGTAGTTTCACCATTTCCAGTACAGTGATGTGCACTCCCATATAGCAGGCCAGGAATGAAAAGTTGTACTTTCAGAACCCAAGTGTAGTCCAGGTGACTTGAGCCCCACCACCAAGGTTAAATTACACAACACATGTATGTGAAAACCACTTAAACCACACTTCACTCAATGTTTTGAAAAGCACACTCAATTTTTAACACACCTCACCCACCTTTTAACATTCCTCACTTGATTTGGAACACACCTGAACCTGCCACACTCTCACCCAAGTGGACTTCAACACTCCTCACCCTGCACACCCTCACCAAAGTGAATTTGAACAATTTTTACCCAATTTCTAACACTAATCACCCTTCCAACCCTGAAAAAATTGAATTTGAAGAATTTTTACCTAATTTTCAACACTCCTCACCCTGCTTAACTCTCATCAAAGTGGATATCAACACTCCTAACCTAATCTTGAACACACCTCACCCTTCTACACTCCCACTGAAGTAAATTTAACACTCCCCACTGTGATACACTCTCACCAAAGTGTATTTCAACACACCTCAATTTAATTTAATGTAGCATCCAAACAGGAGGATTTGGGTGCATCATGGAGCAAAGCATGGAAGTTGCACCCAAATGCTATTTTTTGGATGCATTCATCCAAACAGGAGGATTTTGGTGCAAAATGAATCAAAGCATGGAAGTTGCACCAAAATGTTAGTGTTTGGATGCATGCATCCAAACAGGAGGATTTTCGTGCAACATGGATTAAAGCATGGAGCTTGCACCAAAATGTTAGTGTTTGGATGCATGCATCCAAACAGGAGGAGTTTGGTGCAATATGGATTAAAGAATGGAAGTTGCACAAAGATTTTAGTGTTTGGATGCATGCATCCAAACAGGAGGATTTTGGTTCAACATGGATCAAAGCATGGAAGTTGCACAAAAATTTTAGTGTTTGGATGCATGCATCTGAACAGGAGGATTTTGGTGCAACATGGATTAAAGCATGGGAGTTGCACCAAAATGTTATTGTTGGGATGCATGCATCCAAACAGGAGGATTTTGGTTCCACATTGATTCAAGCATGGAAGTTGCACCAAAATGTTAGTGTTTGGATGCATGCATCAGAACAGGAGGATTTTGGTGAAACATGGATTAAAGCGTGGAAGTTTCACAAAAATTTTAGTGTTTGGATGCATGCATCCAAACACTAACATTTTGGTGCAAATTCATTTGATCCCATCAACACTTTTCCTGTGTAACATTCCATCCCATTCTTCCTTATTGTCTTCTTTCTGGCTGCATCAATTGCCTTTCTCAATAATCTGCAACATTGTTGGCACATTCCTCCTCATTTTTCTGTCACTTTTCTTTCTACCTTGATGGAAACCTTTCTGGCTACCTCAACGGCAACCTTGATTGCATCTCAGCTTCACCTTATTCTCTCTTGCTACTTTTTTTCAATCACATCTTTCAACCAAATGTGAACTTGCTTGAATCCTCCCTTGCAACCTTGCTTGCGCTTCCACTTGCAACTTTGTTTTCGCCTTCACTCCAAGCTCACTTGCTTCAAGATTCACGTTGTGGTGACCAATCCGGGACACCATGGAGCAAAAAAAAAAAAAAAAAAAAAAAAAAAAAAATATCTTTGTTGGTTGTACCCCTATGGGTACCTTCATTTCCCCCCATCTCTCAACCTCTCCCTGTCCTAGCGGTCTAGGACAGGCCTCTTGCCTGTCTCTCCGCTTTGATCCCCCCCTTCTTTGTTCAACTCCTGCTTGTCGCTCTTGCGGCCCTGACTTTTGGCGATGCGAGCAATTTTCGAACCACCTTTGACGATCCCCTGCTCCCATCTCTCCTCAACCTCACTTTTGTATCATCAACGTCCCAACTCACAGTCTTCCTCACCCCTCTCAAAACCCTCATCCAGCCGCCCTGGCCGATAACGCTAGCATCCTGACCCTTGCCTCCTCCGGTTTCAGTCCTTCGTTGCATCATCATCAAAATTTTCCATCTGATGATGCCTCCGTCAGAGCCTTGGCCCCATCTAGAAGGGAATCTACCGAATTGGTCTTGTCTTCCAGATGGTCGAACGTCAAATTGAATCGGACTGGTGGATCAATCATGACTACCAGAACTGGATTCTTTACCGGAATCAACCCAACGGCTAGTCAAGAGAGCCCAGAAGGTACGCTTGCCGACATGGTCAGAAGTGTCAAAAACGGAATTCAACATCAACCATCGACGATCGTGACGATGAATTCATCCAAAGATGTCACAGGTGGGACTGATCATCAAGCTGCTCATTGTCACCCAAATCCAAGTCATACCATCGATTCCCAACCACTTGATCCACCCTCTTCACCCCATGGATTGACTTCGGAGGATCATCGCGATCACTCAATGGCTGAAGAACCATTGACTCTCAATTTGGAGAGCTACCATCCTCCTACTCGCAATCTCAATCCACCCTCCCATCTCGGTCCCATCCAGGAGCGTCAGATTCATCTCTATCATCATTTTGACGAGAGCAAACGTGTGGCCATTCCACTCGAGGATGTCGATCAACCACGTTCATCGGTCTCAGAGGAAGACTTGATCGAGAAGATTAGCTATCTTGAGCCACAACCCAATCCCATCGACCTAGCCGACCTCGGCTAAAGTTTGAGGCAGATCCTATTGCTCTATGGCTTGTCGTGAGAAACCATCCATCTCCGGTTCCAATCGTTAGGGTTTCCCCTCAGCTGTCAACGGCTTTTTTTTTTTCTCTAGTATCATTTTCACACGCCATCAAGCTCCACCCTCAATACCGACCGACAAGGAGATCATCATCCATCTCGCCCATCATCTGATCTGACCGACGACCGCGAGCGACCGCTTGCGGCCGTCGCAACCTTCACCCCGCTGTCGCCGCCGATCAGGCGACGACAGCCCTTGTTGACACCCGCGACCGCTATCGCGGGTGTCCATCTGGTTGCCCGCGGTCATTCTTGATGCGGGCAACATTTCTTTTTTTTCCTCTCATTCCATTTTTTTTTTTTTTTTTTTTTTTTTTTTTTTTTTTTTTTTTTTTTATGTTTTCATTTTTCCGCACCTATTTGTAGTATCTCTTGTACATAGTTTACAGGGCCTCATGTCTATAAAAGGAGGGGCTCTCCCCTGCCTTTTGGCCCATCATCAGAGGATCCTATCATCATCATCCTAGCATCCAATGAGACCATCATCATAATCAAACTTATCCGTGGGCATCCTTCCCCACTTATCTGAGCAATTTATCCGGGTATATCTATGATTTCCCCTTGATTCTTTGAGCCTCCATACTCAAACTCTGTCCCTTGTGACCTTGATCCTTATCACCAACCAATAGCCTTGCTGGTTGAAGAAGAATTCCTGTCTGTCTGAATTCTTGAGTGTGTTATACCACTCTGATCCCTTTTTCCGACCATACTGGTCTTGATCTCTCCTTGATCATCTTTCTGGAGCCAATCACGTTTGATTGAAGAGGTTTTATTAGGCTTAAAACCTGGAGTGTTATACCTCCCTTCTTTGTTAAGGTTGAATTTCTCCACGCTATTCTTGAGTCCCTTGAGAAGTGTTGGGATATTCTTGCTCAAATTCGTTATTTATTTGCTTCTAGAGCTTCATAAACAAATTGCTTTTTTTTTGTTCAGCCTCCCACAGTTATCTGGTACCCTTCAAGCGCTTGATTGCGGAGAGTTGGGCAGGTTCATTGAGAACCTGGAGGTTGGTTGGGATTGAGTTGATCTTTCCTAATCAGCTGCTGACGACAGAGTTATTAGCTTGTGGGCGTTGTTACTTACAACTGCCTTGTCCTATTGAACTCTGAACAAACCTTGAATTATTTGTTCAAGTCTTTACCTGCACCATCTTGCCTCAGATAGTGTTGTTTCCATCGCTACCAACAACTCTTATCCTCTTCCCTTAGTTTGATTTCTCATCCATAAGGTTCTGGACCTTGATTCCGGTTACATTTAAATATTATTGTAACTCCTAGGAGGGCAGCCTAAACAGCACCTTTCCCCTCCACAAAACTGCCACGGCTTAGCACCGTTTGGAGTCTTACATTTGGTCCCCCGGGCCGGGATTGAACCAGCAACCTTGGGATTTACAGTCCCAAGACATTTAAAGTCAACCTCGAAATCCAATCTTTTTTTTTCCATTTTTTTCTCTTCTCAAATCTGATCCGTGGAGGCAACTTATCCTAGAAGTAAGTCCTTCCAATTTGTGCACCGCTTGGGCAAGATACTTGTCGTTTTTGGCGAAACCCTACTCTTGCCACACTCGTGAGCCACTTTGGAAATCCGCTCTTTGGATCCCCTAGGAACTCTGTTATTTGATATGGCATCTTCCGCTACTCCAACCACCCCTGTCCAACCTAAGATGGTAAAGATCAAACCTCAGAACAAGAACTTAGGCTTCAACGGTACAAATGTCGAGCAAATTTTGGACTCCTACAAAATGGCTGCTGAAGTGGATGGAGCTAAAGAATTTGATATGGCTTATCAGTTGCGGTTTTTTATCTCCTCTGATGAAGTTATGGAGGTAATTGAGTCTTTCAAGGGATTTGAATCCCACAAATGGACGCTTCTCAGGAAGGCTATGTTGGCATGCTGGGGTAAAATAGATGTGGCTAGGTTTACTTTGCAGAATTTGGATGCTCTGGTTTCTCAGTGGATCTCCAATGGTGGTATTTCTTCAGCCTCTGACTATCAGATTTTTAGGAAGTCTTGGGATCCCATTCAAAACTATCTTATCCGAAACAATCACATTGACACAGTGGACAAAATTTGAGCAAAGTTCTTCCAATCTTTTTCTTCGGCTGTGCAGGAAAGGATTAAAGAAGAACTGGTCAAATCTGGATCCATGATTACCACCAGGGATAATCAATTCAAGCTCCCTGTTTTTCTTACCCTTAGGAGTACTGTGGATAAAGTCATGAAAGGTCAAACTGCTCTTACCTATGAAAAGCCTAGAACTACTGAACCAGTCCATGCTCCTTCTTTTAAAGAGTCAAACGATATTATGATTAAAATGGAGGCAGATTGTAGGCCTAAAGCAGATCGTAATTCCAATCAAGAACCTACTACTATAGATGAAATCACCAAGTTACTTAGAGCCTTTGAGAAAAAAATAGATCAAAAGATTTCCTTGCTAGCTACGCCTAAAACTCCTTCTTCTGTCCCCAAATCAACTCTGGTCTGTTACTACTGTCATAGGGAAGGCCATGGAACCAGACAATGCCAGGAAATTCAGAAGGACCTAAAGGAAAAGTTGGTAGAGCAGAGGGGGAACAATTACTTCCTCCCTAATGGTGCCCTAATCCCTTTTGACTCGTCTTGTCCTATCCAACATGGGGTGGCCTCTTACCAGCCATCACCTCCTGTGAAAGCATCTCTTGCTTCCTTTGAATTTTGATCATCCTGTGGTACCCTCCAACCTTGGTATCCTCCAGCTATTTCTTCCTCTAGTCTTGCTGGGACTACTTATCAATCTGATCCAGCCAGGAAACAACATGAGGAACCTAAACCTCATAAGGCTCCTTCCTTGCCAAC
This sequence comes from Puccinia polysora, assembly GCA_025617555.3. Taxonomy (NCBI): domain Eukaryota; kingdom Fungi; phylum Basidiomycota; class Pucciniomycetes; order Pucciniales; family Pucciniaceae; genus Puccinia; species Puccinia polysora. The sequence goes on along the minus strand of CM062635.1, from coordinate 41,000,847 downwards.
TTCAATCCTTTGAAAAAGCGTTAAACGTCGATCATCACTTGAGCCTTGTTCCTCTGATGTAGAAGACATGGAGGTAGAAAAAGGAACCACTCATGGAAAGGTTCCCAGATCACCCTGATCCTTCTCCCCCACCTCAACCTTCTAATCCTATCTTAGATTCTGCATCACCTGAACTTCCTCCCCCCCCCCCCCCCCAGCCCAAAGTTTGATTTGAAAGGGGCATCTCCAAGGATCACCCCAATGCTGTGGAGGGAGTATTAAAGAAAATTTCTGATCTCAAAATTCCTGATCTATCTGTGGCTGAACTCCTATCAATCTCTCCATCTGTTGTTGAAGGAATGAAGAAATGGGTCTCTCGTCGACGTGTGGAAATTGGCCCTGAAGAACTCAAAGTCTCCTCTGGCACTTTAATGGAGGACTCTGGTGGAACCAGTCCTTCTTTAGACTCCAACCTTGTTTCCTGTCCCCTTGGCTTTCTTCCTTGTTATCTTGGTGACTCAGCTAAAACTGTTTCTCCTCTTGTGGATTCTGGATCTCAGCTTAACTTAATCTTGGATGCTATGGCCTGCAAGCTCAAACTTAGTCCTAGGGTCAGCTTCAACTCTGCAGTGTATGGGATATGAAATAAAGCTTGTGAACTGTTTGGTATTGCTGAAGATGTACCGGTCAGGATTGGTTGAAATATTGTTGGAACCTGCCACTTTTGGATCACTCGTTTGGACAGTCCTATGATCTTGGGACGACCCTTCTTAATGGACTTTGGTGCAACCTTGATGTTTTCCGATCAAGTTGGGGAGAGAATTCTTCTCCCTGATGCTGATGGCAGGAAAATTGAAGTTCCTCTTTTGCTCTTTGGATTCTGGTTGTTGGGAAAGAGATTTTCCTGGTCATTCTCCCAAATCATCTTTTAAGGGGAAGCAGAAGGATAACTCTAGTTCCTCTCATTTTTTAGGGGAATAGTTGATCCTACTAATAGTTTTAGTTCTTTTCAGCCTCAGACTGCAACTCAAGGGTCAACTCCCATCCCTCAGGCTTGTTTTTCATTCCTTTCATCATTCTCTTCTGAGCTCAAGAATATTAAAAAACAAAAACACATCAAAATAGAAAAATCCAAAAATATTTCTTCTCCATCTCCTTCTCTCTCTGGATCTGTTGTGTCTTCTTTTCCTTCTACTTTTAAGTCTGATCAATCTTCTCTTAGTTCTGGTTCAAATCTCCGCAATGAGTCTAAACTAGATCCTAATTGCAATTCCGTTTTTGGTGATTTTGGTATGAAGGAATATGGGCTTTAGTGGAGGCAATTTGGGGTGCAAGTAAGTCCTCCCAATTGTTCTCTTCCAGGGCAATCTTTTACCTTCATTTTCAAAACCCTACCTTGTGCCACACATGTGAGCAACGTATTCTCTCCTGGTTCTCCTTTTATGGAAAAGGCACCCTTCAAGGATATTGCAGAACATTGGACTTGGAAGATGTTGGAACTTGGACTCAGCTTTTGTAATCAAGTCTCTCTGGTCAACTCTTGGAGGAAACAAGAACTTCTCTCTTTCTCCACTAAGTATAAACCAGTTTCTAAGAAGATCCAACCAGTCAACAAGCCTATGCCTCTCAACCTCAATCCTCCCCTTATCCATCCTCCTCTATCCCGCAATCCTTACTGTGGTCTTCCTCAATCTCTTACTGGTCCCTTTGTGCCTAATGGATGGGTCACTGAAGAACGTCTGAGGGTGGTCAACTTTGGTACAGATGGATAGCTTCTTCCTGATGAGTTAAATTTAATCAAAAATGTCTTATCTCTAAGGGAAAAATCTATTGCTTTCTGTGAAGAAGAGAGAGGTCTCTTGCGGGAATCCTATGGCCTCCCTTATATCATCCCTGTAGTTGAATATGATCCTTGGCAAAAGAAAAAGATCCCTATCCCTGCTGCTAAAGTTGACAAATTCATCAAGTTGGTCCGGGAACGAGTTCAAACTGGCCTGTATGAACAGTCCACTTCTAGTTACTCCAGCCCCGTCTTCTGTGTCCTCAAGAGTAATGGTAAACTTAGAATAGTTCATGATCTTCAACCTCTTAATAAAGTTACTATTAAAGACTCTGGTATCCCTCCTGCTACTGAAGAATTTGTTGAATACTTTGCGGGGAGAGCTTGCTATGGTCTAGCGGATATTATGGGTGGCTATGACAAACAATCCTTACATCCTATTTCTTGTCCTCTCACTACTTTTGATACTCCTCTTGGTCGATTTCAACTTACTCGATTGCCTCAAGGAGCCACCAACTTGGTTGCAGTCTATCAGGCTCAGATTATGTGGATCCTCCAGGATGAAATGCCTGATCATGCTGGTATCTTTATTGACAATGGAGGAATTAAAGGTCCAGTATCTGACTATGATAATGAGCTCTTACCTTGGCATTCAGGAATTTGTTGTTTTATCTGGGAATATGCTACTACCTTGGAGAGGATTCTGTTTTGAATCGAGGAATCTGGCCTTACTTTCTCTGGATCCAAACTGGCGGCTTTTGTCCCTGCTCTGGAAATTGTTGGTCATGTGGTCTGCAAGGAAGGAAGAAGGATGGCACCAGCCAAAGTCAACAAGATCATTTCTTGGCCTACCCCAAACAATCCAAATGAAGTTAGGGGCTTTCTGGGTGTTGTCACTTATGTTAGAATCTTTATCCCATCTTTATCCAAAATCTGTGCACCCTTGCGTTGTCTAACCAGAAAGATGCTGAATGGATTTGGACCCAAGATTGTGAATGTGCTTTCCAGCTACTCAAAAGGATAGTTGGTAAAGACATGGTTTTGAAAAAGATCTCTTATGGACCTGGAGCTGGAAAGATCAAGCTGGCTGTCGATTCTAGTTATCAATCTGTTGGGGCCTTCCTTACTCAGGAAGATGAAAATGGTTGGGACCGTCCTGCTCTTTATGAATCTTTGTTGTTTTCAGATGTAGAATCTAGATACTCCCAGCCCAAACTGGAACTCTGTGGTGTGGCTCAAACAATGAAGAAACTTCAAACTGTTCTCTGGGGCCAACATTTTGAATTGCAAGTTGATGCTCGATCCGTCATTGAAATGATCAACGCTCCCAGTCTTCCCAATGCTCCTATGACTCGTTGGGTGGCCTTTATCCAGCTTTTCTCTTTTGATATTGTTCACAGGCCGGGAAAATCTTTCACCATGCCTGACGGTTTATCTCGTCAACCTCTTGGGGACAACTAATCTGATGTTGGAACCGATTTCAATGAAGAGGAACCTTTAATCCAACCTATTTTCTCTTTTTCTTCTCAAAATTATTCTGGCTTTCAACAAGGCTTCTGGCTTAAATTAGAGCAGTAACTTTCAACTCTTCAAAAACCTCCTGATCTCTCTGCTAAGGAATTTTGATCTCTTAAACAAAAGTCTTCTAATTTTTTTGTTCAAGGTTCTAGACTCATGAAGAGAGGCAATCCTTGTGCTCTTATTGTTGTTACTATTCCCACTAAACAAGATTCTATCCTTGAAAGTCTCCATGAAGGCCTTGGTCATTGTGGGGAAACTGAAACTTATCAACGACTATCCAAACGGTTCTGGTGGCCATCTTTGAAGAAATCCGTCTCCCAATGGTGCAAGAGTTGTGAAGTTTGTCAAAAACGTGATCTTAGGCGCCCAGCTGAAATTCGTTATCCTACTGGGGAGTCCACTGTCTTTGGAAGGATTGCTATGGATGTGGTTCATATCAAGGCAGGTGGTGCTAAGTACCTCATTGTGGCTAGAGATGATTTTTCCGGAAGGGTTGAAGCAAAATTTCTTAAGAACCTTAGCTCTGAATCAGTGGCAGCTTTCCTCTACAAGACCTGGACAATGCGTTATGGCCTGGCTCAATCTTACTCTACTGATGGTGGCTCTGAATTTGGGGGCAAGCTTGCTGAAATGATCCAATCCCTTCCTGGACAACATAGAGTTACTACTCCTTATTATCCTGAAGGCCAAGGCATGGTGGAACGAGGCCATGCCCCTTTGAAGGCTGCACTTGTTAAACTGGCTGGTGAAAGTGGCAAGAATTGTTGCAAATTCCTTCCTCTTGTTCTCTTCTCTGATCAAATCTCAACAAAAAGGACTACTGGCTTCTCACCTTATGAAATCATCTTTGGTCAAAGAGCAGTCCTTCCTTTGGATCTGGAAATGGAATCTTTCTTGGGTATCTCTTGGGAAGAGGTGTCCTCAGCCACTGATCTTTTAGTTGCTAGATCCAAGAAACTGGAGCGAAGTGAAGACGTTTGTGATGAAGCTTATCAAAAGATGATGGAGTCCAGAGCAAAATACATCAAGTATTGGGAGGACAAGCACTCTAATCAAGTCAGGGAGCCCTTGAACCCTGGTGACCTAGTTTTAGCTTATACTCAATCTTTGGAGACCCAGTGGGGCAAGCTTTTCTCTAATCGTTGGAATGGCCCTTATCGAGTGGTTCATCAAGTTAGAGGTGGATCTTATGTTTTGGAGGAGCTGGATGGTACTTGGTTGGCCAGAAGGTTCTCTGCTGATCAATTCAAGAAGTTTCATTGTTGTGGGGGCAACTTATCTCAGAAGTAAGTCCTCCCAATTGTGCACCACCAGGGTCATTTGCTGCTTTTTTTGTAAAACTCTACTGTATGCCACATATGTGAGCACCTGGGACGCCCTCCTTGTTCTATTCCTGCCGCTTCTAGGGCTCATTTGGAAGAATCAAGATATTTTCCTCAACTCTTCAATTGCTCTCAAGATCAAGAAATGGCCACTCTTTGCTTCAATTTCTTTGTTCCCTGTTTTTTTTTTTTTTAGAAAAAAACCCTTCAAATTTTAGATGCAGACTAGGGACAGTCTGTAAGTTGGGGAGAGATGTGGTGACCAATCCGGGACACCACGGAGCAAAAAAAAAAAAAAAAAAAAAAATATTTTTGTTGGTTTTACCCCTATGGGTACCTTCATTTGCCCCCATCTCTCAACTTCTCCCTGTCCTAGAGGTCTAGGACAGGCCTCTTGCCTGTCTCTCCGCTTCGATCCCCCCCTTCTTTGTTCAACTCCTGCTTGTCACTCTCGCAGGCCTGACTTTTGGCGACACGAGCAATTGTTGAACCACCTTCAACAATCCCCTGCTCCCATCTCTCCTCAACCTCACTTTCCTATTGTCAACGTCCCAACTCATAGTCTTCCTCACCCCTCTCAAAACCCTCATCCAGCCACCCTGGCCAATAACGCTAGCATCCTGACCCTTGCCTCCTCTGGTTTCAGTCCTTTGTTGCATCATCATCAAAATTTTCCATCTGATGATGCCTCTGTCAGAGCCTTGGCCCCATCTAGAAGGGAATCTACCGAATTGGTCTCGTCTTCCAGATGGTTGAACATCAAATCGAATCAGAATGGTGGATCAATCATGACTACCGGCACTGGATTCTTTACCGGAATCAACCCAAAGGCTAGTCAAGAGAGCCCAGAAGGTACGCTTGCCGACATTGTCGGAAGTTTCAAAAACGGAATTCAACATCAACCATCGACGATCGTGACGATGAATTCATCTGAAGATGTCACAGGTGGGACTGATCATCAAGCTGCTCATCGTCACCCGAATCCAAGTCATACCATCGATTCCCAACCACTCGATTTACCCTCTTCACCCCATGGATCGACTTTGGAGGATCATCGCGATCACTCGATGGCTGAAGAACCATCAACTCTTGATTTGGAGAGCTACCATCCTCCTACTTGCAATCTCAATCCACCCTCCCATCTCGGTCCCATCCAGGAGCGTCAGATTCATCTCGATCATCATTTCGACGAGAGCAAACGTGTGGTCATTCCACTCAAGGATGTCGATCAACCACATTCATCGGTCTCAGAGGACGACCCAATCAAGAAGATTAGCTATCTTGAGCCTCAACCCAATCCCATCGACCTAGCCGACCTTGGCTAAAGTTTGAGGCAGATCCTATTGCTCTATGGCTTGTTGTGAGAAACCATCCATCTCCGGTTCCAATCGTTAGGGTTTCCCCTCAGCGGTCAACGGCTTTTTTTTTCTCTAGTATCATTTTCACACGCCATCAAGCTCCACCCTCAATACCGACTGACAAGGAGATCATCATCCATCTCGCCCATCATCTGATCTGACCGACGACCGCGAGCGACCGCTTGCGGCCGTCGCAACCTTCACCCCGCTGTCGCCGCCAATCAGGCGACGACAGCCGTTGTTGACTCCCGCGACCGCTGTCGCGGGTGTCCATCTGGTTGCCCGCGGTCATTCTTGATGCGGGCAACATTTCTTTTTTTTCCTCTCATTCCATTTTTTTTTTTTTTTTTTTTTTATGTTTTCATTTTTCCGCACCTATTTGTAGTATTTCTTGTACATAGTATACAGGGCCTCATGTCTATAAAAGGAGGGGCTCTCCCCTGCCTTTTGGCCCATCATCAGAGGATCCTATCATCATCATCCTAGCATCCAATGAGACCATCATCATAATCAAACTTATCCGTGGGCATCCTTCCCCACTTATCTGAGCAATTTATCCGGGTATATCTATGATTTCCCCTTGATCCTTTGAGCCTCCATACTCAAAATCTGTCCCTTGTGACCTTGATCCTTATCACCAACCAATAGCCTTGCTGGTTGAAGAAGAATTCCTGTCTGTCTGAATTCTTGAGTGTGTTATACCACTCTGATCCCTTTTTCCGACCATACTGGTCTTGATCTCTCCTTGATCATCTTTCTGGAGACAATCACGTTTGATTGAAGAGGTTTTATTAAGCTTAAAACCTGGAGTGTTATACCTCCCTTCTTCTTTAAGGTTGAATTTTGCCACGTTATTCTTGAGTCCCTTGAGAAGTGTTGGGATATTCTTGCTCAAATTTGTTATTGATTTGCTTCTAGAGCTTCATAAACAAATTGCTTTTGTTTTGTTCAGCCTCCCACAGTTATCTGGTACCCTTCAAGCGCTTGATTGCCGAGAGTTGGGAAGGTTCATTGAGAACCTGGAGGTTGGTTGGGATTGAGTTGATCTTTCCTAATCAGCTGCTGACAACCAGAGTTATTAGCTTGTGGGCGTTGTTACTTACAAATGCCTTGTCCTATTGAACTCTGAACAAACCTTGACTTATTTGTTCAAGTCTTTACCTGCACCATGTTGCCTCAGATAGTGTTGTTTCCATCGCTACCGACAACTCTTATCCTCTTCCCTTACTTTGATTTCTCATCCATAAGGTTCTGGACCTTGATTCAGGTTACATTTAAATATTATTGTAACTCCTAGGAGGGAAGCCTAAACAGCACCTTTCCCCTCCACAGAACTGCCACGGCTTAGAACCGTTTGGAGTCTTACAACGTTCTTCAATCAAATCTCAATCCCCTTTGATCCGCGTCTTCAAATTTGTTTGCAAACTTCACTTGCAACCTCATTCAAAACCATGGTCCCTTTTCAACCTTGCATCTCTACTGACATGATCAATTACAATCATTCTTTGTGGGGGTCCATTCATTTGGCCTGTCCTGTCACCCTTGCCATCCATTCACCTGCTCCATCAGCTACCCCACAATTTTCTCCTTCTCCTCCATCTCATCTGCTCCACCTCATGTTGGAACCCTTCATTGTGGTTACTTGAAAGTTGGCTTTCCACAATATCCTTTTCTCGCCTTTCTGACTCATTGGCTTAAGACCTTGTCTCCAACCCTGCTCAATCCCCTGGTTCCTTGATATTCCAAATTCAATACTGGCATCCACCTAGCCAGGACACCTTTTTCTTCCTTTCTCTATCCGCCTGAAACCCTGCCTTAATCTTGTCTCTATCTCTTAGTGACTCTTCCACAAGATTGCTAGTATTTACCTTGCAGCATTGCTTGTGGTCATCCTGCAACATTTTTTGCACCTCATTTTGCAATCATGCTTGAAATTTCTATTGAGACCTTGATTGCTACTAGTTTTCCACCTTTTTTATTGTCTAGCAACATTTCAACAGATGCTTCTCCAACTTGAACTTGATTGCAACATTGATTGGCTCATTATTCCACCTTGCTTGGTTTTTCTTTTTGACACCAATTTCTACCCATCTTTCAACTTGCTCTCAATTTCAATCAATACTCATCTCTACTTTGCTCAGGGTAATTTGATGACATTTCTTGATCACCATCTAGCAATATTGCTTCCTCTCCTCTCTTGAGACCTTTATTGCAATAAAATTGCAAGATTTCTTGCACTGTCTTTGCTGTCAAGATGAGTTCATCAACGTTCCTTTCCAACCGTCTCCTGAACATTCCCATAAGAGAGCCAGAACCAGCGTCTACAAATGGAATAGACCAGGCACTGAGTAAGAATAACACTTGGCTGCATCCAAAGGTTGTTCTTCACTATGAACGCGCAACAAGCTCTGAAATTCTAATTCTGACCATTCCAGAAACTGAATCCTAAGGTCAACGTACCCAAACACCTCATTGTAATCCTACTTTCTTCTGAGCTCAATGGCTTAAACGCTATCTACCAAAGAGGAACCTCATGACCATAAAAGCCACTGTCAGTGTGCTGCTTCCAATTAACAAACCATCCTCAGTCCTCCTGAACTCCAGACCTCAAATCATTCTCTGAAATGAATCTAATATCTTAATCTTGCCTTACACCCTAAATGGTGATAAACTGCACCATTCAACAAATCATCCACCATTAAACCCTCTCCTAATCAGACCTCTGATTCACATCCAGAATTTATCTCCAACGGATCCATCTCCCAAACTTTGCCTTTCATTGCCCATCTCCCATTTGCTACAATCAAATCTCATTTTCAAGGGATATTTCCATCATTTCATTGGTATATCATCAACTTTATTCTTTGTATATATAGCTTTCCTTTCCTACCTATTCTTTCATATCATTTCTGCTTCTTTCTGAAACTTTTGACTCCTTTGCTCTTAGGTAAAATCCAATGTATCATTCTCATTCATTTTTATGCAGTGCATGTCTTCTTACTCTTTCTCTTAGTTTAATTTGGAATATAAATTTTAAACTTGAAACCTCATTCACACCTATCACCTGGGCCAAATTGGGGTCTATGGCTGACCAGTGACATGAAGTCACTTTTGTGGCCACTTTTGTCCCCCATAAGTATCAAAACATTCCCCATGAATTCACAATGATTGATTCAATTTTTCACAATGCTGTACACAATATTTCTTGTGGGTTTCACCTTTATGGAAAACAAAAGTCCAGAAGATTTCACTGCTGCTGAAAATGAGAATCACCTTGATTTAACTTTTTTGGAAATTGGAATTCATTTGTATTTCCCAAATCATGAACTTTTAATTCTGCCATTTCCACCAAGATAAAACAAGAACTATTTCTGGAAAAAATCAATTTTGTGAAAAATGTTGATTTTTTCCAGGGAAATTGATTTGTAAAGGAAGCTTGTTTGTTGGAAAAATCAAAATGGTTATAAACCGTTTTCAATTTTTGCAATTCTCAATTTTCACAGCTTGAAAATTATAATTTCACAAAGCTCCGCATCTCCTTCAAACAGTTGGCATTTTTTCCAAGGCCAAGATTGCAGGCCATCAAGATTCTATGTAACAGATGTCAGTATCCATACATGAAAAAAAAAATTCCCTCCCCATGCCAAATGAAATTGGTGCTGACTTTATCCCAACAGAAAAATATATAAATGAACAGAGAAAAAAAAAATCAAGTTATAGAAAAATCCAAAGGAATTTTCTGTTCAGAGATGAGTGTTACACTCTTCCCAGCATTTCACCAAAAATAAATGTAACAAAAGGTGTCCGCCAGTGTCACTATGAATTCACCAGGGAATCACTTCAAATCAGCTCACAGTTCACTTTCTTTTTGCTGGTGCGCCTGGGGCACAGGCCCCACTTTACTTGTGGGTAAAAAAGTGCAATCACGCATTGTCCAAGGATCCCATCTTCAAGCTAATCCTTGGAGTTAGCTAACCCATCTCAGAGCTGGCAACATGGGCTTTGTACCTGGTAAAAGAACCTTAATTTAGCACATGAATGCCATAGAACTCAAGGGATTTTGAATGACCCAGGAGTATTTTTCAATGCACTGATCTCCCCCATATAATTTCACAAGGGAAAAACCTCAAATAAACTCACATTTCACTCAAATATTTTAAAAGCTTTTATGGATAAGGTTTTACAGGAAAGCCTTTTCTTTCATTCTTCAAATATTTATTCCATGTAAAAAACATGGATATCTCTGCCAGGAAATGCAGAATTTGAATAGATATCTCCCAAAATATCTCACATGGAGGGTTGAAACAAACCCAAGGTGGCACTTGTAAACAGTAATGGGAAGAAGAATCATACTAGGATAAAACAAGACAGCCAGGCAGAGACTTCCAGAAGAAAAGCAAGGCAAATCTCCAATTCAGTTTAGAGCACCGACTCATTTCAACAAACTCCTCAACAACTGTCAAGGCATGTGGTGGTAAATCTTCATTTCTAAGATAAATCTTATTCTTCCTCATTCTCCCATCCTATATGGGGTTATTGTGTTCCATTTACTTCATATCAATCAATTTTCTGCATAAAAGGTGCTAATGTGTTTAAACCACAACAATCATTGATTTTAAATAGCTTTCTCTTTTCAGGGTTTATTTTATGCTTTCTCAATACTCACCTGAGGAGCTGACTTAGTTGCCTTTATTTTGCATTCATTGTTTGATCCACATGTTTTATATAGTTGGATTTCTGCACTAAAATATGTATCATCCTGGTGGGGATATCTTTTTTCAGAAGATTCTCTTTACTCATAATCTCAAAAAAAACCCTTCTATTTCTGTCACTACAACCAATCCAATTTGAACCTATGTTCAAAGGCTAAAAGCTTGGATTTTCAGTCAAAGCCTTAAACTATCATTTGTACAAATTCAAAATGCCCCCCTGTAACATATTTATGCCATTTCCTGCCTGCATTAATTTTTGATTCAAGTCTATTTGACTTCAAATCAGATGTAGGAATGAATTCCCATTGAGCATGGCGCGGCCACAGCCCAAAGAAACAATCACTATCAACAACAAAAGCCCACACATTTCACGGTTTCCTTAATGGACTCATTCGCGCATGTGAACCAATGTCTCCAGCATGCAAAGGCCAATTCATATTGACCAGAGCAACTCCCCAACAATCTTTGTTTGACAATATCTTAGACTTAAAAAGCAACATTTATTTGATACAAGGAACTTGTTTCTTATAAAAAGAGTGAAGTTACTTTAGAGACTCATCATAGTGTGTATTTCATCCACATGAGAGGGTGGGCAGAGGAGGGACTACACTCTTATGTGGTTGTAGCTTCACCGTTGCCAGTGCAGTGATGTGCACTCCCATATAGTAGGCCAGGCATGAAAATTTGGGCTGAAAGAACCCAAGTGTGGTCTAGGTGAATTGAGCCCCACCGCCAAGGTTAAATTACACAACACTGGTATATGTAAATGATTAAACCACACTTCACTCAATGCTTTGAAAACCACACTCAATTTTGAACAAACCTCAACAACTTTTCAACATTTCTCACTTGATTTGGAACACACCTCAACCTGCTACACCCTCACCCAAGTGGACTTCAACACTCCTCACCCTGCACGCCCTCACCAAAGTGAATTTGAACAAGTGTTACCCAATTTCTAACACTACTCACCATTCCAACCCTGACAAAAGTGAATTTTAAGAATTGTTACCCAATTTTCAATACACCTCACCCTGCTAAACTCTTGTCAAAGTGGATATCAACACTCCTGACCTAATTTTGAACACACCTCACCCTTCTACACTCCCACTGAAGTGGATTTTAACACTCCTCACTGTGCTACATCCTCACCAAAGTGTATTTCAACACGTCTCATCATGCTACAATGCATGCATCCAAACAGGAGGATTTTGGTGCAACTTGGATTAAAGCATGGAAGTTGCATGAAAATGTTAGTGTTTGGATGCATGCATCCAAACAGGAGGATTTTGGTGCAACTTGGATTAAAGCATGACGTTGCATGAAAATGTTAGTGTTGGGATGCATGCATCCAAACAGGAGGATTTTGGAGCAACTTGGATTAAAGCATGGAAGTTGCATGAAAATGTTAGTGTTTGGATGCATGCATCCGAACAGGAGGATTTTGGTGCAACTTGGATTAAAGCATGGAAGTTGCATGAAAATGTTAGTGTTTGGATTCATGCATCCAAACAGGAGGATTTTGGTGAAAATTGGATTAAAGCATGGAAGTTGGATGAAAATGTTAGTGTTTGGATGCATGCATCCAAACAGGAGGATTTTTGTGCAACTTGGATTAAAGCATGGAAGTTGCATGAAAATGTTAGTGTTTGGATGCATGCATCCGAACAGGAGGATTTTGGTGCAACTTGGAGGTCTGACCACTGCTCACGCTGATGCTTTGCGTCTGAGTCCTTCCATCAGTCCCACATAAGCAAATACATAGAATCCACTTGGGATGGGTAAGACGAGTTCAAGTAATCCAAACCGTCTTCCTTTGATTCAGATAGGTGTCAAGGCCCGCTTATTTTATCTCTTAGTTTAGGTATCAACGCTCCTCATGTTTGCTTCGTGATCCATCATACACTTCCAAAAAGTACTGAAGGTTATTATCAAGAATCAGGTCGTGCTGGACGTGATGGGCATGTTTCGGACTGTTTGCTCTATTGGAAAACAAGTGATCTTATCCCACTCTCTGGAATGGTTGCCTCCGAGACTGATGGGATCACAAAACGTATAGTCCTTCATATTCTTTGACATCTTGGTCACAACCCAGTTTTTTGACATGGTGTCTTGCCACCCCCTGCAGTTTACTCTATGGCCCGATACGCTGTCAAAGTGGAACACTGTTGTAGTACCCTCTTTGCCAACTATTTCAAAACATCCTGCTCAACTTGCAACTCTGGAAATCCTCTACCTTTCTCGCCTGAGCCCTGTAAAAATTGTGATGATTGCAAACAAGATCCTTCTCAAATCCTATACAATGACTTGACAATACAAGATTGTCACATCTGCGACGTTGTTGTTTACATAACTAGAATTAATGGCCAAATAACAATGATCCAACTAGGGGATTCGATGCGTGGCGTCGGGCCTTCAACCATTCAAATCATTCAAACCCGCCAAGTTGACCAAGATTTCAATGATTCGCCAACCCATCTAGCTCCCAAGGTAGTGGGACTAGACAAACTGAATCGCAATAAGATTGCACTCACTAAAGAGGTTGGCTGATCTTCTTAAAGACAGCATGCTAAAAATGAAGAATTAGAACCCTTAACTGCCCAATACTTCATTGGTTTTTTCTTCATTATTTCAATTGCCCTTGTTTTCATCCAAAGCAATTGGAAAACTTAATCCTTCACCTAATTTTGCAAGGTTACCTGGCGGAACAGTTTGTCGCTATTACGTCAAATCAAGCCTTGTTTTTCCTTGATTTTGGCGAGAGTTTTCTGAAGATTGAGAAATTGTGTCTACAACTCACGCTTGACCAAAGCTGCTTACACGGTCAACAGCTATATCATGCTCGGAACCAAATCTTGCAACTTGGAACGGTACCGTGACACTATCATGACTGTGTACAAGCCTTGGTCCTCCAAAAATCAGATTCCAAACCACGTCAAAATCATTATTCCTCTGGTATCTGCTCCAAAAAGCAAGCAAGCGTCCAATTCAAACTTGAAGACTAATTTCAAAGAACCAAAGAAACAAAAGACAACCTACAGTGTTCAAAAGGGCAAAACAACCACCAAGATTGCCGTAGCCCAAGATTGTGGTCACTTGATCATATCTGATGATGATGATGATCATAATCACCATAATCACAATAGTAATAGTGACAAGGTGTGCAAAGATGAATCCTCTAAACCTGCTGAGGAATGAAGTGATTTGACGAATGGTCTTGCCTTCAATTGCGGATTGAAACAGGTGGGTAAGCGTCCAAGCAGCCGTGAGGATCGAGGTAGAAGTGGTCAAAGACAAAAATTTTTTTTGATCAAAATCAAATCCAAATGAAGACAATCGACGACTCCACTGGTAGTGAGGTGAAGAAACTCAAGGGTTGAAGGAAGGGATTTCTAAGTGTACGTACGTACGTATGGTGGCTAGATAAGAATAATGGGACCAATTGACCTTAAATTGGTCCATTCATGCTCGGGCTTCTCTTTCAAGGCTAAATTTGATTGTTCAAAAAAAATAAATAATAAAAGGCATGTATTATTCATTTTTTGTTCTTGGGATTTAGATTTTTTGAACGTCTGTACCTACTCTCTACTTAACAACACAATTTGAATTTTTGGAAAAAATATCAAATCAAGCATAAAACTCCAAAAAAATACGCTTGAGGAAAAAAAAATTGAAAAAAATTGAAAAAATTATAAAATCCAATACGATCATTATTTTTTTGTTCTTGTTGATGAGGGTGTGAGTGAGAGAGTGAGGATTGCAAAGGGGAATTATGTTGAAGAAAAGAAAGATGAAGTCTCTTGAAGAGATTCTTTTATTTAAAAGAAAAAACGGGATTCAAAACCATTGGTTTGATGTTGATGTTGATGGTGGCTTGGTAAGAAGATGGTGATGAGAATTTTGAAATTGATAGGTTGGGAGTTGTGGAAACTTCTGCAAAAAAAAACACACACATTGATTGATTGAAGGACTTTAAGCATCTGATATTTTTGTATTCTGAGGTTGATTTGGAGTTCATGTCCATTGACATCATTCTAAAATCAATTCTGATCCTTGCACTTTTGACCCTCCTCCTCTGATGTGGTTTGACCATCACCCTTGATCTTCTGAATCAATATGTTTCTCAAAAGAAGACTATATATATCAAAAATGAGAACCCATAAATCAATAATAATAATAATCACTTACCATGTTTGTTTAATTGTTTAATTTTTTTTTTGAATCAATTGAGTAGTCAGAAATTGAGATCAAAAAAAAAAAAAAAAAAAAAAAAAAAAACACCAAGTTTGTGGTAATGTGGAAAGTGAGAGCATGCAAGGATTTCACAACTTTGTGCAGAGGCAGTCCTGAACATCCCATTCCAACCTTGGGCAGTTCCCTTCAAAAACGTGTAGATAGCAGTAGAAAGTATCCTGTAAAGAGTTTTGGAAGATCTAAAGAGATCATTGATGCACAAGAGAGAAAGAAAATCGATATAGGTTTCAAAACCCGGGAGGCTAACACCCCAAATTGGTCACAAGCCTGATCCTAATTTGACTGATGATTGAAGAACCCTCCCAGTTTTTGAGCAAGTGGGAGGATGGGAGTCATGGATGAAAGGGAAAAAATCAAAGAGTGGAAGAACATCCAGTAGGAGCCGGATTGGGTGACTCTCTTGATGTCAAATCAAGTAACCACATGTCATCAAGATTGTGAAGATCACTCAAGGCGTCTAACTCTCTCTCCAGCTTCACCTTGACACCCTCACTCACCTTCAGCATCAACCTTGATGCAATCCTCTTCTTCATCCCATTGATTTGAATTAGGATCAATACTTGCTGGACAAGACCAATGGGCCATGGCAGGATGCCCGGGGGAAAAAATGAAAAAAAAAAGCTGAGTGACTCGACAACAAGGATGACGCTCCTATTGCTGATACGATTCAAACTCAATTCTGGGTTTAGGATACACCTTCTATTGTTTATCTTTGCAGATTGCCCTCCTTGGTTTGAATTTTCTTTCTTTTTTTTTTTCTTGGACAGTGGAACGTTGATGGTTTTACCCGGCTGGGGGAGTAGGGTCCAATTGGGAAGGATAAACTAAAATTGATTTGGAGCTGATTTTTCAGTAATGCAACCAGATGTGAAACACAGCTGAAAGACTGGAAAAACACCAATGAAACTTGTACTATAGAAGTGGTAGTGTTACATAAAAGTGATATGAAATAAACTGTAAAATGATTTTTTTATGAATACTGGAATTAATCAGAATGAAGCTGTCATTGCATTGTGGAAAATATTGATCACTGAAATTGTAGCTGGGATATCAAAATATACAATATTTAATTGGAAATTTTTATTCCATAAGGAATTTCAAGTGAGTCCCAGTTGAATCAATGTGAACATTCAAGTGAATTCAGGTTTTTTCCTTGGGGAATTACAAGTGACATTCATTTTCCACCATGGTGAATACAAGTTGAATCATATTTTCTTTTTGATGTAAACTGAGGTGAACTCAAGAATACTCATTGGTGAAGAGAAGTTTCACATAAAGGGATTCAATTGGCCAGAAAATGGGACTGGATGGTGACATGAAGTCACTCGCCAGCCAGAGACCCCATTTTGGCCCTGGTGTATCTTGCAAGCGTGATTGCGCTTATCTTGTTTACAACCTTGCTTGCGGCTTAACCTGCAACCTTTCTCATCTTGAAACTTCAGCCCCATCCCATCATGCAATTTTGCTTTCTTCTCATCTTGATGCATTACTGATCATCCTAGTTGATTCTTTAGTTTCCAGATTTTCCTCCTTTGGACCTGTAAGCTGGCTACTATTACAGAGCAAGCTTCAAAAGTACTAAAAGTAACATAAAAATAAGGATTTTATAATTAACTTAAGAAGGAGTAGAAAATCCATAAATCTTATTTCAAAAACAGATCCTCCGACCCACATTAGGTAGGGTTACTCACTGACCCCACCCTTGAAATACAACTCCTTATATTGTTAATAATTAAACAAAGAAAAGACCAAAATACCACAGCACCACTATGGAAATTTTTGGCCAATTAAATATTTTGCAATTATTTTAACATATAGGTTTCACCCCTCAAATGAATTCAGAATTGAGGTGTTCTGTATATTTAAGTAGTTACACACGGGAATATGTTCTGTCACAATCCCCGCATGCAGCCGCGGCAATCAATACACCCGCGCGCAGCTGAGCAGGAGCACTGCCACCCTTTCAGCATACCCTGACAAGCCATTTACACAGCCCCAGGCCTCTGACAAGTACGCAGCTGCGGGACTACGGGCTGAAAGAGTGACGCGGCCTGTGAAGCTCAGGTACCACATAAATATGCTACAACCTATATGGGGACATTCTACATATGTAATAAATGTCCCTGTGGATAGAAAATCATCTAAAAATACATAAAAATATGTAAAAATACCTAAATAACCTATATACATATTTTTTTTATTAAATATAATTAAAAATACCAAAAATGTCGAAAATAAGAGAACTACTATTTGTAAAAATATATTAAAATACTTTAATATACAATTGAGAGAACTTCAAGGCATCAGTTTTTTTGTGAAATACTAATAAAACTAATGATTTAAAAATATCACATGAATTCTCATGACTCATATGTTTAAGAAATTATTTTGAATAAATCAACTGAGTTTTGATAATGAGGAGTAAAATCAATATCATGATTTTACTCCAATCAGTTAATACATAATGAGAACCCACTTGACATCAGATTACCCGTAAAAATGTTTATTAAAAGAATTATTAAATTAATGTGAAAATTTAATAAGGATAATTAATTCAATAATAAATAATATGGACAGATTAGTGTTATTCAAAGGTCCAAAACATCAATAAAAAAGTAGAATAATTCCCATACCCTGTGGAGTTAGATATTAACCGTTCTACAGCAACTAGAGAACGTAACAGGCTACCACTGGTTACCCTGCTAGGCCTCCTGTCCATCCCTTTGAGCCCTTTTATCCATCAGAAGGACAATATTGGGATTCAAAGAGCTATAAATAAGGAGCTCTTTTGAGGACATTGATAACCACAGACCCATTTATATTTACATCCAGAAACCGTGCCAAGGTAATCAAATACTTATGAGAGATAATTAGGTGATTTATGGCTTTAGTCTGATCAATAATATCCGTCCCAAACCCTTTTTATCAATTCAAACTGCTGAAAAACCTTTCAACCCCAGTAACAGGTTTAAACCATCAGTGCAGGTCCCAAACAGGTACCCAAAGGATTAAATAATATAGCATTGAGTTTTATTATCCTTTTTCTGATGTGGAAGCTTGGTTACAAAGCCCCCCCACTCCACCATATATTTTATATACATATTATCTTTGGGCAATATATCCTTTACTAATATAAATTAAAGGTTCCAAAGTAACCAGGTCTACGTATTTTCAAAGTAAATTTCCTGAACAGAGGTGTTAAAGATCCCCAATATAATTGTGGCCCCTCTATTAATGTATTCAATAATCAATTTATTAATATTGATTTATAATATTAAACCATAAACCAAACCAATTAGCCTTGCAATAGCTATATCCAAATATTTTACGGATGTTTGCTGCATTTATTGAATATTAAATCTATTATTTATTCTATCACCTCTGGTAGCTAAAGGACAGCAAGGTTCTTGGAATCCAGGAGGCTGATGGGACCTTGATAGAAGGACTGTTACTTGGCTGCTTCTGTCCTCATCAACTCTCAATAACTAATTTCCCAGCAATTTTTGGTCCCAAAACTTGAAGCTTGGCCCCAGTCTGATTTATTGGTCTAGCTATCTCACTTTTCTTACAACATCATGCACTTCACAAGTTGCAAAATCACTTTCTCTATATTTGTGAATTAGTTTGCATCAGTCTCAAAGATTTGCTTGCTAATCTCTGCAAATTTGCTTGCATTTATCACCTTGCAACCTTGTTTTCACCTATCCCAAAACCTTGATTGTGCCTATATTGAAACTTAGCTTGCGCAAATCTCTTGCGGCATTGCTTGCACCAATCTTTTTAAACATCACCTGCGCTTACCATCTTGGGGCTTGTTATAATTATGGCCCGCAATTAGCTTAGGCAAATGAGCAGTATTTAAAGCAAAATAAATGCTGGAAACTGGGTGTCAATATTTGCTAATTGGGCTTGCAAAATGGGGAAATTCTTTGGATGAATTCAATTGGATGATGAATGAATGATGGAAAACAGCAGGGACAAGAGCTCCTTAAGTACAAAAGATTGGCCTCTTGTGAGACCATGATAAAACAAGCCAAAAGGCAAATTTTCCGCCCCAAAAGCGCTCTACAGGCTCTACAGACCTTGTTACTTGGTTTGGACTACATCAGCCCAGATTTTGTCAGTCCCTGAACCCTTAGGACCAGCCTATTCAGGTCCATTCTTGTGTTTCCACCGTTACAGGGCCGAAGCAGCCCCTTTTCTGTTGAATCCCCTGGCTGGTTGTATGTTACAACCAGCCCTGATGACCTCATTACCATACTTACGGGCTGGTTGCCTCATGCAGCCAGCCCCTGGCCCCTCAAATGGGCCAGGTGGGACCCAGGACTCACCTGGGTCCGGTTTCAACCTCACTAGGGGGGGGGTTTAACCAGCGGACATGCAGCCCCACCCCCTCTTTCTCTCAAATCCTGGTGGGGGAGGTCAAATCCCCTCACCAGGGACCCTGGGGGTCAATACCCCCAGGGAGTTGTCTTCAAAGAAGTCATTGGGCTTGGGGGTGGTCAGGTCCCCTCAGCCCATTGCTCCTCCCCCTTGGTAAAGGGGGGGGGAAGAGCGCCCCTTCAGTTTTTTCTCCCTTGCCACACTCTTTGCTGTTGGGAAGGGGGTCAAAACCCCCCCCCCACCTTCCAGTTCCTTTCCTTGAGGGGTAAGGCTCCAAACGGCGCAGGGCGTTGACAGTTCTGTGGAGGGTATAGGTGCTTTTTTAGGCTTCCCTCCTGAGTGTTACAAAAATATTTAAATCTAACCAGGATCAAGGTCCAGTAACCTTTGTTAATGAGGAATCAAATGGGATAGGGATAAGTTGATAGCAACAATAGCTGAGGGGGGAAGCAGCAAAGATGATTTGGAGAAAGAATTTGAACAAAATAAGTTAAAGTTTGCTCAGAGCCCAATAGAACAAAGCATTTGTAAGTAAAGGCGCCCACACGCTAATAACTCTGGTCGTCAGCAGGTGCTTGGGAGTGATCAACTCAAACCCAATAAACCTCCAGGTTCTCAATGAACCTTCCCAACTCTCTGCAATCAAGCCCTTGAAGGGTACCAGTTAACAGTGCATGGCTGCACAAGACAATGCAATATTTTTATGGATCACTGAAACAAACAGTAACAATTTTGGACTATGAGTAACCCAAACACTTCTCAAGGATTCAAGAATAGTGTGGCAGAATGCAACTTGAATAATTAAAGGGAGGTTTAACACTCCAGGTATTAACTTAATAAAACCTCTCAGTCAAACGTGACTGGTCCAGAAAGACAATCAAGTGAATCATTAAGACCAAATAATGGTCAGAAAAAGGGATCAAGAGTGATATAAAACACTCAAAAATTCAATTTAATGAATTCTTCTTCAACCAGCAAGGCTATGGTGGGTGATAAGGAACAGGGCCACAGAAGGGCAGATCAGAGTTTCAGACTTAAAAAAAGTCAAGGGTAAGGGATAAGGATCAAGGGATAATCAAAAGATATATCCAAATAAGTGATTAATTTCACAAAGGAAGGAGCTCTTGGATCAGAAGCTCATAATTCTTATTAGTGGGAAGAATTGATGCTGGAAAAAAGCAGGGGAGATCCCCTCCTTTTATAGGCTAGAGAGCCCTGTAAATATTTACAATTGGATAACACAAATGAAACCAGAATTTTTTTTTTTACAATGATGAGGCTGCAGCTTGGGTAGGCCCATTTCCCTTCTTCTAATCTTCCAGACTGGGGTGAGAGATTCTAACCCCAGCCTGTTGCTTGCAAACTTCCGTGCGGACGTTTGCACACCTAGTAACAAGGCAACACCCCCTCCCATCCAAATCTGCAGGGGGGTGAGAACAAAAGAAATCTGATGGTTTTGATGATGAGCAATGGGGTTGGGTTGATGTGATCAATGATCCTTGCTCACAAGCGATGATGGTGGTGATGATGAGGAAGCCATGATAGATGAATAAATGATGAGAGGGAATGCAATGATTTGCGCAGGGCCAAGCAATGGGGAGGGTCATGATGAACAACTGATGGTTGCAATGAAAGTGAGGAAGCAATCAAGGATGCAAGCGATGAGGATGAGGAGGAGCAACGCGATGAGGATGAGGAGGAGCAACGCAATGAGGATGAGGATGAGTAAAGGGCAAGGATGAGGATTAGGAGGAGCAACGCGCAATAATGAGGATGAGGAGGAGCGACGCGCAAGGATGAGAATGAGCAAGGAGCGACGCGCAAGGATGAGGAGGAGGAGGAGGGACGCAACTAGGACCATTTTTTTTTTTTTTTTTTTTTTTTTTTTTTTTTACATTTTTTGAATTCTTTTCCCAAGGTGTCCCGAATGGTTCACCACAGCGGCCCGATCCATTGCCTCCCTGGGCAGGAGGGTGATCAAGTCCCCCCTGCCCTGACCGACTGTGTCATTGCGGCCGGTTGCAGGCTGGTTCAAACCAGCCACCCGTCCCCCATCCCCCTTGCAACGGCAAGCAAGGGGAGGGGAGGGAGCGGGGGCCGGGGGCCCCTGCTCCTGTGGCTCCACCAGCCGGGCCCGTGCGGCGTTGCACCCGTGCGGGATCCCTTGGCTGGGCAACAGCCATGCGTGGGCTGTACCAAGAAACACAAGCGGCCCCAAGCAGGCTGCAACACGGGCAGCAGCCCCAAGTGGGCTGCAACACAGGTGGCGGCCCCAATGGGCCTCCCCAAGCCCAAAATGTGAGAATTGACTACTTTTGAAGGCCAGCTCGTCTGGCCAAGTATGTCCAAAATAAACCTTGGGCCCAATTATGCCCATACAAGCCCATCTGGCTGTATTTGCCCATATAACTCACCAGGCCCGTTAGGGCCTGTGTACCAATGGGCCTATTCAATGCGTTTCAAGGCCAGTTTCCCCAAATCTGTGACATCCACATGGGCCCGTATGGTTGGTGTGTGTGTCCAATGTGCCGCAGAGGCCCATATGTGCATCCCATTTGGATTACACTCATACTAGCACACGCATAAGTGCATACTTATTTTAACACACCCCCTTAATCCAAAAGTGGTGACATCTGCATATTAGTTACAAAGCCTTGATGCTTGTTTTGATCTAATGCCTTAGTCAAGATATCCGCAATCATTGATACAGTGGGAATGTACCTCAACACAATCTCTTTGCAGTTAACTGCATTTCAAATATAGTTATAGTGAACATCAATATTTTTTGTTCTTGAATGGAACACTTGGTTTTGCGCCAAAGCAATGGCACTCTAGTTATTGGAATACAACAACGCAAACCCTTGTGGTTTATGTGTATACTCTAAGACTTCTCTCAACCATTTTGCTTCCTGTGAAGCTGCTAAGTAAGCTCTATACTCAGCTTCTGGTGATGAAAGACTTATTTCCAACACCTTCTTGGAAATCCATGACACCAGATTCTTACCTAAAAAGAATACAAAACCACATGCTGATTCCCTAGTGTTACCATCTTCCCAACTTGCATTGGAATAACCAACCAAATCAAAGTTTTCTGAATTTGTAAACAACCGTCCCAGACTGTGCGTTTCTTTAAGATACCTCATAACTCTCTTGAACGCTGACCAATGCCTCATGCTTGGCTTCTCTAAGTGTTGCACCAAGACACCAATTGCAAACGCAATATTGGGCCTTGTACACTGCCTCAAATAATTAAGGAATCCAACAGCTGACCTGTAGTTGTTCCCAGATTGAACAAACTCCAGATGCTCCTCATCTGTAGACTTCTCTAAACAAATTTTTGACTGCATGGGAGTACCAAACTACTTTTCATCCTCTAAGCCATACTGCTTAAGAAGAGCTGCCACGTAATTGCTCTGGTCTAACTTAATACCATTCTTGCTCTTACTGACTTTCATTGCTAGCACCTGTTGTGCCAGACCAAGATCTTTTATCTTGAACTCCTTTTTGAGTTTCTCCATGACTCTCTCTTTACCATTACCAATAATGATAATTTCATCAACCCATACAAACAAAATTGCATCCTTTCTCACAAAGAGACAAGGATTGGCCTCTGAAATCTCAAAAAAAATCTCTTTCAGTTTCTCACTCTTGGTATTATACCATGACCTAGCTGCTTGCTTAAATCCATACAGGGATCTACACAGCTTGAGGACATATTCCCCTTTTTCTGCTGAAAGAAAACTTCTAACACAGATTTTCTTCATGGTTTCTGGTTTAGTCTCTTCTAACCATTCATGAAAACCATCAGGAATTGACATATAAACAGTCTCCTCCTCCCCAAGTTTTGCATTCAAGTATGCTGTTACAAAATCAGCTTGTCTGATTTCTTCACCCAAATCCACTGCCAGAAAAATGATGTACCTGAAGGCGGACAGCCTTCCAGTTGGTGAGAAATTTTCTTGGTAATCAATACACTCTCTCTGCTTGAAGCCCTGTGAAACACATATAGCCTTGAACCTTTTCAAAACTCCATTCGTGTCAAACTTCTTGTTTAACACCAATCCAAACCTCACAATGGTCTTTCCTTTTGGAACGGAATCCCGCTTAACTACTTCAAAGACACTATTATTCTCTAGAGAATCAAATTCCTCAAAAAAAGCACTCTTCCAGTTGGCTCTCTCATTGGAATTCATAGCTTGGCCAAAGCTATTTGGGTTAACTCTATTACCCATTTTTGAACTCAAATCCAAGACTTCATTGAGCATACACTGTTCCTGAAATTTGTCTTCCTCATATCCTGCAGCAGCATAATGGGACTTCTATTCCCTGTACCTGTCAACCGGTACTCTAACTCTGCAAATCCTTCTAACTGGAGGTGGAGGCTCATCAGGTTCCAAATTAACTGACTCCCCTGAAGCGGGTACTAAACCCTCTGGTGGCACATCTTTCATCTTCTGGAACCTCATGTTACACAGCTTTTTCTGGTGAAATAGGTGCTCATTCTATTTCTTTTTGTGGCTTATTCAAAACAACATCTTCACTCCTTTTGAGTGGAAAGGTACTTTCATCAAATTTTACATCCCTGCTACGGATAACCTTTCTTGTCCCTGGACAATAGATCCTATACAATTTACTTATTAAATCATAGCCTACAAGTGCCCCTGTTCTGGCTCTTGGGTCTAATTTTTCAACCATTTCACTATGTTGGACACTATAATACACCAAGCAACCAATTTATCTTAGGTGTGATGTTTTTGGGGTAAAAATTCCAAAACTGATAACAAGGACACTTCCCATTAACACTTACAATGTTTTGCAGCAGACAGACTGTGCACATCAGCTCAGGCCATAGGAAATTTGGTAGACCAGATTGAGAAATAATAGTTCTGACTTTATCCAGTAAATTCCTATTCATCCTCCCAACTATTCCATTATTTTGTGGAGTACTTGAAGTAGTGAATATATGAATGATACCATAATCTTTCAATAGCCTCTCAAACTTTTTACTCAAAAATTTACCCCCTCCATTGGTAATAAACCTCTTGATCTCCTTTATCAGACCATTCTTTTTCCAGAATTTGAAGATTACAGAAACCTCCTCTGTGGTCTGATCCTTAGATCAAATTGGTTTAAACCAAACATAATTAGTTGCAGTATCAACTAGATTGATGAAGTACCTCGCCCCACCAAGGGACTCTGGTTTGAATGGCCCTGCCAAATCAATGGAAAAATTCTCTCTAGGAACATCAGTTCAATCTCTTCTCTTAGAGAACAAATTTCTAGTCTTAGCCCCCAAGGTACAACTCTCACAGTTGCTGTCCTTTACCTTATGGCCACTTCTATTGTAAGCAACAGTTCTCAGCGCTGAGAATTTGAAAAAGCTTTCACACAGAAGCTTATTCCAAAATTGTCCACTAAGAACAGTTCTCCCATTCATATCAATAACAAACCTATCTTCTTTAAGATAAAAAATCTGGAAACCTTTTTTCCATAACACTCCAAGAGACACAAGGTTATAAGGAAACTCTGGTACATAGAACACTTTATCAAAAGATATTTTGAAAACCAAGTGATTTGTAAGAATAAATTTTCCAATTCCTTTAATCTGAATTGTTCTGCCTTTCCAACCAATATTTACAACTCCATCATAATCACTAAGATTTGAAAATAAATTTGGTTTGAAGAACATGTGATCTGTACAAACAGAATCAATCAAAACAAGAACATCCTCCTTCAATCCTCCTAATAGGAAAGAAGCTTTATCAGTCACTGATAAGTTCTCATCTTTGAGGTTAAGATTACTCACTTCATAATCAATCAAGTCCATTTCTTGATCCTCATTGATTTTGGCCTTCTTGTTGGGACCTTCTTCCCAAACAACCTCTTCAATTGGAGCATCCAACTCCACCATTTCAATGTCTTTGGTTGTGAGATTGACCTCCTTGTCATTCTCTTTGGACTTCTTCCTTTTCTTGGCCTCCTTGAAATCCTTAGCATAGTGGCCCTTATTCTGACAATTGTAACATAAGACCTTGGAAAAATCCCTTTTTGCCTTCTTGCAAGATTTTCCAGTCTTTCCAACAAGGGCTGTTCCAGAACCCTCCTTCATCTTGAACTGAAGGTCATCCTTTTCAATCCTCTTCAGCACTTCCTCCTCCCCAGGAAGAGGATCCAATTGACAAATAATTTTGACTAAAGAATCATATTCTTTTGGCAGCTTCTGAATGATTAAGAGCAACAAAAACTCAGGATCCATGTTAAGTCCAGATGACTTAAAATTGGCTATGCTAGACCTAGCCTCTGCAAAAAACTGTTTAAAATTTGAATATTGTAACTTGAACAGTTTATCAAAAGCTATACCCTTCTGGTGAACAGAATCACCAGCATACTTGGACTAAAGAAACTTCAAAAGGATGCTTCCCCTCCTTCTCCCATCTTCCCTAAGAGTATCAGCAACCCATGTCACATTATTCTCATCAAAATGCCTAAGGAGCAGATGGTAAGACTTCTTCTCCACTTCTGAACTGATCAGAGTGTCCTCTGCATCCATAATTTCCCCACAGAAGATGTTATCCAGCTCACTATCCATAAGTACAGCCCAAGCATTATAATTCTGACTATTCAGAACCATTTTGGTAGAGCTAACATCAGGGATAGAGGAAATCTTCTTGGAAAACTTGAGGTCTTTGGTGTTCTCCAGAGTAAGGTACAAAGTTCCAGATGGCTTGGAAGTAATGATGATGTTTTTACTGATAATGTGTTATAATTATGGCCAGCAATTAGCTTAGGCAAATGAGTAGTATTTAAAGCAAAAGAAATGATTGACACTGGGATTCAATAGTTGCAAATTGGGCTCTCACAATGGGGAAATACGTTGGATGAATTCAATTGGATGATGAATGAATGATGGGAAAACAGCAGGGAGAAAACCTCCTTAAGTACAAAAGATTGGCCTCTTGTGAGCCCATGATACAACAAGTCAAAAGGAAAATTTTCCGCCCAGAAAGAGCTCTACAGGCTCTACAGACCTTGTTACTTGGTTTGAACTACATCAGCCTGCATGAAATCAGTCCCTGAACCCTTACAACCAGTCTATTCCAGTCCATTCTTGTGTTTCCACCATTACGGGGCTGAACCAGCCCCTTTTCTGTTCAATCCCCTGGCTGGTTGTCTGTTACAACCAGCCCTGATGACCTCATTACCATACTTACAGGATGGTTGCCTCATGCAGCCAGCCCCTGGCCCCTCAAATGGTCCAGGGGGGACCCAGGACTCACCTGGGTCCAGTTTTAACCTCATCAGGGGGGGGTGTAAATGGCGGACATGCCGCCCCCCCCTCTTTCTCTCAAATCCCTGGTGGGGGCGGTCAAATCCCCTCACCAGGGGCTCTGGGGGTCAATACCCCCAGGGAGTTGTCTTCAAAGAAGTCATTGGGCTGGGGGGTGGTCAGGTCCCCTCAGCCCGTCGCTCTTCCTCCTTGGTAAAGGGGGGGGGAGAGCGCCCCTTTGGTTTTTGCTCCCTTGCAACACTCTTTGCTGGTGGGAGGGTGGTCAAACCACCCCGCACCTTCTGGTTGCTTTCCTTGCGGCCGGATACATCGTCTCCCTGTGCAGGAGGGTGATCAAGTACCCCCTGCCCTGACCAACTGCGTCATTGCGGCTGGTTGCTAGCTGGTTCAAACCAGCCAGCTCGCCACCATCCCCCTTGCAACGGCAAGCGAGGGGAGGGGAGGGAGCCGGGGCCGCAGGCCCCTGCTCCCGCTGTTCTGGTTGCCGGGCCCGCCCGCCGTTGCACCGCGGGGGATCCCTTGGCCGCGCAACAGCCCTGCGCAGGCCATTGGGCCCCGCATGGGCCGTACCAAGGAACACAAGCGGCCCTGAGAGGGCCGCAACAAGGGCAGCAGCCCTGAGTGGGCTGCAACACAGGTGGCGGCCCCAATGGGCGGCCCCAAGCCCAAAATGTGAGAATTGACTACTTTGGCGGGCCAGCCTGTCTGGCCAAGTATGTCCAAAATAAACTTTGGGGCCAATTATGCCCATAAAAGCCCATCTGGCTGTATTTGCCCATATACCCCACCGGGCCCATTAGGGCCCTTGTACCAATGGGCCTATTTAACCCGTTTTGAGGCCAGTTTCCCCAAATCTGGGACATCCACATGGGCCCATATGGTCTGTGCGTGTGTCCAATGGGCCGCTGAGGCCCATATGTGCATTCCATTTGGATCACACTCATACGTAGCACAGGCGTAAGTTCATACGTATTTTAACAGGGCTTAGCATTCCCAATTCAACTTGCAACCAGATTTGCACTATCTATTGCAACTTCAACTGCTACTACTTTTCAACTTTTTCTGAAACATTTTTGCTCAATCTTGGTGCATGGTAATGTCTATCAAGTTTCTGACCTTTAATCCTCTCTTGGCTATTTGCAAGGGATGATGTAGGATATTGGCTTCCTTCTGATTGCCTCACTCTCCTTAATTATTATTACATGTCACCTAACTGATGTCACCTGAACAGTCCATTATTGAATTATCAATACTCTCTTGTTGTCTTACCCCATATTTCCTCACTTTTTGACTTATTGATATAGTTTCTGCCATGGTTTATTAGTCATCAAGTGCCTTAGGCCCCCTGTGAGGGGCTCTCTAGTTGTCTGTTTAAAACAGTATTTTCCAGGACCTAGCAAATTCAGCATCCAGTATAATTATCTCAAATTAAAAGCCACCTATAGTTTCTGGGTCCCTCATGCTAACCCAGCTTGTAGCTTTATTGCATTGAGATGTAAATTTCCTCCTATTACCACTTGCTCAATCCCTTTTTAGGCTTACTATGCACTCTGCGCTACTTCAATACTTCATTCTTGAAACTGTTTTTGCCTTAAATCATCCTTACTTGCCTTTGCTAAAGTACAGTTTAATTATAATATACTTTTTGTGGTTAGGTCAAACTATACATATCACGGACAGATATCATGGCTACTGTGACACTTGTAACTACATGTTTATCTCCGCGCGGCCTTGGTGAAATATATCTAAACCGGTTCTGAATCCTAACATCCTACAGGTTTAAAGCTGGCTCAATACAACTACAATGCGGCAGGGAAGGTGCAACCCGGCAGACCTGGAACGGCCTCAGGCAATAACTCCCCCTCCAACGGATTGGAAGACTCCCCATACGTATCGACAGGAAAAGACATGGATACCAAGCTAGCTACAATGGGGCGGGCGGTTGAGACAACGGTGAAGGCGTGGTTTCTTTCCAACCCAACAGAATATGTGTTGACGGTGGAACGGCTTAAACGGGACGGCAGCAACATCAATGAGTGGATCAAAGGTATCAACACAATTGGTCTGATGGTTTTTGGGATTGGCGAGTTCACGCACAACATCGCAAACTTACAAGATTTGAACAACAACAAAAGCATCATTGTTCAAGTTTTCTTTACACTTACTATCAACCGCGAGCTGTGGCCCCTTATTGCAAAAGAACTGACGGCGGCAGGCGCTTTTGAAACAATCTGAAAGAATTTCCAGCTATCAACCTAGACGAAGCAAATCAAATTGTGGGAAAAACTATTCCATAAGCTCACAAAAATGGAAGGGAGTATCTCCTCCCATCTCAGTCGCATATCCACCATATTTATTGAGCTCGACTGACTTGGATTGCATGTACCGAGCGAATGCATTTCGCTTGTCATGCAAGTGTTGAGGCCACCACCACCGGGATCTTCTCGTACGCAGATGCTCCAGAGAATTGGCCCCCAGCTTGATCGGCTCAAAAAACCCTTGGCAGCCAACACCCAGTCAATCATCACCTCGTATTATACCAAAATAACTCAGGAAAACTCTTCTGATAACCCCTACTCGGTGGCGGCTGTGAACCCCTACGTATGGCCTTCCTCCAATGCCTGGCGACTTCCTGAACAGAAAAACAGAATGAACCCAGCGACCCACACCTCGGGGACTTGGGCCCAACAACATCAACCAACATTGGTGGACATCCAAGCGGCACGGAATGTCATTGCAAATGGGAACAGACCAGTGCCCAACAAAATCTGGACTCAATTCGGAGGGACGTGCGTATACTGCGGTTCCCCTGACCATTGGCAAGGGGATTGCCCGCTACTTTGGATCAACGCTCAGCTGCCGCCCCCTGGGATAACTTTGGGAAGCTCAACTCGGGATCCACCTCATCTCTGTAACCCAGGCTTGTTCCAAACTGGCGCTCCTGGCGGTGGACAAATCAATAGCGTTGCCAGCCCGGATCTTCCAGCTGCCAATGAGGATTGCCCTGAGCAACCCATTGTGCGATTGGTTACCGCCCCAAACACGCTTGTGATAGACTCTGGGGCAACCTCAACGGTCAGTGGCCACTTCCCTTCATTCATCTCCTATTCTCCTTTCTCATCTCCAATTCCCCTCCGGCTGGCCAATCCTCATTCGGAAATGCTCGCTCTTGGTAGGGGAACGCTGAGGTTGACACCAACGCCATCTGGGGGCCCTGGGGACCCCCTTCTGAATGATGTGCTATACTGCCCTCGCATGAGGGGTACCCTAGTCTCTTTGGGACATCTCATTGATGCAGGGTACTCACCGGTCTTTTGCGGTCCGGACCATTTTCTTATCTCTCCTCGTTTTCATCTCTTTGCCCCTTATTCCAATTGGTCCTGGGTCATCACCTCCATTTCTCCCGTTGCGTCAGTTTCTCCGTCTGGATTTCTTCTTCCCACCCCCAATCCCCTGTCCATCCGAGCTAATGTTGTCCCCCCTCTTTCTCTTTCCCCGCTTCCTTTTGTTTCCTCTTCATTCTTCTATCATTGCGCTCTTGGCCATGTATTGGACTGGATGGTAAAATCATACCTAAAGACCCACATTCCAGATTTTGACCCCAAATCCTGGGCCCCTTTTGTCTGCAAGGCCTTCCAAACTGAAAAAAGCTTACGTCGGCGCAAAGTAATCCCAGAAGCAATTCCCCTTGACCAAACACTTGATATCCTTGTCACTGACATCCTCGGACCACTTCCCCCCAACATCTCCGGTAATTGGTACCTCCTGACAATTTGGGACCACAAATCAACCTTTATATTTGTGCATGCCTTCAAGCTTTGGTCGGAGGTCTCCAAGTTGCTTGTCAAAACCGTCACGTACCTGAAAAATTGACTTGGAAGATCCCCAGTCCACATCCGGTCTGGCAATGCAAAGGAGTACCATAGTACCACCCTCTTGGATCAACTGGGAGCCCTTGGCACCAAACTCATCTTCACCTGTCCCTATACACTGGAACAAAACGGCAAAGCAGAACGAGTAAACCGGACCCTTGGCAATATGGCCCAAACAATGCTGTCTTATGCACGCCTACCCAATATCTTCAAGTTGATGGCCTACCAACACGCGTGTTTCATCCACAATTGCTTACCAAACACTCGGTCCTCCTCTAAGTCCCCCTCTGAACAGTTGTTTGATATTGCTGACCGTCCTGTTTCCCTGCATCCATTCGGTTCCATAGGCCTGGCTCACATCCCCAAATAGAAGCGCCTCAAGCTTGACAAACGTGCCGAGAAGATGATTTTCTTAGGTTATCAAGATGACCAATGAGGCTTCATCTTCGGAGCGTCCAACAACAATCTCTGACATATATTGATGCGGCAGAGTTCCCGGACACAAAACCGGCCCCTTTCATACCTATCCCTACATCCCTCAACAATATCAACCCTGCCTTGCGAGCTGTTGAACTGCGGTTGGGGGAGGTCCCCACCAATTGGATTTGCAAAGAGCAGGACGGCCAGATCAACTGATGCCCTACGGTCTCGGACCTCAACATTCTGGCGACAATTAGCCAAGCTCTCTCTTTGAATTTCCGCCTGACGTGGCTGCCTCCAATAGAGAAGGAAATCCAGCAATTGTTTGACATGGGTGTTTGGACCCCTGTGGATTGCACGGCCAACATGAAAGTCATAGGGGCCAAGTACGTCTTTAGCGTGAAACAAGCGCTGGATGGGTTGGTGATTGCGCCCAAGTCTTGGTACGTGGCAAAGGGGTTCCGCCAGTGGTTGGGAGTGGACTTCTATGAGACTTTTGCCCCAACGGCCCTGCTATATTCACTCCGACTCCTACTGGCGTTGGCAACATCCAACAAATGGCTCATCCATATCTTTGATGTTTTGGCGGCCTATCTTCACTCCCCAATCAACAAAACCGTTTATGTTGAGCCTCCGGTTCACATGCGTCCTGAACTCATCGGGAAGGTTATGCTTCTAAAAAAATCATTATATGGAACAAAACAGGCGGCTTGATGCTGTTGGTTATTCTTTAAGGGAGTTCTTGCAGCTTTAGGTTTTGAGGGTGGAACCATTGACCAGACGGTTTATATCTATTGGAAAGGCAAAAAGGTGGTGGCAATTTGGTTGCATTTTGATGATGGGTTGGTTGTAAGTAATGACAAGGAGGTCCTTGGGAAGCTGCGGAGGGAGATGGAGATGAAAGTGAAGCTGAAATGGGAGGAAGGGTGTAATCAGATTGTTGGTATCAACCTGAAAAAAGTTAATGGCGGGCTGGCCCTCAATCAACTGTTACTGGCGAACCAAATTATTGAAAAATGGAATCAATTGCGTTCTAAGCTTATAAGTTCTAACACCACGCTTCCTGACGTCTCACTCTTGACTAATGACAATGGGCCCGCTGTACTGGCCGAGGAGTTTCAAAGCTATATTGGTTCTACATATTACTTAGCCCTGGGGACAAGGCCGGATATTTCTTTTGCGGTGAACTATCTATCACGGTTCAGTAAACGGCCCGATGCAACACACTGGGGGGCCCTCAAACATCTTCTCTGGTACATCTCCGCCACAATCGGCAACCAGCTCCTCTTCAAGCCAAACAAGGCGGGCCTGCAGCTCTGGGTGGACGCAGATTGGGGAGGCGAATTCCATTGATTGACCTCTGGCTTTGTGATCATGCTTGATGGCTGCCCAGTATCATGGGCATCAAAGCAGCAGAAAACTGTGGCCACTTTGACCTGCAATGCGGAATTTATCTCTCTGGGTACCGGGGTAGAATTTTTTGTATCTCTCCATTCCATGGTTCTTGATTTATTTCCCCCAATCAAGTCTTCTTTATATTGTGATAACAGGGGGGCGGTACTGGTAGCTAACAATAACGGATCCCGGTCTAGGATGAGGCATATAGCGCGAAATTTTTTCTTTGTTAATGATGTTATTAGGGACTTAAAAATAGATGTGACATGGATTGAAACAACTAATCAGCTGGCGGATGTAATGAAAAAACGGTTAGGGGCACAAAAACAATTTCTTTTTTGTCGGCTTTTTTTCTTGACTGCATAGTTTGTAGGGGGGTGTTGTGGTTAGGTCAAACTATACATATCACAAACAGATATCACGGCTACAGTGACACTTGTACCTACATGTTTATCTCCGCGCGGCCTTGGTGAAATATATCTAAAACGGTTCTGACTCCTAACATCCTACAATACTCATCAGTTGGACATCCAAGATTCTCTTACCTTAACATGGATCACCTCAACTCTTTTGGCCTCTCCAGCTCAAGAGTAGTTTTTGTCAATTGTTTTTTTCTTCTTTTTCTTTTATGGCGTTCAGGAGCACACCTTTTCTTTTCAGGGTGATTTTTTCACACTTGTGAAACTGATGTATTTGTGATCATATAATACATTGGATTAGTCAGCCTCTCAGATATCATTAAAATGTTACAAAAAAATAGTATCACATTTTTTAACTAGCACTATATAAACTAAACACTTTCTTCACTAAATATTATTTCCTTGCGAAATCAACTTGTCTTTTTTTGACCCTATCTCTCAGTCTATTCCTTCAGGAGTACCCTTCCTACTAGTACCATACTGACTCATCTTGAGTCCTCTTTGGGTCTTTACCAACCTTGAAGTCTTTACTCCCTTTTTCTGAACCTTCAGTCTGACCAATTTCAGATCTCTTTGGGTAAAAGTCTTCTTTCTACTGTTAATTAATCCCACCTTGTATTTTTTTCAACCCTCTGTTTGACATTTATTGGCCCAACTTGGAGCCTTTACTCCATTTTTATGGATCTTCAGCCTAATCCATTTTGGATCTCTCCAGGTACTAGCTATCCTTCTACTGTTAGTTGATGCCACCTGGGCTTTGTGTCCTGCCTTGGTGTGACAGAAAATTTATTAATCATGCTTGTTCTATATATCATATAGTTCTGTAAAGAAATTTATGCAATTTATATTGCTTAAATTTTATAGTAATATATGTGCTGCATTTGTAGCATGTTCCCAATAATTTATAAATTTTAATTTATCATAGTTCATAATGCCCCAAGTTTGGGTAGGAGGGCCTTATTCCCATTGTGAGAGTCAAGGCACAATAAAACTTATGGTTAAGTTGAGGAGCCAACACCAGGGACAGAATTGTTTTTGAAGGGGTTTGATGTTGGTATTTTCAGACCCTTGAAAAACAAATCTTTTTATAGAGATAGATTTTATGGCTTGCTAATTAAATTCTTGGCATACAGTTTGGAAATGTTATCCCTCATATATTTTGTAGTTTTTGATTTGGTATCATTCATATTCTTTCTGATCAAAATTCCTGAGTGGAATCAAATTAGTTTGTTTTTCCCAAAACCCCTATGAAAATTTTTAGATTAATTTTTAGTTTCTATCCATATTAGTGCAATTAAGAAAAAAATATAAATGATCTTTAGCTTGGGTTTCAGCAACACAAACAGATGGGAAACCTGGGAAAAAGACTGGGAAAATGAGGATGAAATTTTTAATATAGACTTGCTAATTTTACAAAATAATTGATACAAGATAAACTGTGAAATAAATATTGTTTTATGAATACTGAAATTAATATTAATGAAACTGCTCATCCATTGACAAAAATATTAATCACTGAAATTATAGCTGGGTTATAAAAAAACATAATATCTAATGTTAAAATTTTTATTTCATAGGAAATTTCAAGTAAGTACTGGTTGAATCAATGTGAACATCCAAGTGAATTCAGGTTTTTTCATTTTGGAATTACAAGTGACATTCATTTTCCCCCATGTTGAATACAATGTGAATCATATTTTCTTTCTGATTTAAACTGAGTTGAACTCAAGAATACTCATTGGTGAATAGAAGTTTCCCTTTCAATTGGCAAGAAAATGGGATTGGATGATTAAATGAAGTCACTGGCCAGCTGGAGACACCAATTTGGCCCTGGTGACTGTTTATCAATTAAAAATGCCAATATCATTTCAATGGATGATTCATTTTGGGAAAGACTTGATCCCTTCAAGCATTTGATCTACCGTTTCAAGTACTCCAGATCTGTTGGATGTCAACCAAAAATGACTGTTATATTCTTGGTTGGATAAGTGAGGGGGATGAAGAAATAGTGTTAAGTATAATGATTGGTGTTTGTTGAATTGCTTTGAGATATTCCCTGAAGTATCATCTGAATATAGTGTTATTTTAAAATAAACATTCCCTTTCCCTAAACAGGAGATGGATTAGGGATACTGATCACATTTTCACTTTCTTCATCAATTTCTATGTAATTAAGTAGAAGAATTGAATGAAAGAATTTTCTGAATCTAGTCCTCATGATCATTTGATTTTCATCAATTAACTCACAATAAAATTTCTTTTCACAGATATCTGATAATAAAACTTGATCTTGTTCTATTTTGTATTAATCCTTCAGAAATCAATGACAAAAAATTTCCGTTAAATTTGAATCCATGAATTTTGCTTGACCAGGAATGGTGATCTTCACTGCGGCTTGATTGAATATGGAAAATTTCATTATGGCGAATTTGGTGTATATTTTTGATTCAAAATATTAAATCAAAAGAGGAACTAAAATTTCTTTAGAAATTAATTTTGCAGGTTCAAAAACATGAAAATTTTGGTAGTCTTGAGTAAACATGTGATTTCTTAGTTTGGGTGAAAGATTTTACCACAATTTCTCGGATTGAGACAGCTTGAAATAATCCAATCCATGGTTTTTTTTCTGGCTAAAATTCCAAAAAGGGGGCTACATACAGATTTAAAAGCTTGGGTGATGTTAAATTCATGGATCCAACCGTGTGGTAGTTGTTTAGGGCCCTACACAGCTCAAATGAGACGTGGGGGCCCCAAGAAAACTACAAAGGGCTTTTTCAAACATGTGCAACCCCTGGAGGGTTGTGTAGGAGCCTTTTAACCCCCAAACATGGCTCAATTTAGCCGTTTACCCTCATACATGGCTCAAATTAGACAGTTTTGGGAGTACACTACCCCCAAAAGTTGTTCCAGAATTTTTGGCACCCCCTGGACCACACTTGGGTTCTGTCAACCCAAATTTGGGATTAACACATAATTTTTGGGAATGTTGTTCCACACCTAGCAATTCCAAAGAGACATTAAAGTAAAACCCAAGTTAAATTAAAGTTAAAACTCAAATCATAAATCATAAAAAAATCTGCAAACAATTCTTTCTCAACTCAAAAGTGAGCAAACTTTGTTTGATCAATTGAAATTTGGGTTGAATACTGAAGTATACCATGGTATTTTTTTGCATGGGAACAGTGGCAAGCCCTCCTTCTTCTGACATGGCTGCATGGAAGGCCTACATTGATAGTTCCATCAACAAAGCTTTGGAAAATGAAAAAAAGGATTCTGGTAATGAAAAATTGGAAGCCTTAATTGCATCCTCATCAAGGGTGTAAATTGAGGAACAAAATGATTCACAACTGGACATGAATGCTGGTGGTGAGTCACATTTTATGTTCCTGGTCTTTTTCCTATTTAATTTGATTGAAACTGATGGGTGCAGGTAACTATGAGACTATGACTTAACCAATGAATGTTTACTAGATCCTCTTGACCCACCTCCCTTCAGAGCTTTTCCTACTAGGGAAGAGGCACAAAACTATTTTCAAACATGAGCAATGAAGCATGGTTACGCTTTAACAGTTTTCAACTCAAAGCATGACCAATATGTGGATTTAGCCTGTGATAGACATGGTTCCTATTCAGGATATCTTCTTACCAAATGTTCTAGACAAACTCACACAAGGAAGGTTGGGTGCAAGTTTTTAATCCATGCAAGTTGCACAAAGGCAGACCCCTTGTGGCAGCTCTCCTAAAAAGAAACCCAACATAACCATCAACCATCTGAACATCCCTCTGTGCATCCTCAACTGAGGAGAATATTGGGGGTGGCCTTACAAAATCTAGTAGAAGGCATGAATGATGGGCTCACTACGTTACAACTGAAGAGAAAATTGAGCAAGATTTATGGGGGGATTATGTTGACAAAAAAACAATCTATAAAACTAAGCGCAAGGTAAAGCTTTCAGAACTAAAGTGAAAAAGTGCTATGGAGGTACTCTATGAACAGCTTGAAGAAACAAGTTGGATTCACTGGTCAAATTTTGGTCGAGAGGGTCATTTGGAGGCCCTGTACTTAGCAAATCCAGATCAGGCAGTAAAGCTTTCAAAACAATTCCATCATATTGCTATGTTGGATTGTACTTATAAAACAAATAAGTACAAAACCCCACTATTGCATGTTGTAGGAATGAAAGCCAATCGGAAAACTTTCACAAAAGCTCTTGTTTTTATAACAAAAGAAATGTTTGAATTCTAAAGTTGGTCTGTAAATGCATTAGAGTAGTTGGCTTATGATCCTGAGAGAATTGCAAAATTCTTTGTGAGGGACCGTGAAAAAGCTCTGATTTGTGAAATTGAAACTAGTTTCCCAGATTCATCAAGACAATGTTGCACTTGGCACTTTTCTAGAAACATACAAGCAAACTAAAAAGTGTGCTTTGTTAATGATGTTGAACGATGTAAAATCTTTATGAATCTGTGGGCAAAGTATGGGGCCTCAAAGAGCAAGGAGGAAGCAAAGGTCAATGATGCGGAACTCAGAGTAGGTCCAAATCACTGCTTCTTATTCTTCCTAGTTTTGGGTTCTGAAATTTTGACTTGTATAGTGTTTCTTGAAAGACTATGAGGATGTACTTGAGTATATGGAAAAAAACATTTTCCTTATCAAATAGACCTTTGTAACAGCCAGGACTTGCAGAAACCCAGATTTTGGAAACAAAACAAAATCTCAGGTTAAAGGGGCCCATGCAACTCTCAAACATTTCCTTGCAAACTCTTTGGGAAACCTGTTGGATTTTTGGAAAATCCTTGACGGAAAAGTTTTGAATCAAATTAAATCAGTTCATGCATCACTTTGTAACTCTCAAATAAATTTAGGGACATTTCTTCCACCTGAACTTTTACCATTGGGTTACAAATTGTCTTTAGAGGAAATCCATCTTTTTAGGGAACAATTGAAGAAGTTCAAAAGTGTTCATGATGACAAAGTCTGCACCAAGTCATATTTCAAGACTATGTGTTTGCCCTGTTCCCACCAAATAGGTGACCATCAAGGATTCAGAGAATCTGTGGTACCCAAAGATTTTCATCCTCAGTGCAGGTTGGACTATGACCCTTGCATTTCTAGTTCTGTAAGTTGGCTTAAGTTGGATTGTTCAAATCACTATGTGATTAATGATTTTTGATTAATGAATCCTAATTCACTAATGGTTGGTCCTTTTGAATATTTCCAGTGCAATGTCAATGAAATGCTAAGCATTACTCTGTTACTTGAAAAAGTCAATGCAATGATCTTCGAATCTCCATATAATGAACACAGCGGACTATTGAAATATATCATTCAGAAGATTAAAAATGTTTATCAAAGGCAAGACTTGAACCTAAATTCTTATAATCATGTAGGGGCTGGCATAAATTGACAGATATGCAGAAAGAACCATCTCAGTTTGAGCTTGTTGAAAAACATCTCAAGGGGGAAACAAGAACTAGAATGGCTCCAAACAAGAAAAGACAAAAGATTATAAGTCTTTTCTTTTGGGATATGTTCATTTTTCTGGTTTAATGAACTTATAAATTACTAACTAATGATGAATTGTTAGTAAAAGTAGGCAAAAGCTGAATCTGAATTTCATAGTTCATAGGAAGAGACTGGAAGTGAATCAGAATCACTTAATTTGGTGTCAGAATCCTCTTCAGAGGAAGAGAACATGCAGCAAATCTCAACCAGAAGCTCATCTTTGGTGAGTATTAATTTCATTGATCCAATTAAAGAAATGAATACTAAGTTAGTTTTAATGATAGTAACCAAACTTTAAATACCTCAATCAAATACCCAAGACATTCCATAAGTTATTGGGTGAGGTTTGGGATCCAATTGGAGATGGGAATTGTGGATTTAGAGTCATTTCTAAATCTCTTGGTTTTGAAGAACTGTAAATTGAATTTCATTGAAAGAAAGAATTTAAGACTAGAAGGAACATGAAACAATCTGAGCAATATCTTGATTCATTTGAGAGAAAAGGAACAGAAGGATGATTGAAGAAAACAAAGATAAAAAGGGTAGCAGAAATCATACCAGACAATTGACAATGAGTGTTGAGTGAATCACTAAGGATTAGTATGGATGGACAATGGAGATTGGAGCTGAGAGTTTGTTGTTGAATTGAGGAGATTTGGTTGAGAGATTGTGGTAAAATCCAAGAGATGGGTTGAGACGCAAGGGAATTGAGATTTATGAGAAGGAAAGAAAAGCAATGAGCGGACAAAGGAGATGAAGAAAAATGAGAAGAAAAGAAAGAGAATAAGATTGAAGAAAAGATCACACTGTTGAGAAAGGAAAGAAAAAGGAAAGATAAAAGCAGAGACCCTGGTCATGACCGGGAGGGTCAATGAGTGAGGCTAGGGGCCGCAAGCTGATGAGAGTGGGGTAAGTGCGCCGGTGCGGACTGGCAGAGTACAGTGTGGGGAAGACCATTTTAGGAAGAGGATTCAACACCCCCCGTGGCTAGTAGGATTTCAGGGTGCGTGAACTGAGAGTTAATGACTTGAGGAAGTTTTGCAAGAGTAATTCTAGGAAGAGCCTTTGTTAAACCATCAGCAATCATGTTGGAGGAAGGAATCAGTTTGATCTTAGGATTATTTGCCTTGAGTTCTTTGCGGATGTCTTTGGTTTTGATGTCTATATGACAAGTCTTAGAGTTGCACCTGAGCTTCTTTAATTTATTGTTGAGTCCCTTATTGTCAATGTGATTTAGGCTGGGTTGAATTGGTTTTTCCTACATTTCTGATATGAGCCCTCTCATCCATATAGCCTTGAGCAATGATTCCACAAGTGGATTTATTTCTGCTTCAGTGGTGGAGTGAGTAATGTTCTGCCAGCGGTTACTGCTCCAAGAAATGGTGGATCAGAATAGTAGAGTGAGGTGGCCAGACTTTGAATTTCTTGTCTCTAGATCATTGTTCCAGGTAGAGTCGCTGTAACATTGCAGTTGAGTCTTGGGGTGTTTCACTTCCAGCACAAGAGAGAGGTGTTTGGTTTCCTTCAGGTATTTCCAGCAGTGCTTGACTTCCCGCCAGTGATTGATTCTGGGTTGTTTGAAAAATCAAGAAAGAATGGAAGCAGCTTAGGTAATTTCTGGGTGAGTGAGGCAAGCAATATAATTCATTAGAAAGAAGGGGGATCCATAGTTGAGGTTGAGAGCTTTGAAGTTGTTGTGTTCTTCATCTGTAGCTGGTCAAAGATTTAAGTGAGCTGTTAGCAGAATTGAAAGGGTATCACAATCACTGAGATTGAGTTCTTTTATTCCATTTTCCATGTGATTTGGTTTAGAAAGAAAAAATTTTTTTTTATCCCCGGAATTTTTCATACCCAGGATAGTGTTGGTTTTGAGGGCGGTGGAATTTGGAAATCAATGGAGGAAGTTTTCTTTGGACTCATTTCCAAGACAAATGAGGATGAGGTTTTTGACATGAAAGAAAATGATTGATTTGTTCTGGGGACTTAAATAGAGACAGGTATCACTGGAAGATTCATTAAATCCTTGGCTGGATAGTCATTGAGTAAGGGTGTTGAACCAGTTGAGAGGGGCTTGTTTGATTCCATAAAGAGATTTCTTTAGCTTGAGATATTGAGAGTTTCTAGAGCATCCCTTTGGGGTCTTTATGATCATGTCTTTGTTGAGAGGTGCATGCAGAAATGCCCTCTTGACATCAAATTGAGAGATTGGAAGTGCATGGTAAAGCCCAAACAGTAGCACTATTCTGAGTGAAGTCGCCTTGCCTGTTGGGGAGAATGTACCTTGATAATCGAGTCCGTAGATTTGATTAAACCCTTGCACGCTGTTAGACTCCAAGCGGTGCTAGGCTGTGGCATTTCTGTGGAGAGGAAAGGTGCTGTTTAGGCTGCCCTCCTGAGTGGTACAAAAATATTGAAATGTAACTGAGATCAAATTCCAGAACCTGGTAAATGGGGGGGTCCAAAGAGTAAATGATAAAGGGGATAGTAGTTGGTAGCTGGGGAAACAACACTATCTGAGCCAAGATGATGCCAGGGAAAAACTTGAATAGAAGAAGTCAAGGATTGTTCATAGTTCAACAGGACAAGGCAATTGTAAGTAACAACCCCCACAAGCTAATAGCTCTGGTCGTCAGCAGAAGCTTAGGAAAGATCAACTCAATCCCAAAAAACCTCCAGGTTCTGAATGACCCTGCCCAACTCTCCGCAATCAAGCGCTTGAAGGGTACCAGATAACTCTGGGTGGCTGCACAAGACAAACCTAATTGTTTGATGAAGCTCTAGAAGCAAAGCAATAACTGATTTGAACAAGAATAACCCAACACTTCTCAAGGGACTCAAGAGTAGTGTGGCGGAATTCAACTTCAAAAAGAATTAAAGGTAGGTTTAACACTCCAGGTTTTAAGCTTAATAAAACCTCTTCAGTCAAAAGTGACTGGTTCCGGAAAGATAATCAAAGGATGATCAGTACCAGTATGGTCGGATAAAGGGATCAGGAGTAGTGTAACACACTCAAGAATTCAATCAGGCAAATTCTTCTTCAACCAGCAAGGCTATTGACTGGTGATAAAGATCAAGGATCAAGATTTGAGTATGAAGGCTCAAGGATCAAGGGGCAATCATTGATATACCCAGAATTCAGTCTCAGATAAAGGGGAATGAGACCCCACAGATGATTTATTTCAAGATCATAGTGATAATGATTCTCTGATAAGATATCATAAGATTCCCCCCTTCCTACCAAAAGGAAGGGGAGAGCCCTCCTTATATGGGCAGGAGGCCCTGTCAGACTATGTACAAGTGATACTACAGTTAGAGCAGAAAATTTTTCTTTTTTTTTTAGACTCAGATGAACAGAAAAATAGATCACGCGGGCCAGTGGAAATCCGGCCTCCCTGACTGGGGTGGGATTTTTCTTCATCCCTTCACCTCTCTTGCGTCCGTCTGCAGACAGGCGCGTGTGACAACACAAACATCACCCACCCCTCACCCAAAGGCGGAAGGCATGGGGAAAAATTGAACCAGACCGTCCGCGGATGTTTGCCGGCGGTAGAAGAGGCTTTTCCACCCCCACCCAAAGATGGAAGGGGGTAAGAGTGGAATTTGATAGGCGGTTGATGTCGGACAATTTGTGGACCAAGGGGGATCAAGTGGTTGTCATGGTCTTGACAGGAGAGGTTCCATTTAGAGTTGAGGGAGCGCTTGTTGAGATCAATAGTCCTTTTGGTCTCAAAAATTGACGCACGCGTCCGTCTACCAATCAACCAGAGATGTGCCTTGTTGATTGAGCCGTGAGCTTAGTTGAGTAGGTTGACAAGCAGGTTGAGGAGGTTGAAGATTGGGTTGATGCAAGCCTTGGTGGAGCAAGAGATCCTGATGAGTCAGAGGAAGTGCTAGTGAAGGAGATCGTCAAGGAGGTTGATGGCCAGCTGGATGGAATTGATTTAGGATTCTAATTGGGATTTGAGTTTGTTTGAGGAAGATTGAGTAGGTGGATCTAGGATGGGATGGAGATGATGGGCTTGCGCAGTTGTTTGATGGCAGCCAAATGGCGCTTGTCATCATCATCATCAGCCATGGTGGGGGCTGCTGGGCTGATGGGTTTGGTGGAAGAGTGCCAGGAGGAATGATGGTGATGGTGATGGTGGTGAGGTTGCAATCAGGACTTGGGGTGAAGGTCCGAGCAGAGGAAGATTGGGCCAAGCGGGAGAGAAGGAATTGAACGCAATGCATAGGTGATGAGACCAAGAGAGGCCTGTCCTAGACCACTGGGACAGAGCAATGCTTGGCAGGATGGGGAAATTGGAGGAGTGATACTGATACAAAAAATTCCAATTTTTTGTTTTTGTTTTTGATGAATGACACCTAAATAAAAGAATTGTAAAAAATTTTGAATTTGCCGCATCTGGTCCAGGGTGTCCAGATTTTGTCACCACATCTCTCCCCAACTTAAAAACTGTCCGTAGTCTGCATCTGAGCTTGATGTCATAAAAAAAAGAAAGGAAATATGATTGAACACAAGAAATGGCCATTTGATCTTGAGGGCAATTGAGAAGAATATCTTGGTTGATCCAAAGAAAATCCTAGAGTGGACTGCAATGAAATCAAGAAGGCATCCCAGGTGCTCACATATGTGGCATACAGTAGAGTTTCACAACAAAACGCCGCAGATGACCCTTGTGGTGCATAATTGGGAGGACTTACTTCTGATCAAGGTTGCCTCCACAACAATGAAATTTCTTGACCCGATCAGCAGAGAACCTTCTGGCCATCTGAGTACCATCCAGTTCTTCCAAAACATATGATCCACCTCTGACTTGACAGACCACTCCATAAGGACCATTCCAGCGATTGGAAAAAATCTTCCCCCAATGAGTTTCCAAGGATCAATTATAAGCTAGAACTAGATCACCAGGATTCAAGGGATCCCTGACTCAATTGGAATGCTTATCCTCCCAATACTGGACTGATTTTTCCCTTGAATCCATCATTTTCTGATAAGCTTCGTCACAAACATCTTCACTTTGCGTAAGTTGCTTGGATCTGGCATCTAATAGATCAGTGGTGGAAGAAACCTTTTCCCAAGAAATACCTAAGAAAGATTCCATTTCCAGATCAAGAGGAAGGAAAGCCCTTTGACCAAAGAGGATTTATTAAGGTGAGTAGCCAGTGGTTTGTTTAGTTGAAATTCAATCAGAGAAGAGAACCAGAGGAAGAAATTTGCAACAATTCTTTCCACTTTCACTAGCCAACTTGACAAGAGCAGCCTTCAAAGGGTCATGGCCTCTTTCCACCATGCCTTGATCTTCAGCATAATAAGGAGTGGTCACCCTATTTTGAACAGGAACCAATTGGATCATTTTGGCCAGTTTTCCACCAAACTCAGAGCCACCATCAGTTGAATAAGATTGAGCCAAGCCATAACGCATTGTCCAATTCTCATAAAGGAAGGCTGCTACTGATTCAGAGCTGAGGTTCTTAAGAAATTTTGCTTCAGCCCATCCAGAAAAATCATCTCTAGCCACAATGAGGTACTTAGCTCCACCAGCCTTAATGTGAACCACATCCATAGCAATCCTTCCAAAGACAGTGGACTCTCTAGTGGGATAACAAATTTCAGCGAGGCGCCTAATACCACGTTTCTGAAATACTTCACAACTCTTACACCATTGAGAGACTGATTTCTTCAAAGATGGCCACCAGAATTGTTTGGATATACGTTGATAGGTTTTGGTTTCCCCACAATGCCCAAGGCCTTCATGGAGTCTTTTGAGGATTGAATATTGCTTAGAGGGGATATTGAAGACAATAAGAGCACAAGGATTGC
This sequence comes from Puccinia polysora, assembly GCA_025617555.3. Classification (NCBI taxonomy): domain Eukaryota; kingdom Fungi; phylum Basidiomycota; class Pucciniomycetes; order Pucciniales; family Pucciniaceae; genus Puccinia; species Puccinia polysora. The sequence goes on along the minus strand of CM062635.1, from coordinate 40,956,814 downwards.
CTCATTTCATAAGCCTAGTACCTTGGAAAACGAAATTGGAGGATTTCCTTTTGAGTGATTGAAAATCTTTAGCAGAGAGATCAGGAGGCCTTTGGAGAGTGGAAAGGTACTGCTCTCATTTTAGCCAGAAACCTTGCTGGAAGCCAGAATAATCTTGGGAGGAAAAGGTGAAGACTGGACAAATTAAAGGCTCCTCCTCATCAAAGTCCACTCCAACATCCAATTCTTCATCTCCAAGGGGGAATTGAGATAAACCATCAGGGATGGTGAGGGATTTTCCAGGCCTATGAACAATATCAAAAGAGAAAAGTTGGATAAAGGCCACCCAGCAAGTCATAGGAGCATTTGGGAGGCTGGGAGAATTGATCATTTCAATGATGCATTGTGCATCAACTTGTAACTGGAAGTGTTGACCCCAGAGGACAGTTTGGAGTTTCTTCAACATTTGAGCCACACCACAGAGTTCCAGTTTTGTTTGGGAGTACCTGGATTCTACATCTGAAAATGAAAAGGATTCATAGAGGGCAGGACGGTCCCAACCATTTTCATCTTCATAAGAAACAAGACCTAGAAAACCCCTGACTTCAGTTGGATTGATGGGAGTAGGCCAAGAGAGGATTTTGTTTACTTTGGATGAAGCCATCCTTCTTCCCTCCTTTCAGACCACATGACCAACAATTTCCAGCACAGAGACACAGGCAGCCAATTTGGATCCAGAGACAGTGAGGCCAGATTATTCAATTCAAAACAAGGTCCTTTCCAAAGTGGTTGCATATTCCCAGATGAATCAACGGATTCCTGAATGCCAGGGTAAGAGCTCATTGTTATAATCAGAAACTGGTCTTTTAATTCCCCCATTGTCAATAAAGATACCAGCATTATCAGGGATTTCATCCTGGAGGATCCAAACCATCTGATCCTGATTGACTGCAACCAAGTTGGTGGCACCTTGAGGCAATCGAGTAAGTTGGAAATGACCAAGGGGAGTATCAAATGTAGTGAGAGGGCAAGAAATTGGATGTAAGGACCATTCCTCATAGCCACCCATAATGTCACCTAGACCATAGAAAGTGTAAGTTAAGGCTGAATAGAAAAGGATTCAGATTTCAGATGAGACAAACAAAAAGCAAAGAAGACAAGTCACACCTGAATAGAAAAGGCTCAAAGCCACTAGATAGCAGAAAAACACCACACCCAGCACAGTAGCTGGTGAATATTGAGGAGAACAGGAGCTGGAGATGATCAGTGGAACTGAGAGAAATCATGGAAAACAAATGAAGAAACTGCTTACCCAGCTCAGAACTCAGGAAGTAGATGGTACGGTCATCAAACCGCACAAGGGGAGAAAATCCTGGTTCTGAGCCGGTGAAGGTACAAAAGGGGCAGCCAGGTGCGCGCCCATTGGCATTGGGACGCGCCCTGGGCTCAAGTGCCTGGGCGTACTGCACAATTCACACGGTTGGAGACAAGAGGTGAAGAAAACATAACATGAGACGGAATGAGGAGATGAGATGAAATGGAAAGAAGGATGAAGGCACATTAGGAATTATGGCCTCTTTCACCATTCAACATTCAACACCCTCCCTGCCTTCAAACTTCTGGCAAGATGCATCCAACGTTGATTTGCTTGAGTTGTTGTTTCAGAGAGAGACGCAAGACTGCCTTCGTGAGAAAGTCCGCGGGTTTTCCCTTTGAGTCAATTTGTTTGATGGCAATAGTGCCCTTCTCAACTTCTTCCCTGAGGAAATGGAACCTTAGCTCCATATGTTTTTTTCGGAAGCCGGCATGATTGGCGGAGTTTTTTGCAAGTTTGACGCAACCATTGTTGTCTTTGTGGACAATGATGGGCAACTTGATGGGTGACTTGAGTACTTCCTCCGTTAGCAAATTGAACCAGAGAATCTCTTTCACAGCTTTTGCCACGGCCTTGTACTCGGCCTCAGTGGTGGACAGCGAAACGGTTGGCTGCTTTTGTGATTTCCAGCTGATCACGTTGTCATTCCATAGGACAATGAAACCACTGATTGACCTTCTAGTGGTAGGGCATGTGGCCCAGTCAGCGTCCACGTATGAGCTGAGTCCGGTCTGGCACGGCTTTCTTGAGAATGTGAGGCCCACATCTGGTGTTGATTGCAAGTAGCTGAGAGCCAGAATCCCAGCATCCCAGTGATTTTTGCCAGGTGTGTTTAAGAATTGAGCGAGATAATTGGTGGCAAAGGTAATGTCGGGCCGAGTATTGCAGCTTATGTAGGTGAGCTCACCAACTATTTTTCTATAGTTGAGTCCACTTTTGACAAAGAGTTGATGCTCTTCTTTGGACGCCGGCAGCAATTTCCCAAAGGGCTTGAAGGGCGTTGAGCACTGTTTGTGTTGCGGAAGTCGGTACTGATCCACCAGAGAGGATATATAGGTTGCTTGACTTACATGGATGAGGTGCTGATGCTGAGTGAAATTCATCCCTAGAAGGAGGGATGCTTGGCCCAGTTCCTTTATTTTGAAGCAACATTGGATGGAGTCAATGAAGGACTGCCGGTCCGGGCTGAAAATGGCGATGTCGTCCACGTGCACGTACAGATAAGTGTTGTCCTTCCAGAACACGCAGCAATCCGCCTCACTTCAAACAAATCCCTCTTGGGATAGCCAACTACTCAGGGTGTTATACCACATCTGAGGTGCTTGCTTCAGACCGTACAAGGCCTTTTTGAGCTTGAGAGACTTACCCGGCGCCACTGGCACATTCTCTGGGACCAGCACATGAATGGTCTCCCTTAAGGGAGCATTAAGGAAGGCCGACTTCACATCAAGTTGGTGGAATTTTTAGCCTTGCTGGATGGCATGTGAGATGAGGAGTCGGAGTGACAGCCTATCGCCCGTGGGCGCAAACACACTGGTGCAGTTGATGCCAAATCTTTGTTGAAAACCTTGCACACAAAGCCAGGCCTTGAACTCAATAATGTGGTTGTCCTTGTCCCTTTTTGTTTGTAAAACCCAGATGCACTTCAGTTGGTTCATGGCGCTGTTCTTCTTGCACTCCTCCCATACCTGGTATGCCAGTAGATTTTGAAGTTCCCTGTCCATGGCAGCGATCCATTCCAGCCTGTGAGGGCTGCGCAAGGCTTCATCTAATGACTTGGGATCCTGGGAGCCAGCGTCCATGAGATTCAGCTGAGCATCTGGGGTTCTTGGTCCCCGTCGAGAGTGCGTGAGGATGTTGCAATCGGAGACTATGCTGTGGTCCGGAACAGGAATTTTCTCAGCATTTGGAAGGCCCGCACCGGGAATTGAGGTTGTTTCAGAAGGAATGTTGGGGAGGACGTTTCGGGTAGAGACCGGTGGAGGATTAGGGAAAAGACATGGTCCCTCTAAGGCGCCAACTTTGCAGCGCTCAAAGGTGTCCTCGAGGAAGGTGACGTTGGCGCTTGAGTGCACCCGCTTGGTGCAATGATCAAGAATCTTATAGGATGAGAAATCATTCACGTACCCAAGGAGCGTACCCTTTTCTCCATTAGCAGACAGTTTGAAATCACGCCTGGTCTTGGGAATGAGCGAGTAGGTGGTGCATCCAAACAGTCTGAGGAAGTGATGGTTGAACGGCCGCTGAAACCAAATCTCGTAGGGAATTTCTCGGCCCTTTGATAAGACAGGGAGCGCATTGAGGAGGTCAGTTGCAGTCTTGACTGCTTCCGCGCAGTAGGTGGGGGGGAGGCCGCTTTGCACCAGTAAGCATCGTGCTTTATCTATAATGGAGCGGTTTGTTCTTTCAGCAAGGTAGTTTTGCTGGGGGGTGTATGCTGGAGCCAGTTGATGGATGATGCCATGAAGCTTAAAGTACCCACTGAGCTCCTCATTTACAAATTTGCCCCCATTGTCCGACACAACCGTAGCTACCTTGGCACTGAGTCGCCTTTCTGATTGATTAATGAAGTCCTTTATGGCCGCGGGAGCTTGATCTTTGGAGCGAAGGAAGGAAACCGACTTGAAACCCAAGAATTGGTTGACAATGGTGAGAAAATACTTGCATCCGCCATTTGAAAGAACCAGAAAGGGACCTACAAGATCAAGGTGGATTGTTTCCAGACAGAAAGTGGCTGGTTTAAAGTGCCCCTTGAATGGGGTGGCCGTCATCTTGAAGCTCTTGCAGATGTTGCAGTTGGAATGAGAGGAGCTCTCAGGAAAAAGAGTTTTGAGAGTGGTGTGGTGAGGATGTCCTAGTCGGAGGTTCCATGGTACGGCTTGGGATTCTTTGAGGAATACTGAGCTCTTAACGGGACTTTTGAACTTGGTGCCACATAGTTTGACCAAGCAATTGCTGACGGTGCCCACAAACAAAAAGTGATCCAGGGTGATGTTGTATCCAGAATGGCCGAACCGTTTGATGACGGCTGATTTAGTCGCTATTCAAGGAAGAGAGACAAGACAATGATTCAGAGAAGGGACCAAGAGTACGTTATTCAGATGAATTTCTTTGCCCAGGTGATTGCAGAGAGTGGCCTTGCCTATGGCTGTGGCCAGCAGTGCAGTGCCTTCTGCCCCCGTGCCCACTTTCAGGTTTATTGATGTTGATTCCCAGAGGAGGCAGGAAGAGTTGACAATGTGATGTGTGGCTCCCAAGTCAAGCACAGGGAGAGGGGGCGCTTGAGTCTTGGTGAGCTTGAGGTATAGCTGAGCATTAAGGAATGCTTGATGTGAGTCAGGGTTGGTCGAGTTAGTTGCTTCAGTAGAAGCAGTTGCCGAGTGGAGATGAGAGAGAGTTCTAGAGGCAGAGTGATTAGGGCGCAATTCTGGGTGGAGGAAACAGCATTGGTCTTCCGGATGATTCGCGAATGGATTGTGCCTACCCTTGGAGCAAGGGTGTTTATTTTTTGATTTCTTTTGCAGAGCAGTTTTGTGCAGAGCAGTAGAGGTGGTGTCTTCTGTTGGTTCAGGTGTCTTTTCCTTTTGAGAGATTTCCAGGTGAAGAACCTCCCTGAGCTTGTTAAGCACAGCTGTTGGGTTGGTCAGCATTCTGTTGTTCAGAAGGAGAGTATTGACTATGTGGTGGAAATTTTTCATGAGTTTGGCCAGGATAGTTTAGCTGAGGATGTCTTGAGGAACGTCCAGTTTGACCACAGAGAGCTCGTTCATTAACTTACGGCAATCATTGATGTATTGAGAGAGATCCCCTTTGTACTGGTACTGTATGAAATTCAGCCAGAGACAGCCACGGTTGTTGGACGATTGAGAAGCATATCTGTTGTGGATGGCTTCCAGGATAGCTCGAGGATTGGATTTGTTGGAACTGTTCACCACGGCGTCAAATGCAATGTCACCCAGGTGCTGAATGATAATGTCGCAGGCCTCGTAGATCTTTCTCTTTTGGGTGGGGGTGGCGGCACCCGTGGGGTTGTAACCCTCAATGAGCTCAAGAAGTCCCTTTCTTCTGAGGTAGCTTTTCAAGCGTATGAACCAGTTGGGGAAGTTGGATTTGGTGAGGAGAGGAATGTTCAGTTTGGGGCTATCTTCCTGGTCAGTCATGGCTAGGATCATTTTCTAGTCAAATTGGAGTTGTGTGACTGGGACTGTAAATCTGTAAGTTTAGGCTGAATAGAAAAGGATTCAGATTTCAGATGAGACAAAAAAAAAGCAAAGAAGACGAGTCACACCTGAATAGAAAAGGCTCAAAGCCACTAGATAGCAGAAAAACACCACACCCAGCACAGTAGCTGGTGAATATTGAGGAGAACAGGAGCTGGAGATGATCAGTGGAACTGAGAGAAATCATGAAAAACAAATGAAGAAACTGCTTACCCAGCTCAGAACTCAGGAAGTAGATGGTACGGTCATCAAACCGCACAAGGGGAGAAAATCCTGGTTCTGAGCCGGTGAAGGTACAAAAGGGGCAGCCAGGTGCGCGCCCATTGGCATTGGGACGCGCCCTGGGCTCAAGTGCCTGGGCGTACTGCACAATTCACACGGTTGGAGACAAGAGGTGAAGAAAACATAACATGAGACGGAATGAGGAGATGAGATGAAATGGAAAGAAGGATGAAGGCACATTAGGCATTATGGCCTCTTTCACCATTCAACATTCAACAGAAAGCTCTCCCAGAGAAGGATTCAAAAAATTCTTCAGTAGCAGGGAAAATACCAGAGTCTTTAATAGTATCTTATTTAGAGGCTGGAGATCATGAACTATTCTAAGTTTACTGTTACTTTTAAGGACACAGAAAACAAGAGTGGAATAGCTAGAACTTGACTGTTCATATAAACCGGTTTGGATTTGTTCCCAGACCAACTTGATGAATTTGTCTACTTTGGCAGCAGGGATTGGGATCTTTTTCTTTTGCCAGGGATCATGTTCTACTACAGGAATGATATAAGGGAGACCATAGGATTCCTTCAAGAGACCTCTCTCTTCTTCACAGAAAGCAATAGCTTTTTCCCTAAGAGCCAAGAAATTTTTTATCAAATACAAATAATCAGGTAGAAGCCATCCATCTGGTCCAAAGTTGACTACTCACAGACATTCTTCAGTGAAACGACCAGAGGGGATGAATGGACCAGTGAGAGATTAAGTTAAGCCACAGTAAGGGTGGTGGGATAGAGGAGGACGCCTAAGAGGAGGGTTGAGATTGAGAGACATTGGTTGGTTGACCAGTTGGACTTTCCTAGCAACTGATTTATATTTGAAGGAAAAAGAGAGTGGTTCTTGTTTTTGCCAAGAGTTGACCAGAGAGATCTGACTACAAGGATTGAGACCAAGTTCTAACACCTTCCAAGTTTGATGTTCCGCAATGTTTTTGAAAGGTGCCTTTTCCATAAAAGAAGTCCCAGGAGATAATACATTCCTCAAATGTTTGACACAAGGTAGGGTTTTGAAAATGATAGTAGTAGGATACCCTGGTGGTGCACAATTGGGAGGACTTACTTCTACCCTAATTTGCCCCCACTGAAGCCCATATTCTTCCATACCAAAGCCACCAAAAATAGGATTGAAATTAAGATCTAGTTCAGACTCATTGTGGAGATTTGAACTGGAACTGAGAGAAGATTGATTAGGAATAAGAGTACAAGGAAAAGAAGAAACAACAGATGAAGAAGATATATTTTTGGATTTTTCCATTTTGATTTGTTTTTGATTTTTGATATTTTTAAGATCAGAAGAAAAAGTTCAAAAGAAAGAGAAATAAGCCTCTGGGATGAGAGTTGACCCTTGAGTTGAAGTTTGAGGCTGAAAAGAACTACAACTATTAGTAGGATCAACTACTCCCATAAAAAATGATAGGAACTAGAATTATCCTTCTGTTTACCTTTTAGAGATGACTTAGGGATGTTGAATACGTGGTTAGATTTCTGTAGGACTAAGAACCAGCAACGGAGTTTGGCCGGAGACTAGTATTGATAGTGGTTGCGAGGTTGATGCTGAGAGAGAATCATGTGGTAGGACAGAGGCTAGATAGGCAGATGAGATATAGATTGGGAGATAGGAAGACTGAATGGAGAAGGAATCAGATTAAGAGAACATTGAGGATATTCGGAGGAGTGACATCTTACCAGGCAAGGATTATTTGGAACAGGTTGGAACAGAACTTGAGAGGTGAGGTGATGTATGAGACAGAGGTACAAGACATATAAGAAGGAGTAAGCGAGAAAATAGAAGAAGTAAGAAAGAAAATGAAAAATGGAATAGACAAAAAAGGAAAGGAGATCGGGCCCCAAGAGTTAATTGTAGATGAGAGTCACGGGCAAGTGAGGGTGCGCGGAGAGTGTATCATCCCGCGCACCAGAGCGCGCGGAGGGGGGAAGAATAGCGCGGATGTGTGGAGTCGGGGATAGAATCTTAACACCCCTTGTGCCTTGTGAGAGGGTAACAGCAGGGTTGGAGTTAACAGAAAACTTCTTGTTGTAGAAGTTTGAGCACATTAATGGAAGTTGCCTTAGTGAGAGAGTCTGCTATCATCTTGTCTGTTGGGATAAGAATTAGATCAAATGAAGAAAGAGAGAAATCTTCCCTTAAGCCCTTAGTTTTGATGTCTATGTGACGTGATTTGGAGTGGGATCCGAATTTTTTTATTTTATTGTCCAGACCTTTATTGTTGATATAGATGGTTTTCTTGCACTTGAGAGAGGGTTGGATCTTGTTGACAAGGTGGGTGATCCATTTGAGTTCCAGATAACAGTCCAATAGAGCGTTAAGTTCGGACTCCATAGATGGATAAGTTATGTTTCTTTGTCTTGAGGAATTCCAGACGACCGGACTGCCGTAGTGGAGTATAACAAATCCGGTTTGAGACTTCCTGGAGGTAGGATCATCTCCCCAAGTAGCATCACTGTAAGCAGCTATTGCTTCTTGGGAGGGATCATATTTGAGAGTAAGTTTAAGATTTCTGGTTGTCTTCAAGTACTTCCATACTTTCCTAACTTCTCTCCAGTGAGAAATGTGGGGCTTGGTATTGAACCTGGCCAAGCTTGAGACAGCAAATGAGATGTTGGGTCGAGTATATTGAGAGAGATGATTTAGGAGGCCAATGGCAGATTGGTAATTGATATTGAGATGCGTGAATTCCTCATGATCCTTGTCTCTCCGTTTCAAGGTGTAGATTTTGAGTGAGTGGTGATTTTATGTTCTTGCATTCCACAAGACCCAGCTCTTCCAATCCCCGGTCTATATGTTTTGGTTGACTGAGGAGGATCCTATTGTCCTTGATCTCCATCAACATCCCAAGGATAGTATTCGGGGGATGGCAGGGGGAATTCAAAAATCTTTTGAGGAAGCTGTTGGCAAAGATTTCAGATTTACCAACGTGGATGAGATTGTTGACATGGAAGTAAATTACTTCTCCAGATTGAATGTTGAGATAAAGACATGGATCGCTTGTTGATTCAACAAAATTCTGTGACTTGATCCAGTTGGTGAGAGTTTCATACCTGTTTTTGGGAGACTGGCAAAGTCCGTAGAGTGATTTTTTTAATTTGAGATATGGCAACTTGCGATTTGATCCTTTGGGCATTTGAATTATGACATTCTCAGTTAGAGGGGCATGGAGAAAAGCTCCCTTCACATCAAATTGGGTGAAGGTCATCCCATTCTTTAGACCATTGAGAAGGGCAAGACAAAGAGAACCTAATTTGCCAGTTGGCGCCCAGGTTTTGTCAAAATCCACGCCTTGAATTTGGTCAAATCTTTGCACGCAAAGTCGAGCTTTATATTTCACAGGTTCGCCGTTGTGGAAACTTAAGGGGGCAACACCCCACAAGTCGTCCTTGAGTTCCGGAAGTTATTGATCAAAGCGTCTGTAAGGAGATTGGATGCAGCCGTTCAAGAGAGAAGTTTTTGAGAGCCTGAAGAGGAGAAAAGGAGAGAAGAGGGGAGGGATTCTGTTTTCCTAAGTCCGCTCCCTTTTCCGCTCCCCGCCTCCTGATGATACCCTGGTAAGATGCCCCCCTACAACCCGGAGTTGAGGGGAAAGGTATTTGAGCCCTCCCCCTCAACCCTAACCTAAGTACAAGCACATGAACAACCCGACAACAATGAAGAAGGAAACCCTAGGCCCAAAACCCTATCCCATATCCTAACCTGTACCCTGTCCGTATCCTATTCCGCTTGCTCGCCTGCCATTACACGCATCCGGTTTGTCCCCCGCGGTGCGGCCCTCCGCCGCGCGCTTCTCGAAGTTCACCGCGATTGCCCGTATCCGCCCAACGCGCCGTCGTGAATTTCCTAGTCCCGTAGCCGGCCCGCGCTTGCGGGCGGCCGTCCACGGGTATAGCCCCGCAATTGCTCCGCCCTTTCCTTCCCTAACTAACCGCCCGAGAACCTGATCGGCCCGGCTCCATCACTGGGTTGGACACCCAAGCGGGTCGCGGCCCGCCTCCCCTAGTCTGACCCGGCCCGCAACTGCGTGCTTCGCCCTGCTGCGCCTGCTGCTGAGCCCGCAGCGGCCACTGCTGAGAACAAGCGCACCCCAACTGCTGAGCCCGACCTACCAGATGCTGAGCGCGCAGGCCGCGACGCAGTTCCCGATCCGAGGCTATATATTGACACCACACCGTGGGAGTTTTCTTTTACTTTAAATATCCAAACAGTATTCAGGATGTTGTCTGGCTTGTAGAATTGTTCTTCCCAAACCTCTTGCGCCTCAATGGAACTTAGTTCATCTTCTGATGCCTTCTTCCATTTGGGCCACTCAGTACACTTTTGTGCCGCTTTGTACAATGGTGGTTTGTAATAGTAATGAAAACCGTATCGTTGAGATTTTCTGATCTTGTTTTTTGGTCTTAGATTGATTCTTGGATTCACAGATTGAGGATTCTGTACGATGGGGGCATCAGAAGGAACAGTTTCAGGAGAATTGGAAGGTTGAGGACCAGGAGAGTTGGCATCTTCAGATTCAGAGTCGGAGTTCAGAGCTTTGGTGACGGTTTCTCTCATAGCGTATTGTTTTTCAGTGGTTGAAAAATCAGTATTGAAAGAGTCCAGATTGGTATGAGCAAACAGTTCCAGTCCAGGAGATTCAAAGAATGGAAATCCATCCAATTGATTTTTAAGGAACTTGACGTGTTTATTTTCAATAATTGCGCCAGAGTAGTCGAGAATAAGGTACGAGTGGAAAGTAGGATTGAAGCCGATTAAGATGCCTTCCAGACCTTTCTCATCAAATTTTTGCCCTTGTTGGATGCGGTTATTTAGGTATATAACAGAAGAAACTACAGGTTTCAAATAATTAGTGGGAAGAGTCTTACCAAACATAAGTTCCCAGGGAGAATGTTGGTTACCTTCTCTGGGGAATTGATTGAGCATGAAGCAACAGCTTCTTGTGACAATGTGCCAATAATTCTTTGCCAGCCTTGACAAAGAGAAGGTGGCGCGGGCTGACTTGACGATTGTCCTATTTGCTCTCTCAACTTGTCCATTGTGTTGGGAATGGTAGGGCTCCGAGGTTACTAGCTTGATATGTTTAGATTTAGCAAATTCTTTGAAATTGAGGTTGACAAATTCAGTTCCTTTATCCGAGAAGATCTTGGATGGATAGTAGCCTGATCTCTTATGTTTGGTCTTGAGGAGGTTTCTTATCACTTCCGTGGTTTCATCTTTTGAGGTTAGTGGGAACGCCAAGAGATATCCAGTGCAGTTTTCTATCAAAGTGAGGATGTAGCAATGGCCAGATTTAGATTGGGGGGAGATGGGACCTATGAGGTCCAGATGAATTCGTTCCAGGGGCTTACTCAATGGTGTAGAGATGCCTGTGAAAGGTGATCTTGTAATTTTGCTTCTAATGCAGCTACCACACTCAAATGTGTTGAGTTCTTTGTTAGAATAGAGATCCTTTATGAGAGGTTTCAGGGTGGATATAGAAGCGTGTCCGTACATTTTGTGTAGATTGAGTAAGGTGAATGTGCAAGTATTTGTATGTTGGGAGAGATTGATCATTTGATTTCAGCCTGATGATTTGGGTTTTTCAATGACAAATAGATTTTCTCAGATCAGTCCCTTCAGTACGAGTTGATTCCCCCAAGAGACCAAAAATTTATTGTTTACTTGAGAAAGATTACATCCTTTGCTTGCCAAGAGTCCAGGGCTAATTAGATTCACAATGATATTGGGCACGTAGACGCAGTCTTCCAATGTGATAACAGATTTGTTCCATTCTAATCTGACAGTTCCAGTTCCACATATCTTAAGGTTTGCTTCTAATTTCCCAGTTTTGATTTCTTCCAGTTCTTCTTGGAGTTTAATGGAGGAAAAGAACTTGAGATTGTTAAATATGTGAACATTAGCTCCAGAATCTAAGAGAAGATTGGGGTTATTGTTCGCATTGATCCAGAGTGTTAACAATGCGTGGTAGTTAATCGTGGGAGTTTTTGTTGTTTTGATTTTCCATTCATTCTGCTGCTCAATCCACCATTTGGGAGCTGTTTGGGGGTGTAGATAAAAACAGTAGGCTTCAGAGTGAGGAGCGTCTGGATCATGATATCCTTCTCGACACCTCATTTTAATCTTCTTTTTGTCTTGGTGAGTTTTAGTTTTTGTCAACACCAGGGAGACATCCACAGATGGTTTACTAGGAATTGATTGGGCTTTTCTTTTGTCATGATACTGAGTGAGATGGTTGAAAACTGTATCTAAAGTTAGTTGTTTTTCCACATGCATTATCTGTTGCTTGAGGTTTTCTAGGACCAAGGGAAATTTGAAGAGTACAAGGTAGGCAAGGATGTCCTTGGGTAAATCAATTCCAACGTCTGTCATCCTTGTGATGGATTTGCGCATTTCTTTGATGAAGTCTTTGATTGCGTGTTCACTGAAGGTTGAGTGGAGGAAGTGATTGAAGACCCTTGCCCTATTAGCTGTTTCGGAAGAAGAAAATCTCTTGGTAATCTTGGACCATAGGAGTTTTGACAAGGTCATGTTTGAAGAATTTACCACGTTTGCGTGGGTAGTACTGTCCTGTTTTGAAAGTATGATTGCTCGGATCTCTCTATCTTGCTTAGAGGAAAGTGGGCCGGAATTTCTTGTGATCGCATCTTTAATATCTTTCAAGTCGAATAGCATTAGCATTTTATCCCTCCAGATTAAATAGTTTTCTTTGTTGATGGGAGGGATGGCATAGACGGAAGCTTTCAAGGCCACCTGGTGGAAGAAGTTGGCTGCAATAGCTGGTTTGGTCATAGGCGTGAGGTTCGTCTAGAGTTGGTTAGAGTTAGTTGGCCACCTTTGGCTTTTAACCGTGTTGAATACGTGGTTAGATTTCTGTAGGACTAAGAACCAGCAACAGAGTTTGGCCGGAGACTAGTATTGATAGTGGTGACAAGGTTGATGCTGAGAGAGAATCATGTGGTAGGACAGAGGCTAGATAGGCAGATGAGATATAGATTGGGAGATAGGAAGACTGAATGGAGAAGGAATCAGATTAAGAGAACATTGAGGATATTCGGAGGAGTGACATCTTACCAGGCAAGGATTATTTGAAACAGGTTGGAATGGAACTTGAGAGGTGAGGTGATGTATGAGACAGAGGTACGAGACATATAAGAAGGAGTAAGCGAGAAAATAGAAGAAGGAAGAAAGAAAATGAAAAAGGGAATAGACAAAAAAGGAAAGGAGATCAGGCCCAAGAGTTCATTGTAGATAAGAGTCACGGGCAAGTGAGGGTGCGCGGAGAGTGTATCATCCCGCGCACCAGAGCGGCCCGAGGGGGGAAGAATAGCGCGGATGTGTGGAGTCGGGGATACAATCTTAACAAGGGAAATGACCAGGGAAATCTCTTTCCCAGCGACCAGAATCCAAAGAACAAAGAGGAACCTCAATTTTTCTACCATCAGAATCAGGGAGGAGGATTCTCTCCCCAACTTGATTGGAAAACATAAGATTTCTCCAAAATCGATTAAGAAAGGTTGAACCAAGATCATAGGTCCATCCAGGCGTGTGATCCAGAAATGACAAGTTCCAACGATGTTTTGGCAAATCCGGACTGGAACGTCTTCAACGATTCCAACCAATTTGCAAGACTGGTTTCCTATTCCATACACTGAAGGGGTGAAGCTGACCCTAGGGCTGAGTTTAAGTTTGCAGGCCATAGCATCTGAGATCAAGTTGAGCTGAGAGCCAGAGTCAACAAGGAGTGAGACCGTTTTTGTTGATTCACCAAGATAGCAGGGAAGAAAAACAAGAGGACAAGAGTAAAGACTAGACTCAGAAGAGGGATCTCTTCCGCCAGAATCCTCCATCAAAGTTCCAGAGGAGACCCTGAGTTCTTCAGGACCAATTTCCACACGTCAACAAGAAACCCATTTCTTCATTCCTTCAGCCACAGATGAAGAGATCAACAGGAGTTCAGCCACAGATAGATTAGGAATTTTAAGATCAGAAATTTTCTTTAACACCCCTTCCACAGCATTGGGGTAATCTTTGGAAATTCCCCTCTCAAACCAAACTTTGTGCTGGGTGGAGGGAGGCAGATCAGGTGAAGCAGGAACAGGATCAGGGGACTGAGGAGGTTTAATAGATGAGGGATGAGGATCAGGGTGATCTGGAAAACTTTCCATGATTGGTTCTTTTTCCACCTCCATGTCTTCTACATCAGAAGAGGGCTCAGGTGAGGATTTTTGTTTGTGTGGTTTTCAAAGGATTGAGATTGGCAAGGAAGGAGCTTTATGAGGTTTGAGATCCTCATGTTGCTTCCTAGCTGACTCAGATTGGTAAGTACCAACCAGAGAGGAGGAGGAAATAGCTGGGGGATACCAGGGTTGAAGAGTATCACAAGAAGATTGGAAATCCACAGAAGCCAAGGATGCCTTCATAGGAGGGGGTGGCTGGTAAGAGGCCACCACATGACAAAAGGGGTGAGACAAATCAAAGGGGATCAGGGCACCGTTAGGAAGGAAAAAGTTATTCCCTATTTGCTCTACCGATTCCTTGTCTTTGTCCTTCTGGAGTTTGATAAATGGACTGGTTCCATGGCCTTCCCTGTGGCAATAATAGCAGACTAGAGTATTTTTAGGAACAGCACTAGAAGGTTTATGAACAGCAAGAGAGGACCATTGTAGCGGTTTTGTGGTTAGGCTGAGGGTTCTTGGGCCTGTGATCAGATTCCATTTTATTCATAATCTTGTTTGACTCTTTGAAAGAGGGAGCATGGACTGGTTCATTGGTTTTATATTTTTCAAAAGTGAGGGCTGTTTGACCTTTCATAACTTTATCCACCACTCCCCTAAGGATAAGGAAAACAGGGAGCTTGAATCAATTATCCCTGGTAGTGATCATGGATCCAGACTTGACCAGTTTGTCCTTGATCCTTTCCTGCACTCCAAGAGAATAAGATTGGAAAAATCAGACTTGAATTTTGTCCACTGTGTCTATGTGATTGTTTTGGACAAGGTAGGATTGGATGGGATCCCAAGATTTCCTAAAGAACTGATAATCAGAAGCTGGAGCCACACCACCATGGGAGATCCACTGGGAGACAAGGTTCTCTAGATCCTGCAAAGTAAATCATGCTACATCTATTTTTCCCCAATAGGCCAAAATTGCTTCCCTCAGCAGGGCCCAGTTATGCCGTTTGAAAACTTCAAAAAACTCAATGATTTCCCTAACTTCATCAGGGGAGATAAAAAATTTTAACTGGTAGGCCATAACAAATTTGCTAGCCCCATCCACCAAAGCAGCCATCTTGTACGAGTCCAAGAAGCGTTCCACATTTTTCCCATTGAATCCTAAGTTCTTTTTCTGAGGCTTGATCTTAACCATTATAGGGTGAGCAGAAGAGGCGCTTGGAGATTCCATTTTAAAGAGTTCCCTAAAGGATCCAAGGAGCAGATTTCCAAAGTGGCTCACAAATGTGGCAAGAGTAGGGTTTCTTGAAAAACAAAAATTATCTTGCCCAGATGGTGCACAATTGGGAGGACTTACTTCTAGAACAAGTTGCCTCCATGGATCTAGATGATGACAGAAAAAAAAAAATCAGATTTTGAAGTTGATGATTTCTGTGACTATAAATCCCAATGTTGCTGGTTTGATCCCGGCCCGGGGGACCAAATGTAAGACTCCAAACGGTGCTAGGCCATGGCAGTTCTGTGAAGGGGAAAGATGCTGTTTAGGCTGCCCTCCTGAGTTTTACAAAAATATTTAAATGTAACCAAGATCAAAGTCCAGAACCTGATAAATGGGGGGGTCCAAAGAGTAAAGGATAAAGATGATAGTAGTTGGTAGCTGGGTAAACAACACTATCTGAGCCAAGATGATGCCGGGGAGAAACTTGAATAGAAGAAGTCAAGGATTGTTCAGAGTTCAACAGGACAAGGCAATTTAAAGTAAAAACTCCCACAACCTAATGGCTCTTGTCGTCAGCAGAAGCTTAGGAAATATCAACTCAATCCCAAACAACCTCCAGGTTCTCAATGAACCTTCCCAACTCTCCGCAATCAAGCGCTTCAAGTGTACCAGATAACTGTGGGTGGCTGCACAAGACAAAGCTAATTGTTTGATGAAGCTCTAGAAGCAAAACAATAACTGATTTGAACCAGAATAACCCAACACTTCTCAAGGGATTCAAGAGTAGTGTGGCGGAATTCAACTTCAAAAAGAATTATAGGTAGGTTTAACACACCAGGTTTTAAGCTTAATAAAACCTTTTCAGTCAAACATGACTGGTTCCCGAAATATAATCAAAGGATGATCAGGACCAGTATGGTCGGATAAAGGGATCAGCAGTGGTGTAACACACTCAAGAATTCAATCAGGCGAATTCTTCTTCAACCAGCAAGGCTATTGGCTGATGATAAAGATCAAGGATCAGGATTTGAGTATGAAGGCTCAAGGATAAAGGGGCAATCATGGATATACCCAGAATTCAGTCTCAGATGAAGGGGAATGAGACCCCACAGAGGATTTATTTCAAGATCATGGTGATGATGATTCTCTCCTAAGATGCCATAAGATTCCCCTCCCTACCACAAGGCAGGGGAGAGCCCTCCTTATATGAACAGAAGGCCCTGTTAGACTATGTACAAGTGATACTACAGATAGAGCGGAATTTTTTTTTTTTCTTTTTAGACTCAGATGAACAGAAAAATAGATCACGCAGGCCAGTGGAAATCCGGCCTCCCTGAATGGGGTGGGATCTTTTATCATCCCTTCACCTCTCTTGCGTCCGTCCGTGGACAGGCGCGTGTGACAACACAAAGATCACCAACCCCTCACCCAAAGGCGGAAGGGGTGGGGAAAAATTGAACCAGACCACCCGCCGATGTTTGCCGGTGGTAGACAGCGCTTTTCCACCCCCCACCCAAAGATGGAAGGGGGGTGCCAGTGGAAGTTGATAGGGGGTCAATGTTGGCTGATTTGCGGACCAAGGGGGATTGAGTGGTTGTCATGGTCGTGACAGGAGAGGTTTGATTGAGAGTTGAGGGAGCTCTTGTTGATATTGATAGTCCTCTCAATCTCCAACATTGACGCACAACCCCATCTACCAATTGACCAGATCTGTGTCTTGTTGATTGAGCTGTGAGCGTAGTTGAGTAGGTTGACAAGCAGGTTGATGAGGTTGAAGATTGGGTTGATGCAAGCCTTGGTGGAGCAAGAGATCCTGATGAGTCGGAGGAAGTGCAAGTTATTGAGATCATCAAGGAGGTCGATGGCCAGCTGGATGGAATGGATGTAGGATTCTAATTGGAATTTGAGTTGTTTTGAGGAAGATTGAGTAGGTGGATCTAGGATGGGATGGAGATGATGGGCTTGCGCAGTTGTTGGATGGCAGCCAAATGGCGCTTGTCATCATCATCATCAGCCATGGTGGGGGCTGCTGGGCTGATGGGGTTGATGGAAGAGTTCCAGGAGGGATGACGGTGATGGTAATGGTGGTTAGGTTGCAATCAAGACTTGGGGTGAAGGTCCAAGCAGAGGAAGATTGGTGCAAGCGGGTCTTGGCCTGCGCGTTTGGCCAAAAGGAAGGGGGGAACAAAGAGAGAAGGAATGGAACGCAATGCCTAGGTGATGAGACCAAGAGAGGCCTGTCCTAGACCACTGGGACAGAGGAATGCTTGGCAGGATGAGGAAATTGGAGGGGTGATACTGATACAAAAAATTCCGATTTTTTTTTTTTTTTTTTTTGATGAATGACACCTAAATAAAAGAATTGTAAAAAATTTTGAATTTTCCCCATCTGGTCAAGGGTGTCTCAAGGGTGTCCAGATTTGGTCACCACAATGTCTTTCTTAACTTTTTATCCATTCTCAGATTCAAAAAGCAAAAACGAGGACACTTTCCATCCACCATCTGCATGAAACCCCTGGCTGGATAGTCATTGAGTAAGGGTGTTGAACCAGTTGAGAGGGGCTTGTTTGAGTCCTTAAAGAGATTTCTTTAGCTTGAGATATTCAGAGGTTCTAGAGCATCCCTTTGGGGTCTTTATGATCACGTCTTTGTTGAGAGGTGCATTCAGAAATGCACTCTTCACATCAAATTGAGAAATTGGAAGTGCGTGGTAAAGCCCAAACAGTAGCGCTATTCTGAGTGAAGCCGCCTTTCCCGTTGGGGAGAATGTATCTTGATAATTGAGTCCGTAGATTTGATTAAACTCTTGCATGCTGTAAGACTCCAAAAGTTGCTAGGCCATGGCAGTTCTGTGGAGGGGAAAGGTGCTGTTTGGGCTGCCCTCCTGAGTGTTAAAATAATATTTAAATGTAACCAAGATCAAATTCCAGAACCTGGTAAATGGGGGGGTTCGAAGAGTAAAGGATAAAGGTGATAGTAGTTGGTAGCTGGGGAAACTACACTATCTGAGACAAGATGATGCCGGGGAAAAACTTGAATAGAAGAAGTCAAGGATTGTTCAGAGTTCAACAGGACAAGGCAATTGTAAGTAACAATGCCCACAAGCTGATAGCTCTGGTAGTCAGAAGAAGCTTAGGAAAGATCAACTCAATCCCAAAAAACCTCCAGGTTCTCAATGAGCCTGCCCAACTCCCCGCAATCAAGCGCTTGAAGGGTACAAGATAACTGTGGGTGGCTGCACAAGACCAAGCTAATTGTTTGATGAAGCTCGAGAAGCAAAACAATAACTGATTCAAACAAGAATAACCCAACACTTCTCAAGGGACTCAAGAGTAGATGGCGGAATTCAACTTCAAAAGAAATAAAGGCAGGTTTAACACTCCAGGTTTTCAGCTTGATGAAACCTCTTCAGTCAAAAGAGACTTGTTTGGGAAAGATAATCAGGGGATGATCAGGACCAGTATGGTTGGATAAAGGGATCAGGAGTGGTGTAACACACTCAAGAATTCAATCAGGATAATTCTTCATCAATCAGCAAGGCTATTGGTTGGTTATAAAGATCAAGGATCAGGATTTGAGTATGGAGACTCAAATATCAAGGGGCAATCATGGATATACACAGAATTCAGTCTCAGATGAAGGGGGATGAGGCCCCACAGATGACTTATTTCAAGATGATAGTGATGATGATCTCTCATAAGATGCCATAAGAATCCCCCCCCCCATGCCAAAAGGCAGGGGGAAGCCCCTCCTTATATGGGCAGGAGTCCCTGTTAGACTATGTACAACTGATACTACAGATAGAGCGGGAAAATCTTTTTTTTTTATTATTTTTATTTTTTTTTTTTATAAACTACATTGGCATGAGAAAAAAAAGAAGAAAAAGAGTTAAATCAAGACCCTGGCTTGTGCCAATGATGGGCATGGGCAAGAGATTAGCTAGTGGGTCGCCCGCAGGCATCCTGATGGGCCCGGGCAACCTCTGAGACCGCGGATGACTTCCAGCAGGTGTCTGACGGGCCCTGGCAACAGAAGAGACCTGCGACGGAAAAAGAAAAGACGCGGGGGAGATTGGTGAGCTAGGAGGGGAGGAAGATGGGTCAGATGGGTTGAGGGTAGAGGACGAGTTGTTGGTCATTGGTTTTCATCATAGGAGGGTGATATGGGAGGAGGTGAAGTGGTCTGGTGACTTCATCCGTCTTGGCTGGGACGGTATAATCACCCCTAGTGATTTGATCATTTTTCTTAAATTGGATTTCATTTGGGGATGGTAATAAGAAGGAATACATCACTGAGAGACAGATATGGAGGATCAAACTTAAACCAAGGCCAATCTGAACTCCCAATTGTCTCAGTAACCCCCAAAGAGCGGCACCGACGACACCAGCTGCACTGGTACCAGATGCAAACCAAGTGACACCAGGTTGAGTGGGATAACTAGTGGTGAGTTGTTATAGGTTCATCTTGCCTAATTCAGAAGATAGACTGGCTAGGCTGATTCCAAATATTTTCATTGGGACAGATGAAAAGATGACAATGACAATCATTCCAGCAAAACTGAGATCCAAGCAGCTTAAGATACTCTTAGGATAAAAAATGAGATCTTTGACAAATTAGGGCCAAGTAATCTTGATCACAAGGGAGGGTAAGATATTGGCGAGGAGGATGATCCTGGTGGGAAGATTGGGCCAAGCGGGTCTTGGCCCACGCGTTTGGCCAAAAGGAAGGGGGGAACAAGAGAGAAGGAATCAAACACAATGCCTAGTTGATGATACCAAGAGAGTCCTTTCCTAGACCAATGGGACAGAGGAATGCTTGGCAAGATGAGGAAATTGGAGTAGTGATACTGATACAAAAAAATTTTCGATTTTTTGGTTTTTTTTTTTTGATGAATGACACCTAAATAAAAGAATTGTAAAAGATTTTGAATTTTCCACATGTGGTCCAGGGTGTCCAGATTTGGTCACTACATTGGCCTGATCTTCATCCGCTTGGACCTTCACCCCAAGTCCCAATCGCAACCTCACCACCATCACCATCACCATCATCCCTCCTGGCACTCTTCCACCAACCCCATCAGCCCAGCAGCCCCCACCATGGCTGATGATGATGATGATGAGCGCCATTTTGCTGCCATCCAACAACTGCGCAAGCCCATTATCTTGATCCCATCCTAGATCCACCTACTCAATCTTCCTCAAACCAACTCAAATCCCAATTAGAATCCTACATCCATTCCATCCAGCTGGCAATCAACCTCCTCAACAATCTCAATCACTTGCACTTCCTCCAACTCATCAGGATCTCTTGCTCCACCAAGGCTTGCATCAACTCAATCTTCAAACTCCTCAACCTACTCAACTACTCTCACAGTTCAATTGACAAGGCACAGCTCTTGTCAATCAGTAGATGGACGTGTGCGTTGATGTTGGAGACCAAGAGGACTATTGATCTCAACAAGCGCTCCCTCATCTCTCAATGAAACCTCTCCTGTCACGACCATGACAACCACCACCACACCCCTGAAGCCTATCAACTTCAACTCCCACCCCCCCTTCCATCTTTGGGTGGGGGTGGAAAAGCATTGTCTACCGCCCGCAAACATCCAAGGGTTGTCTGGTTCAATTTTTCCACACCCCTTTGGCCTTTGGGTGAGGGGTGGGTGATCTTTGTGTTGTCGCGCGCGCCCGTCTGCGGACAGATGCAAGAGAGGTGAAGGGATGAGAAAAGATCCCACCCCAGTCTGGGAGGCCGGATTTCCACTGGCCTGCGTGATCTATTTTTCTGATCATCTGAGTCTGAGAAAAAAAGAAATATATATATATATATATTTTCCGCTCTATCTGTAGTATCACTTGTACATAGTCTAAAAGGGCCTCCTGCCCATATAAGGAGGGCCCTCCCCTGCCTTTTGGCATGGGAGGGGAATCTTATGGCATCTTAGGAGAGAATCATCATCATTATCATCTTGAAATTAATCATCTGTGGGGTCCCATTCCCCTTTATCTGAGACTGAATTCTGGGTATATCCATGATTGCCCCTTGATCCTTGAGCCTCCATACTCAAATCCTGATCCTTGATCTTTATCACCATCCAATAGCCTTTCTGGTTGAAGAAGAATTTGACTGATTGAATTCTTGAGTGTTTTACACCACTCCTGATCCCTTTTTCCGACCATACTGGTCTTGATCATCCTTTGATTCTCTTTTCAGAACCAGTCACATTTGAATGAAGAGGTTCTATTAAGCTTAAAACCTGGAGTGTTAAACCTCCCTTTATTTCTTTTTGAAGTTGAATTTGGCCACGCTACTGTTGAGTCCCTGGTGAAGTGTTGGGTTATTCTTGTTCAAATCAGTTATTGCTTTGCTTCTATTTCTTCATCAAACAATTAGCTTTGTCTTGTGCAGCCACCCACAGTTATCTGGTACCCTTCAAGCGCTTTATTGCGGAGAGTTGGGCAGGTACATTGAGAACCTGGAGGTTGTTTGGGATTGAGTTGATCTTTCCTAAGCTTCTTATGACTACCAGAGCTATTAGCTTGTGGGAATTGTTACTTACAATTTCCTTGTCCTGTTTAACTCTGAACAATCCTTGACTTCTTCTATTCAAGTTTTTCCCCGGTATCACCTTGGCTCAGATAGTGTTGTTTCCCCAGCTACCAACTAATATCATCTTAATCCTTTACTCTTTGTACCTCCCCATTTACCAGGTTCTGGACTTTGATCTTGGTTACATTTAAATATTTTTGTAACACTCAGGAGGGTAGCCTAAACAGCACCTTTCCCCTCCACAGAACTTCCACGGCCTAGCACCATTTGGAGTCTTACAGCATCAGATTTGTTTCTAAGAGGAATAGCTGATAGATAACCAGAGCAGCTGTCAACCATTGTCATGATGTACCTCATCCCATTGCGGGATTCTGGATTGATTGGTCCCATGAGGTCAACCTGGAGTTTTTCAAAGGGTTTTGAGGAAAGAGTTGCTTTCTTGCAGAAGGGGGTTTTGGTGATTTTTGAGAAGGCGCATTCAGGAAATTGGAATTTTTTATTAGGGTGTTTGGAATGTTGGGTTGTATGTTCTTTAATCAAAGAGGACTGGCGTGGCCAAGAGATTGGTGGAGGTAGAGCAGTTTATTGTCATCCAAGGTTTCTCGAGTGAGGTAGCTGATTCTGGAGTGATCCCCAACAGATGAAGGGAGATTGATAGTTAAAAGGTTGTTGTGGATGAATCCTTCAAAAGCAAGGGTTTTGGAACAAAAAACCCTGAAAGAGTTGCCATGAGCATAGATTGAGAATTGCTTTTTGGAAACCAGGATGCTGGGACTGATGAGTTTGATGACTAGATTGGGGACATTTAAGAAATTGGAAAGACGGATTTGGGAGTGTTTCCAAGTTAAGATGACATCTCCTTATCCTTTGATTGGGAGGGTTGCACCATCTTTTCTTGTACTGATGTATCCTTTGTTGCTTTCTAGTAGAGAGGTGAATTATTCAGTTGAGTTAGACATATGGCATGAAGCCCCCAAGTTGAGAATGATCTGATGATTGGCATTGACCTTGCTGATCCACGTAGAGAGAAGACCAAGATAGTGCGCAACTTCAGGATTTTTGGATTCCCTTTGAGCTCTCCACTTTGCCTGCAATTCTTTCCACCAGTCTGGTGCAAGGTGTTTGTACTTGTTCCAGCACTTTTCCTCAGGGTGATTGGTTACGTTGGGATTGTGATAACCTTGCTTACAGAAAAGACCTTTTTTAGTCAAGGTTTTTGGTTTATAAGACACCAGAGCGGTTTCTCAAACTGGTGCCTTGGTAAGTTTTGATTTTGATTCATTTTTGAGTTGAGTAAGGTGATTGAGGACAAGATTGACGTTAACTTCCTTGTCGGAGTGCATTATTTACTGTCGGAGCAAATGGAGGGAAGTAGGGAATTTGAAAAGTACAATGTAGGCTAGAAAATCCGTAGTAAGTTCAATGCCAAAATCAATCATCTTTTTGAGGGATATTTTAATTTCAGTGATGAAGGAAGAAAATTGCATTGGGTTTGAAAGGCTGATATAAGAAGTTGTTGAATACTCTAGCTTGGTTTGCGGTTTGAGATGATGCAAACCTTTCCTTGATGGTTTCCAGAGACTTTTGGATGAATTGATGTTGTCCTGATTCACTACGTTGTTGTGAGTGGTGGAGTCAATTTTGAAGTATGATTACGCAGGTTTCAAGGTTTTCAGAAGAGCTGAGCGTTTTAACATTGTCATCCAGGAGTGGTTTGATTCCTTTGACTTTGAAAAGGATGGATATTCTATCTTTCCAGATTGAATAGTTTTTGTCAGTGAGATTGGGAAAGGCTTCAAGTGCAACTTTGAGCATGATTTGCCAAAACCCATCCAAGGTGCCAGGTCCCTCCATGGTCTTGATAGGAGATTAGCAAGTTGTGCAATTTGGCTTTTAACTGTGTAAATTGAATTTCATTGAATGAAAGAAGTTAAGACTAGAAGGGACGTGACACAATCTGAGAAATATCTGGATTCAGTTGAGAGACAATTAATAGTAGGATTATTGAAGAAAACAAAGATAAAAAGGGTAGCAGAACTCAAACCAGACAATTGGCGATGAGCCTTGAGTGAATCACTAAGGATTATGTTGGATGGAAAATGGAGATTTGAGCTGGGAGGTTTTTGTTGAATCGTGGAGATGCAGTTGAGAGATTGTGGTTGAATTGAAGAGATGGTTTGAGACACGAGGAGATTTAGATTTATGAGAAGTAAAGAAAATCAAGGAGCGGACAAAGGAGATGAAGAAGAATGAGAAGAAAAGAAAGACAATAAGATCGGAGAAAAGATCACACTGTCAAGAAAGGAAAGAAAAAGGAAAGACAACGGCAGAGACCCCGGTCAAGCCCAGGAGAGTTGATGAGTGAGTCCAGGGGCGGAAAGCTGATGAGAGTGCGTTAAGTGCGCGGGTGCGGGCTGGCAGAGTACGGCGTGGGGAAAACCATTTTAGGAAGAGGATTTGACAAGAACATGTTTGGTTTAAAGTTAGGAAGGAAATGATTGAAACATTAGAGAAACATAAAGCATGCTACATCAAGATGCTTGGTGGTGCAAAGGAGGTTGAAAAGATTAAAAAAAGACTTTATGTTGAAGACATCAATGAAAAAATTCCCTCCTCAAAATGGTGAGCTAAATTAGACATGGGTCAAATTATAGCAGACACATATTCCAAACCTATATGTTTCATTTCATTGGAGTCATGTGATACTTATACTCCAATGAAAAATGGTGTTACTGATCAATCAGATACAATTTTCATTTCCTTTGTAAACAAAAACCACTGGGTTCTATCAGTAATTGAGGGAGAAATGATTCCAATCCCATGCATTGTAGAAAAACCACATTCCTTGATTTCCAAAAAAGCCTCTGGTTGGGTTGATCATCTCAAAGATCAACTGCAAATGTATTCTAGATTTTAATCACATTTTAATTCATTTCATCTTTGGTTTTCATATAAGCTTTCATTCTAATGCAGCTAACAAGTTCTATTAATATAAAGGGTTATCACATTTTGAACATCATTATGTTGATTCTTTTGAGTTAACATCATTATATTGAGTGTTTTGAATGAGAGTTTAATGGTAAGTCATTTCAACTTGTTTTTGGCTGATTCCATCACAAGCTTAAGTTATGTTAAGCTTGTGATGGGATCAGCTTAACCCAAGTTGAACTTGCTTTTTTACTTTAGGGCTGGTCCAAAGACTTGTATTTTTTTGGGAACTTTCACTTTAGGGCTGGTCAACAGACTTGTATTTTTTTGGGCAATTTTACTTTTGGGCTGGTCAAAAGACTTCTTTAATTATTGGTCCCTTTGCCTTTAGGGCTAGTTAAGTTGAAATTACTTTAGGGCTTGTCAAGTTAGTTGTATTTCTTTTTGTGTTTTTACTTTAGGGCTTGTCAAGTTACTTGTCTTTTTTTTGGTGTTTTTACTTTAGGGCTAGTCCAGTTACTTGTGTTTTTTTGGGTCTTTTTACTTTAGGGCTAGTCCATTGGATAGTACCAGTTTTTTTTATTTTGATTTATTTATTTATTTTTTTGTTTTTTTTTTTCAACCAAAAAATGAACGTTCTTTGATTCTTTGGTTGATTTCTGTTTTTTTGGAATGTTTATTTAGTTTAACAGTTGTGCTAGTACCCTTTCATTCATTTTCCTTTTTTTTTTTTGCTCACCATGGTCCCGTTCCATGTGGGATGCCACAAGACTACACTTGAGCCATGTACAACTCCTCACAGCTTGAATGTAGTTGTGTGGAATTCCACACGGCGGTGGACGGGGATGGATGGGCCGCACAACTCTGTGAGCTGTGGAGGATTGTACACAGCCCAAATTTGACTGTGTGGTGTGCCACATGGCCCCTTTCAAACCGTGTGAACGGCTCAATGGTCTGTGAATTTAAAATTACCCTAAAAGCTCCTATATTATCAAAAAAACAAAAAATTGAAAAAAAATTCTCAAACTCTAAACATTCTAAAAAATTATGATTTTAATTTCTCAAAAAATGGTTATCATCAAAGAAACCTTACAAGGGATAAGATTCTCTTCAACTTGAGGGAGAAGCATGGATTCTCTATTACAGACATTAGGGATTCTGTGGGGAAGTCCAACAATTTCCAGATGCATGTGCGTGCCTGCCCAATGGAGGTCCATGCAGGCAAATCAAACCTGCACAGGTGTAGGACCCCCCAAATATTCCCATGGAGGGGGTGCAAGACCATATGGCAAGTATAACCCACTATCATCAATCTTATCAATTCCTACAACCAACAAAACTGACCAAATGTAAGTCTCACTTTGTTTGTTTCAATTTATTTCATGATTTTTTCTGATTTGTTTGTTTTTTTTCCAAAAAAATCATGTACATCCTTTTTTCTAAAAGTAAACCATTCATCATTCCCCCGCTCCCTTGAATGTTCCACCTTGTCATCCTTTTCAAGATCAACATCCCCATTGCCTGAAGCCAATGGATCTGTAAGTAACCAATTACTCTATGCATTGATGAATTGATCCAATCTATTGCCCATTTTAAATTCATTGTTGTCTTCAATCCAATTGACCCCAATCCCCCAAGCAGTTGCATTGAATTCTCCAATTTTAGCATCAATATCAACTGGAAAATCAAGGTTTTCACCATTGAAATCAATCCAGGAATTGTCATTCACCTCAAGATTATTCAAGTTACATTTTGAATGCATGAATTTTGGCCCTTTGTGAGTATTTTTTGCCATATTTCTGAGCTTTTTTTTGATTACTATTGATTTTAATGTTTTTTCACTGATGTTCTATATTCATCAGCCTTACTTGACAGATTTGGCATCAATATTCAAAACCATTGGAGGTGGGAATGAATTCAAAGCCCCCCAATGCTATGGTTCAAAACCAAATCAGGCCCGCAAAGCTTCCCCTTGAGCTAATGAGTAACAATGTACTAACATTGATTCATTTTTTGATTTATCTTGATCTGATATTTTCACAATGTGTTGATGGTTAATTTAAAATCATCACAAGGTCAGGGAATGATTCCCAAGGGTTTGCAAGCAAGGTTGCTGCAGTAGCCAGCCCTGCAACTCAAATCCAATGATTTCACCCACCTCTGTTTGTCAGCCACAACCGTTGGGGACCAGATGAATGTTGATTCATTGAATTGGCTCTGCACACCAACATCTCCTGCTCATATTAGACTGATTTTCTGGATTTCTACACTTCTATTAGTTTTCCCTTGAGGTTTTACTTTTCCTTCTAATCCCATCCTAACCCACTCTCACCATTCACCCATCTTTCTGTAACCTGTTCCAAACTCAAGATTGATTGCCCCAATCTTCCACCCCTCAATTTTTTCCAACTCCTGCCAAAAGGTCACATATCAATGATGGCAACAAAGACAACATGGAATCCCCAACCAATCCTGCAAGAAAAGCCCCAACTCAGATGATAAATCTCACCATCACTCAACCAGTGCCTAGGAGGAACTTTTTACAAATTTTTTTCAGAGAAAACTCACCAAAATGTTCCCCCTTTCCAACAGGCTCAAAGCGCTTCTGGAAAAATGCAATGATTTAATTTCAACCTTCCTCTGAATCCAAAGCATCCATTTTACCTCTCTCAGATTCAAAGATTTTGATCCTATTGTGATTGATCTCCATTCTTATAATCAATTATCCATATGAGCAATCATCAACTAATGATTTTCCTCATAAATATGAAAATGAGCCTCCAACATCAAGACTCTCCAGAAAACTCTTCCATCCAGGGACCATCCAATGTGTTCAAATAATCAGATATGCAATTAAAACAAGTAGAAAAAATAAAGTGTAATAAATACAGTGACTAAATTCAGATAAGCCTTTCTTATTGCTCATCATTATCATCCAGTAGTTAAATAATAAATATTCCAACCGACTTAGGTCGAAGACCAAATCCAAGCAAAGATCCTCCAATGTGATATTGAGGCGTATTTCAAGACCAACACTTTGATTGTTGAGCCCATTAAAGGCTAACTACTACTCTCCACCATTGTACATTTCTCTTTTTCACCGTTTGATTCACATACATACCAATCAAGATTGATCACTTAGGAACTTTTTGAAAAACAATTGGGAACAATAAAAAACCTCTACCTCCCCCCGGTGTAAGACTTCAAAAAGTGCTGAGCCGCAGGCAGTTCATTGGAGTGGAAAAGTTCCTGTTTAGTCTGCCCTCCTGAGCATTAAAAATATATTTAAATTTAATGGGAATCAAGACCCAGAACCTTTTAAATAAGGAATCAATGGAAAGAATGAATTTTGATAGTAGTCGGAAGCAATTGAAAAACACTATCTGAGGCAAGATGGTGTGGGAAAAGAATGGAACAAACTAATTTAAAGTTTGTTCAGATTTCAATAGAAAAAGGCAGTTGGAAGAAACAAAACCCACAAGATTATTACTCTAGTTGTCAGCAGAATATTACAAAAGATCAACTCAATCCCATTCAACCTCCAGGTTCTCAATGAACATGCTCAAGTCTCCACAATCAAGCGCTTGAATGTTACCAGAGAACTGTGGGTTTCTGCACAAAACAAAGAAATTTGTTTTATGAAGCTCTAGAAGCAAAGCAGTAACAAATTTGAAAAATAATAACCCAGCACTTCTGAAGGGACTCAAGAATAGCGTGGCGGAATTTAACTTTAAAGAAATAAAGGGAGTTTTAAAAATTCAGGTTTCAAGCTTAAAGAAACCTGTCAGTCAAATGTGACTGGTTCCAGAAATAAAATCAGATGAATGATCAAGACCAAAGTGGTCAGAGAAAGGGATAAAAATGTTGGTCCAACACACTCAATAATTTGACAAAATTAATTCCTCTTCAACCAGAAAGGCTATTTGTTGGTGATAAGGATAAGGATCAGGGGATAACCAACAGATATATCAAGCTTTATGATGATGATGATGGAAATGATGAGAAATGCAGGGGGATACCCTTATTTATTGATCAGAAGATTAGATTATGGATTGATACCATAAGATGCATTATAAAATGATAGCTTATGGGCAAAAATTCAGGGATACCCCTTCCTTTAATGGGAAAGAGGCTCTGTTTACTACTTACAACAGATAACTACAAATGAGAGTGGAGTTTTTTTTTTGATGAGATAAAAAACTAATTTTTTTAAAAAAAAAATCCCCTTTTCTTGATTTGTACCAAATTGTTCACCACACTGGGGTACAAAAAAAATAATCAGAAAGCACAAAAGATGTTGCATCTTTTTTTGGGAAGCTTGTCAAGGAAAAAAAAATCAAATTTAAGAAACATTGTGATTTCAATTTCTACATTCCCACTTCACTTTCAGATGATTATAGCTAATTCTTTGCTTTCACAATTAGAAGCTTCTCTAAAATATTACAGGTAAGAGGTCTCATACTAGGAATGGACCAATACCCAATTTTTCCAATCTATTGGTGAAGGTATGTCTTATTTCATTTTTTATCTCAGGTGTTATTTTTGGCCCTTTTTGATCATGAAATTATTGAAGATCTACCAAGAATTTGGACCAACAAATAAACACAATTTGGCCACCAACTTCATCCGCAGGGCTCCTCTCCAAGCAATGGTCAGGTTTGCCTTCTTAAACCTTTGGATGGCCATTCATATTTCCAGAACAATATGTGGGGATAGAGTGCACTGGAAGGCAATTAATCAAGACTTGCAAGAATTAGGTCAACAGCCAATCTCTATTTTCACAGCGTAAGCAATAATTTTTTTTTTTTTTTTTGGTTGGAAGGTGGACCAGGGTTTTCCTAAAATGATTGCATTGCTTAAAAGTAATCTTCATAATATGAAACAGATTGGTCAAAGCCATCTTGAATAAAGATGAAGAATTGTTTGATGGTAGCACTATGGCTTAAAATTGGACAAGTTAGGAACCAATCATTCCAACTGAAGCAGAGATCCTCAAATTTGAATGAATTTTTTAGGACTTTGTTGTAATTTTCTCTCTTCTTCATTGTTAAGAGAATCATGTAAACTTCTGCCCATCTACAAGTGAAAAGTCGTGCAATATTATTTGTTTCAAAATATAATGAGTAATTAAAATTAATCTAAATACAAATGATTTAACTAATTGGATGAAACTTTGGGGCCCACAATGGATCCCCAGAAAAAAAAATAAAAATAAAAATAAAGGTTGAATCATTTTCAAGGATCAAAATGATTCAACCCATGGGGAGCTTCTGACCCTTGATTTGAATTTTGGTCAGATCAACCTTAACATAAAATGAAAAAGGGGACAAATGCAGAAAAGGTGGATCCCACGTTTAGCTGTTGGCAAGCCCTTGACCACCCTTGATGTTTTGAAGGCCAATTTTTTATTGAAAGGAGAACTCCCACTAATGGAGTGGTGTCACACAAGTGTTGGCTGATCTGGGGGCTCAAGGGCAAGTTATCCCTGTGGTGTAGGTCTATTTCTGGTTCTGGTGGCCAGGGGCTGGCTGGCTGTGGTTCTGGGTTTCCTAGATGGTTATGTCTGGTCTGGTTCCAAGCTGAACTGGGGGGCTGGCTGGCTCAATTGGTCTGGCTAGCTTGGGGTTTCCTTATCTTGCCTGAGCTTGCTGAGCTGTCTGGTCCAGCTGGTCCTTTCTGGGCTGGCTGAAGCTTTCTCGCTTGTTGTGCTTTTTTGGGCTAGCTGTGCCTTTCTGGGCTTGCTTGGATTTTCTGGGATTGTTGGGCCTTTCTTTGCTTGCTGGGCCTTTCTGGTCCCAATGGTTCTTTCTGAAATTGCTGGGCCTTACTGGGCCCACTGGACTATTAAGTTAGAGAGGTAGTTGCACGGGTTTCTGGCCTGTGCCATTACATCAATTTTTCCGAATTAGGATAACTTGGTGGGTTCCTAGTCTAGTTGGGGTTCTCAGCTTGCTGAGAAACTTGCTTGTTTGGTCCGCTTAATGTGGGTGAGTCTGGGGCTGAGGCTTGTTGGGTGACCAATTGTCCTTGATAATTTGATTGGTTGGAAAAAGCTTTCTGGTTGCTTCTTGATGGCAACCAGTGGTTTTCTCCTTTTGTAATTGATGTGGTTTGGATGATTATTGGTGATGTTGGCTGGTTGTAGCTGGAGATGGGGTTAGGCTGATGATGTGGTTTTGCAAGGATCTGGCCTGTGAAACTACTCAGATTTATTCCAATTGGGATAAATCCAAGCTGCAGTAGTTTCAGTGGGAAAATACAAGTGACTCCATCATGTTATCCCAATTGGGGTAGCTCCTAGGTAGTTGCAATTTTGTTTTTCAACAGCAACTACCAACAAATCAACTACATTTTTATTTTTTTTTAATTAATATGTAATTATTTCATTTTATTTTATTTTTTTGGTGAGATTTCAAAAAAACTTGTTTCAAAATCTCAATGATTATTCTGGCCTATTCCTCATTGATACAACCCCCCACACTGGTACATAAAAATTTGGCATTCCATGGGTGGTTTTGAGACATTGCTGGCACCCCGGGCAACACCATTTGGTGCAGTGCACCAGAATTGTTGTGCTTCCGAACTTACAGTTTCCTTGTTTTTACTGACCTGGTTTATTCCTCAATGGTGGGAGAGTGATTTAACCCCCCCCCCCCATTTCCGGTTTCTTTGTTTCAAACAGCCTAGCAACTTTGTCCCCCCCCCCTGGCGGCAATGGAGGTGAGGGTATGGGGGGACAATCTTGTTCCCCCCACTGCTTCTATGACCAGGCTTGTTGCAGTGGCCCCAACAACTGGCCAGGATAAAGGGACTCAAAATGAGTCCCTTGTCTCCCTACAACAACCCCGTGCGGGCCATTGGGCACACAATCAGCGGCTGTGAGCGGGCTGAAACACAGACGGCGGCCCCAAGTGGGCTGCAACAAAGGCAGAAAAACCAATGGGCTGCTCCAAGTCCAATAACTTGGTTCAAAATACTTTGGTAGGCCAGCCCATCTTTCCAAATACTTCCAAAATAAACCTTGGGCCCAATAATGCCCACACAAGCCCGTCTGTATGTATTTGCACATATAATCCACTGGGCCCATCAAGGCCCGTGTACCAATGGGCGTATTTGACGTGTTTTGTAGCCAGTTTCCCCAAATTGATGATATCCATGCACGCCTGTATAGTCTGTGTGATTGTCCAATGGGCCGTAGAGGCCCATAAATGCATCACATTTTGATTGCACCTATAAATGGCACACACAGGAGTGCCTATGTATTTTAACAGCTTTGAAAAACAGTCCCACAACTTTTGTCCACCCACATGTACTTATAATAAAAATAGGTACAGCATCCCTCTATTGCATGTTGCAGAAATGGAAGACAACAGGAAAACCTTTACAAAGGCTTTTTTTTATAACAAAAAAATCTTTTGTTTCTACAGTTGGTCTTTGAATTCACTAAAGGAGTTGGCTTAAAATCTAGAGGGGCTTCCCAAAGTCTTTGTGACAGACTGTGAAAAATCTCTGATTTCCCCCATAGGAAATAGTTGCCCTGAGTCATTCACAGAGTTGTGCTCTTGGAACTTGTCTCAAAATATATAAGAAAATTTCAAATTTTGCTTCAGTAATGATGATTAGGGATGGCAAATTTTTAGTTGTCTGTGCAAAAAGTATGTGGCCTCTGAAACCAAGGGGGCGGCAGAAGTCAATGATGTGGAACTCAGAGTAGCCAATTTATTGCTTCTTCTGTTCATCTCTGCTGGGATTTCTTATGTCAAAACTTGTATACAGTGTTTCTAGAATTACAGTGAGGATGTGTTTGAGTATATGGGACCTGAATTTTTAAATAAAGAAATGTCTTGGGTTGAAGGGGCTCATGCTACTTTCCAGAAACCAATTTTGGGATATTTGGGGATCATTTTGGACGTGTGAAAACACCTTTAAGGAACCATTGATAGCCATAAAAAAGAAGTGCATTCATTGCTTAAAAAATCTTAAATCAAGTTCAAATGGTTATTCAAAAAGACCTTCTACCTTTGGGTGAAAAATTTTAAATTGAGTAAATTAAACTCATTGCAGAACAATTTTGGAAGTTGAATCATGACCACGATGGAAAGGTGTGCCCAAAGTCATATTCCAAGACAATGGGCTTTCCCTTTTCCCAAATCTTAAGTGAAATACTAGCATTCAGAGTATCCATTGTTCCTGAGGATTCTTATCCTCAGTGGAGGTAAGACTATGACTTTTCCAGTCCTTCAAGTTGGATTTTTTGAAGGGATTGAATTTTTCCTGAATTGATTGAATAATGAGGGATTTTTTTTCTTTTTGAAAGATTGAAATTGATCCAATTCTTGAATCATCTCAATATTTTGACCAACTTGGTTCAACTTTTATGGTAAAAACTAAAGAAATTGAAGTGCAGATTGTAAATTCCTTGGCTAATCATCAAATAAATTTGTTTTCTA
The DNA here is from genome assembly GCA_025617555.3 of Puccinia polysora. NCBI lineage: Eukaryota > Fungi > Basidiomycota > Pucciniomycetes > Pucciniales > Pucciniaceae > Puccinia > Puccinia polysora. The sequence continues at coordinate 40,923,640 of CM062635.1, read as the reverse complement.
AGCAAAGGATTAATCCACAAGTCTTACAGTCCAGCTGGGGTCAACAAAAATTGAAAGACACCTGAAGTAAACTTTCAAGATTTGAGCATGTTGAAAGGGAACTTAAAAAATGGATACAGGTTAGAAGGGCACCAAGAAGACCAAAAATTGTAAGTCTTCTATTTTCAGGATTGTTTTTTAGGGTCTAATAAACTGATGGGGAAATTATATTTATAGTGCAATTCAGGCTCAGAATCTGAATTTCATATTTCAGAGGAAGAGACTGAAAGTGAATTATGCTCCCTCTATTTGGGATAAGAATCCTTTTCTGAGGAAAAATAAGAAATGGAGAAGTAAACAAGAAGCTCATTTTTGGTGAATATGAATTTCTTCAATTAGATTAGAAGGTTTTCTAAGTAAGTTTTGTGGAGAAAAGAGTTGGTAACGAAGACCAGACTGCATTTTTTGATTCCAGATAGCAGTATTTGAGTTAATGAATGAAGTCAGATAGAAAAAAATGAAGAATTAATACCAAAAGGCTAATGATGGGCTAAGAGTAGATCCAATCTAGTTGCGTCTATAGAGAGCTTAGATGGTAGTTCTAGATTGAAGAAGAGATCAGTAGTGTAGAGTGGACAAGTGTTCAGAGTGGGTAGATTTACAGTAGCCTGATGAACAAAAGAAAATTCCATTTGAGATTGAATTGATTAACCAACAGAGTTGATTGATTTGCCTTGAAAGATCTATGAAGAGATTATCAGAAGAGTCAACAAATGTATGAGTTTAGCTGATCTTCCTTACTTCAGTCATACTGGCTGCAGTTGTTTTGTAGTGAGTAACAGATATGCTTGTTGGTAGTGAGTAATGGAGATTGGATTGTATAATCCTTTTGTTTGACAGTGTTGATGACAATGAGTCTTGATGTTGTTGGTTGAGTCTTGAGTGAACTTCCACATTGAAAAGTTGAGTGGTTGGAGGATGAAGAATAAGGATGTCCACAGAATAAACACCCCCATTACAAGGATTGACAGAAATTTTGAGTAGATAAAATAAATTAAACAAAGGAATTAAATAGAAAAAATAACAACAACACACACCAGTCAACAGCAGGTCCACAAAAGGATAAGTGAGAAAGGATTTACATATCTAGTTAGAAACAATGAAAGAACAGAGTAATACTAGATTTCAACACGCCCCCACAACTTATACATCAGTGGATTAAAGAGCTGAAAGAATTTAAAAGTCTGTTTTTTGAATTTCTGTTAGCTGCCTTGTTCAGAGCATCAGCAGTCATTGAAAAGGAAAAAATAAGCTTGACTTAAATAAGACCAAGTTTGAGATTTTCTCTTAGGCTCTTTGTCTTCAGACTGATGTGTTTGGCCTTGGAGTTTGATCCAACCTTTTTTATCTTGTCTTCTAGTCCCTTGTTATCAATTACATACATGGGACATCTGAACGGTGTGCAGTATATTTCTTTGATGAGCTTTTGTAACCATTGTGCCTCTAGATGGCTGCTGGATAGTGCTATGCATTCTGATTCGGTAGAAGAGTGCAAAATGCATTGTTTTTTCCTACTGGTCCAATAAAGAGGACTTCCTTTGAATGATCACAGGAATCCTCTTTTTGAGACTCTTGACTCGGGATCATCAGCCCAGGTGGAATCGTTGAAAAAAAACAGTCAATCAGAAATAGATCTGGGTCCAAGGGTGAGAGTCAGATCCTTAGTGTTTGATAGATATTTCCAGACATGAAGAACTTTGTTCCAATTACTGAGTCCAAGCTGATTACTGTGTTTAGCTAAGCTCAAAAAAAGCAAAACTAATGTCTGGACAAGCTATACCAGCTATGTATTTAAGACAAATGTCCGTAGTTCTTTGCAGTATCTCCTGGTTATTGATGACAGGTGGAAGTGATTTGTTTAGAACACCATTATATTCTTTGATAATAATTTTGATTGGTTTTTTATGATTGAAGATCACATGTTTTGTATTGATAATCTTCCTGGAAGGAGGCATCAGTTTATACAAGAGAAGTGAGGGATTGAAACCTACCATAACACCTGGTGCACCTTTCTTATAAAGTTTTGATTTGGTTTATGTGTTGTTGAGTTGGTAAGTGAGAGAGTTTCCTAAAGGTTTGACATAGTCTTTAGGGAGAATCTTGCTGTGCATTTTCTCCCATGGTGATGACTCACCTTTCTGTTTTGGGATTTGGTTCAGCATCAGACTGCATCCCCTAACTACTTTGTTCCAACACTATTTAGGCAAGTTGGATTCCGCAACTGTTCCCCTAGCTGATTCCATGATAGTCCTGTTCACTTGTTTGACTTGACCATTGTGTTGGGAATGATATGGCTTGCTAATTTTTTGATTGATGTGATGTATCCTATAATATGTCTCCAATTTGGCGTTGACAAACTCTCCACCTCCATTGGAACACACGTCTTTTGGATAAGAATTGGTTTTTTATTTTGATTTTCAATAATAAATATAAGAGTCTCAGCTTTATTGCCTTTATTTTTCAGTGGAAAGCATGAAATTTAGCCAGTGTGGGAATTGATGGGGTTAAGGATATATCAGAAACCCCCTTTTGACACAGGATTTATAGGTCAAATTAAATCTAGATGGATTTTTTTGAAGCATTGTTGAGCTGTCTGCTGCTGATGATTGAAGGTTTTGCGAGTTATTTTAGCCTTGTTGCAGCTGAGAAATTCAAAGTTTTTCTTTTGAGCATTTGGCATAGATCAGTTGAGGTATTTCTCAATCCTGTCAATGCTAGCGTGTCCCAATAATTGGTGAATAGACTGGAGTTTCTCATTGGAGTAGTATGCTTGTTGAGAAGAGTTTGCTTGCGTGTCTATTACAAACAAGTTATTTTGAATGCAACCCAACAAGATTACCTCATTTTTCAGTAGCAGTTGGAAGATGCATGGAGTGAACTTGGAATTTGCAAGAATTTTGGCACCTTGTAACATAAGAGCGCCTAGAGATATCAGATTAATGGTAGATTCAGGAACCCAAGAGACTTTAGAGAGTGTTAGATTGGCATCTTTTGTGATCAAAATAACATCCCCTGTTGCTTCTATCTTTATGGCAGAATCTTTCTTTCCAATTAGGATTTCCTGATTTCCATCAATTTTGTTCAGTGAGAGAAATTCACTCTTGTCAACAATCATATGCATTGAAAAGCTGGAATTGAGGATGAATCTGTTTGAAGAGAGATTGTCTAAGGAACTGAGACCACAGAAGAAAGAATAAAAATTTGCTTCTGGATAATCTTTTTTCTTCCCCTTCTTCCCGCGGTTGTGGAGATTTGGTGGCTTGAGTTCAGGAAATTCAAACCAGCAAGAGCTGGCTGGATGTGAGGTTACAGCCCAATTATTTTTCTGTTTTCGCATCTGGGTCCTCTGTAGAGAGCTATTTTGACTGGTTTGACACAGTCCCCTTGAGCCATTGCTTCATTTTTGTGTTTTACTAGATGATTGAAGACCATGTAGATTTTAATTTCCCCAGTAAAATGCATAATTTGTGACTTCATATGTAAAATTGAGGCTGGAAATTTGAACAGAAAAAGATACGCTAAAATATCCAAGGGGAGATTAATACCAACTTCAGTAATTTTCTTTAGATATACCTTGACCAAAGTAAAAAAGTCCTCTATATCAGAGGCCATGATTAAATGCAGGAAACCATTGAAAACTCTCTCCCAGTTTACAGATTGAGAGGAGGCAAAGTGAGCTTGAGTTGACATCCAGATCAGTTTGGCAATATCTTCCTGAAGGTCATCTATGGTGTTGTTGTAAGTTTTTGCATCAAGTTTTGCTATAATATATGCCACTAATTCTTGATTGATCTCTTTGTCCAATCCTGTAAGTCCGTCAGGAAATTGATTATATCAAAAATCCCTTGAAACTTGAAGATTTTTTCAAAGCTTTTTTGCCACATACTTTAATTGTTGGCCGTGAGTATTGGCATTGATTCAATTAACAATTTGATTGCAAGAGATTTTTAGTTGGTAGAATCCACTCCTGTTCCTGGCTTCAAAGAAGTCCCCAATTGCTTCATTGTTGAAAGCGCAGGCTTCTAAATGTGTGGAAAAAAGAGTTTGTAACCAAGAGCAGGCTGCATTATTTGATTTCAAAGAGCAGAATTTGAGTTAATGAATGAATTCAGATAGAAAAAAATGAAGAAAAATACCAAAAGTCTAATGATAGGCTAAGAGTAGATCCAATCTAGTTGTTTCTATAGAGCGCTTAGATGGTAGTTCAAGATTGAAGAAGAGATCAGTAGAGTAGAGTGGACAAGTTTTCAGAGCAGGTAGATTTACAGTAGCCTGATGAACCAAAGACAAGTCCAGTTGAGATTGACTTGATCGATGCGCCTTGAAAGATCTATGAAGAGGTTATCATACAATTTTACTGATGTATGAGTTGAACTGATCTTCCTTAGTTCAGTCAGATGGGCTGCAGTTTGTTTGTATTGAGTAATAGAGATGTTGGTTTGTAGTGAGTAATTTAGATTTGATTGTATAATCCCTTTGTTTGAAATAGTTCATGACAATGAGTCTTGATCTTGTTGGTTCAGTCTTGAGTGAACTTCAGCATTGAAAAGTTAAGCGGTCAGAGGATGAAGAATAGGGATATCTGCAGCATAAACACCCACAGTCCAAGGATTCACAGAAACCGTGAGTAGAGAAAATAAAGTAAACAAAGGAATTGAATAGAAACAATAACAACAACACACACCTGTCAACAGCAGGGACACAAAAGGCTAAGTGAGAAAGGATGTAGAGATCTAGTTAGATAAAATGACAGAACAGAGTAAGAATAGATTTCAACAAGTTTTAATCATAGAGAACAAAGGTGGAATAACTCAATCAAACACCTGAAAAATTACACAAGTTCTTTGGTGAGGTTGCAATCCTTCTTTCAATGTGAATTGCCGATTTAAAGTCATTTTCAATTAACTGTGGTAAAATTGAAATTTATGGTTTGAAGTCCAAATGGAAATGATTGAAAAATTGAGGAAACATAATTCATTCTATGCTACAATTTGTGGTGATATTAAAGAGGTTGAAAATATTTAAAAGACAGTTGATTTTGAAGAAATCAATGAAAAGATTCCGTCTTCAAAATGGCTTGAAAAGTTAGATATGGGCCAAAATAAAGCAGACACTTATGGAAGGCCAATTATTTTTATTTCCTTGCTTTCATTTTGTACTTATACTCCTATGAAAATGGGTTTAAAAGGAACATTGGAAGCTTTGTAAATTGCCTTTGTAAACAATAACCACTTTCTTCATCATTTACTTGAGGGTGATATGATTCCAATGCTTCCCATTGAACGGAAACCAACTTCCTTGACTTCAAAAAAATCTTCTGGTTGGGTTGATGATCTCAAACATCAACTGCATTTGTATTTGAATGTATCAATATTATATCATTTCCTCATTTGGTTTTTCATTTTTTTGGTTTGGGTTTGGTCTTACATGACCTTCAAATGATCATCTTGTTATTCTATGAATATAAAGGGTTATCACATTTTGAGCATTCTTATGTTTTGTTTTTTGAGTAAACATCATTATTATGAGTGTTTTGAATGGGATTTGATTCTTAACGCAGTTCAACTTGTGTGAGGCTGATCACATCATAAGGATTATTTTCACTTCATACAATGGGGTCAGCTTAACACAATTTGAACTTGTTTTTTTGTTTTTTTACTTTAGGACTAGTCCATTGAGGTGAGCTTGATAGAAGTCCACCTCAATTAACTAACCCAATTGTTTTGGGGGTTTGATTTAGTTTTGCACTGTTCCAATGAAATAAGTTTGATTTGTGTTGGGCTGATCCCATCATGAGAATTCTATCTACTTCTTATGATGGGATCAGCTTAACACCAGTGAAACATGTTCTTTTTGGGCTTTCAATTTGGGGCTAGTCAATTGAGGT